>JALAZF010000790.1:0-1200000 GCA_022829125.1 Lathyrus tuberosus
GAGAGAGAAAAGATTCAGATGATAGTTGGCACATTGGGAAAAAAAAGTAAAAAAATGTTGACATATTTAGTTAGAATGTAACCAATTGAAAACAAACCATTTAAAAAGTATGTAAAGACAAATAAAATAGTAACATTATCATGTAAAGTGGGTAACTATGTTAGTTTGGTTGGGAAAAGTATTTTTTGGACCAAAATTGTCCCCATTTTGATGAGGTGGCAGATGAAGAAAATGGGGCAGATTGGGAAATTCCACAACCCATAACTTTCTTATATGGTAGATATTATATACATTATATACTTAAATAATTGTCTTAATTATTATTAACACTAAGTTAATTTATCAAATATTATACTATTATTTTAATTAGAATAAATAGAATAAAAATATAGCAATTCAACTTTTCATACATCAAATATATAAGAATAAATAATTAGAAAATCATTATATCATTAATGTGAAATCAGAAGGTTAGTCGGGGACCTTCGGCACGATCTTGGAGGTAACTGCCTCCATTCTTCAGTGATTTTGGCACGAATATGAGTTTGAATCTACAATGAGCCATTCGTGGAATTTTTGTCGTAATTAGGAGTCAATTTTCATAGACGGTGTCACTGTTTCATTCTGGAATCAGAATTAGTTTTAAGCTGGTAGTGAGGAATTCTGAATTGGTGGTGTTAATCTCTGATACGGTGACGCGGGTTGGACCTACAATGTTAGCACCCTAACGCCCTAGTCAGTTCAGAATTCAAGATGAAGATAGTGAAATGTGGAGATCATAAAGTGTACCTTACATTTCCTTGGGATGACTTTTATACCTTGAGTCATTAGGAGTGGATTGACGTTAATTTAGACCTTAGATTCTTGGGCATTTGGTCGGCTCAGAACACTCGCTTAAACTCAAGAACACTCTCGAATCACTATGGAAAAAATATGTGAGAAAAAATGAGAGATTTAAAGAGATGATGAGAGAAATGAAATATAAGTTTTTACTTATTTTCAAGATGTAAAAAGTGATAAAGAAGCTCTCTATGTATAGGACAAGGCATGATATAAATTTGGAAATAATCCATGAGCCAAAATGTCAAATAAATGCTCTAATCGATTAAACACCCTAAATAATCAATTGGTAAGGCAACAAATGAAAGGTTTTGATATATTGATGTTACCAATCACTAAGAGTCTGTCCAAATCGATTTTAGACTCAGCTAAGCATGATCTAATTGATTAGGAAAAAGATCTAATCAATTATTCAATTAAATTAAAATATATTTCAATCAGCCAAACACTCTCCTAATCAACTAGCTAGGCGTAATAAAACATTTTTTTTATGATTTAACTAAAATATGAGTGACTTCTCAAGAGCTTTTAATGTGTGTATGTTTTAGCCATTGTATTTCAGAAAATACCCTTATGTATTCACAAGATATTGGTCACTTAGACAGACACGACTAGGCGAACTTTCACACTTCCTCTCTTTCACAACTCTGCAACTTTAAGTCTTGTCATCATTATCTGTGACTTTAGCATCACACAAGAATTTTGAGTCTTCTTGATGAGGCTTAATTTATATATTTATGTTGATTACCATCATTTGAGAGATTGAGAGATTAAACCATCGGCGACCCTTGAAATGAAAGTCATCACTTAAAATTCATTGGACTATAGTGTTAACTTTAAATAGATGCCTTGTCTTTAAGAGCATGTCTTGATTTGGGAGGATAGCTTGATCAACCATCTTGTGCATCTTTGAGCACTTAAGTTATCTTCAATAGTTCCTTGACTTCAAGTATTTTTATCATTAAACTAAGCAACTACTAGTTGAATTACAACTTTGATATAAATAAGCTTAATCATCTTTGATCACTGTGACTATTCTTGTATGCACATCGATCTGAATCTGAGTCCCAATCTTTCTTTGCATTATCAGCAGAAGCCAAAACCCGATAATCTAGAAAGGATGTGAAATTCTAATCCTTATGGGACAAATGTCAAACATGGTATCCTAAATAACTGGTTCGACAAGTTAAACCGGAATCACCACAATTAACACAAATTCAATTGTACAAGATGATGGAACAGAAAAGCGATAAAGAACATAATAATTGGTAACCCAGTTCGATGCAACAACACTTACGTCCTTAGGGTTGGCTTCCAACCCAAGAAAGGAAATGCACTATTAGTAGCTTAGTACAATTACTCTTACAAGCAACAACAAACCATATGTTGTTCAATGAATCTTCCTAATACTACCCGATAACTTTCTATTTAGGTCTCCCCTAAATATGAGAACCCCTCTCACTTTATCTCAATCACTAAACCCTAGTAATTGGTGTTTAACCTAATTATCAATGATCAATACAACTCAACTAGACAAACATACAACTGTGCCAAGTTACTGAAACATAGTGTGGTGTACATACAACAATAACAAGGATTCTAAACCCTAATACTCTAATATCTTCAATGAATATTGATTACTCTCCAATGTAGGTTTTGAGCTCCTTATATAGAAAAAGTATTATGGGATTTTCTCTTTGTATCTTTGCTTTAATTTCGTCCAAAATCTTTGCACAATCAGTTAGATATTATTTGTTCCATAAATATCTCCAACAACAATATATGATTTGGTTTAATACTAATTCATATTTAAATTGTATTTATACTTGATTTGATCTTCATAGTTATCCAACAAATCATATAACCATGTTGCTAAATAAAAGCAATAAAATCTAACTGAATCTTCAACAGAAAATTTGTTCCAAAACGCATCAATCTAGCCTATTTAGCAAGGCTCGGATGTTGTACCTATAAGCTGTGACATTGCGTCCAACATGTGTCCTTTCTACGCCAGAAAATCATCTTGAAGCAGCTTGGAAAACTTGAACACTTCTCCATGTTTTTGTTTTGCAAAATGCAGCCAATCCAAAAGGAACAACAATCTCCCCCTTTGGCATATTATTGTAAAACAACTCTTCAAGATAGATAACATTCCTTCTATCAGAACAAGTGACATTCAGAAGAAGACTATCAGAGCATACACTTTCGATAGCAACAAATTTCATTAGAGTTGTAGCACAGCAACAGAAAATCAGTAGCATAGATGCAAGCCACACAAAGTAATGCTACAAATCAATCAGACAGACATGCAATCATTCACAACTTAGTCATGCATGACACTCAGTCACCTCACAGTTAGTAGCATACAATCCCATCAACTAACAATTATCAACATGTAATCATTCACATACTTAGTCATTCATAACACAAATAGTTAATAGTTAATATCAGGATATGAAAAATGATACTAACACAAAAGCTTACCCCAAAGGGGCCAGATGTCTTACCCGATGCTTCAGCATGTGAGCACATCATTAGTACTTACCCAAATGGTTAGTACTAAACAAATACGTGTGTCACCTCTGTAAAACCATACTACTCCCCTTTTTGCCATAATTTGGCAAAGGGTTAGTACATCAAATATCATCTAGAGGTCAGACATGCATATGTTAGTATGTTAGTACATACACAGCCAAAACATGAGTAGAACAACTAGAACAATATCAAGAGATGCACAAGCATTGTAACCAAATGGTGAAGAGTACACAGTAATTATTCATTACACCACAAAAAGAAACAAAAACTAAATAAGAAAACAATTTTCAATATCTAGCTTCAACAGATATTCCCTTGCTCTACTAGATGTCTGGCTCATCGTGACAGACATCTTCCCTTCCAAGGATTTATTCCTTAGAACTTTCCTCCTCTTATTCATTTCCTGAATCTTCTTCTTCACATTCAGTGTCTTCTTATACCTCATTTACATGGTGAATTAGTTTGATCAGCTCATCAACTTGCTTCTTTCTCTTTGTACTTTCAGTTATTGAAGCTTGCAAAGCATTTGGCATTTCCACTTGCTCATATAACATAACTCGTTTGGTGGTTTTAGAAAAAAACAGATGACCCTTCATCAGCTTTTTGACCTTGGCCTTTAGTCAGATCAATGTCTGGGACATGAGACCCCTCAAATAACCTATAGTCAAAGGTCAGAGGAGCAAGTTTCTTGATCTTTACATCTATAGGATTGATGATGTTTGGATGTTGTTTCAGAATGATTCCTGTGATTAAGCAAGGGAAAGAAATAAGGAGCTTGATAGCAAAAGAGTATGCATGCTTCATGGTTGGTCAAAGACATATTCTCCAAAGTTGATTTTGGCTTTGGTCCCAATTTGATAATTAATTTAGCCAAGCCAGAAGATATGCTTGAGCTATGGTTAGTGGAAAGCCCAATTAAATTCACTAATCCATGTAAGAACTACATAGTTCACACTCAATTTAGCAGTAGAGGGAATGTATTTTCTTGGCCAGTCCTTGTATTTTCTGGGGAGAACTTCACACAACACCCTCAAACTTACACTTTCCTAAATTCCTCACTACCTTCCTTATTGCACTCATGAGAGAGATTGACAGTGAATTCCATAACTAGCTTTTCATAACATGGTCCAATATCTGACAATGTTTTCATTAGACAAGATTTCTTGAGTAACTTCAGAACTTCATGACCTCCAAGAGCATCCTTACTTATCTCCCTTTCAAAGGAAACCCTTCTCTGACAAGCATATTTCCATTTTTGAACATTTCCTTTAGTATGAAAGGACGCGTTGTCAAGAGGAGCAGTAGGAACATTAGCAGAAATTTTCCTTCCTCCGATCTTTTTCCTGGATGAGGGCACGATGTCCAGGACATCTGCTTCAGCGTCATACTTAGAGTTACTAGATACCATTATTTTTATCTTGACTAAAACAACCGTATTTACCAAAACACCTATCATCAGATGTATATTTTTCTTGTCTGGCCCAAAAGAAATTGTGGGAGAGAAGTGAGATCTAAGAATGGAGTTGTTCCAGTGATTTTGAAGCACTAAACCAACAATACATGGATTGGTTTTTGGGTTTAGAAAGTGTAAAAATGATAAAACTTTGTGCAAAATCATAGTTTATGAAACACCAATACAAGCATGGACACCGAGCACGATTGTGATACGTAGACACTGGTAATAATTATATTTACATGTGTGGGTGTTAGAAATTGACACGTATCCGATACTTTCGGATACATCTTCAACATGAAAAGTTTGAGATACATAAATCATAGTCAACCCAAGCTAAAATTAGTTTTCAGTTTTGATATCGAGATCTTGTTTGGTTGAACCCTATAATTGCAGAAACATGGGATGAGTTCTGCATGTCAATGTCTAACATCTATACATGTAGTTATATTCAATTGTTTATAATGTTTTAAATTGTTATCAGTGTTTATAACGACATAACATTTATGACCTACATATTTCTTGATTAGATTCAAGTGGTCCAAAAATATGTCGGGTGAGTGTTATAAACTCTGGGATCAAGTTTGATTTCCACTAATAAAAAAATTCTAAACTAGCTAGCTCACAAGAAACACCAATTTAACAAATGATTGTGCAAAATGAAATGAGGGATGAATATTTCCAACAACACAATTTATAAACTGTCACTCACAAAACTTTACCATAGGATACACTAGCAATAACACCATATATACATAGCCTAAAGTTTTGAGATTAATGCATGCAAACAATAAGATCAGAACATTCATTTACTCATGTTTGGTTCAAAACACAGTTCTAGACAAAAATTTGTAAGGTCTAACCATAGAAGTTTCAAGTCTTGATAGCATCTTCATTCACATCTCTAAGAGCTAGCTCACCTAGGTATTTGTCAACTAACTGAACCCTCTTCACATTCTCGTGTTCTTGAACCAATATATTTCCATACTCTATTAGCTTTTTAATAGTCATATTTGGTTGCTCAAAAGTTGGAGGTCCATCCTTTGAATTCCCAAGACTTTTCTCAATATGCTCCACACTAATACCAAAAATCCATTTCCTCACTTCATCATCATACACTCCAGCCCTCAAGGCACCAAAAAAATCTACAAAAAATTGCATCAAATATTTTTATTACTCAAATTTCATCCATGACATGTCTCAAACTTAGATTGAGGTATGGCTTACCAATTGACTGTCCAGAGAATGCATCAACAATCTTGACAATACCATCCTTAGGGACACCATCCAATCTGAAAATACCTTGACTGATAGCAATCCTACTGGGTTAATATGTAACAGTAATTAAAATCTAAAGTAACGTGTCAGAATTCTAAATATGGTGAATTTTTTATTTGAATTCATTCTTGTTATTTTATTTTTGATAAAAGTTTACTTTTATTTGCATGAGAAAAAGGTATAAATAAAGACTTTTTATTAATAATTAGGAACAGTTTCTCAAAAGATCAAGAATGTCAATAATCACAGTCTAAAACTCCTAAAATTCCGTTCATAAGGTAGTCAGATATACTCAACTTACAATAATCATTTATTAACGCGGTCATAATAGTCAAAGGAAAACAACTGACATATGCGACATATTCCTTTTTTACAATAAATTCTTAGAAAGGGTTGACTGACCCAAAGAAGGCCACTAAGGGCTATGACCTCTCAAAGATCAAAGCTAAAGAGTTATATAAGGAAAATATGTAATCCTTGAGCTTATTGATGGTTAATTAATTAGTTCAACTGAATGAGTATTTATTTCCCCTAGGATTGTGCTGACTCAACACAATCAGTTATATTTTGGTTACAAGGCTTTAGGCCTTGTTTGGCTAAGCTAGATTCTACTTACATAGATGTACATTTTTGGCTATTAACTCTATTAAACCAAACCCATTGAAGTTTGTCAATCCTTCATGTGTCTTAGATGTTGAACTTTATATATGAAACATATAACTGTAAGAACAAGAGTGGTTCTGCATCTGGCCTTAAGTTTTAATGATAACTGCACATGTTATCTCAGAGAATAATTCGGTACTTTATGGTTTCTGTCTAGTGTGTAGCTTTTGGTAAACAGGATATGTATCTGATTTAAAGGTGTGTGTCGTCATCAGATCCTTATCTAAACACTCTGGAAGAAAACATATGTTGTGTACAAGATTTTAAGTCATTATTCTGGAATACTTTCTAATACAATTGTTCAGAAGAACATGTGTATCGAAGCTTCTGTTTGTGACTCTTTAAGTAAGCCTTGAAATCTTTCTTAGAGATATGCTTTTATTGCTACTGTTCTAAAGTTTCCGAAGACAAGGTTCTGTTGAATAAAAGTTCTGAAGATTCTAAAGACATCAATTCTGAAGATCAAGTTCTGAAGTTTCTGAACACAAGGTTCTGTTGAACGAAGTTCTGAAGATTCTAAAGACATCAATTCTGAAGATCAAGTTCTGAAGTTTTTGAAGACAAGGATCTCTTGAACGAAGTTTTGAAGACTCTGAAGACAAATATGCGCTCAACAAGTTCTGAAGATTCTAAAAGACGAGGTTCTGCTGAACAAGTTCTAAAGTCTTTGAAGACATCACTTCTAAAGACCAAGTGCTAAAGACTCTTAAGTTAGTTCTGCTGAACGAAGATCTAAGATTCTTAAGACTTAGGTTCTGAAGTTACAAGTATTGATCTCTCTACATGCTTCAGCAAATACACATCTGAAGCCTCTGAAGATTAGAAGACAAAAGAATGGTTTGCGTGTTTGAATGAATATAATAGTACAAAGTAATTTGTGACCTATACCCAAATTAGGTGACCCAAGGACAGCTTTTTGTATTATGATGTGACCATTCCTGTAAGTAAACATTGAGATATTACAGTTGGAATATGTTCTCTATTATACCCTCCAACGAATTTATTCTCAAGCTCTATATATTGAAGATTTGAAGGCTTGAAGAAGTGTCGCTAGCAAGCTGTTAGGTAGCTTGAGTTGCTCACAAGTTGCCGAAACAAATGTTGTTGTTGTAGCTGCTACGAGCCAAGTGAAAATACAAAATGCCGAAGTGCAAAATGCTGCAAGAGCAGAAGATAAAATCAAGAGAGAGTAACTAGAACAAGAAGTTAAAGAGCTAAAGAATACACGACAGTGTGTGTGCAAGGCGGAAGCAAGCACCAAGTCATAAGCTCAAGAAGAAGATGCTCAATGATCAACAAATTAGAGCGTTGCTCTACAAGAAATGAGAGAAGCATTAAAAGAAGCTTTTAAGCTCACAAAACTTATGTTGATACGATGCAAATTTCTGGGAGATTATTCTTAAGATAGTTTTGTAAAATAGTAAGGAGTTGTTGCTCATATCTTGCTAAAAACACTTTGTGTTATTGTACTTCAATTGTGTCACTTGCTTGTTTGTAATTCATGTACATACCTTTGCAAACACTTTTCAAAGTGTAGATTCCTCGAGTGACTAAGTCATTAGTCTGGATACTTGAGAGGGCTAGGTTGTTGTCTAACACATAGAGGTTGTAATCTGTTGAGATTATTGGATTAAGTCCTTGTCTAAGGCGAAATCATCTTAGTGGGTGGACTGAAGTAACTTTGTTAATAATGAACTAGGATAAAAATAATTGTGTCAATTTATTTTTATTGTCTTGTTAGCATTGATATTGAAATTCCGCAAAAGATATCATAGTTGGTGAAACCCAATTCAAACCCCAATTTCTTGTGTTTCTCACCCTTTCAATTGGTATCAGAGCTCTGGTTCTATTATTTATGTTTATCATACACTAAACCGTGTTAGATAAAGATTCATATGAGCTTTGAGAAAACCTTAATGGTTTTCCACTCCACCACCTGCTATTCCAAGTCTCAAATACTCTTAGCTTTGTATCTTCACCATTGTTGGTGAAAAGGTTGAGTACTGGAAAGTTGTATTAGAAAGTTCTTTCTAAAAGGTGATACTGATCATTTGAATATGGTAGTTGATAACTACATATCTCCCTCAGATGAAGCTGGCAAAAGGCTGAAAGTAAATCTGAATGATCAGTTTAAAAAAGATGACAAGAATCATCGGAAAGCAAGAAGTTCCTTGATTGTTGAAAGTTAATTCTTACTGAGTTTGAGATGTTTTCAAAATCGGACTGTTATGTCTATTTAAATTTCTCAAAATAACTCATTAGGAGCTCTTTTAAATCAAGAAAAAATTGCTCCTGTTTTGATTCAGAAGCATGAAGACTTCAACGATGAAGAACGCTGAAACTGTTGAGATGATGTTCTCAAACTTTTAAGACTTTGGTTGCAGAAATTTGGGTTCTGAACTAAGGCTACTCTTCATTAGATCACTTGAAGAAAGTTATCAGAAGCTTGTTGACCAGATAAAAACTCTTGGTAATTGCTCTCAAGTTTGCAGAATATTTGAACAATATCTCGGTCAGAAGAAGATCAAAGCGGTTTCAAGTCTAAATGATCAACTAGTACAGAAGAAGATGTGTTATCACTCCCTCAGATGAGTTAATCACTATGGAAGAAGATCTCATGGAAACGGATCCAAAACGTCTAGACATTCGTTTTGTCAACATGAAATGATTTTGAATCCTCAGAAGATTATGGAAGAAAAGAATGAGCTAACTATTAGAATCTCTGATAAAGAAGATCTATCCAGAAGATGAAGCAATCTCTGTCTCTGATTCAGCATGTTAGTTCCTGGATTGGCTGGAATTTTGGTAAAACAAAGTATGTTCAATGTTGATGTCAAGGTGCTGATGTTCCAACATTGAAGTCTTAACACTGGGCTGTGTTAAGTAAGTAAGTAATTGCTGAAGTTGGATGTCTGATGTCACATAGGTGATGTTGTAACATCAGATCTGCAGAATTAACAACAGCAGACTGTGATGTTGTTAGGGTTGCGTATTAGCTGGAATTGTGGAGAGCAAGCTGTCTCATTGGATGCGAATATCTTGGGATAGATATTTGCTGCTGCATAGGAGATCTGGTGCAGATTTGTAGGAGATTTAAAAGGTTGAAGATTTAAAAAGATTTTTGTAGAAAATCTGTTTTAAATATTCAGTTTTAAATAACAAATCTGGGAGATATTGTAGCAAGTCCAAGACCAATTCAAGGAGCTATATAAAGCGCACAAGACCAAAGGAAAAGGTACATAAAACATTCAGAAGATCAGGAGCTGGAGGCTTAGTGTCTAGAGTTTGTTTAGAGTGCTTGTATTTACACTATTCTAGGGTTTGAATAGGTGTTGTGTTTCTGTCCTCTCTAGAAGCTGTGAAGCAATAGAGAGTGGTTGCTTGATCGAAGCTGTGAAGTAAGGTCAAGGGTACTCAAAGTGGTTTCTTTGAGAGTTTGTAAGGGATTGAGTGGTGTTCTCATACCTAAGTGGTTTCTTAGGTAGGAAGTCATTAGTAGAGTATAAGTTTAGGAGATTGTCAACGGGTTCTTGAGTCTGTAAATTATATCTACAAGTAGTGAATTCCATCCCTGGCTTGGTAGCCCCCAGAGTAGGTTGGTTGTAACCGAACTGGGTCAACAATTCTTGGTGTTATTTTACTGTTATTGTTGTCCATTATGCAGAGTGTGTTGTTGTGACATCGCACCTTAACATCACACGTCTGATACCAGAATTTCAATTGGTATCAGAGCAGGCATCCTATCTGTCTCTGGGTGAGATCTAGGGAAGTTACTTTCTGGTGTAAAGATGGACAAAGAAGTTGGAGGATTCGTCAACAGACCCCCTATTTTGGATGGATCCAATTATGATTATTGGAAGCCAAGGATGACCACCTTCTTAAAATCCTTGGACAGCAGGGCGTGGAAGGCTGTTATTAAAGAATGGAAAGCACCTGTCATGTGTGAGAAAGATGATGCCGGCAAAGATAAAGAAGGCACCTTTAAGCCTAAGCCTGAAGAAGAGTTGACCAAGGAGGAAGATGAGCTTGCCCTTGGAAATTCCAAAGCTCTAAATGCCATCTTCAATGGAGTGGATAAGAATATCTTCAGGTTAATCAATACCTGTGAAGTTGCTAAGGAAGCGTGGGATATCTTGCAGGCTACTCATGAAGGAACATCTAGAGTCAGGATGTCAAGACTTCAGATTTTAACATCAAGATTTGAAAGCCTGAAGATGAAGGATGATGAGACTATTCATGACTTCCACATGAATGTTCTGGAGCTGGCTAATGCATCCAATGCTCTTGGTGAGAAAATGACAGATGAAAAGCTTGTAAGGAAAATCCTTAGATCCCTTCCTAAGAAGTATAAGATGAAGGTTACTGCCATTGAAGAATCACAAGACATCAGCAAGATGAGAGTTGATGAGCTCATTGGATCTCTTCAAACTTTTGAGCTTGGGTTGAATGAGGAAGAACCAGAAAAGAAGCCAAAAAGTATAGCCTTGGTGTCAAATGATGCAGAAGAAAAAGGAAAGAGTTCTGAATCACAGGAGGATCTATCTCAGGCCATAGTGATGTTGGGAAGACAGTTCACCAAAGTATTCAAGAGAATGAATAATAACTCCAGGCCTAATGTCAAGAACATATCTTCTGACATTAGCAAGTCAAAAGAGAAGGATGAAGAGAAAACTGCCCAAGATAAAGGAGTTCAGTGCTTTGAGTGTGAAGGATATGGGCATGTCAAGAAAGAATGTCCCACCTTCTTGAAAAAGCAGAAGAAGGGCATGACAGTTTCCTGGTCTGACTCAGATAGTGAAAGTGGAAGTGAGTCAGCGAAGCATGTGAGAGCTTTAACAGGAGCTGTTGTTTCTGATGATGATTCTAGTGATGGAGAAGTAACCTATGAGGAGTTAGCTTCCACCTATCAAGAGCTGTGTTTAAAAAGTGCTGAGATTTGTCAAGAAAACAAGTGCCACAAGCAACAGATTGCTCAGCTTGAGAATGAAAAAGCTGATCTGGAAAATGAAGTTGTACTAGTTAAAGCTCACCTTGATCAAATGACCAAGTCTGTTAGGATGCTGAGCTGTGGTACAGACACACTTGATAAGATTCTTCAGTCAGAGAAAGCTGCTGGAGATAAATCAGGTATAGGATTTGTGGCTGAGAAAAAGGTTTCTGCTGAAGCAAGCACTTCAGGAACCAAGAAGGAGATGTCTCAACCATTGTCTCAACATCAAACTAAGAGACAAGATCCTACACCTAAGAAGGTTGTTCAGCCACAGAATGTTGAGAAGAAAAATAGTACTCATCAAAGGAAGGTGCAGTCTCAGGGAGCTAGTCAGTATATGCCACCTCAATGTCACAAGAGCATGAAGGCTGCTAGGTTCAATCAGAACATGGTTCATCAACATCAGGGGAACATGTATGAATACAACAATGTTGTGCCTCATTACTATGGAAGAAGGAAGCTTCATCACCATAAGAGACGGTTCAAAAGTCAGTATCCTTACCATAGAAGACAGTCAAACTATGGTAATAGAAGACAACAGCCTTATCGTAGAAGAAGAAATCAACACTATGGATGGTAGCACCAGCAACATCATCATCATGGTGGCAGAAGGTTTAACCACTTTAGAGATGACAGAGTTAGATGCTTCTACTGTGGCAGATTTAGACATATGCAATTCTCTTGCTTCAAGCTTCATGGTTATCCAAATTCTGCTCCTCAACCCAGGCGGAAGGAGGTCAGGCCCAAAGTAGTAAAACAATGGGTTTCTAAAGCTCAGGTCACATGTCTATTGGCTCACACATCAGATGGACATTTTGCTATGGATGCATGGTACTTTGACAGTGGATGTTCAAAGCACATGACTGGATCCAAGAAGCATTTGGTAGAGTTCAATCCTTGCCATGCAAATGATGTTATTTTTGGCAATGGTGAAAAAGGAGTAGTAGAAGGAGTTGGAAGAGTGAAGAATCATGATGGTCTTACTCTTGATAATGTGCTCCTAGTTCAAGGGTTGAGTGCTAATTTAATTAGCATAAGTCAACTTTGTGATGAAGGTTACAAGGTAAGCTACACCAAAGATGAATGTGTGGTAGCTGATGAGCAGAATGAGGTAGTGATGAAGGGAGTAAGATCCAAAGATAATTGCTATCAGTGGATACCTCAAGTGGATAACTTATCTAGTGATGTTAAGTTTGATGTGGTAACATCAGATGGTGACATCAAGTGTGAAAGTATGGTGAAAAGTCAATCTGGGTTAATGACTTATGGTGTTGTTACTCCTAAGTTGGATGATGTGTTAAAAGCCAACTTGAGTAGTCAGCAAGATGAAGGAGTCAACAATGCTGATGGAAGGATCAAAAGTTGTGACCTTAAGAAGTGTTGGGAGCTGAATACTTGCGAGGCCAAGAAAGATGACAACCTGACTAATGACTCCTATAGTTCAGAAGAAAAATTTCACAGGTTGACAATCCTTAGGTTGGAAGATGCAGATGTTAGAGCTGATGTTAAAACATCTTAAGTCAAGAAAGGTACTTCAAGCCTTAAAATAAAGAAGAGTGATGATGAACTAATTGCAAAAGTGGTTCCTAGGGTTGCTAAACGACTGAAATCAAGGAAGAGGAAAGCTATTGAGTCACCTCCAAAGATGAGAACTGATAAGCAGAAGATCTATGTGGATGGTACTACAAAATCCTGGAGTAAAGTGTTCATCTCTTCCAGAAATAGGAAGATCAGAGATAAGTCTGATGATAATGTCCAGGATATCTCTCAAATGAAGGAAGTCGTTGTTGTTAGAACTTCTGAGAAAATTCAAAAGGCCATACTAGATAACATTCCTGTGTTTTTCATAAAATGGTGGAAGTATGTTCTGGAAAAAGAATTTGGTATAGATACTCTGGATATGGTTGAGTTTGCTAGGATATGGTTCAGAGAGGGTGTGGGAGCTTATGGTATTCAGGTGTGTATGAATAAGTTGCTCTGACTGTGTTTTATTGGGAGCTTCTTGAAGGACTTCTTTGTGCAATGAGTCCTTTGAATGGTGATGAGAAGCTGATGTCCCAAAAGATATTATAGCATCATGGTTGCTGGTGGTTATATCTGGAAGATGGTTAAGATTGGACATGTGGAGTTGGATGCTCTATCATTTTTGGTCAGAAGAGGTGGAGATTATGGTCATGTGTTTAGTATTTTGTTCTGGCAAAGCATGACTATTGTCTTTGAAGACTTCACCAGTTTTAACAACTACTGGTGGATGTAATGGTAGAGGAATTGTGTTGTAGAGACTGGATCTCAGTAAAGCTTTTAAGTAAGCTGAGAATTTGTGGAGTTTGGATTACTATACTGATAGTAAGTCCAGTGGTGGAGCATATCAAGAACCATGGTGTCAAGAGTGTCCTAACAGATGTTAGAACAGTTTCTGGGTTGGATATCCTTGGTAAAGGATGATTTTGTTCTGGTTCTGAAGCCTTGTGCATACATTATACCTAAGGAGCGTCTACGGAGTCATATGGGAGAATGATGAAGTAGAAGGTCTGCCTTGGTTTGAGAATGTAGAGAAGACTGAAGTCTGAAGATGAAGAGTATGATAGCCTTTAGAGAAAGGGACAGTGGTACCAAAATGCATGTGCTCAGCAAGTGTGCTCAAATGTTCATATTCATCTAGAGCATTAGTTATCCTTGCCAGGGGGAGTACTTATCTATGGTGTTTGCTACAAGGTGCATATATTATGAAGATTGTATGCTGATCAAGCTTGTGGAGATTGGTTGCCTCTTATGAGGATATAATGTCAGATAGCATGCTGTTGATTGGTGTTTTGGTGTGGCCTTGAATGGTTCTAGTCATATGAAGCAAATTGTTTGAATCTTGTGCGCACATGCTTCTGAGGAGATGTCTGAAGACAAGATTGAATCATGGCCTTGAATAGATTGTACACTTGTCTTGGTGTGTGTTATTCTCAGAGTTCAGTGGAAGGCATTGTGTGTGTGCTTCAGATCTTATGGATGATTGTGTGAAGCCTTCATAACTGGATGGATGAAGAATATGTCTGGATTTTCAAAATGTGGATATTGCTGACAGAAGAAGTATGGTTTTGTACAGGGTGTCATAGGAGATTTAACTTGTTGAGGTTTGTCAAATTGTGGCTAAAAAGGGGGAGAAATAGCCAAGAGTATCAAAGAATGCCAAATGTTGCTAGATGTTGCTGCTAATAAAAGGTGGTTGTTGAAAAGTGCTGATGCAGTTATTGAGGGGGAGATTAGACTGAGCTAGTGAAGATAGCATAGCATTTGAAGAGTGCAGCCAAGCACACATCAAGGGGGAGAGAAGTGCTGCACATTGTGAGTTACTGAACAGCTGTGATGCTGGTTCATATTTTTGAGGGGGAGCACCTATTGGCTGTTGTCAATAATGAAGATGGTGCTGCAGCAGATCAAGTGATGAAGACTATGAGTATTGTCAAACTGCTGCTGATGGAGTTTCAAATTTTTGAAGTTTTTCCGCTGCTGAAGTCTCTGAAGATGCAGAGATTGTTTTAGCCAAAATTAGCCATAGGGGGAGATTGTTAGTTCCTGGATTGGCTGGAATTTTGGTAAAACAAAGTATGTTCAATGTTGATGTCAAGGTGCTGATGTTGCAACATTGAAGTCTTAACACTGGGTTGTGTTAAGTAAGTAAGTAATTGCTGAAGTTGGATGTCTGATGTCACATAGGTGATGTTGTAACATCAGATCTGCAGAATTAACAACAGTAGGCTGTGATGTTGTTAGGGTTGCGTATTAGCTGGAATTGTGGAGAGCAAGCTGTCTCATTGGATGTGAATATCTTAGGATAGATATTTGCTGCTGCATAGGAGATCTGGTGCAGATTTGTAGGAGATTTAAAAGGTTGAAGATTTAAAAAGATTTTAGGAGAAAATCTGTTTTAAATATTCAGTTTTAAATAACAAATCTGGGAGATATTGTAGCAAGTCCAAGACCAATTCAAGGAGCTATATAAAGCGCACAAGACCAAAGGAAAAGGTACAGAAAACATTCAGAAGATCAGGAGCTGGAGGCTTAGTGTCTAGAGTTTGTTTAGAGTGCTTGTATTTACACTATTCTAGGGTTTGAATAGGTGTTGTGTTTCTGTCCTCTCTAGAAGCTATGAAGCAATAGAGAGTGGTTGCTTGATCGAAGTTGTGAAGTAAGGTCAAGGGTACTCAAAGTGGTTTCTTTGAGAGTTTGTAAGGGATTAAGTGGTGTTCTCATACCTAAGTGGTTTCTTAGGTAGGAAGTCATTAGTAGAGTATAAGTTTAGGAGATTGTCAACGGGTTGTTGAGTCTATAAATTATATCTACAAGTAGTGAATTCCATCCCTGGCTTGGTAGCCCCTAGAATAGGTTGGTTGTAACCGAACTGGGTCAACAATTCTTGGTGTTATTTTACTGTTATTGCTGTCCATTGTGCAGAGTGTGTTGTTGTGACATCGCACCTTAACATCACACGTCTGATACCAGAATTTCACAGCAGAAACTATCTCTGTTGCAGAAGTTCTCAGTAACTCAATTAAAGCTTTGGCCTTGACATTAGAATTCTGACTGATTACATTATTTCTATACACTGACATATCTTAACCAATGAAATACCACGT
Source organism: Lathyrus tuberosus (assembly GCA_022829125.1). Classification (NCBI taxonomy): domain Eukaryota; kingdom Viridiplantae; phylum Streptophyta; class Magnoliopsida; order Fabales; family Fabaceae; genus Lathyrus; species Lathyrus tuberosus. The sequence continues at coordinate 16,388 of JALAZF010000790.1, forward strand.
ATGAAGTATTGATTTAGTTACTGTTAAGTTTCTATAGAAAAGAACACGGGGAATAGGATCTTAACACAAGGATGAATCCTTCTGTGTTCTCTTCTCTATAAGTGCAAAATTGATTGTCTGAGAATGTTCAAGGTTAGAAATAATCTTTGTCAACAGACTGAGGACAAATAGCTTGAGAAACTATTTGTTGAAAATGCATCTTTAATATCCTATTTCTTCATAAAAGATGTAATAGAGAACAAGATCTTGAAGAAGAATTGAAAAATTCATGATATCTGAGATTATCATATCAAAGCATTTCTAAGGAGATATAGCACGCTAATCTGAACAAGATCTCCTTTCAGATCACTTATGGTGTATCATGATTAGAATGCTCAGTGTCTACAAGTACTTAGAGTTAAAGTACTTCTGCAAACAAATCAATTTGATGTCATATTTGATGATAAGCTTGGTAATTGAAAGCCAAAGCTGATTGGAAGATCAAAAATTTGGGAATTACCTTTTTCAGGCGCTGAATGTAATAGAGCTGCAGAAAGAGTATAAGATGAAGAAACTAGAAGATGCTCAATCAGAAGCCGTCGCAGTTCTTACATTTCAGAGAAAGCTTAGACATAAGTTTTTGCTTTCTGAAGTACTATTTCTGGGCGATAAGACTAAGCTAGTAAGAACAAGATTAACCCTCAAACCCTCTGAAGAAATATTTAGTGGTTTTATGTTCATAATGATATCTGCATCTGTTGAAGAAACGTGTCTAATCAAAGATCGTACTCCAATGACACAAGAAGAATTCAACTAGTTCTCTCAGCATATGGCATCTGTCTTTCTAAATCTGAAATTAATCATTAGTTAATTAAATCAATTAACTTTCTGGAAATAAGTCATGGTGAGGACAGAAGCGATTGATCAGAAACAGAAAGCTAAATGGATTACTCAGATCCCTCCATGTGAATGAGAAGACCAAAGAAGCAATGAATATGTTCTAGCTTATCTTGGTCAGTTGGTCTTTGATATTGTTTGTTGTCAGGTGGCCTTGTTCTTAACTGGTGTTGGTTGTATTTGCCATTTTCTTGTGCTTTTCTCTTAAAAATGTCTGGCCTGTACTTTTTTTAATATTAATGAAGTTGCCTTTTTTGTACTATCTTATATTTTGTTTATACTTTATTTTCATCTTGATTTTTTTTTTTTGGAAAATTAACTTCATATCTTAAACTTCTCAAATAGAAATTAGGAGGAGCTTACAAACCTCTTCTCTAAGACTATTTGACACAGGTGGAGCTTACAAACCTCAGACCTTGAAATTATTTGGTCGTGTTGTTATTTTTATTAGTTATTGTATTAAAACACTATTTCGCTTGTATATTTTTAATCATTTTCTCATATAATCGTTCTTCTAACTTTTATCAATCCTTCTGTTAAATTTGTTTGACCTTTTTTATTTCTGACAAAGGGGGAGAAAGTGAAATGATTTTGATACACCTATTCCAAGATTCTTGATCCCAAATACATATTTCAATATGTTTTTACCACTAACCTTTGTTTAATAATTAATCAGGAACTTTGTAAAAGTTCACTATGTGATAGAACAGGTTATCAGAAGATATGTTTAAGAAACAAGAAGTAAGTTCTAAATGAGTTTGCTCTGATACAGTTGCTCTGATATATTTGCTCTAAAACATTACATTAATCAATGAAAAATTGGCTTTGACAACTTATTAATCAGAAGCAAAAGAACAATCTGAAAGAACGTCTGTGAGTGCTCTGATACCTCAGGCATGTCAGAAGTTCTGAACTTTCTAAAAGCATGGTAGCTAGACTCTAGTACTTCAAAGATTGTGGACCTTATGGATAATCTAAATGGTCATTGAGAAAATGTTAAAGTTGTGAACTTTCTAATGACATGTTGATTTCTGCACCTTTTGGTGACATGCCTAAAATTTTAAAAGATTGATACATGATGTGAAGCATTATGTAGATTACAAACCAGGTTCTGAGATGAATACCAGTCAGTTCTAGTCAGACTCTGATGAGACGTCCCTGAGAAGTATCCTTTCTCTGTTTGTATGCTCTGTACTTCAAAATTATTTTGTAAGTCTTGGGATCAGGGAAGTATCCTTTCTCTGGTTAGCTTAACTCTGATTCTATAGTTTCATGGTGATTACCCTGTACGAATTGCTCTATCAAAATATATTATTTGTCATCATCAAAAAGGGGGAAATTGTAAGAACAATAGTGGTTCTGCATCTGGCCTTAAGTTTTGATGATAACTACACGTGTTATCTCAGAGAACAATTCGGTACTTTATGGTTTTTGTCTAGTGTGTAGCTTTTGCTAAATAGGATATGAATATGATTTAAAGGCGTGCGACATCATCAGATCCTTATCTAAACACTCTGGAAGAAAACCTATGTTGTGTACAAGATTTTAAGTCATTATTCTGGAATGCTTTCTAATACAACAGTTTAGAAGAACATGTGTATCAAAGCTTCTGTTTGTGACTCTTTAAGTAAACCTTGAAAGCTTTTTTAGAGATATGATTTTATTGCTACAGTTCTGAAGTTTCTGAAGACAATGTTCTGTTGAAAAAAAGTTCTGAAGATTCTAAACACATCAATTCTGAAGATCAAGTTCTGAATTTTCTGAAGAAAAGGATCTGTTGAACGAAGTTCTGAAGATTCTAAAGACATCAATTCTAAAGATCAAGTTCTGAAATTTCTGAAGACAAGGTTCTGTTGAAAGCAGTTCTGAAGACTCGGAAGACAAATATGCGCTCAACAAGTTCTGAAGATTCTAAAAGACGAGGTTCTGCTGAACAAGTTCTGAAGTCTCTGAAGACATCACTTCTAAAGGCCAAGTGTTGAAGACTCTTAAGTTAGTTCTGCTGAACGAAGATCTGAGATTCTGAAGACATAGGTTCTAAAGTTACAAGTAGTGATCTCTTTACATACTTCATCAAATACACATCTGAAGCCTCTGAAGATTAGAAGACAGAAGAATGGTTTGCGTATTTGAATGAATATAATATTACAAAGTAGTTTGTGACCTCTAACCATATTAGGTGGCGCAAGGACAACTTTTTGTATTATGATGTGACCATTCTTGTAAGTGAATGTTGGGATATCACAGTTGGAATATGTTTCCTATTATACCCTCCAACGGATTTATTCTTAAGCACTATATATTGAAGATATGAAGGCTTGAAGAAGTGCCGCTAGTAAGTTGCTAGATAGCTTGAGTTGCTCACAAGTTGCCAAAGCAAATGCTGCTGTTGTAGCTGCTACGAGCCAAGTGAAAATACAAAATTCCGAAGTGCAAAATTCTGCAAGAGCAGAAGAGAAACTTAAGAGAGAGTAACTAGAACAAGAAATTAAAGAGCTGAAGAATACACGACACAATGTATGCAAGGAGGAAGCAAGCACCAAGTCATAAGCTCAGGAAGAAGATGCTCAATGCTCAATAAATTAGAGCGCTGCTCTACAAGAAATGAGAGAAGCATTAAAAGAAGCTTTTATGCTCAAAAAACTTATGCTGATACAATGCAAATCTCTAGGAAATTATTCTTAAGATAGTTTTGTAAAATTGCAAGGAATTGTTGCTCATATCTTGCTAAAAACACTTTTGTGTTATTGTACTTCAATGGTGTCACCTGCTTGTTTAGAAGCAATTCATGTACACACCTTTGTAAACACTTTTCAAAGTGTAGATTCCTCAAGTGACTAAGTCGTTAGTCTGGATACTTGAGAGGGCTAAGTTGTTGTCTAACACTTAGAGGTTGTAACCTGTTGAGATTATTGGATTAAGTCCTTGTCCAAGGCGAAATCACCTTGATGGGTGGACTTAAGTAACTTTGTTAATAGTGAACCAGGATAAAAATAATTGTGTCAATTTATTTTTATTGTCTTGTTAGCATTGATATTGAAATTCCGCAAAAAGGTATCATAGTTGGTGAAATCCAATTCAAACCCCCATTCTTGTGTTTCTCACCCTTCACTAACAACTATAAATAAGCAAACAAAAAGATTTAAGAATAGTTTTACTCACAAAGGCGTTCTTCAAGTAGCTTTTGGTTGTTGGTTCCAACATCTAGCAAGACTGGAAGTATCTGCCATATTTGAAAATACAACATATGTTTAGCTAGCAGGATTTATTACTACTTTTACCAAGTGGTGATTTAACAAAAGGAACCTAATAGATATATTACTCCACGTGATTGATCTCGAGACAAAATGTCAAGAAAACATTGTCAACTCATATATAAAAGACACATAACTACACATGACAAAACTAAAGGCATCAATGAGATGCTATATGGCTAGTAGTATCCTAGCATATCTACTAACTGGAAAAAATGTTTAAGTTAATGCTTGCCATATGTATTCTAGAAAACACATAAGTAATAACAGACAGAGATTAGGACTGCTAAAAAGATACAGACATAAAAAGAAGCATACTCTTTGTGGGTTGATACTAGCAACAACAACATACACGTCAAGTTTTCCAATGGGTATCCCAATTACTTGAACTCCAAGATCACCTAATCCAAGAATTCGACTTCCATCTATCAATAAAATCACGTCTACGTGTTAAAGAGAAATGAGATGTTGAAACAAAACATAATATATGAATAAATGTAAGACAATTTATTTTCACTTGATGAATTGCGTGATAAAAAAGTAACCACAAATGGACTACAAGATATAAGTCATCAAAAAAATCTATACAAACTGAAAATATCAACTTTATTCATGGTATGTATTTTGATAAAGTTTGTGGCCTAATGTATAATATCAACTTCTGCTTATTTGTGTGGGAAACATGCAATCTCATACATGTGTTCTCTATGCAGATAAGACAGTTGGCTTTGGTAAACTTGACGTATCAGGTACCTTCATCTCGCATTTTAGCAGCAATCTTTTTGCTAGGAGGATATTTTGGTAAACTTGATTGATCACAAGGTAAAGGTTCTGATGTGAATAACTGACAAAAAAGTGGAGAAAAGTTCAAAATACAAAATCAGGAGTATTAGTGATTTTAACGGCAGGATACATACACCACAAATATTACACAAAATAAGGACATAAATTAATCTTAATCAGATTATATAATTACTTGTTGGAAGTATACAACAATACAAGCATACCTTGATTTTCAAAGCAGTAGCTGTTGTCCCCCGATTTGACGGATCAACAGATAATATGTTCTCTATAAAGCTTAAGAGCAATTGATGAGTATTCCTTAAATGTATATGTAACACATTTCCTATAATGGCGTGGAGGATTAATACTGTTGAATGTGACAATCACAACTTAAGCCAATAGTCCTCAGACGGTGAGCCACAAAGTTTAAAAATCTGATGCAACTGCTCAAGCTACAAGGAAGTAAAATAAATCTTAGATACCTCAAACATTTATTAACCTAAAATGATAGTATTAGTATCACTTTTATCATTTACAAAATGATGGAAAGTAGATTTTGTAAACATGATACCTCAGTTTTTCCTTGCAAAATGGGTCGGCCCATATATAGTTCCCACAGAATGCAACTAGTACTCCATAAATCCACTGCAACCCCATAATGATTTGCTCAAAGTAAAAGCTTTGGTGGTCTGCACCAATGTTATGACCTGGCTTGTCATTGGAGTATTGTTATGAGTGTCACGCTGAAGGACACCATGACTATGACAATGATCCAGACCACTAAGAAGCTTATGCATGTAGCATTTTAGAAAAAGGAACTTAATCGACATATTATTCCACGTGACTGATCTTAGGACAAAATGTCAAGAAAATTTATACAAACAGAAAATATCAACTTTATTCATGGTATGTATTTTGATGCAATATGTGGCCTAATTATAATATCAACTTATGATTGTTTATGTGGGAAACCTGCAATCCTAGACATGTGTTCTCTATGCGGATAAGATAATTGGCTTCGCTAAACTTGACGAACTAGGTACCATAAACCCTAAATTTGAACACAGGAATAAATCAATTTCACATAAACAGCAACATGACATTAAAGTCTAGATCCAACTTCAAAATTAAAAACAATTTCAACTACAATTTCACATTGTTTAAAACACACTTTAAAACTTTAAAACACAGTAACATATCCATCAATTTCAAAAATCAATAAAACCCTAAAATTATTAACAAAAGTTAGAAAACCATACCCTGCAAGCAATCATTGTTTTCAGCTTCTTTCTGAGCAACATCAAGAATAAAATCAATAAGCTCAGCGCCTTCTGTAAACTTGACGGATCAAGTACCATAAACCCTAAATTTGAACACAAGAATGAATCAATTTCCAATAAACAACAACATGACATTAAAGTCTAGATTCAACTTCAAAATTACACACAATTTCAACTACAATTTCACTTTGTTTAAAACACACAAACATAACCATCAATTTCAAAAATCAACAAAACCCTAAAATTATTAAGAAAAGTTAAAAAACCATACCCTACAAGCAATGACTATTTTCAGCTTCTTTCCGAACAACATCAGGAACAAAATGAATAAACTTAGCACCTTCGGAAAACTTAACGGATCAGGTACCATAAACCCTAAATTTGAACATAAGAATAAATCAAGTTCCAATAAACAGCAACATGACATTAAAGGCTATATCCAACTTCAAAATTACACACAATTTCAACTACAATTTCACTTTGTTTAAAACACACTTCAAAACTTCAAAACACGCAAACATATCCATCAATTTCAAAAATCAACAAAACCCTAAAATTATTAACAAAAGTTATAAAACCATATCCTACAAGCAATCATTGTTTTCAGCTTCTTTTCGAACAACATCAAGAATAGAATCAAAAATCCCAATGCCTTTAGCCTCTTCTTAGCAGGAGTTGACATCTCTACCACCTACGAAAACCAACAGTCCCCAAAAAGTTCCAAAGTATTCAACTTTCATACCCATAAGGTAAAATTAGATTTTACACTTAACAACAACATAAAGTTTCAAACTTTGAATCAAAACCAGAAACAATACCAAATCAACTAATCAAATTAAGGGAAAAAGGCAATATTGGATGAAAAGACCCCAAAACATATTGTCAAAGTAAAAAATCACAAACTTGTTTGATATTGTTATATCATCTTCAATATTGATTGTACACCTTTTTCATCTTGTTTCCATGCCCATTACTTTGTTTTTCGTGTTGTAATATGTACCCAGAAGAAAAGGAGGAGATGGTTGCTTTGTAGAGGGAGGAAGAACTCGGTTGAAAGGGGAGAGGGAGAAATGGAAAGTGATGAAAGGGGAGAGATGGTTGATTTGTAGAGGAAAGGAGAAATAAATGTGAAAATGGATAGAAGACATAGATGTGAAAGGAGAAGCAGATGAAAGACTGAGGGGAGAGAGGGAAAAGAAAAATAAATGATATAAAATGAAAACAAGCTTCTGACCAAAAGATTAAAAAAACTACCTGCCACGAGGCCAAATAATTTTCTATGACTGATCTTAGTAGTTGCATTTAGTCAATTACTGAAAAATGCTTTTGGTAGTGTAATTTGAAAAGTTAATAAAGGGAATATTAGGGAGTTATTAGGGATATTCCAATCTTAGTTAGGTAGTTGAAGGTAGGGGTTTAGGGTTGAACCTTGATGAAAACCTATTGTAATGGGAAAATCGTATGTCTCTCCACCTTGTGTCTCCACACTAATCAATACCCATTCATACATATCTTAGATAAATCAAATATATGAAATCATAATCCCTTTATTCTATAGATCTTTCCACAAAATCTCTCGAGGAACTCATCATATGCCTTCTCCAAGTCAATAAAAATTAATTCCAGATCTTGTTGGTCGACCTAGTAGATAAATTGTTTCCATGGTCGACCTACCAACCATAAAACCAAATTGATTCTTAGTGTCTTGAGTCTCTTTTCTTAATCTCCATTGAATCACTTTTTCCCATAACTTTATGGTATGATTCATAACTCTAATCCCACTATAATTTGCACAATTTTGTATATCCTTATTGTTATTATAGAATGGGACTAAATGGCTTCTTCTCCATTCATCAGACATGTGCTTTGACCTCATAGTTTGATTAAAGAGCTTGGTGAGTCACTAAATAACTTTATCTCCAAGAATTTTTCACACTTTAATAGGTTTGTTGTCTGGCTCAACCGGCTGCTGTTACTCATCCTTTTCAACAATCTTTTACCTCTTGTTTTTTAGTCTGACAGTAGTAACTATAGTTTCGATCCTCTTCTCTACAGTCGAGTTTGCTAGAGTCCGGTGAGATATCATATAATTCATTTAATAAATTTTAGAAATACGATTACCCCCTATCCTTTATATGTTTTTCCTGAACCAAGATTTTTCCTTCTCCATCATAAACACGAATCACTTGATCGAAATCTCTTATCATTTTTTATCTTCTCTTAACAAGCATATATATAGTTTTTTCTTCCTCCATGGATCCTAAATATTAGTATAATCTGTCAAAAATCTTGTTCTTGCTTCACTCACTACCTTCTTAGTGTCATTCTTAGCTTTCTTGTACTTTTCCCAAGTTTCAACATTTTTACACATATATCATTATTTAAAACAATCATTTTTACACTAACTTTACTTTGAAAATTTTCATTTCACCACTGTGTTATCTTCCTAATAATAAATCTATATGAGAACATGTCACCCCACTTTTATATATGATAAGATGTTCATCTCTTTTCGTAAACTTGATATTTTCTATGGTAAGATCCAAAGCCAACAAAAACTTCAAGATGAGTTTACCCTCAGCATTCACCTCCCCTAGACCATACCCACACACACACTCTCTTAAAACCTCTTGCCACGCTCCCAAAATGTCCATGTAGATCCGCTAATAGAAAAAGGTTTTCTCCTTGGGACATATCTTGAAGTAAGCCTTCTAAATCCTCCAAAAAATTTATCTTAAGGCATTTTGCTAACTCAACCTGAGGTGCGTAAGCACTAATAACATTAAAGGTGTCTTGTTCCATTACAAATTTGAAGGCTATGATTCAATCTTCTGCTCTTTTCACATCCACAATATCCTTCTTCCACTCCTTGTCTACAATAAATCTTGAGTTGTCTAATTCTTTCGCTTTTTCACATGTATACTTAGTTTCAAATGATTAAATTGATAAAATACTAAATGAATCACTATGTGAAAATGTATTATTATTATTATTATTATTATTATTATTATTATTATTATTATTATTTCTTTTTAATACACATAAAATTTTAATAAGTATAATTGTCAAGATGGCCGAGTTGGTCTAAGGCACCAGTTTCAGGTACTGGTCCGAAAGGGCATGGGTTCAAATCCCATTCTTGACATATATTTTTAAAAAAATTATTTATAATAGCCACATTATAATAAAATAATATGTAAAAGTTTGAATGGTATAACACTTACAATTTTTTTATCTTCAACTTGGTAACTTTTTTTTTTTAAATTTTTATTAAAATAATTTAAACGTAATGACGCGCATTCAAATTAAAATACAATATTAATAGTGTATTTTTTTTATTAATGTTGTAGTTATTATTGTGTTTTTTAATAATTTTATATATTTCAAGGAGTAATGGAATTCCTTTAAACCTTATAAAAAGCCACTAATAGTTAAAAGCTTGTATATGTAGCTAGATTATTGGTGGATCTCGATCTTTTGAATTTTTTTTAAAAGAAAAACTATTCATTAACTAGCCAACAATATGTAACAAAGAAGGAACAAAATCCATCTTGGGATGATCCCCAACCAAGTTCTAGATCCAACAGACCTACCAATCCCAACCATATGATGTGCATCTACATTAAATTCCCATCTAACAAACATTGCAGAAGCATCCACAAAATTCTTCAATAACACAGAGCAGACAATAGATAAAGGCTCTAAAATGGCAGAAACAATAATATGGTATCGCACCTCAAAAATGAGAGAACGCGGCCACGTGAGGAAAGCTTGCCGATTGGACTTGACAGAAGAATCGCCACCGAACTTTATTTATTCCCAAAAGAGGGAAAGGTAAAATATCGAGAAAACCTAAAGGAATTGAAAAGAAGGAAATGACATGGTCGTCGCAACCAAATGTCAGGGTTCGGAAGTCGGTTATGCAAGGGGAAGGTACTAGCACCCCTCACATCCGTTGTACTCAACGGGACAACACATGAAAGGGTGTTGTTTATCTACTAAAGGTAAAGAGGACGTTTTTTATTAAGGGTGCTCGCCTCGGCGTTGGCCTCGTGCCTACGTACCCTCATGGTGCAATTAGGAAGTCAGAGCTTCGTAGTTCAGTGATTGTTTATTGTTTGATTTTACCTTGAAAAAGGATTTTTCGGAGGGTGGCCCTAAGGCGCAAAAAAGAGAAGTTTGAGTGAGTTGAAGTTGTTTTTATGATTTTGGAAGAGTTTGTTCTTGATTAGGATTGCACTAAAGACTATGGGTAGAGGCGATTATTCCAATCAACCAAGTCGAACGCCTTGTGTTGAAATAATCAGAATGAGTGTAGGGATGTCCATTATCACTCCTTCTCCACCACTTAAGGCTCCTGGTGCACAATCTCTCTCGTATCTTATTGTGTTTTTTAGTTTGATTAAGAAAAAATCCACTTGATGTTGGATCAAGGGTTTGTTGAATTTATTACGAAATATGTTTTGGTGAATGGGTAGGTTGATGGCGATGCACAAGGAAATCGACTTATAAAAGATGAATTCAAATGGAGTGTGATTGGTTGAGAGGTTTGGTGGTTAAGGAAACATATTGAATTGATTTATTATGAAAATGCTTAACGTTGGATCAAGCTTATTCGTGATCTTTTAAAACGGTATAGTTAATTTTATTCTTGAATTAGGGAAACCTAAACAACTAGCAAGCAAAGAGAAAGCGGTAAAAGTTATTACACGTCATGGAAATGGGGATACATTTGTTCAAATGGGGATGGAATAAACAATAAGCAAACAACCCAAATGATAAACTAAACGTGCACTAGCAAAGTGGGTTAGCCTTTTAGATGACCAACTAGAAGTAATTGATCGAATAAGTCTCATTGTAAGAAAGCCCAAGAGTAAGCTATGAATGATGTGCAAAAGTGTCCTAAGACAGAGTAATAGAGAATAGAGATAAACAAGATCCAAAGCTCATTTTCTAGGGTTTCTGTACAGTGTCCCAGCTCTATGATGCAGAGGAAAGTAACCACAGTCCACCACTTGAAAGTCTTTTAAGGCTTCGATAGTTTTATCATGTTTTTGTGTTTTTGAATAAGATGAATAAGATATGAATAAGGTGACAAGATGAATATAAGAAATAATAATATGAACAAGGAAACAAGATCAATGATATAATGACAGAAAGATAAAGCAAGATAATAATGAGCAAAAATTAAAGTTAGTTGTTAGTTGTTAATTGTTATTGATCAGATGGTCACTTTTCGAATCGGGTCCAATGTAGCGCTATGTTAAGCAATCGTAGCACAATCTATGAGGAAGATCATACTATGGGAGGCCGGTCAATAACAATATTTGTGCTAAAACACGATAGAGAAATGATATGTAGATCATTCTCCCAAATATCATGCCACACGAAAAGAAAAAGAAAACGGTCTCGTCTTAATCAAGAACTTCCATCGATTAATCGAAGATAACCTATCACGATCCCAAAGTATGAAGAATGATCCAAATGATCATTCCCCACAGATTTGAAATAATGAAGGTTAAACAACCTCAACAATCAATGTTCACGATATTAAAGACTTCATCGACCAAAATGAAAAGAAAATAAAATTGAAATGATAATAAAAATAGGATAAAACAAAATGGAAATGATAAATCAAATAAAAATGAAAATCATAAGGAAATGGCAAAATAACATATTACAAAGTAAATATCATCGTTATAAAATAAGTATTGTTTTTTTAAAAAAGAAAATCACCAAGACAATGAATAAGAATAAAAATAGGAAAAAGAAAAAGAAAAAAGTAAAGAAAATGGAAAGGGGTGCACAGATGTGATGAAGGGTGAAATCAAGAAACCACCATGGGCCTAACAAAGCCCATCATACACTAATAAAAAAACACGGATAGCAAAAAAATAAGGGTCTTGTTATGGTTTTCTCAATCTCTCTCTGATTCTCTGTTGGTTTTGGTTTGATTTGGGGATTTGGGTTGAAGGTTTTGTTGTTATGGTTTTGGGTTGAGGAAGAAGAAGGTTTTGGTTGTTATGGTTTGGTAAGATTTATGAAGGGTGAAGCGGATTGATGAAGAGTGAGGTTTGAAGATATTTTGGCAGAGGTTACTTGGTTCATGGAACTTATTGAAATGAGGTGAGAAGGTTTGGTTTTTATAGAGAGTGGAGGAAGAAATTGGAATTTTTGTGGTGAAGTAGTTGTTTCGTTTTTGTCGTATGAATTAGTTTGTTGTGGTGTGGCTTTGTATTATGCGTGAATCGTGGCTGCAGTATGTGGTTGTGAATATTGGCTTGGTGGAAAATATGTATAGAATATGTTGTGCGCTGCGTGATGGTTGCTGAGTTGGGTCGTGAATCATGTTGTTGTTATGGCTTTTGAATCATGAAATTATAGGGTGCAGCAATGTCAAATGTGTGTGTAATTCTCTGTGTGTGTATTGTGAATCATGGCTTCATGGTTAGTTGTTGCAAATGTGTGACACGGTTTGTGTGTGTTTTGTGTAAGGTTGAAGTATTGGCAAGGAAAGGTTTTTGGCTCATGGTTGATGTTACTGCGTGTTGCTTGTGTGTGTATATTGGCTGCAAGTTGTGTTTCTCATGATGTATTGGCTACCTGTGTGAAAAAAAGATTGTTTTGTGAGCTTGATGCAGGTAATGTGCGTGTAAATCATGTTGTAGTGGCTGCGCATTGTAAGGCTTTGTCATTTTGTTCATGTATAATTTTGGCCATGGCTTGGCAATTGGAATCTTGTTTATGGCTTCATGCGGGCTTAGTTGAATTTGTGTAAAGGCCTTTTGTATCATTTTTTTGTAATAATTTCTAATGGGCTTGGATGAAATGTAATATGGGCTTGTGATATTGGTAATGGACTTGGAATTTTATTCATGATCTTTGTAGAATCATCCTTAATATGAATGTGGACTCTTAAAAAAATAACATGGGCCTCTATTGTTGTAATGATTTGGAAATGTGAGATATGCTTAGGAAATGGTAATGTTTTTTTGTGAAAAATGGTGATGAGCTTTTGTAATACATTTTGATAGTGGAATATGGATATGGAAATGAATTTGAAAAATGGAAATTGGGTTAAAGAAATTTGGGTAATTGGAAATTAAATAAATGGTTTAGGATTGGATATGAATTAGAGAAAATGACGATGAAATGGATATTGGAATGCATATTTGGAAATTGGACATGAATGGAATTTGGATAATGGAAAATGGATAATGGGCTTGAATCATGAAAATGAATTATTAACTTAGAACCACAGATGCACATCGTGACTGAACTTAAATCAACACCACCCTTGAATTGAATCCACAAATGCATTGATTTCAGATGATCCTCAACCATGAAACATTTGAACTTAGCACAACCTGATTAGCACAGAAACTCTAATTGGAACCTCAAGCACCAATTAGTTGAAATATGCACATCCTGGCCCTGATCATGAAACAAACTCTTGATTGACCAAGATTAGGTCAAAACCAGATGAACTTCAATTCATACTGCACACACTCCTGACTTGATATCCTCAAATGAAACTTAGAGTTAGGCAATAAGAAATTGAAAGCACAAACAACATATTTTTTTGATTTTTGAATAATGGTTACTACCAAAAGGATGATAGTAAACACACACCAAGATTTCTGACACCAAAAGGATGACAAACCTATCACCAAAAGGATGATAGTGAACTCACACGACTCCATGACCCTTCACCAAAAGGATGAAAGTGAGGTCAAAACTTGCTATTACCAAAAGGATAATAGTAAACACATAATGATATCAGAGGTTGTCATTCACCAAAAGGATGATACACAGACCAAAGATCCAAGGATTACCGACACCAAAAGGATGACGGATCTATCACCAAAAGAATGATAGTGAACACACACACACAGAGATATCTGACACAAAAAAGATGACGGACCTATCACCAAAAGGATGATAGTAAACACGTACCAGATTTCTGACACCAAAAGGATGACAAACCTATCACCAAAAGGATGATAGTAATTTCCAACTTTGAGAATTACCAACACCAAAAGGATGAAGGTTAGATTAAAACAACATGAATGGCTACCACCAAAAGGATGATAGTAAGATGATTGATAAAAGGTCAAGCTTGTTGGATGTATATCGGTACATTAATGAGTATGCTTTATTTGAGGACATCAACAAAAGGTTGAAGCAACGAAGTTACTAAGGAACATCATCCTTATCAACAAAAGGCTGAGAATAACCAACTCACTGGGGAACACCCAAGAGAAAGACAGGAATTTATCCGAAGATAAACCACTGACTGGTCTGAGGATAACACTTCATCAACAAAAGGTTGAAGGAAATAACTCAATGGGGAACGCCCGCTGTCTCGGAGAAATTTCACTGGATAAGCTGGGGATAACAACTTCACCAACAACAGGTTGAGGAGAAACTCCATGGGAACACCCACTGACTGAGCTGAGGATGACAACTTTATCAACAAAAGGTTAAATAATAATTCAATGGGGAACACCCACTGACTTGGAGAGGTGTCCCTGGCTGGGCTGAAGATCGTCTTGGAATCTCGAGATTGATCCTGGATCTTGACTTATGCATGTATGCATGTTTGATCTGTGAAAGTATTTCATATCGGATGGAAATACAATGCAAATGTTGATCCGCTGAGATGCAAGTGTTGGGGAAGTATGTAATGATTTTGGTGTATGAATATGATGCATATGATGTATATGGTGCATGTTTGAATGCAGATGGGTGCTTAGATATGTTTTGTGAGGATGCCAGCATAGTGGAGTTTTATTTGGGTAGTTGCCAATGCAGATTGTACTTTGGGTGGTGGGAGGATTCTTATTTCCTCGACACTCAGTCTCTGAAGATGTCTTGACCAAAGGTAGAAGAAGATGATTCTTAATGCCCCAAGTTTGATCACTTGTTGACAAGTCGTGTGTTCATTTTTGAGTGAACCACAACTTTTATGCTTGAAGGTCAGGATGACCTGAAAATGAGTGGACGTAATCAACGCATGAAGACTGTACTTTTGCTCTGAACTCAGTGATTGCTAGCGTCTAGCCAGATTTTCTTATCCAACTTGAAGGTATAGAGAGGTCCTGGCCTCTTACAACTTGCTTTTCTCCAATATGTAGGGTCTTTGCAAGAAATCTCCTTGAATGGAAGCTCTTAGGAGTTACCATGACAAGATTTGCCCCAATGTCTGAATATGGTGGTGGTCTGTCCCTGATTAACCAATTCTTGGAAATGGTCTAGTCTTTACTTCTGAGATAACTTTCCCCTGATTGAGTTGTTGAGGAATTTTCCCTAGATTGATAAGGTTGTGAAATAGTCTTGATTCGGGTCAACGCCAATGAAAGTTCAAGTTCTTTTTTGATTGCCCCTTGTTGGAATTTCCTTGATGTCAAGTACTGATTTGCAATTAAAATTATTCATTGACAAATGGTAATTTTAATGCGATGCTCGTGCAAGCTTTGAAAATGTCATTTATTGGAATGATGTGATAGTGTGTGACGAATGGACCGTTAGTCCAGACGTAGTGTTGATTTAGCTAGTGTGTGAAAGATATAGCAAGAAGAATGACACCAATGCTGAAGATTAGCAAATATGTGGGGAATCAATTTACGCAACCTTGCAGTAGTATGCTTTCAGAATAAACTCTGCCTCAATTAGGTCTTTTGAGGGTTGTAACATGGTCTGGTTCACAGTTTACGAAACAAAGGATATTAGGCTCAAAACTTGGTTTGTACCCACCCCTTCTTCGTGATGATCTCCAATCCTATGTTCAATTAATTGTACACACATTCGTCTTCCAAAAGGGTTGACGGTGTAAGGGTGATGATTCGAGGTTTGCTTGAAATGGAAGTCACCTTATTTTGGTATTGATTGATGTCAGTGACCCTTCTATTTTGACATGGTGGTCACTAAAATTTATTTTTACTTAGGATTTGAGGACCTCTTTTCATTTTTCTTTTGATCCCTAACTTTTACATGAACTGATTTTGCTTTTCAAGTTCATCGGGATTGCATTGATTTTTGCCTAAGTCTCCTTTTGATGTGTTCGACTTAGCAGGCTTTTGATTTTTTTTATTTCTTTCGATGGTGACTGTCAAGGCATTGGTCTTTGAAGAACAACCGACACGTCTTTTGGATTTTGCCTTGTGATTTGAGTGCGTAATCAGGTTAACTAAACACTACCCTGCACCAAGTTAAGCGTAAGGGTTTGTAAATCTGAAGGAAATTCCTACTTCTAGGCTCGAAGTGGTTAACTAAGGACTAACTCCTTATCTCTCTAGTGTTTGGGGATTTAAAACAATGCATGTATATCATCAGCCAGATTTTATCCGAAAGCATATAATTTGCAATTATGGGTATTTTCGTTTTCGTCATCCTTCTTCCAATCTTTGATAAAACCACAGTTTGATAAAGAGAGTGAAGTGGAGAAGTATGTGTTTCTGCTTTGCAGCAGTAAATGGAAAAAATGAGTGAATACGATAAAACTAATTCAGAACATGCATAATCACTTCATTAATAAAACCAAATACAAATGACAATGTTTAAAGCAGACAATACTTAAGACAAACAAGAATAAAATACAAGAATGCAAATGATGGGATGGCAAGATGATAACCTTCTTTGGGGAAATGAACTTCTTTTCTTGAACTGTTACTGAACTAACTTAGCGGCGGCATGGGATTGGTCGTGAAGTTTGGAATCCTTAGAGTGAATATGAGATCATTTGACTCAATCAAGTCTTGAACCTTGTGCTTGAAATCTCTACAGTTCTCAATCGTGTGCCCTGGGGCGCCCTTATGATACTCACAATGAGCATTGGCATCATAGTCTGGAGGAATGACAGTTGGCAGAGCTAGGTCTCTCGGGGTAATTGACTCATCCTTAAGTAGAAAAGGAAAGATATGAGCATATGACACAGGCAGAGGATCAAAATGCCTTTCTGACCTCATCATCCTTTGCTGATTAGGTTGACGCTGTTGCGGAGCGTGTTGCTGAGGAGCCTGTTGCGGAGGTATCTGGGTAGGAATTTGGGTCAGAACAGCTTATTGATAAGGCATATGAGCATATTGCGCAGCTGCAACATATAAATACTGGAAGTAAGGAATTTGAGCAGGCACTCTCTGTCGTGCTTGTCCTCTCTGAGAAGAAATAACATTTAATTCGTCCTCCTTTTTCTTGTATCCATTGAAAGGCTTCTTCACTCCAATCTGGCTGCTAGACCCTCCTTGGATCTTTCCACTTTTCATATCTTCTTCAATCCTCTCACCGGCGATTACCATGTCAGAGAATCCATAAGACACACTTGTAGCGGTAAAAATTATGAGTGTAAGTTATTGATTAACTTAACTCATAAAGCAAGAATCGCCACCGCACTTTTATTTTATCCAAAATAAAGGGAAAAGGAGTGAACAAAACCTAAACAAGTTCTAAAAACAAGAACAACTGAACAGAGACTGGGTAAGGGGGTTGGTTACGCTAAGGGAAGATGTTAGCACCCAAAACATCTATAGTACTCTATAGGAACCCTTTGAAATATTTACGCTTTTTAGTTTGAAAAAATTTGTTTGAAATGAGATTAGGGATATGAGAAGAGAAGTATTTTTTTAATATTTTTGTGTTTGGAGAGACTTCTTGAGCCTCATGCCTACGTACCCACAAAGTGCAATATAGGATCAAAACCCCGTAGTTCGTGGTATAAATAACAAAATTGGATTATTTTGGTTCATTTTAAATGAAAAGACAAGTCGTCATTTTAAAGAGAAAACTACGACTAGTCGCCTATAAGTATAAGAAAATAACATTTGCATCATCTTAAGATGGAGGATTTTGCTTGGATACAAATCAACAAGTCTATCACTCAACATCTAATTGGAAAATGTCAACATCTTTAATACTATGGGGAATATGAGAATTGCATCTCAACTATGAAAATGACTCATGTCTAAACTTTTTGAAAAGTTTTAAATAAAAAAGTGCACAAAGGCACAAAAGTTTGAATGAGTTTAAGTATTATTAATGTCTTTTTGAAATGGTTAAAGTATGTTTAACATTGATTGGCATTTATTAAAGAAAAGGTTTTGAAAATTCACTTGACAAAAGTCGAGGTTTATTGTGAAAGAGGTTATAGTTTGAAACAAGAAGATTTTGAAAAAGGAAGAAGATTTTGAAAATTGAAGAATGGGGGAAGAAGAAGTGACTACCCTAAAACATAAAATAAAAACTAGAGAAAGGAAGATCTGACCACACAAGGAGCAAACACTTGACAAGAAGTTAACATAAGCATTCCTCTTCCTTTTGGATCTAAACCTCAAGCATAATAACCAGATGAATTAAATCAATCAGAGGGAGTCCCAAGTTAAGCCATGCAAGGTCAAAGCAAGGTCTTCCCAAGGTTTAAAAGCCAATTAGGAGAGTCATGTATCAGATGATTTTCAAGGTCAAAGTATTAACACCTGCACACAGAAAATTTCAAAATAAACAAACAAAAGCAACACAAATGGCCCGAGGTCTCAAATCTCCAAGAGAATAGGGCAAGGATCCTAGATCTAAGTCTGAAGTCCAAGTCCAAGGTCCAAGCATAAGGTCATAACAGTCCGGAATTAAGAGAACCAAGTCTTTTAAGTGTTTTAATATTTATTAGTGTCTTAAGAGAGGTATGGTCCAAGTGGACAAAATAAAAAGAACAAAAGCATAAACAAAGGTCCAAGTGGACAAAGAGAAAATAAATGACAATATGATAATAAAATGCTAAAAGTAAAGGCATAAAGTAAATGACAAGAAAATAAAGAGCAAAAATTAAAAGGCACGAAATAAAGTTAGTGCAATTATATAGTTAGTAAGTTAGTGTTAGTAAAGGAGAACATTTTTGTCGTTTTTCGGAGAATACTCGACTATTCAACCATAAGCATGAAAACATGAATCCATACATCATTAAGGGAAGGGCGGAAACTCAGATAAAATCGACGAGTATGTCAACTAACTCCCTTAACAACAAAGATACAATCTATTTCATACCACAATATGGAGAACAGGAGATTGACAACTCAATTACAAAAACAAACCGATTTACAATTTTGGGACAAAATGTAGCGCTATGTTAAGCAATCGTAGCACAACCTATGAAAAAGGTCATACTATGGGAGGCCAGTCAAAATGATCTTTGTGTTAATGCATGCTATAGAGATGATATGTAGATCATCCTCCGAAAGCAATGCCGCACGAAAAGAAAAGAGGTAGCGATCTCATCTTCATCAAGAACTTGAAACAAGTTCCAATGATATTGAAGATTTTCATTTATCAAAAATAAAAAGGAGAAAGGGGGAGATGGATGAAGGTAAGCCAAATTGAATCACATCTCCAAGGTTTCTTTCTTCTTTAAGTTCAATTACTCTTAATTGATGGATTAAAGCACGAAACATATCATTAATCCAAAGCACCTAAAATGAATTGAACAATTCACTTTAAAGATAGATTTGAACTAATAAATGTTTATCCAACTTCATCATTATCCAAAGTTCATTGAAATTAAAGAGAAATAGGACACTTGAATTAATGATCCAATTCCAAAAGCAAAAGAGAGGGGAATAAAATAGAAAATGAGGCAAAACAGTTCCCAAACAGCAGCAAAAAACCAAAAAATCGCAGCCGTAATCGGTTACGCCAAAAGACATAATTGATTAAGGAGACGAAACAGGCAGATCCAGGTCATTTTTTGCCTTCATAACCCGTTACGCAAAATCCGGTAACCCGTTACGGAGGCAAAAACAGCTCTGCAGCAGCACCAATCCTTGATCAATCATTTGATCAAACACCTCATGATCAAGGATGAAATTAAGCACGAAAATTAAAGTAAAACAACAGCAAATAACACCAATGAAATACAATTTGCAAGATCCAAAGATCAAACAACAAGAATCAACAAGATATCACATTGTGGAAGATGAATCAAGCACAACAATGGTGGATCAAGAGTTTACCACTTCCAAATCTGAAAATGATTCAAATCAACTTCAAGAACCACACTCCAAAGCTTTGATCTACATAATTTGATGTTGATGAAGTATTTGGATGAAGGTTTAGCTCAAAGATTAGTAAGCTTCAATGAAAATTTTACTAACTTTAATGGAGGAAGAGCTTTTGGTGAATTTGGTGGTTGAAGAGAATTGAGAGAAATTTTTGCAAGGTGAATTTGGCTATCAAAAGTTTGTTAAATGAATGAAATGAGAGCTCTATTTATAGAGTTTAGACTTGGAAGGAGTGGTGGTTTGGAATTTGGTTTGGAAATAAATTTAGGCTTGGAAATTGAATTTGGAGCAAAATCAAAGATCAAGTGGTTAACAAGTGTGATTAAATGAGGGTGTATGATGGAATTTAATTATGATGAGGTAAAGGAATTAAATTGGGATGATTGTGCATGCTCTAGAATATTCCATCTGGTGTAAAATAATGTCATGCAATTGAATGAGGTGTACTTGTGCTGCAGAATTTTGAAATGCACTTCCTGGCCAAATGTTCGCAGCTGTAATCGATTACAGCATATGTGGTAATCGATTACCACATTGAAAAACTCCAAAAATGGCCCTTCTGAAGGGTGGTAACTGATTACACCAAATGTGGTAATCGATTACCACAGTAAAAATTGTGAGAATTTGCTCTGTTGGCTGCACTGCCCTGGCTCTGGCTCGATGCTTGACTTGTCAAAGAAGGTATGGAAATAAGCACATGAACCTTAGAGTTTCTTGAGTAATAAATAATCAAATCTTGGGAAACTCTTGATCAAATGATTTTGAATTGTTTGCATATCAACTCTGACTTTGTTCAGGTGAATTTCATTCGAGTTGAGGAACTGGTATTTGACATTCTTGATCTCATCCTCTTCCTGAAAAAGTTAGTAAAAGGAAAACAAATATATTTTTTTGGATTTTGATTAGGGTTAGTAAACATAAACAATCAAATAAAAGTAAATAAGAAACACACAGATGCTCGGTGATCCCTGCAAGGCATAAACCCAAAGACGAGGGGACAGAGGAAGCAACCAAATGTGATCTTGTTTGTAATGCAGATGATACAAATGACATAGGGGGTCTTAGGGGTAAAAATTAGAGTATTACAACACTACTGATAAGCTTTTCATAATATTGGTCTTGCAAGGTGCCCATGAAGATGTCAATCAGTTCACGGTCAACCAGCGGTGGATGCACCCTTGCAGCTAACTCTCTCCAGCATTGTGCGTGCTCCTTAAAGGATTCGCCGTCCTTTTGAGCCATACTCTAAAGTTGAGTACGATTCAGAGTAAGGTCAGTGTTATATTTGTATTGCTTGACAAAAGCTTCATCTAACTCTGCCCAAGTACACACACTGCTACGCTCAAGTTGCATGTACCATTCCAGAGATGCCCTAGACAGGCTGTTTTGGAAGCAATTAATCATCAGTTTTTCATCTCTGGCATAGGCAGTCATCTTGAGGCAGTACATCTTCAGATGAATGTTAGGACAATTGAGGCCCTTGTACTTCGAGAATTCTGGCACCTTGAACTTGGGAGGAATGACAATACCTGGCACCAAGCACGTCTCCAAGGCACTCAAAGAAGTTGAGTTGTGCCCTTCCATGCCTTGGAGTTTTTCAGCTAAATCCCGACACATCTTGATAGCTTCTGAATCCTGAGCAACAGTAGGATTGGCAAGTGGAAGAATAGTATGATATTTTTTTCATTTCATACTCATATTGTTGATCTTCTTTAGCATGAGGAATGAGAATCTCAGTAACAACAGGTTGAGCTTGAGGGATAACTCCAACAGTAACTCCAGACGTTGGAATTGGCTGAGTAGTGGCTCCTTCAACTGCAGGAGTGAAGTTCAAAGGCATTCCGTAGATGATGGAATTGGGAATAGGAATTGAAAGCCTTGAGGTAGATCCTTGCACCAGAACGTTGTTGTTGGCGGCAACGAAATCACGTAGTTCATCTTCCTTTCTAGCCATAACAGTTATGAAGGTGTGAAAAGTACATAAGAAAGGGGGTTGAATTGTGTTTCGCGTTTTCTTTTAAATGAAACTCTCGTCTGGACAATTTCAAACTTGAGTAAAATAGTGTTCAAACAAAAAAAAACACAAAAAAAACGTAAAAATCAATTGTGATAATTGTAACAGTTACTTACTCTTGCAGGCCTTGGACAGCTCAGGGACCTAAAAGCCCGAGTTCATTATCATAGCATGAACATTTATAACTCATTAATTCACTAGAAGCACTAGTATATCAAATCCTATCTCTGTCATAAAATTGAGACCCATGTATCAAATCCTTTTCAAAAAATTAAAAGTTATTACGAGCAATACACTTAGGAATAATATCAAAGAGACATGAAATATGTTCAAAGCAAGAGTATATGATGTATTGAAAATATGAAGCAATCGTGATTTATCTTTGAAGAAGTAGTTGTTTATTTCAGCAAGAATATATTATGTATCGAAATAACACAACAAGAGTTGAATATGTTTGTAGTAGTTATTGTATGATGAAGCAAGAATTAATCTGAAATGTCAGGTTTATTACTGATGCATTGAAGTAGATAGGAGATAGTTTTAGTGCCTAAAAATGATACAAGTATAAGTGTGTCATACCCTAATTTTTGACTCTAAGATCCCACGACTTTTTGCATCGCCTGCATAGCATATCATGCCTTTCATCTCGCATAATACCCAATTTGTCAGCTGGAATAAACTTGTTGGATTTACAGCCGAATCGATCAAACTAAAAGTCAATTGTGCGTAAAATCAGGGGACCGAAAATTTTAAAATCGAGCTTGCAAACGTCAGTGATATTAATCTACATTTCGCGTAGTATAACCAAGCATGCTCATTTAAATTTTTCGACAACTTTTCAGTCACATTTTGACCAGTTTAAGCCATTTTAGCGGATAAAATTTATTTCAAAATTTGACCAAATGCTGTATTTTTCTGAATTGTATATTTTTTGCTGATCATTTTGGTGTATTCATTTTACTTTTCTGAGCACTTCGATATCAGCCCATTTTTTCTGTTCTAAACAGATTTTATTTTATTTTTAATTAACAATTAGTTTTTTTATTAATATGATTTATAATTTATATTTTTTATTATTTTAAATAGTTTATTTTATTTTATAATATTAATTTTGTTTCTTTTTTATTTAAAGCAACACTTACTAAACAAGTTTTATGGAATATTTTTGTTTTGTAACTTGTCTTGTGAAATATAGCCTCTGTACATATATGCATTGACCCATCATCTTTCGATAACAAACATTACAAACCACCTGCATCATAAAAGATACTTTTCCCCTCTTCACGCGCCATCACCATCAGTCATTCACGTTTTTTAATTTTCTTCCTCTAATTGCATATACATACAGTGGACCCTCATTCAGAAAATGACCATATGATTTTTTTTAGCAGGAAAATTCAAGCTCCATAATAGGTTGAAAGCCTGCTTCTGACTTTGTGTCAAACTGTCTAGATCAGAATCCTTCTTCAAAATATCATATACCTCTCTAACCGAAAAAATCGAAGCACCGCAACCCAACCATTTGATGTGATCTTGAGCCTCATGGTTTGGAATAAAATCGTTCAGAAAATTCTGCAGATTCGTGACAGCAGACTGCGAGCCATCATCATTCTGCATTATGATAGGTGCTCCAACATCACTCCAACTCCAATTATTATCCGACAAAACTCCCATGTTTTCACCATTACCTCTTTCTGATTGCTCTGGCTGAATAAATTATGATAACCAATTACAAGAGGACCAGAACCAGTCCAATTAGCCAACCAAAAGGGGATCGAATCACCGGTGCCAAGATCAAACTTCACAAGGTCAGGAAAATGAAGGTGACTAGAATACACATCAGACCCCGCCTTCAGCAAATCTTTCCACCAAACCGACGAAGAATGACCACCAAAGGAGTTTTCCATCAAAATCAAATGATCCACATTCCTGTAACGAGCTTTAAGAACCTACTTCCACAGCGCCCATTTCTCATTCAAAATCCTCCATTTCCATTTCCAAAACAACGCCATGTTGAATTCTCTAATGCTTTTGATTCCCAATCCTCCATTTTCTTATTTCTACAGACAATTTCCCACTTGATCCAATGAATCTTGGATTTGTTACCATTACTGCCCCACAGGAAATTCCTTCTAATACTATCTATTTTGTTCCAAACAGTAATAGGAGCTTTGTAAAAAGTAAAAAGAAACACCGGCAGGGCAGTAAGAATGGAATTGATCAGAGTTATTCTACCAGCCATGTTCAACAAACGACCCTTCCATTTGGCAAGTTTACATTCGAGCTTTTGAATCAACGGTTTCCAAGTAGCAACTTTCTTCGGATTACAGCCAATTGGGATACCTAGAAAATTAACAGCAGAGTTTTCAATTTTACATGGCAGAAAGTTTGCAGCCGCCTGCAAGAAATGTTGGCTAACATTGATACCACTTAATCTACTTTTATTAAAGTTAACTGCAAGACCCGAAAGAAGTTCAAATCCCCTCAATATCACTTTAAGGCTCCAAATATTCTTCAAACCACCTTCTCCCACCAATAAGGTATCATCTGCATACTGAATAACATCCACCTTCACCTCTTCCTTAACCTTGAAACCTCTAAAATCACCAATAAGAGAAGACTTATATCCTCCCTCTTCACTTTGCTACTCACCTTTTTTATTTTATTTATTTATTTGTAAAACAATTAAAACATACCAGCATGTACATACATAAAAGGGACACAATACTACTCTATGGGATTTGAATTCAGAAAAATAGTATCATACTTAAAAACAACAACTCCACCACTTTCATTTTAAAAAAAAAAAAAAATCCATAGAAAGAGATTCATTACACATGACATAGCTTCAATATCATCACTTCCTCCTTCAAAATAATATAGCAGCCTCTCTAAAGAAGGTTCAACACACGCAGCTTTTGGAAAAAAGGCTCACAATATACTCCACCTACCATTTTAGACCTTTTTCTTTGAAGATTCGCATACACACATAATAAAAACCTGCGCCTTTTTTTCATACATACTACCCTTTTTCTTCAACCTTCATTTAGGTATCACCTCCACTCTCACCACCTTGCTCCCATCCACACTCCACTTTAAATCCACAAAGAAACCACCTTTCTAAATCATCTTCTTCTCACCAAAAATATCAAAAAAACTCAGTATTCTTATCACACAATAACAACAAATTTCTCCTTTAAGCACTATCAAACCTCATTCCAAATATCCTCATTTCATAAATCATTTTTTTCACTGTCACATTAACAGAAAAACCAACACAAACCACTTTCAAGATTACACACCTCTTCTTTTGCAATACCCTCCTACAACTAACACCTCCATTTCATAACTTCTCTCAACATTGACTTTTCACTGCTACCTCATTTACACCTCTTGCTCACAAATCTATAATCATGACTTCATTACTCCTCAAACTACCATCACCCAAACCGTGTCTCACAAGAACGAACATCGCCTTTTTTTGGTCGACCACCACTACCATATTTGTCGCTGCTGCGAGAATACAAGGCAAGGAGGGAGAAGACGCGAACTAAAACGACCGAGCAAGGAGCACTAGCAATCTCACGTTCATTTTGGGTGAGGTTTTCTTTTTCTTTTTGTTTTATTATTTCTGTTTTTAATTTCTAATGTGAAAACAAATTGGGCCTTAAGCCCATTAGTTCATTTTCATTAAACTGTGTTTCTCATTATTAATTTATTTAATCACTTGTTTTTTAAGTTATATGTTATTTCTTTTTTAGTTAATTAGTCTCTTGTTAAAATATTTAAAATGTAAGTTTTGTTCTATGTGTATTCCAAAAAGAGAAAATAAAATAAAAACGTTTTAATCATTTATTCCTAATTTAATTATTTGCATAGTATTTTAAAATTTATAGAAATTTTGTTTTAATTATTTTTATAATATCTAAAAATATATACCAAAACATTTTATTTATTTTAGAATTTTTCAATTTTTTTTTTACTAGTTAATTTGAATTATATTAAGATGTAAATAAATTTGTGTCATAATTATTATTTGATTTAAATATTTTTATTTAATATTGATTAATTAAATTATTAATTAATCTTTTTAAATATTTATATTTAAATTGATTAATAATTCCTTGTTGCCTGATTTTATTCCGTGACTTGATTCTTTCATCTGATTCTTGATGTTTTGTCTCGATTAATTGATGATGATTCACGATGCCTTGCCGTGACTGTTAATATTTTCTCACGATGTTTTTCCGTGATTGTATTTTCTCTCTGTGTGTCACGATGCTTTGCCGTGAATGTCTATTATTTTATCACGTGTTTTGCCGTGCACTTTCTGTTTATTTTACACGATGTTTTGTCGTGACTTGTTTGTGGATCTTTATCGCGATGCTTTGCAACGAATCTTTGTCTGATTACCATGATGTTTTTCCATGTGTGTTATGTTCGTATCTTTGTCTGTTGATTACATGATGCTTTTCCGTGTATTTCTGTTGACTTTTTTGTCTGTTCATACCATAATGTTTTTCCATGTGCACTCTGTAATATCTTATCTGTCTGACCATACATGATGCTTTTCCGTGTATTGTCTTTATGTCTTCATTTATTGCTTGCCATTTACATGATGCTCTTCCATGTACCTTTTGCTACTTTCTATTCCTTGTTAACCTAATCCAAGGGGAGGGATTGCATATTGACTTATCGTCATTGTGCATGTCCCTTGTTTGTTTCTTTACTTGTCTTTGTTGTTCTTGGCTCTTAGAACCTGGCAACTCGTAGTTCCACGAACTACGGACGCTCTGATTTCTCAAGTTCCTTTTGAGAATGCATAGGCATAGGATTGCGACATCCTAGCGAGAAACCTTTTCTTTTTTTCAACCTTTTCTTTTTTTCACACTCTTTTCCTTTTACACCATTTTTCATCGTAGTTCTGAACTACGATTGTTCTGACTTCCTATTAAGGATACGTAGGCATAGGATTACGAGATCCTAGCGAGCTACCTTTTTCTTTTTCCACCTTTTCTCTTTTCTTTGCCCATTTTTACCCTTTAGCAAACACTTTTAGCAAAAACACAAATATTTCAAGAGGTTCCTGTAGAGTCCTACAGATGCTTAGGGTGCTAGTACCTTCCCTTAGTATAACCAACCCCCGTACCTTTGATCTCTCTTTGCTTAGCTTTAGGCCTCGCTTTTTGCTTTGCATTTTACTTAGGGTTTTTTTCGATGTTTTCTCCCTTCCCTTGGAAAAATAAAAGTTCGGTGGTGATATCTTATTTTGCAAGCCAAGCTGATCCGATAGCTTTGGTATCCGATTCTCACCGCGACAAAGTGGAAATACAATGTATGTGGCATATATATTGTATGACATGGATGCACAGTTATCTCAACAAATGACATTATATTTCAGTAAGAAGTCAACATTGTTTGACAGAGCAGTTTAAAATACACGCACCTGCATAGAGGTTATTTCAAACGCAAAGCATATAATATGTATGAAGGAAGACTCAATTTGTATAACTATTAGTAATATACATAAAGAAAAGAAAAACATTTATCAAATCCATTTGAAACATTATAAAGCACAGAAAGAAAAAAAAAATCGATTTCCAACACTATAAAGCACGAAGGGGATAATAATTATATGAATTTAAATAGTCGAAAGAGAGATGAGTTAACTTACCCATGTCTAATCACGAAGCGGGTAATAATTCCCTTCTCTTCTAGCTTCTTTCTTTTCTCACATCTTTTATAGGTTATTGTCAGAACCAACATCAGAGATCATGAACAATTGAAAAACGGTTTCATAATAACTATACATTGACACAGGACAAACACGTTTTGTATAACCATTCAACTTTACTTTACAATTTTATCACACATTAGTATGAAGTAACAAGATCGTATTGTATGATTGAACTTTTATGTAAAATATTGTTGAAGTTATGATCAAATAATGAACCTTGTGGCATCCAAGTAGCGCAAATCGAGTCTCTTCTTTTTCTACTACTAAAAGCAGTGTTGATTCCTATAACCATCACACTACTACGGAAAAGGCATTTAACAACGGTTGGTAAAAATATATAACTACGCGGGACCAGGCGTTGTTATGTAGCGTGTGGTTGTATATGTGGTACTTACAATCACGGTCCTGGGATCGTTGTTGTATTCTAGAAAGCGCGCGCCATATCACAATGATTAGTTAACCCAACCGTTGTGCTAGAACTAAAGGTCCCGGGTTCGATTCTCAGCATCAACATTTTGTAATTTATATTATTCTGGTCAGCGTTCAATATACAACCACAGTTAGGTTTTATAACCGATGTCTCCTCTGTTTTAAATATGCAATTCTCTGCTTTTCAAATTCTTCCCATTTTTTATCTTGTAACTATTATAACCATATTAGAGAATTTATAACAACCTGTATTTTTGTTAATCATGCATAAAAAGCATAAAAAACAGCTAACTTTGTGCATCAAAAGCCAAAATTAATATTTACATCAAACACAATATGTTTAAGTCAAAAGTAATATTCACATCATCAATACAGAAAACAAGTCATTAGCACATCTCAATAAATTAATCAGTAGAACCCTTAAGCACATTGTGGATATACGCCCAACGTTTACGAAGATCTACAAAGTCCTCAACCGGGAATGGGGTTTTGTCGTTAAACATCTACATAAGAAAGAGAAAATAAATAAATATCATGCATGATAATAATTCAATAGTAAACTTATATATTAATATATGTAAACATTTTATGACATATATACCTTATCCATGAATCAACAATGTCGGTAAGGACAGTGTTTAACATGTGTTTCATGACATAATACTCACACTCGTAAGTCCTGGGTTGTCTCCTCGTCTACAAATTTAAGCAATAATTACATGAATATAAACACACATGAATGTAAATGAAAGAAACAGGTAATCGGGCCACTTACTTTAGGAAAGATCCATGGGGGCTTTCTTCTAACATTGTTCATCATATTCACTTGCTCCATAACACTTTACATTGAAAATGAATTAAAAATATTACATGATAAACTAATTACAATGTCAAAGAAAATGAATTAAACATACACTTACGAATTAATAATCTCTTTCATTTTCTTTTCGAGTGGATCATTCAAGGAACATAGTACAGTTACCGTATTCGTCTTAAATGATATGATGATCAATTGCCAATGACCACTGAATAAACACGAGCATATATATTATTAGTATTTTCTAAAACAAAACTAAATATAGAATACATAAACATCAATTACAAAAATACTTACGAACAGAGAAATTGTGCTAAGTAACATTCTTTTCCTCCCTCATTTATCCGTTTTTTCAAGTACTCTCGAATGTCTTTTGGTTGATTAAACGCCCATCAAATAAAAAGTGGATCCAAGATTTCATAAATACTCGATTTATTTAACTCTATACAAACACAGTGAATGTACCTAAATGGTTAAAGAAAATGAATAAATTAAAGGAGGAAATACAAAAAATGATAATGTTCTATAATGACATGTATATTCAACTATATACTTTCGTGCACCAAACTTGCAATTTCCCTACGTCCAGCCACTTATATCCATCAAAAAAATCCCTTACATCATCAGGACTGTAATAGAATAACTCCAAACATGGACAATGTTCTAGCGGGAGAGGTTGTGTATCATTTATCACAGCAACGTTCAAGTATAGCGTGGTGATTTCATTTGCGTTAGGGTCCATTATCTCATTGCGGTTATCTGGAGGGGGGAGGGGGCAGAACAATTACTTCCTTTTGTAGAAGCACGACGTACGACACTTTTACTTGGAGTTTGATCATCATCATCATCACCATCAACATAACGGTGATCTTTATTTGTACGTTGTTCGAGGTTTTCACTTAATCTCTACATCATAATATTCAATTAGAACATAAAACAAAAATAAGCACAATATATATCATACATTTTCGATAAAACACTAACATCTCAAGTAAAGCACATACCGAATATAACTCTTGAAACCTTTCCATATCTTTCTCCCTATTTTCCCTCTCCTCTTCTAACATCCTCATTTGTTCTTCTAATTGCTTCTCAACATTCTCAATCTTTTGTCTTTGTGCATTAAATTCTGGGCTTTTGGTACTTTTTCTTTAAGACCCAAAGAATGACCTCAAGTCGACATCTTCTCCAATACCACGGACACGCCCACTATGCTCATCTGTTCCGATAGCTTTTACTAATATGTCATGTCGTGCTTCTGGAACAAATGTGCCTTCACGGGCCGCCTCAATTAACTTATCCTACACAATATGAGCAACTTACATATATTGTTACCAACGCATTTAAATAACAAATAACATAAGAAAAACAAATCATACTTACAATTTTCTCAGCAACAACTCTTGACGCCTCAGAGGTGTACTCTCCATTTGGTCTTAATTGAGCCCTCTTCCATTTCTCATGTCTTGACGGTGGAGATTGGATGCGATCATCTCCTGTTTGTGGTTGTTTTTCAAGCATGATTTTTTTCTCAAGTTTCCTGTAGCCCCCACGAGACAAACTATGGGGGTACATGTTCTTTGCCTTGTTTTGTATTCCTACTTCGCTTTTAACCTGTTATTAATATAGTAAAAAATATATATGATTAGTATCTATAACTCATTAGCATAACATTATCGGTTATATAAGACTAGTACTAACCTTGAATTCCTCAGAACGACGTATCTTCGCAAACTTGTTACATTGCTTCTTCGATATAAAACTATATCGAATCCATGGACGAGCAAGACCGCTCTTAGGCTTCCTAATGTAGTCAGCTGTGAGTTGTGACTTAAATCTCCTCCAACGAGTATTGGCATAAGATATCCACTTTTTTTTCAACTTTGAGTCACCGGTAAACTCAAAATTCAACTACATTTAAATCAATATATAAGTATGTATTAGAAATTATAGGTAGTGATATCGAATATATGAAAATTATATTATGTATAACTTAACGTCTGTTCATATGCTTTCTTTGACTTTATCATCCACTTGTTTCCAATCATCTACTAGTATACTGACTTTGCTACGTGCAAGGTGTGAGAGCAAGAATTGTCTCTACAAGTCAACCTGTGTTTTGATGATAACAATAAGTATTTGTGAAAGAACCATTTTATGGTCTAACGTGTGTTGTGTGCAGATCATAAGAACTAAAGACATCAGAACCAACATACACCAGCTAGATGTACTATGATTGAATATATATATATATATATATATATATATGTGTGTGAAGTTACTATGTGTGACTAAAGTCGCGAGAAGCAAGAACGCTTGTTTATCTAGTCATGATCAGTCAGATCTAAGGATGCCAAGATTGTTGTTGCAATGCTCTTGTGGATGCTCTCTGAAAGTGATTAAGATTCTGAAGATAGTGAAGCTTCTAAAGAAGTACACTCAGAAAGAACCGAAGTTCTGAAGACTCCTATGACTTGAAGTTCTGATAGCTGAAAGCGCTGAAGACCAAGTGCGGAAAGAATCTGAAGACTGACGAGTTCTGAAGATCAATGTTTCAAACAAGAAGTTCTGAAGACTCTGAAGATAGGCTCTGAAGATTCAGAAGACTTAAAGCAGAAAAAGGATAATGTTCTTAAAGACCAAGTGCTGAAGTTTTGAAGACTGATTCCTAATGGACTTCTTCAATCAACAGAAGACTTGAAGCATCAGATATTCTGCTATAAAGACTCCACTCATGCTTCATCAAATTAACATCAGAAGCCACTGAAGTTTCGAAGTCTAAATATTACCGTTGTGAGTTAAATGTACACACTGCCCAAGAAAAGATGTCTGGTCACTTCCTCCTCTGCAAAAAGAAGATGTGTCAGTACAACTCATTATATCACAACGTCTCCTTTCCAAACAGCCAACAGTATTCTCTAACGGCTATATTTCTACTGGCTATTTAATGGAAAAAGTTTTTGCTTCTGATGTGTCGATCACTTGTAGAATTACAAACTGAATGTTCTTCTACAAAATTGACCAAGTCATTGTGAAGATAGCAACGACGATGAGTTCTCGTTGTAACACTTAACATATTCAAAGCTATCTATATTTCACTAATGGCAATTGTTGTTGAAACTCAAGAAGACAATTCAACACAACAACAATAATCAAGAACAGAAGTTGTTGATGAAGAAGACACCATTGAAGATTTGTCAAGTCATCAACCTACCTTCTCGTCAGGACTACATTGAAGATCTGAAGCAAGGAGTTACTGCTCAAAGCTTGCTCAACAAAGAAGACGAAGAAGAAGAAGATCTACAAGATGTCAACATCGTAATATCTAAATACGTCTCTGTAGTTTCTTAGGAAAGCAAGGAGTTGTTGCTCAAATATTGCTTGAACACTTATGTGTTCATTGTACTTAAACTTAGGAGAAACTTGTTTATTAAGAAGCACAACTTGTAATCTCCAGTTTGCCAATTCAACTAAATGAATTGAGACTCCTCTAGTGAACGTTATACCCTGAATGGATCCCTGAACGGTTCAGCTGTGAGTTAAGGCCCTTGAGTAGATCACGTGGTGATCAGATACTTGAGATGACAATGGCTGAGGGTCATTGTGGAAAATCCTGAAATATGGTCAGTAGCGTTATATTCATTGTGATGAATCCCTGAACGGCTAACTGTGAAATCCCAGCAGTGGGTCTACTCGGTCAATGAACGTTATATCATGTTGGATCCCTGAACGGTTCATTGTGTTGTTAGTCACAGTGCGGCTGTGCAAATGGTTAGTCACAAGCGTGGCCCGTGCAAGTGTAATCATGATTTGATTATAGTGGATTAAGTCCTTGTGTTCAAGACGAAATCACCTGAGGAGGGTGGACTGGATTAGCCCGCGTGGTGAACCAGGATATATCGTGTGTCCTTTACTCTCTTGCTTAGTATCTCTATTTATGTTTCTGCATTGAATATCAGAACCTCATATTAAGCAAAGTCAGAACCTTGCAGCCTATCTCTGATAAGCTTCCGCACTGCAAGTTCTGAGTATCGTATCTTATTATCAGAACCTATACGGTTCTCATACTCTATAGTTAATAGATCAGAATCTCTCAACGAACATTGAAGGTTCTTGAGCGTCAAATTAACAAGATGCGAAAAGTTACAAAAAGAGTAAATACGCAATTCAAACTCCCCTTTCTAGTGTCTTTCTCGCACCTTCACAAGGAACGCAACATAACTCTTAAAAGTAGAGTAATGTTCACAATCCACTACTCTGTAGAATAAATCAAACTCGATCAGAATTTTTTCACCTGATAAGTTGCGGACTGATGTGAATTGGGGCATCATTGTGACACTTCTTTGTGATCTTTTCGATTGAGTATCATTTGTTTGAGTTTCATTCGCACAACTCTCATTTGTTTGAGTTTCTTCGCTAGTATCTGATGTAGAACTCGACAAGGTCGACATCTATGTTCAAAAACAACAACAACAACAACATGAATAACAAGAACATAAACAACAACCACAACATAAACAACAACAATCACAACAATGGCAAATGAAGTTTACTCTAGATGCATGGGGAAAATATTTTACGTACTCTAAACGTGATGACTAAGTAAATAATGTTGGTGTTGGTGTTGGTGTTGTCTTCATTCCTTACGGCAACGACGGTGTTGTTGTTGTCTTCCTTCTCGACAGTGATAACTTGGTTGGTGTACTCTTCCTTCTCGACGTCACGATCGTGATGGTCTTGTCAACCTCCTTGACGATGATGACGAAAATAACAAATACACAGTGAAGAATGGATATTGAAGAGACAAGCTAGGGTGAACGATGGTGTTTTGGTTGAAATCGTGTATTGTTTCACAGTATTGAACGTTAGGATTTAGGGATGAAATCGGGTATTTTTTCGTCTAGTTTCTATTTTCAATGGAAAAAAGGATATTGAAGAGACAAGCTAACTAGGAGTGTATAATATTATAAAGCTACCACCACGGCCAATACCAACAACCGTTATGATATATTACTTTCATAGTGAAATTTCATAAAGAAGCGCCAGAGTTTAATTTACAATTAAAAATTTTAAATAAAAAAACAAAATATATCACAACGGTGGAACTCATCAACCGTAGTCATAACCCTTTAAGTATTTTATTTAAAAATAAATAAAAAAGAAAAGGCGTGCCTTAACATTAAAGGAATAATATATATGAGGGCACTGAGGTTCGAACCCATGAAAGCTTGATGGTATCACCGCGGTTGGCTCCTCAACCGTTGTTATATACAAATAATTTTTAATCAAAAAACAAAAATAATATGATAGCGCCTTAGTTTAGAGATGTCACCATGGTATAGGGAAGAACCGTGGTGACCATGGCGTTATTGTTTATGCGTTTTGTAGTAGTGTGGAGTACCTTCTCCTACCACTTGATTCATTAATCTTGAAATCTTCTGATACATGAGCACCACTTTTTAGAGACTATTATGTTGCTTTAGCATAAGCTAGCTCCATTTCCAAGTTCAAAACAATCTTGTCCAAATATCTACGTTCAACAACACAATTATTTATTACACATGTTTAACATTCAAAATAACAACAACAAAGAAGATTATAAAAGTAAGATCACAGTATATGTGGTATAACTCACTGTATCGTTTTTTGTGTCTTTAATTTCGCGCTTCACTTCCTTCTCTTTGTGGTGTACCACAACATAGTCTACGATCATCTATATGCTCCACATTGAGTCCAATAAACCAAGCTCCTAATGAAACATCTTCATTTGCATACTTATGTCCCGTGGCATTTCGAAAGTACTTGTTTCATGTCTCGCTAGATTTCCAATTTTCTGGCTCATGATACCTTACTCCTCCGCAAGGAAATGAACATGTAAGAAGCTAGAAGTGAAATGTCACAAATTTATAACTTTTCTGTTAAATAAAAGATGGATTAAGGAAAATAGTTCTTAGTTTTGAGAAAGAACAGGTTCAAATCTAACATACTATGTAAACATCCACTTCAAACACTCACCATCAACTAACAAATTCCACAATCGTGTAAGCATCCCTCCTCCGCCACTTACTTCGTTGGAACACTACGAGTAACAACAAAACTGTAGCCACCGTGAACCCTGCAAACCACACACATTGCAATTGTGAAGCAACGCACAATCACCATTCAAACCTCTGCACACTTCTCCAATCCGGCCAACAACTTTAACGAAAACATCGACACCACACTAAACAGCTCACGACCATGTGAGAGAGAGAGAGAGAGAGAGAGAGAGAGAGAGAGAGAGAGAGAGAGAGAGACCATTGCAAATGGGACAAAGTTGTCATTTGGCAAAAATTTTGCTTTTCATGGGATAATGAAAGATGTATTTAGTCAATTACATAAAAAAACATCAATGAGTGTAAATTAAATTTGAGTTAAAGGGTAATATAGGGTGTTTAGTGACAAATAATTTTATTAATTAAAACTAATTTAAATTCTTAAATATCTTAAAACGAAGAAAAAAATAGTCTTCGTCCTATTGGCCGAAAATTTTCTTTAAAAATAGTCCATTCACTCCGGATGGAGGAGGAGTTTAAAAAAAAAAAGTAGGACATTCCAGAATTGTTTTTTAAAGTAGGATGTATTGAAAACAAAATCCAGAAATGGGATATTTGAGATTAAAAAAAATAAAATAAAAAAGTCGACTTTAGTCACTTATAAATTCTCTTACATTAAAATTATATATTTTAATCATTCTTTCATTTATCATAATAACAAAAGTTACAAAAGTTACGGCTCACTAAAGTTTCTGAAACCATTTCCGTGATAGATCAAGTGAGCATATGAATCCAGAGCATTGAAAAAGATTGATCCTATTAATAGTAGCATATAGTAGATGCCAAATTTCACACTCTTATTAGTCATACATAGCCATAGCAAGGGACCCCCTAGCAAAAAAAAGCTCAACCTCCTACGTGTCTCCACAAGCCTCACTTGATCTCAAATTCTATTATTTTAATTATTATTTTGTACTTTCCATCTTGTTCTATAGTACATTCTAGAGTAAGTATGTTACTGCACTCTCATTTACTTTTCTGAAAATTACTTCAAATAATGGTGTTGTATGTTTCATTGAATTGAATCTATATCTACCTTCCACAACAATCTCACAGTAATAACTTCTAGGGTTAGCTTTAGGTTTCTGACATCATATGTGACATGGCTTTCACTTAAATGAATTTAGATTTGGACCCCACATTTTGGCCATATAGAGATATGCTTATGCTGACACTTTGTCCATTGCCTCTAGTTGTGCCATTTTTATCCTAACTTTCTCACTTTAAAGCATGTTAACTCTATTGACAATAAAACAAAAACAAAATAAAGGGTACACTACAGTGTATCAGCATCAAGCCCAAAATATAATGCATTTTCTATTTTTGATCATTTATAGATAACTCAGCCAAATTATTCTCATCTCTATATTTATGATTATCATGGGAATTGAAGTGATAGTTTGTTTGAAAGAATAGTACTTATTTGAGTGGATGTTTGCAAAATTATTTTTATTTATTCAAATGAGTTTTGGCAAAGTTTGAGTTTGAAGTGAATTAATTTATATTTCAATATGTTTATTAGCTCCAAAAATAAGTTTGTTAAGAATTTGTGTGAAGTTTGTAAATTAATACAGCTGGTTGCATTTCATCCCTTATAATCAAACCTACCATTTAAGAAGAAGAAAATTATTTTTATATGGAATCACACTGAGCTTGCGATTCAAACTCTTAATTACCAATGAGATAAACTACTTTGATATATTCAGAAAATTTTTCTTAAAACTAACAACAAGACCTAAAGTCATCTCAAACACGCGAATAAGCAATTTTACTACCCATAAAATTTTAATTGAAGTCTTGCCAATAAAAAATATATCATTGGCATATTGGATATGTGAGAATTCATTATAATTTTTGTTGAGTATGGATCTTATTATTGAGATACTTATGAATTGTTAAGTATAGATCACTTTATTGACATAATTATAAATTGTTGAATATAACTCCTATTGTTACGATAATTATGGGTAGATATAACTGTTGTTGAGAGTAATTGGGGATTAAGATTTAGGTAAATTAAACCATAGTATTATATATATAACTTATATCGCTGAAATCTTTATTAATTCACAACACGGAAATAAAGAGAACTATAGGTCTGCAATAGTCGTAGATGTAGGTATCATTGGTCGTACTACGTTAACAAAGATCAATTGTGTTCATTGTCTTTTACTTTTGTTTATCTTTAATCTTCTATACTGGTTGTTGTTCTAACAATTGATATCAGATGGCAATCAATCCTAGTGCAAAATTCTAAATAACAAGGTTCAAGTGGACACATAATTTTGCATTATGGCAAATGAGGGTTAATGATCCGTTGGCTCAGAAAAGTTTACAAAGGCGCGTGAGCCAAAACCGAACGACGTGAAGGATATCGATTGGACAGAGAGGAGGAGAAGGTTGCATTACTGATTCGTCTATGTGTTTCAAACAAGGTGATATACCATATTCTGGACTTGACCACTCCAAATGAGGTGTGGGAAAAATTGAATAGGCAGTATATGTTAAAGACGATGATGAATAAATTGTTCGCGAAAAAGCAATTGTATAGTAAAAAGATGCAAGAAGGATATGAGTTGCAACATGTAAATGTCTTCAACAACATAATCATTGATCTAGTGGAGCTTGGAGTGAAGATTGATTACGGAGATAAGACAATTATCTTGCTCTACTCGTTATTAAGTTCTTATGACCACTTGGTGATTACTCTTACCTACGAAAAATACACTATAAATCTTGATGTGATTACTAGTACACTTTTGTCTCATTCTCAAAGAAGACAAAGTGCAGAAGAAGGGAGTTAAAGTGATGGTTTGTATGTGAAATATGGTCAAAATCGTGGGCAAAACAAGGGTAATGGAGGTTTTGTAAAGAAGATGTCTAAATCCAGGAATTGTAAAACAGATGTGTGTTATATTTGCAAATAAATTGGACATTAGAAGAGGGATTGACCAAATAGAAAACATGGCTCATCCTGCTCTGCAAATGTGATTCAAACCAATTATTCTGATAATGAAGCAGATATATTGTATGTTTCATCCAGAAAGTGCGCAGATGCGTGGATTTTTGACTCAATTTGTTCTTACCACATGGCGTTTCATAGAAAATGGTTCACTACATTCATATCATGTAATTTTAAATTTGTTTATCTAAATGATGATAAATCATGTACTATCACTAGAATTAGACAAATTAAAATTATCATGAATGATTGTAATGTTTGAACATTACAAGTCAGATAATTTTAGAATTGAGAAAGAATTAATGTCCCTAAGTACTCTTCAGACAAATGGTTTCTTCTACATATTTGATAAAAAAAATATCATTCGTAAATTGAAAATGCGAGAATTCTTATAAATTGAACCCAAAATAAACCATTTTAAAATTATCACTTCTCCACTTTTCTCATAAGGTCAGTCAGTCAGGCCTATCCACATGAAGCAAACGAAGCCGAATCAATGTGTTGTTTTTCTTAATAATATTTTTAATGTCCGTCAATGTTAGAAAGTCTTGGAAGCATTTGGACAAATAGTACACACTATATGAAAGCAAGTTTATTGTACACATATTCAAGTATACTCTAATATGTAGACATTTTTGTCTCGATACTTTAAGAAATGATATATCATCTAAACATGTCAACATAGTTTATGATTGATCACAACTATATTCTCTTCACATTAAGCTTAAAAAATATGAAATGAATGCTATTCATTTGACTTTACATAACTACCACCAAAATGCAGCAAGAACCACCAACATTGAGGTTTATTTTTTCTTTTTTGAAAAGAGTAAGGTAAACCTAAACCTCACACATAGACATCATAGTAGTAAATCATATATCCAACAAAAAATGTCGGTGTCACGGCGCCTCCCATATTATCAAATGCCAGCCATTCATCCAATATTCAATGTGAAATAAAAACACATTAGTTACGGCAAAACCATACATTTCATCACCAAATATGGACCCTAAATGCTTAAATTACGTCTACTTAACACATAGACTTTTTGTACACACATGCTTCCCTAATTAACACTCAACTTTTATAACCCACTTTTCTTCCCTACCTACCATTTACTTCCATAAATATTCAACAAATTGTCACCCTACAAATTTATCATTTTTCTTTATATACATCAAAGGTGAATGCATTAACAAATAAAAAAGCTAATCTAGCTAGCTTTTTTTTTAACTTGGTGACCAAATTAATTATTACAAATCTATACATGGAGTAAGAAATTCATTCATTCTTGATGTTATTGTGGCTTCTTGTGTGAGCAAGTGCACTTTGCTTGACAATCTTGAAGCTTCTATAGAAGTGTGTATACATAGATCCAAACATGTCATGTGTGGAAACAAAATTAATTAGATAATTGATAATTTATAATAAGATTTTGATATGATTGACATGTTGCTTTTTGAATTACCTGAGCTTGCTTTTGAAGGTCTTTGATGTAATCCACAGCCAAGTCTAACATATCTGCTGTATTTGTTTGCTGCAAATTTAGAAAAGTTAAAACCAATCGTGAAGCATTGTGTTCGTTGAGTATGACTCATAATCGCGGTATGGTTCATATTTTAACACTGAAACCCTAATTTATTTAAATAATAGTATGGAATTTTAGATGTTTTATAGTCGTAGACGTAGACATATTGGCCGAACTGCGTAAACAAATATTGTGTCTTTATACCTTATCCATGTTTGGGACGAGATCTTGTAGCTTCCTCATACGTTCACTAATTTTAGTCCTTCTAACCTGAAGACAAGTACGGAAGTTAAGTCATCTGACCAAATGGTTAATGAACTTTAGTTAAAATCGAATTGTTTGTGAAAACCCTAATGTCGATCATGGCTAGAACGATTTTCTTATCAAATTTTACTTACTTCTTGATAAGATAAAAAATAAAATTATAACCTTAAACCAATAATCCATACCCTCTCAGCTATGCTTCTTGGGTGGGTAGCACAACCGCGCTTCGCGCGAATTTTCATCGGAACAGAATCCGAGAAATGCAGAAACTTCTCAATAGCTGCCATTTCAGATGAAGTATTTGGCATACTCAACTGATGAGCCAATGGGGAAGATGAATGTCCTCCTCCTGTTTCATTCTAATCAACCACAGCAAAATCATGTCAAATTATCGGGCAATCTCATATTAACGACCAAGATCTTCAAATGCGCGAAAAACTTCGTGAAAATAAAAGTTTAAACCATGTTACATAGTGATCTACCTGAATTGCAGCTGCATTAAAACCTGCAGAAAATTGTTGTTTTGAATCACCAACATTTTCAGACATCATTTCGGTATCATCCCAAGTATCAACAACCTGATAATCCGCGATATAATCGTTACGGTGACTTTCACCAAAAACTTCACTTTCTAAATTACTTTCTTCATTGCATTT
The DNA here is from genome assembly GCA_022829125.1 of Lathyrus tuberosus. NCBI lineage: Eukaryota > Viridiplantae > Streptophyta > Magnoliopsida > Fabales > Fabaceae > Lathyrus > Lathyrus tuberosus. The sequence continues at coordinate 57,126 of JALAZF010000790.1, forward strand.
GTCCCCAACTTCAGCTATTGTTGACATTATCCCAGATGAATAGTTTGCCGAATTCTTCAAACTCCTTCCAGAAGAAAATTTTGCATCTTTCATAGAACTATTAACAGCTCCTAAATTTCCCATTCCTCTCATACTAACATACCCTGCTAAAAATAAAACATAATAACTAAAATTCCCACTAGGCTCTTTTTTTTTCCACCACTTGTTGTAAACTACTAAACATAGACCGATAGATACATCAGACACGACACTGATACGTGACACTAGTAATAATTTAAAAGGTAAATATTAAAAAATATATGCAACCCTAAAGAGATCTATAAAATATAGCATCATAAATCCCCTGAGAAGAAAATTTAAAAATTACCATTTTTTTCTAGGAAAAATAATTTAAAATCATAAATAAAATAGAAATTGGACATACCATTTTCAATATTGATTTGAGAAAATAATCCAGCTGGTGAACTACTATGTCTAATAAGATTAGAATTATTTCCACCATGACTCTTCATCTGAAAACTTCCATCCAAACCAGAAACAACATTCTGGTTTGGCAAAGGTGGCATCACTGAGGTTTGATAAAAACCATGAGAAGAAACAGGGTTGTGTTCATAAGTATTACTCTGATGATGATGAGTCATGTGTTCTTGTTCTTGTTGCTGTTCTTCTTGTTGTTGGTTAATGTTAACATTAACAATCTCTTCTTCTTCTTTTACAGTAGATTCAACTGAGATTTTTGGAGTGAGTAAATCTTCTTCTGAACCTAAACTGTTCATAAACCTTGAAAAAACACGCTCTGTTTCTGGACTTGAAGGTCGATTGAAAACATGCTCGTAGAATTCTTTGTCAATGATGTTGTTGAAATATGAACTTGGTGCTGAACGATACCGAGTTAAACCTGAAGGATTAGCCTGTGGTTGTTGCTGCTGATGAAGATCTGACTCCATAGCTTTCTACTCGAATTGAATTTTTCTTGTTTCAAAAACTAAACTTTCTTTGACCCTTTTTCAGATCTATAAGAAGAAAAAAATGATTAAGTTGTTTTTCGAGTTTGAAGGTTGAAGTGTGATGTATGTTGAGTGCATAAGAAACAGGACAAAACAGAGGAATGGAAAATGAAGAAAAATATATATAAATAATTATGAGAAAAATATGAATATTTATTTTATTAGTTATAGAGAGAAGGTTAAGGGAAGAGTAATAATTTTATTTATTTATTTTTTTGAAAACTAATAAAATGTATGAAGAGAACAAGAAGAAGAACACGAACCTCTGTTTGAAAAACAGGACACTTTTTATTTCTCTGTTAATGTTGTTGTTGTGGTTTGAGTGGTGGAGATGCTTTTAGCGGTAATGCGTTGTTGGAAAGAGAAAGAAAGAAAGGAAAGAAAAGAAAATATTTTTATTTGTGTGGTTCTTTGTGTAGCCAATGGAAAGTGAAAAACATGGTTGAAGGATTTGGTGTAATAAATTTTACAAAAATGTCCTTGATTTTGGGAACAGAGTTAGGGTGACACGTGAGGAGTTGACAGGGGAGAAAAGGGGAGAAAGATGATTTAGTTTTTGGGAAAGCAATGTAGGTTTTGATAAAATTGGAAGGATACCAGGTGAAGTGGACTTTATAATTGGCTACACAGCTGCATCTCACACACTAGAAAAAACTAAGATTTACACCAGTAAAAAAGTACTTGTTCTGTTAAATTGATATTGGGTGAAATTATATTGTTTTGAAGGTACATCTTGAGAATTGTGAAATAAGAAATTTATTTGAAAAAAAAAGTTTTTGTTTACTACTAAAGAAATTTTTTATTAGATAAATATTGTTGTTAATATCTTTCAACAATGTCTTGTTAAGTCAGTTCAGGCTGTTGAGGGATATCCAAGGTAATAATCTATGTTTGAATCTCAACATTTTAATTGTTCATCTTTAAAGGATGAATCTCAGCCACACAGTTACTTGACAAAAAAAAAAAAATACCCCTGGATAGTTATTGATTGTGCTCAATGAGGAATGAGGTGATAGGTTATCATAAGGGGAAAACATTCACATTTGGTCAAAGATCCACCTAAAGGTCAAAAAACTCTCCTCAAACAAGTGAGAGAGACATCACATATTAACGCAAAACCTTAAAGTGATAGGTGTATGAGTCATCTTACTTATAAAGTGTTCAACCTCCACTTTTCTAAGCAATGTGAGACTTAGAACTCACAGTTGTTTCTCAACACAACTCACTTGTTCTCAACAATCTCTCTCTCAAGTAGGAGTGATCGTATCCGAACCAATCCAAAAGCAAAACCGCAAATCGAACCAATCCAATCCGAAAACTGCAAAAACCGCATTTGGTTTGGATGATTTAGGATGATTTTTTTACTGAACCGCACGGTTTGGTTCGGTTTGCGGTTTTCATTTCACAAAACCGAACCAAACCGCATTTTAAACTTAAGTTACTAATTTCTATTATTATATTTCCAATTCTACGTGACTCACTTCCAATTCCATTCAGTCATTAGCTTTCAATACTAATATCTAATTTTTATTATCATATTAAACTTGTTTTCTTTTTTAATACAGTAATACTACTATTTTAATTTTAAATTAAACTTTCAATTTCAATTTCAATTTATTGACTACAATCTCAATTTCAATTCCAAATTGTATTTTCTTTGTTAGTGATAAGATTCTCTTCTAAAATGACTGCAGTATCTCTATTAATTTAATTCTAGTAATGTTTGTTTTATTTTATTTTATTTTTTTTTTTTTGTTGAAGATTAACTTTTTATGGATATGTTTTATATGCGGTAACTATTACCCCTGTCAGAAAAACATGGCCATATAACTAGCATTTTTTAATAAACAACTTATTTGTAATAAACAACTTGTTTTGTATGATTGTTCTGTTTAGGAAATTATATGATTAGTTTCTTAGTTTTATAATTCCATAATCAAGAAGTCCATAACCGCAACCACCGAACCGATTCTAACCGCATTGGTTTGGTTTGGTTTGGTTTGGATGAATTTTTAAAAATCAACCGAACAAAACCAAACCGCATGCATTTTTATCTCGCGGTTAGGATGATTTTTATGCTCAAAACCGAACCAAACCGCACCGCGAACACCCCTACTCTCAAGTGTGAGTTCATCCACTATACTCCCCTTAAGCGAAAGCTCTTTCATCCATATGCTTATACTGTTGTTGATAGACACCCTTATCTTATCTCGCATGGGCACTTCGACGAAACACGCCGCCTGACCACCATGTCAGGAAGACATTCGACACAAGGAGTCGGTCCCTTACCCGAACCGAGCTCTGATACCACTGAATGGTTATCATGAGAGAGAAGCATTCACATTGGGTCAAACATTCACCTAAATGTCTAAATGTCAAAGACTCACCTAAACAAGTGGGGGAGACACCATATATTCACCCAAAATCTTAAGGTGATATGTGTATAAGTCATTTTACTTATAAAGTACTCAACCTCCACTTTTCTAAATAATGTGAGACTTAGAACTCACACTTGTTTCTCGACACAACTCGCACTTGTTCTCAACATAAGGAATGTTATTTTTTAATTGCTAGTTCATTAACTACTCTAAAGTGTATTAGGTACAGTGTGTTGGATGTTGAGCTACAAAACTACAAAATACATGAAAATAAAGTTAGGTAAAATAAAATAATGTGTGTAAAATAGATTGATTTGACTTATTATCTTTTGAAATAATTTCAAAATCTAGTATCTATAAGCAAACACTAGTCATATTGGTTAAATTGTGGTGACCTACAAAGTTTAGCAATGTTCACCTATTTATGTGGGTAGTGTGTGACTCCTCCTTAGTAGATGGTCATGACGCCATAAGTTCAACTTAATGCATCTATTTTGCAGTATGATATGTTGATCTTATTCCCACGTACGCAAATTTCTTCAAATTGTGGTTTTGTAACTTTTGTCATTTTCTTTTAATGGCAATATCAACATGCAATATGATCATAATGCCTGTAACACCTCAATTCCCATCGCGAATAAATAATACATAAATAAATCAGAGTAAATAAAATTTTTATCCTTAGACAAAAACAAGGATGCCACATTTAAAGAAAGCAAATACAATCCCTGCTCATAAATTTGATACATAACACAAAATGGAATAAATATAATTCAGGAAGCTTTTTCCAACAAAAGGAAAGTTCAATTATGGAATAAAGTGGAAATATCCATAACTGACTTGTTTTACAAAATAAATTGTTTTATAACATCAAAATATTCATACAAAGGTAATACAAAATAGATCCAACGAATTTATACATATATAACAAAAGCGTTCCCCGACTCCCGTATTACGTATCAGAGCAGTCTGACTGACAAACGGATGGAGAACTAATCTTCACAAAAGCCTCCAAGACTACTAATCTGCAATTGCCTCATAGAGCAACAAACCACAGCAGAAGGGTGAGAACTAACAACTAAATCAAGATTGCATAATAATATGTAAACACATATAAATTCACATGCATAATTATTCTCACCACAAGCATCACATACTAATACATATAGCATATCATAGATAATTAATACAATCATTGTAATGTACAACATCCCCACAAAACATATCATATGTCTATACATAAACATATCATCCATAATCCATACATTTATCACAAATGCATATCAAATCACCAATGCTATCACAAGCTCAACACATAATCAATCAATTCACAATTTTCCACACATAATCAATCCATTCATGATTTTCCACACATAATCAATCTATTCATGATTTTCCACACATAATCAATCCATTCATGATTTATGCAAATGCAAAGAGACCGACACAACGACTCTATGCAAATGCGGTACCATTCATCTATCATTCTCATCATTAACTCAGTCAGGAATTATTGGAATCATTGCTTGTTACTTAGTGTAACTCCTCGTCGGGAAAACGATGTTCCCCGTCGCTTTAGGTCCTCTTTGTATAAGGCACACGACGTTTATGGATCGCTTTAGGTCCTCTTTGTATAAGGCACACAATCCAATCGCTTTAGGTCCTCTTTGTATAAGGCACACGATCGTCTATAACGTCGCTTTAGGTCCTCTTTGTATAAGGCACACGACCGTTACAGCAGATTCCCTCTGGAATCGTTTTGTTGCTCACACCCACTAGGGCACACGACATCACAAGAATGCATATCATGATGCTTGGCATACAATGACTCATGACAATCCAATGCACATATATATACAATCATGTAACCCATTCCAACATCAAGAATCATGCATTGAAATCAAAACCCAAAACAATGCATTTATTTGCCATAAGGCCACAAACCATCATCACAACATTTCAACACACGCATTCACATCATATAATAGCACACAAGCTATACGTTACATATCAAAAGTATATCACGTGATAGCACATCAATCGCACATAATTACGACGGTAAAAGTCGACAAAACGACACATTTCCGAATTCCCGACACAATTAAATCGGCCACTAATCCCAAAACCATTTTTATAAGAAAGAACATCTCATTAGCTTTCCATCGGTACCAAGAACGTCTCGATCCGAGTTACGGATCAAAAGGAACCGCATCGGACGCGAAATCGGGAAAGAAATCGCGAAACAGCAAAATTCTGCACCCTCGTTGGTCATACGCGTATTGCCCTGGGCCATACGCATATTGCCCAGCTCGCTCGCTCATCCATACGCGTATTGTCCAAGGTGCTACGCGTATGAGCAGAGACTGATTTCTCTCCAAAAATTCCACTAAAAACCCAGTACGCGTATTACCTCCCTCGTTACCCGTAATGCCTTGCCCCTTACGCGTACCGTTACGCATTTCAGCAGAGGGCCATGTAAAATGGGTTTTCATACGCGTAATGCCCTCATTCGCCCTTGTCAGACGCGTATTGCCCTACCCAATACGCGTATTGCATTACCCGTTGTTGCGGTGAAAATCAGATAACAAGCTATTAGTTAACTTGCATCACATTTCTTTTACAACCGACTTTGATTTATCCAAAGGAAAGGTTCAAGATCGAGAAAAACCTAAAGGGGGGAGATCTAAGGTTCGGGGGTTGGTTACGCCTAGGGAAGGTATTAGCACCCTAAACGTCCGTAGTACTCTACGGGAGCCTCTTGTTTTAACTTGTTATATCTCACTCGCTTGCTAAGGGTGCTATGCTAAAGGTTGAAACCCTAGGGGTTTATTTCTAAGTATACTCGACAAAGCATCGCACCTTGCGCCTACGTATCCTCGGGAGTAGAATCAGAGTATGCGTAGTTCTACTAAGTACTAAACTTTTGACTATGGTCAAAGTTCACAGGGGAGAATGAGTACAAGCTCATTCTAGAGTTCAAGAACTCTCTAAATCTAAGTTATAATGGTCCTATGTTGAAGTTTTAGTCAATAGGGAAAGGGAGTATTCATTAGGATGAATATCACCAAGAGTGTAAGAACTCTCTCCTAAGGCTAGTTATAACTTATTGGCTCTTAGGAGGCCAAGAAGTGAAAGTCATCTCCTAAGAGGCTACTAAGGTAAGATGGGGGCTATGACTTTAAGAGTCAATATTAATCACCTTCCTTTGGAATAGGGGGAAAGATAATAGTTGACAAGATACTAAAAGATAACAAGCTAATGCAAACATGATGATTATAAAAAGACATGAATATGATAATGAGATGAAACAAGATCAAGATGTCAATTCAAAGTTTGGAAACATACATGAGACAAAGATCAAACATGATGAATAGAAATGACAAGGTGAATAAGGAAGTGCAATAAAACTTTAATAAGCATTCATAATCCAAGCATGCATAAAGGTCTCAAAAATTAATATTTTTTACTAATTTATTTTTATATTTGAAAAATAGATTTAATTAGAAAAATATAGCAAAAAGAATGGGATAAAAAGGATAAAAAACAAGTAAGTTATGATATTTTGAAAATTGAGCATACATCATAAAACAAATAAAACCAACAAGAAATTAAAAGAAAGAAATGGCATTTTAAGGGATTGAACTCATGCCATCTCGTTTGCATCTTAAAACCTAAACCAGCGGACCAACGCGCACATCTTGACATATAAAGGATAGCACCAAAATATATTTTAAGACGAGCGAACTTCAGAAAAATAAATAAAAGGACCGCGGCGAGGCGGATTCGAACCCCAGTCCCAAGGGTCAGGCAAGGCGTGTTAAGATAAAGGGGCTTGCCACTGGGGTGGCGATACTTCCGGTAATAAACTTGAATCAAATAATATATGAACCAAATCGTGTGTGCATATTCAAACAAACCCAGCAAACACGCGACCTGCCCACCATGATTCAAGTTTCAACCAGCCATGTTCACAGGTGCATATCTCAATCAATTCTCCATTAAAATGAACAAAATAAAGGTCCAAAATCATCAGCAAAGAACAAAGAATATGAAGAAATCCATCACTTACACTAAATTTAATCATACAAATCGTGCACTGGTCATAAAGATGAGGTGTTACTCAAGTTCATAAGCAGCCATGAGGAAGTTACAACACTCAGAACACACTAAATCAATGGTGAAGCACACGAATGGCAATCATCAATACACAAATGATCAACACAAAAGCCAAGAAAGGGACAGTTGCATAAGACATGATTTTATTCTAAGTTAGATGCTGAGTTCAAAGTTCAAGAACGGAAATTCAAGCAAGAATTATGAGTGCCTATAGTAGGGCAAAACCAAAATGGTTGAACTGAGGATTTTGCACAAACAGATGGATACAAAGCAGACATGAGATCACATTTCAAAGCATCAAGGTTTAATGACACATAGAGATAACAGTCCTATTATTAATTCAAATCAAGATGAAATAGTTGGATTTAAATGGAATTACTAATTGATAAGTAGAACAAAATAGCAGCACATTGGTCAAATGAGAAGGTTATGTTAGGCAGTCAAGCATTAACTTTGGCATACACAAAAGAAGGCACACAGTCTCATGCTCATTCAAAAGTAAATTGCAAAAAAAAGGACATATACAAATTCCAAAGACTAAAAACATGAAAACCGATTTACAACTAATGTGTATGTGTGTGATCAGGCAAGCATGTGCTTATGTGTGGCATAATCAGACCCAAGTCTACATACTTAAAGTCACAAAAAAAAAATCTTGGCATGGTCATGAGAAGCAATTATTAAGAAACAGTTCAAGTGTACAAAGATAAGAACGTGTTGTGGCCATATGGGAAAAGTTGAAGGGTATGATTGTGACATGATCAATCATCACTCAAGGATGCTAACAGGTCCTACTTTAAACAGTTCAATTGGAGACACAAGACATAATGCAAATAAAATCAGTATCAGTAGGCATATGCATCAATGAGATATCATATAAGGTGACATGGCATCAAAGGGGTGACAATGATTAACATAGTATCTCATTATAGCACACAGACAGAGTTTTAAGATAAAGGCGAACTTGGACAGGCAAGCCTACACACATATGGACAAGGTTTGGATTTGCACACATACTAAGAATACATGGCTTGGAAGAAACAAGTTCACAGTTTTGAAACAAGTTAAGTAATCAATTAAGGCCTATCATACAGTTTAAGCAAGAGTGGCATGGCATGAAATCATAAAAAGCAAATGATCAAACTCATATGACATCTTAGTATGCATAAGGCAGCAAGTCATGATGATAGACTATGAAATATTAAGAGATACATGGTTAAAAATGAGAATGAACTTGACATAAAGAAAGACTTAGCACTCAAGAAAAATCAGATACATTAACAGATTATAAGCAACATCAAGACTGCACAATCAACATAAAAAACATAGACTTCAACAAGTTCAACAGTGTTAATAACCAACTTAAAGCATGAGGAAAACCACTCAGTCAGGAATACAATATCAAAGGTGTGCCAGAGTTATGTACAAGCAATGTGAACCAAACTGTGGTATAAGTCAGGCATGGATTACCAATATTACAACCAATATTCAAAGAACTCAACATATCAGGTCAAGAGTTAGTGACAACATTTAGTTCAAAACAAAGAAGTTCAGTTAGCCAATCAATATTACATGGACAAAGCTATGGATTCAATAAGTGCAAGCAGTTCAAAAAAACAAGGACACATTCATAAACCATTAGAGTCAGAAGTGCAGTTAACAGGGCAAGGAAGCAAAAAGCAAGCTGACATTTCAAAACAATTGTCTCAGGGAATAGCAACAATACACATAAGTCACATGTATGGAAACACATTTGAACCAACATATAGAAGACTAAAATCTCAGGCCAGGGTTCTAAGAAACTAACATAAGCATTGCTCAACAGAATGTGTTCAAAGTTAAAGTCTCACTCATAATACAAAAATCAGGGTATGAACATACAACTCCCAAAACCAGGGCACTACATATTAGCTATCAGTAAACATCAGCAATCAAGAACAAGTATTGATCCTTGGATAATCATAATATGGTGACAACTATAAGGCTTGATCAAAAATTGACAGCATAACAATATAAGGATAATGAACACAGCCAAACCAAAAAGACATGATCCACCTTATAATGATTCATAGTACAATAGTTCAGAAATATTTCAAAGTTGGCATCAACATTATTATGCAGTCACAAAACATGAGCAACAGTATGATGTTTAGGATGAGAAAATCATAAAGATGATAAAGGAAGAAGAGTTGCCGAGTGGAGTATGTCCACTGCACCTTCAACCTTGCTAAGATTCCTTTCTGAACTTGAGGCTCCAACAACCAAACTCTTCTTGCTCGCAACACTTGAAGGCTCAGAAAATTTGTGTGTTTGGGAGGAAAAAAGTTGATGATTGTGAACTGAACCTGAACCTCTTTATATAGGCAATGAGGTTGGGCCGGGTTGAGAGAACTCCCACCTTCAAATGTTGGAGGCTAGGGTTTTGAAATTGAAACTCAAATGTTGAACTCAAAGGGACAAACGCTCCCTCTTCTGATCATGTGCAGATGTTGCTGGGTTGAATCAACAACAAAATAGGCCTTGCTTCTTGGTTCTCTTCTGTGGCAAGTAAGATAGGCATGAGAAAGGGAATCGAAAGCGACATTGCTCTGGCTAATTCGCAGGGTGTGCAGAGTTGAGCTGAGAATGGAAAGCTTCACAATTGCTTTGTACAAGTTAATTCTTGAGAGCTTGAAGGGGAAACTCTTGGGTGAATTCGAAATCGAAAATGCGCCAAGTTGTAATTTGAAATGAGCTTGAAGAATTGAAGATGTTTGGAATCGTTTGGAATTATTTCTTCTGATACAAAACACACACGAACAAGGAAGAAGGGAGTGTTTCAAAACTACGTGTCAAGCCCCTATTGGCCCTTGTCCGGCGTTGAAAAGTCAAAACGCAATAACCTATCTCTCATTGGTTGATGATATAAACTCAACTTCCAATCAGAATTCACACAAGAGATTAAATGGGCCAATTAAAATGTTACATGTACATACGGATAGCTTTTTCTTTTCTTTCAAGTGGATTAAAAATGATTAATAATAAATGATAATTAATTAAAGCTAATTAATTAAATTGAAAACAAATTACCAACAAATTAATTAATTAAACTAAAAAACAAAATTAAATTAAATTAGTTGATGACTAATTAAAATTAATAAAGATAAAGTTATTTGAATATATAAATAAAAAATTAGAATAAACCAAATTAAAATTAAATTATATTAAAAATAAAACAAATAAAACTATTAAAATAAGTGTTAAATTGAAATAAAACAAATGAAAGTAAGAAAATAGATATTAAAGTGACATACAGAGAAAAATAAATCACACAACATTTAGCAAAAAAAGATGAGGGTAAAATTTGGGGTGCAACAGTTGCCCCTATTTAAATATCTTCACCTGATGACATGAGAGATGAAGATCCTCGTGTAATATACAGTGAAAGATATTTAAATACAGATAACCGAAAATTTTGCCCTCAGATGCACACATATGCAATGCAACAAACATGATGCCAAGAAGATGCAAAGATGCAGACACAACGAGACACCAAAGGACAAACAGGAAGCAAAAAGATTAGCTTCACTGGGGAAGGAAAAAAGGTTAGTATCCATGAGAAATGCTCACTGGGGATACAGGCTAACCAACACAAGAGACTCACCGGGGAGACTCCAAAGAAACACTTGGGAAAACAAAAAGACAATCTCCACTGGGGAAAGATCCGGGGAGATAGACTACTGGGAATAAAGCAACACACTCTTTCTGGGCATGAAACCAGAAAGAAAAACCTGATCACTGGGGATCAGTCCAAAAGAGACAAACAACCAAGCAAGGACTTCCTGGGGATTTCTTATGCTAAAGAGTTCAAAATGGGATCTTCAAGAAAAGCCAGAAAGACAGAGACAAACTCTGCGCATCAGATAAGAGTCTTGGTAAGGTAAATTGTTCCAAGAAGCTTAGCTTAAAGTTTCAAAAATCAAAGGTAAAGGTTCATGTTCGACTCGATTCGAACAAGAACAAATGAAATAAAATAAGGATAAACAACGAGCCCACGATAACTCGAGGTTTAGGTCCACTGTTCGACTCGATTCAAACGGGGAAAGTTTTAAAACAAAAGGCAATGTTTGACTCGATTCAAACAAAGACTCGGTCCAGGTCTGACTCGATTCAGACAAGAACGGTTTTAAAACAAGAGGCAATGTTCGACTCGATTCAAACAAAGACTCGGTTCAGGTCTGACTCGATTCAAACGAGAACGGTTTTAAAACAAGAGGCAATGTTCGACTCGATTCAAACAAAGACTCGGTTCAGGTCTGACTCGATTCAGACAAGAACGGTTTTAAAACAAGAGGCAATGTTCGACTCGATTCAAACAAAGACTCGGTTCAGGTCTGACTCGATTCAAACAAGAACGATTTTAAAACAAGAGGCAATGTTTGACTCGATTCAAACAAAGACTCGGTTCAGGTCTGACTCGATTCAAACGAGAACGGTTTTAAAACAAGAGGCAATGTTCGACTCGATTCAAACAAAGACTCGGTTCAGGTCTGACTCGATTCAAACGAGAAAGGTTTTAAAACAAAAGGCAATGTTCGACTCGATTCAAACAAAGACTCAGTTCAGGTCTAACTCGATTCAAACAAGAACGATTTTAAAACAAGAGGCAATGTTCGACTCGATTCAAACAAAGACTCGGTTCAGGTCTGACTCGATTCAAACGAGAACAGTTTTAAAACAATAGGCAATGTTCGACTCGATTCAAACAAAGACTCGGTTCAGGTCTGACTTGATTCAAACGAGAACGGTTTTAAAACAAGAGGCAATGTTCGACTCAATTCAAACAAAGACTCGGTTCAGGTATGACTCGATTCAAACGAGAACGCTTGCAAAAACATTAAGGCAAGACTTCTTGGGGAACAGAAAAGGTGTAAAGATTCAAATCTGGCGCGCAAAGGTCAAGACCGAACAAGCACGACGCAAACAAAGAAAGTCGGGAATGTCCTTACTTCACTGGGGAAATAAAGACAGGCACAAACAAAAGACCACAAGCAAAACAGAGCACAAGGATGCAAGGATGCTAAGGTATGATGCATATGCTTAGCTACATGCGAGAAACGACGCGAGCGACGCAAAAACAAAGAGAAGAAAAGATAACACAACCAACACCCTGAAATCTAAACATCAAGGATAACCGGGGCAATCTTCGTTTCACTGGAGATGGCAGATCCATGCCAAAAAAACAGTACTGCTAATTCTTCCTGTACAAACTTGATTCCAAAACGTCTTAATTCTAGAGTGAAACTTAGTTTATCTTTGTGTTTTCTTAGAAATTACAACATTTCCGTTTTCAAAAATCAAGTGAAAATGACAAAGTTTTGCAAAAAAATAAAGATGATAGCGTCTTAAACAAGAAGATGGTTCAATAGCTGATATTCATTGAAAAATTGCGACTTGCCAAATAGCAGAGTCCCATGAAATATTACAAATGCAACAAAATGGCAATTTGGCAAAGGTTACATTGTATTCAATGACCAATAACCCTAATGACTAAGGACTCTAGTTGTAGCAACACTTGAGCTTCCTTGGGGATTCCTGGATACCGGTGAGGTGCCTTTGCCCCTGACTTAGGCATAATACTTTCACATTGAATCAGCATTCACAGGATGTGCAAGCTGTTCACCATCCATAGTTGTAAGGATTAAAGAACCTCCTGAAAACACTGTCTTTACTACAAATGGACCTTCATAATTGGGTGCCCATTTCCCACGGGCGTCTCTCTGCGACGACAGAATCTTCTTAAGTACCAACTCGCCTACTCAGAATTCCCGAATGCGGACCTTTTTATCAAATGCTCTCTTCATCCTCTTCTGGTACAAATGACCATGACACATGGCTGTCAGGCGCTTCTCGTCAATTAGATTCAGTTGATCGTATCTTTCTTGAACCCATTCAGCTTCATCAAGCTTTGTTTCCATCAATATCCTCAGAGAAGGTATCTCAACTTCTATAGGGAGGACATCATCCATTCCATATACCAACGAAAAAAGGGTTACCCCTGTCGAAGTTCGGACCGAAGTTCTATATCCATGTAGTGCAAACGGTAACATTTCGTGCCAATCCTTATAAGTCTTGACCATTTTCTGCAGGATTTTCTTGATATTTTTGTTTGCAGCTTCGACCGCTCCATTCATCTTCGGACGATACGGTGAAGAATTATGGTGTTCAATCTTGAAGTTATCACACAATTCCTTCATGGTTTTATTATTCAAATTGGTTCCGTTGTCAGTTATGATTCTGCTCGGAATCCCATAACGACAAATGATGTTGTTCTTAATGAAGCGAGTAACTACTTGCTTAGTCACGTTCGCATAAGAGGCGGCCTCCACCCACTAGGTAAAGTAATCTATAGCCACCAAAATGAAGCGATGACCATTAGACGCCTTAGGCTCAATTGCCCCAATTATATCGACGCCCCACATAGAGAACGGCCGGGGCGATGATAGCACATTCAACAGAGTAGGAGGAACATGCATTTTGTCCGCATAAATCTGACATTTATGGCATTTTCTAGCGTACTGGATGCAATCGGTCTCCATGGTCAACCAATAGTATCTAGCCCTCAAAATCTTCTTAACCATGGCATGGCCATTGGCATGGGTTCCAAAAGCTCCTTCATGGATATCATGGATCAGCAAGTCTGCTTCTCTCTTATCGACGCATCTTAACAAAACCATATCATGATTCCTTTTGTACAGTACACCGTTTCTGATGAAAAACTTGGCTGACAATCTTCGCAGCGTCTTCCTATCAAGAACGGAGGCGTTGGCCGGATATTCTTGATTCTTTAGGAAGTTCAAAATGTCATGGAACCAAGGTTTGCCGTCTGATTCTTCTTCAATGGACTGGCAGTAGGCAGGCTCAGTCCTCCTTCCAATACTGATTATTGGATCTTCGTTGATAAATCTAACTTGCCACATCGAAGCCAGTGTTGCTAAAGCATCAGTCACATGATTCTCAGTACGTGGCACATGGCGAAAAGTTATCTCATCAAAACACTTAATCAACTCCAAATCATATGCCTGATAAGGGATAAGCTTCTCATCTTTTGTCTCCCACTCGCCTCTGATTTGATAAATGACTAGAGCAGAGTCACCCATAACTTCAAGAAAACAGATTTCAAGATCGATTGCAGCTTCCAGACCCAGAATGCACGCTTCATACTCAGCAATATTATTCGTACACCCAAAATCCAATCTAGTTGTAAAAGCGGTGTAGCCACCTTCAGAATTAATTATAACAACACCTACTCCATGCCCCTTGTAATTGGACGAACCGTCGAACATCATCTTCCACCTATACTCAGCCCTGGGATCTTCTTCAGAGCTTGACTCTTCACAATCTTTCACTACCATAATATCCTCGTCAGGGAAATCAAACTTGAGTGGTTCATTGTATTCAACTGGTTGATCGGCAAGATATTCTGAAAGAACACTTCCTTTAATGGTCTTTTGAGTGACATACTGAATGTCATATTCAGATAATAACATGTGCCAGCGGGCAAGTCTACCCGTTTGAGCAGGTTTCTCGAAAATGTACTTTATCGGATCCATCTTGGAAATCAACAAAGTAGTATGACAAATCAGGTATTGTCTTAGATGTTTGGCAGCCCAAGCCAGAGCGCAACAAGTCTTTTCAAGTAGTGAGTAGCAGCTTTCACTGTCTGCAAACTTCTTACTCAGATAATAAATTGCATGCTCTTTCTGGCCAGTCTTGTCATGCTGTCCCAAAACACAGCCCATAGATTCTTCCAAAATAGTCAAATACATAAAGAGAGGTCTTCAGGGAACCAGAGGAACCAGAATAGGAGGTTCTTGGAGATAACTTTTGAGTTTCACAAAAGCTTGTTGACAGTCAGCATTCCATTCTACTGGCTGATTCTTACGGAGTAATTTAAAAAATGGTGCACATATTGGAGTCATGTTGGAGATGAACCTGGAGATGTAATTCAAACGGCCCAGAAATCCTCTGACTTGAGACTCGGTTTGCGGAGCTGGCATTTCTTGAATTGCTCGCACTTTATCTGGATCCACTTCAATGCCCTTTTGGCTAACAATGAAACCCAATAACTTCCCTGATCTGACTCCAAAGGTACACTTTGCAGGGTTTAACCTCAACTGATACTTTCAAAGTCTCTTAAACAATTTTAACAAATGGTCTACGTGCTCCTCCTCACTCTGTGATTTGTCTATCATGTCGTCCACGTACACTTCAATCTCCTTGTGGATCATATCATGGAACAGGATCACCATAGCACTCTGGTAAGTTGCCCCGACATTCTTCAATCCAAAAGGCATAACCTTGTAACAATAAGTACCCCACGGGGTGATGAAAGTAGTCTTGTCCATGTCAGTTGGATCCATTCTAATCTGATTGTAGCCTGAAAAACCATCCATAAATTAGAACATTGTGAAACGAGTCGTGTTGTCTACCAGCATGTCGATATGCGGTAGAGGAAAATCATCCTTGGGACTAGCTTTGTTAAGATCCCTATAATCCACGCACATTCGTACCTTTTCATTCTTCTTCATAACTGGAACAATATTAGCTACCCACTCTGGGTATTTGGAAACTGCTAAAAAACCGGCATCCAACTGTCTCTTAACTTCATCTCGAATTTTGAGGGCCATGTCAGGATGACTTCTGCAAAGCTTTTGTTTTACTGGCGGGCACTCAGGCTTGAGCGGTAACTTGTGGACCACAATATCTGTATCTTAACCAGGCATGTCTTGGTAGGACCAAGCGAACACGTCCACATACTCTTCAAGGAGTGAAATCAACCGCTGTCTAATTTCTGGCTTCAGCGATGCCCCAATCTTAACCTCTTTCTGCTCTTCCAATGCCAAGATTGATGATATCCACCTGCTCTTCATGAGGCTGGAGATCCGTATACTAGTAATCACACATATCTGCTAGATCCTTAGGCACCTCATAATCTTCCTCCTACTCAGCTTGATAGACAGGGGAATCGAAGTCAATGGTAAGAGCAAGGTCATTGAATACAATAGGTTTATGATTCATTATGCATGATAGAATGACTTATCTTATTAAAATGCACAATAATTTATGAACATGCGAGATGAAGGTGTTTTTGTTTTGAAAAGATTGCCATTTTTTTAGAAACGGAATACAATAAAGTAAAGACAACAAGAATTTTAGCAGAATATCATTTCATTGATTAAGATATTGAAAACGGAGGCCCGTACAAAATAATCCACTAGCTTTGGGCAAGACTAGGGAAATGAAAACAACAAATCAAAACAAGTTACTTTGGTTCTGGGTACAAAGTTGGGATCTCAACAGACTCCCAATTGCTTAACGCGCCTTCCTGGCGTAAAACCAAACGATCAATATCTTCCTCTTCTTCAACACTTCCAATGATTGCGTGGACCTGATGTCCACCTCTGACAAATGTTTCCTGCACAGTCTTTATCTTCATCCCTTTTCTTCTTATACCTGAAGCAGCCTCATCTTCTGGAGTTGGTCTGTAACCCAACCCTTGGTGTTGGTCCCTCTTCTCAACCTCAATAACTTTGCCCCAACCTGCGGGCACGCCTTCTTGAAGGGCAGACTGGATACTTTTATACGAAGCAAAGGATGGATACTCCGGTACCACCGGCTTCTCATTGTCAATCACAACTGCAATTAGCTATTTCCAGGGCTTGGAAAGAAGTCTCCAACGCGTCCTCATCAGCCTCAATGTAATGGAAGGACGACATATTACTAACCATCAAATCTTCTTCTCCTTGCACAATGACCAACTTATCATCAATCACAAACTTCATTTTCTGATGTAGGGTTGAGGTGACAGCGCCAGCCTCATGGATCCAGGGCCTTCCTAGCAGACAGCTATAGGCAGGATTAATATCTAAGACTTGAAACAAAACATTGAATTCTTGAGGGCCAATCAAAATAGGTAGCTCAATTTCTCCCATCACAGATCTACGTGAACCTTCAAAAGCTTTGACAACTAGTGACGTGGGTCTCATTATTCCTCCTTGGTATGCCAACTTAATGAGAGTCCTCTTCGGTAAAACATTCAGAGAAGATCCTGTATCTACAAGAACTCTAGCCAACGTGTCCTCCTGACATTTCATTGATATGTGTAGCGCAAGATTGTGTTTCCAACCCGCTCGGGTCAACTCTTCGTCACTGAAGCTGAGTGTATTGCATGCAGTAATGTTAGCGATAACATGATCAAACTGTCTGGCGGTAATATCCTGAGCTACATGAGCCTGGGCCAATACTTTCTGCAGTGCTGATCGGTGGACTGGTGAATTAATCAACAGAGATAAAATGGAAATTTTTGATGGAGTCTAGTGGAGCTAATCCACAACCTTGTAGTCACTTCTTTTTATTATTCTGAGAAATTCTTCGTCATCCTCTTTGGAGACTGTCGCACCCTAATTTTTTACCCTAAGATGTCATCTTCATTTGTGCATCTTAGGTCAAGCATATCTGCATTGGTTGAGCTAACCCATATCTCGTAGTTTGTTTATTTGTGTTCAAATTAGGTTCACATATCATCATAAAGCTCCACAAATTGTTTTGAAGCAAGTCAAATCAACAAAAGATCTCCAGTACAAGAACTTTGAATTAGGATTTTGCTCTGAAGAAATCATTGAGAAATTGACTCTAGCAAGTCAGGATTTGTGTGGTCCACCTACCACTTGAGGTCATTTATATTCAAGGGACTCCGCTCAACAAGAATCCATGCTTCATTGATCCTCGACAGGAAGAATTTGAGCCTCAATCCCACTATACTTCAAAATTAGGGTTCCTGTGACGCTTATCAGCCAACAACTTTGATTCTTCATCAAGACGATCTCCTAAACCCTAATTATTGATTCCCTTAGTTTATCAACATCCTCAAGAGTCTCCTAAGACCTTTAGAGGGGAAGTAAGAAGCAAACTTATAAGATTTGGCCTCAGTGCATTCACAGTCAGAATTAGGATTTGACTGAAACCCTAATCTTCTGGGATATTGGTTCAAATGGAGTGTTAATGGTTTTAATCATCATTTATTGTCTCATGAAGTATCCAAAGCATCCATATAAAGTCTCGTGAGGTTTCTTGCAAGATAAGTAGGGTTTTGGTCGCGAAAGACTCCGTATATGACAGTTTTCCCCTAATAGCCCGATTTGGAATAACCATAACTCCTAAACCGTGCACTCAAATTAAACGACTCAAAGCTCATTGGAAAGCTCTCATTAAGATCTTTAATTCATTCCATATGACTTTTTGTCCAAAAATGCTTAGATTTTGAGTTATGAAGCTTACAAGACATTTTGGCCAAACACTTAGAAAATATTTCAGCACTTTCCTCCACATTTTTCTCCAACTTTGACCTCATTTTTCGCCCATTTCTACTTGGATTTAAGATTTGAGTCCCAAAGGAAAGTTGTAGAGCTTGACAAGAGCTTTCCAACCATATGTGGAACATCCCAATAGGATAAGCCAAACTCAAGTTATGGTGTTTTAAAGTTAGGTACCTCAAATGTCAAAATTCAATAACTTAGAAATTTTTCTAAGTCCTTTTTCGTTTTCTCATGTGCACGACTTTATGGCCCATTTTCTTATTGTTACAAGTCTCATTCCAGTTGGTTTTCCACATAAGACATGTTCTATCAAATGTCCACTTTTCATAGAACCAAAAATCTCAAGAATTGATGGAATGGTCATTAAGATATGGCACACCAAAGATGACATAGTGAAACATGTACACACTTGAGAAACTTCAGTTTTTTTAATCTCTTTACTACACCAAACGTTGTCACGATTTGTGTCACATGTTTAAACTCAGTCTCAATCTGTCAGAGCCACCCTACCTTGTACTAGCTTTCAAAGAGTTCAAGAGTCACTTTATTTGGTGCATTAAACCAAGAACTATCATGTGGCAAATCTCACCTCACCAATGCATGTCTAACTGAAAAGCCTACACCATAGCTGTTGCTTCTGTCCTAAAGCATGCAAGAAAGGACAGAGTTGCATGGCCAGCTTTTACATGGCTCAAGAATCACAAGCCTTGCTTGCAGCCCCACGCAGGGGATATACATTTCGTGTTTCCAAACCATGAATCATCAAGCTTACCTATAAAAGGAGCCTTCAACTTCATCAGAGGGGCATTGATTCGAAAGTAGCAAAAGGCAACAAAAAAAACACTCTAAAAAAAAAAAACCAAATTCTTGGAGTGTCCAAAGCTAGGAAAGGATCGTTTGCCAGTTGCTTAGATACCAGGTCAGTCTCTTAACTCACTATTATGATACCTTCCATGCCTATAGACCGTGTTGATCATGCTTTGGTTTAATGCATTGTCAATGTTTATGTGTTCATGATGTACGTGCATGGTGCGTGTAAGCCTTTGTGGAGATTGATGGAAATTTCATACATCTTCTTGATTGCCATTAACCTGTGTTAATATGATTGCTACTCGAATATATTTGCTTTGATACACTGTTAGTGTTTGATTTGGAATTTTGGTGTCATGCTGTTGATGCTTTATGGTATTGGTTTGAGTCATGGAGAATTCCATATGAAAGATGATGTTGAAGCCAGTAGTTAGTCTCTCCCTTTTTACATCTTTAAAAATAACCTGTATGTGCATGACATTTGTGATACGGTTTAGAAGTCGCTTTTGTTTATGATATGTGCTAAATATTTTTGTGCGTATGTAATATGTAACTTGGTTTAATAGTAGGGCTGTTTGTTGTTTTTGCTCATAATGTGTGATAAATTTGTGCTTACTTACTAATGGTACGTTGTTGGTATTAAACATGATCATGATCCATATTAGTTTTTCTATAAGTTTCATTTATGTAGGTTAATGTTTTGAACTGCATGCTTTTACAGTGCCATACGGTTTTACAGTTTATGATGGTATTTTGGGATGATGTTTGTTTCGTTCTTCTACTCATTATGTCCCATATTCGAGTTCGGTCATACTGTCAAACTTTTTGGATGATGGTTTATTTCATAAGCTACAGGGTAAATTAGATGAGGAGTATTGGTATCGCGTTGTGATGTGTTGAAACATTTCATTCTTATGCTACCTTGTATGATGTTTGTGTGTTGTTGGATTGATAACTCCATTCAGCTCCACCTCAGTTTAAGTTCAGTAAATTAAGTGTTTAATTTGGTAGCATGCTTATGATTCAACCTTTGAATAAGTATGCTTGGTTTACACGTGAAACAGAAAGTTCTATGTTTTTTATTGAACTGAACTCTATTTTTGGACCTTGTCTTTCATTGCACACTGCTCATGTTTGTCTATTACTCATTACATGTGTGAAAACTAAAAAGCATGCCAATCAGTTTCGATTCTAACTCCCAGTTGGTTGAACTCTAAATTCTGTCTGAGTATTCAGTTTGTCCATACGTGCATACTATTATCAAGGGGTGTAAGATTCATGTCATTTTTTATGGAGTAGAGGTCTGTTTACTTAGTTATTACTTGGCATATTAAGTGTATCGTGGTTATCCTTTTGCTTTCAATGTCGTGCCCATACACCTGTTCAGTTGTTTTCTGTGGATTATGTTGATAATAACATGATTAATGCCATGTTTTTTTTCGTGCTTTGCACTGTCCACGTTTGTTTGAATCAGTATGTGAACTATTGTTTGACGGCATGATAACTGTTTTCGGGCTTAGCATTTTGTTCATCGTGAGTGAGAATCCAAAGGTTTGGATTGACATATTGTGTTTGTTTTAAATCAGCATGTTATCTATTGTTTGAAACAGAAAGTTATTATTTCTTCTTAAACTGAATTCTATCCTTTCGGACCATGGTTTTCCTCGACTCCATGCTCAACATGTATTGGTTATTTTTGCTAACTAATGACTCAGATGTATTCTACCCTTAATAAGCTTCATTGTTGCCATTTATTTGACTTAATTTAGTTGGGAAATGAATCTGAATTCTTGCTGTGAAGTTTGTTTTTTGTTTCGAATCCAAATTCTGGAAACACGATGCTTTGGTTTCATCTTTGCATGCTTTTGTCCTCACGCGCGATTGTGATTGGCCGTTTGGCCGTTGTTGTCGTTTTATGTTAAAATGATATTGCCCAATTGATGCTAACGTTATCACATGTTGTTGAATACATCACGCGTCTCATTTTAAATTTCATTCATGAAGCGTTTTCACCTTATATACTTATGGAGGCGAGTATATTAACAGATGTATAGCCGTCCCAACGGTTCACCACACGCCTTGCATCTCGCCTTTCACCATGATGTCCCGGGTTCGATCCTTGGATCACCCATTTTTATTTTCTTCTTTTTGCCTGAAAGCTTTCCCTCTCCAACCTGGGCCTTGCGCCCTTTACTATTAACACCCACTCTTTTTTGGCCCATTTAGTTCCCTCCTGTTATTTTTAACTAATCAAGTTACTTATCCACCCTCCCTTACGTGCTGCTTTTTTTTTTTTCTTTTTTTTTTATTTCAACATCTTTTTATTATAAACCTCTTCTATCTTATTTGTTTTGCTCCAATATTTATTTAATCTCAATTTGTCCATTAATTATTTATGTGATTTATTAATATGTGGGAATTTCCTAATCGTTAATTATTTTTAATTGGTAATTGTTTTGTTAGCTTTCAATTTTAATTATCAATTATATCTCAAAATGTATTGTTATCTCTGATTGTGATATTAATTTGTTATTAAATTATCAATTTGTGACTTAATTTTGAGATTTTAAACGTATGGTTAATTGTTAAATTCTAAATGTTGATTATCCATATGTAGTTAATTATAAATTGACTTATTGTGTGTTAATTGTTAATTTTAAGTGCCTTGTCATTTAATTATCAATTCTTGGTTTAATTATCAACATCATTTTTAAGCACCTTTGTTGATCTTGAAGAGTTATTTCACTAGATGACTTGTTTAATTCTTGAATTGATTTGTCATATGCTTGACTTTAAATATGAATATTATCCCTCTTTAATTGTCCACCTTAACATCATTTCTATATGTTTGTCTTCCTAAAAATCGAAGCATATTTGATGCACTCTTTTAATCATGTCCATCCTATACATATCTTTTGTCATAAATATATTTCCATCTTCATGCTTATGTTGCTTCCCTCATGTTATCTCATATCAATGATTTAACTTGTATCATATCTTATCTATTGTTATTCTACCACTTATGTGATTATCATGTCTTACTTCTATCTGTATGTTTATTTATTACTGTCTAAACCTTTTCAAAACAATATAAAATTTCTCGATCCAACGTCGAGCCCATTTTCTACCCATGTAAGTCGATCGCCTTCGTGCATCGCATTCAACCTTTTGGTCACCAGACACAAGTCTAGCATCACTCTGCTAGCACCCTCGCCTAAATAACGTAATTTAATCGCATTAATATCCAAAGGAAAATCCCATGCATAATAACCATGTTATTGTGCATGGTGCATATCATTTGCATTCATAATCGTCACCTTAAGATAAGGTAATTAGACAACTTAGGATAGATTTTCTAGGTTAGTCCCCCCACAAACTTTGATTTCTTTAATCAAACTTTAGCCTACCAAATTCTCCATACAAGAGAATTAGATGTTAATCATCTCAAAGAAAGGGACATACAATCCCATGCCCCACAATACACACACATTTTCAAAAAAAAACTGTGGTGGTATTTCTTAAGATGGTGACTCATCTTCTTTTCCTAAACCTTTAAGACATTTAGTATCTTTAATGAAGAACTACAAGCGCTCTGATTCCCTCCTGACAGGATATGTAGGCATAAGATGCAATATTTTGTCGAGCACACTTAGGAATTAAATTGTAAATCACCTACCCTTTAAACCCCTTAGCAAAGCAGATAACAAATAACATAAATGAATTAAGAGGTTCCTGTAGAGTACTACAGATATCTAGGATGCTAACACCTTCCCTAGGTATAACCAACCCCCGAACTTAAAATCTTAGTGCATTTGCATTGCATTGTGGGAATTCGGTTTTTCTCCCTTCCTTTGGATAAAATCAAAGACCGGTGGTGACATTAAAATGCGATCCTAGTTAACCAATAACTATGGTATCCAATTTTCACCGAGATGATATGGTCAAGGGTTCTTTGACGGAGTCGATTCCTGAAAAGTCGAATTGAGAAAATCATCGCTCAGTTTAGGTTCTTTTGAACTTAATATTGTTTGAACGAGTACATTCGTGAAAACAGTATTAACTTCGACCAAGGACCTTTAAGACTGAGGACCGTAGCACCTTTAACCCAACTTGGCCTTTTAGGACGTAGTGCGGTGATTATGCGGGAGTCTATTTCCAAATAATTGTCACGCGATACTACACTCAGACGAGATTCTCTTGAGAATATTATTGACTAACCGAGTAATTTGGGAAGTCGATAATATCCGAAAGATGGGTCGTAGACTCTGGGAACTTTTAGAACCCGTTCGGCAGGTACATTCTGAAACCACACCACCCTATGGGATGGGTAGACCTTGACTCCACTCATGCTCCTTTGAACCTAGGACTCTTTGTTTGCTTGTTTGTGTGCCCTTTTTTTGTGTGTTTGTGCATACATGCATACATAAGCATCATTTTCATTCAAGTTCGTGGAGTCTGAGTCTTTTATTTACGTCGTAGGGTACCATGGACAATGAAAGAAGGAACACCGTGAAGTATACTTACAAGAGTTTTGACACAAGTGACCTAAGGAGGTTGGAGACTCTGTTGGTTGATCCAAAAGGATTCGAGCGTAGATATGGGGCGCTTTTGTTTTTGTTGAAGGTGAGGGTTGATCAAGGACTTCTCTCCACCCTACTTCAGTTTTATGATCCGGTATATCATTGCTTCACATTCCCTGATTACCAACTGGTGTCGACTCTTGAGGAATATGCATGTCTGACCGGTGTACCTATTTTGGATAAGTCTCCTTTTCCCATTTTTGGTAAGGACCCTAAGGAACAAGTGATTGCTAAGGCGACACATTTGGAGTTAGCAGACATACGAGGGAATATGACTACCAAAGGAGGGATTTTTGTTTTGCCTATGAAATTTTTGGTGGAGAAAGCTTATCATTATGCCAGGCGTTCTGACATGGCTGCCTTTGAGGCTATATATGCTTTAATGATTTATGGTACCTTTTTGTTCCCCAATCTCAAGGACTATGTGGACCTCAATGCTATCAAGATATTCATGAAGAGGAACCCTGTCCCTACTTTGTTAGCTGAAGCTTATCACGCCATACATTCGAAGCATGCCAAAGGAGGACAGATCACCTGCTGTGTACCCTTATTGTACAAGTGGTTTACTTCGCACTTACCCAAGGCTAACATTTTCTGGGACCTTAAAAAAGGATGGTGGTCTAAGAAGATCATGGCCCTTACTCATTCTGACGTTGATTGGTATAACCCTTATAGGTACGAGGATGTTGTGATCATTGATAGCTATGGAAAGTTCGGGAATGTGCCTCTTCTTGGCATACAAGGAATAACCAGTTACAATCCAGTCTTAGCTCGCAGACAGTTCGGTTACCCTTTGAAGGTCAAGCCTCTTGGTATTCATACAGAAGGATTTTTCTCCAAGGATTACGAAAAGCAGGAGGAATTGAGGAGCAGGATTTTAGAAGCCTGGAGGGACAAACACAAGAGAGATAAGAATGCTTTGGGGAAGCATAACTGTGTCTCCATGGACCCCTACCTACAATGGGTCAGAAGAAGGGCTATTGAGCTAAGGATGCCCTATGATCGCCAAGAGCCTATGGTCTTGAATGAAGAACCTGTCTTCATCTTTGCATCTTAGACATAGGAATTAAAGATCGCCTTAAGGAAAGCTCAACAGATAGGGAATGCGTGGAAGGATAAGTGTGAGGTGCTTGTGGAAGAGAATGAAGCGCTTCAAAGACAACTAGAGGCAAAAAGTGAGGAAGTTCTCTCTTGCAAAAGGAGGAAGTCACAAGAAGACCCGAGTCCCTCAAACCCTGAGTCTACTTCGTGGGAAGCGATAATAGATGAGCTGGTTCTCGAGAAGTCCCGAATGGAAGAAGAGATTAAGAAGTACAAGCTAAGATTATTGGGGGAATCTCCTTAGGCCGTTTATTAGCCTTTATTTAATTATTGTTAAAAACTCTTGTAAGAATATCAACGGTTGTAATATTTTCCTTACGAATTTTTTAATTCCCGTAACAAATTTTGGATGATTAATGAAATCATGTCCATTGGTATTCTATGACGATTATAAATACTCAAATTCCACGAACTTTTGCATCTCATTGCATTCTCATTCTCATTCACTTCAAAGAACTCAAAGTTTGCTGTTTTTAGATATCGTAAAATGGATTATAGAAGGAAAGGAACGGTACCATACACCTTTAGGGTTTTTGATGAGGAACAGTTGAGGGAACTAGGAGGTCGGATAAGGGATCCAGATGCCTTCGCTACAAAACACGGGCATATTCTCTCTTTATTACAGGTACAAGTAGCTGAGGGTTTATTAGAGACATTGGTTCAACTCTACCATGTAATCTACCACTGCTTCATCTTTCAAGATTTCCAGTTGATGCCCACCTTAGAAGAGTATTCTGCTCTATTGGGAATCCCCGTCAAAGATTCACCGCCGTTCTAGGTGGAGAAGGAAGACCCAGTCAGGAAGACATCGCGAGAGTGACTCGCATCAAGCTGTTGGAGATCCAGACCCACATGATGTTCAGAGGAGGAATCGATGGTTTACCTGCTCAATTCTTATTCGAGAAAGCTCGGGAGTTCGCCGACAAAGGAAAAATTAGGGTTTTCGAGAATCTTTTCGCGTTACTGGTTTATGGTTTATTCTTGTTTCCGAATGTTGAGAATTTCGTTGATGTTCATGCTATCAGGATTTTCATGCTCAAGAATCCTGTCCCTACACTGTTGGCCGATGCATACCACTCGATTCATTCAAAGATCCTGAAAGGAGAAGGTCAGATCGTGTGCTGTACTGCTATCCTCTATAGGTGGTTTATTTCGCACCTACCAAAGACCACGACCTTCTGGGATGTGAGGGATGGTTCTGAATGGCCCGTTAAACTCATGGCTCTCACTCATTCGGACATCGTTTGGCATGATCCGATATACGGAGGAATTCCCATGATTCACAGTTGCGGAGATTTTTCCAATGTGCCTCTTCTTGGCACAAAAGGGTGCACCAGTTACAACCCTGTTCTCGCCCGTCGCCAGCTTGGACATCCAATGACTGAGATACCCGACCCGGAGAACCTGAAAAGAATTTTTCTCTATGAAGGAGAAGACCTCCAACTGAGGATGCAGATTCTATTTGCTTGGCGTCAAATCAACTGACAAGGAATGACTGCAGTAACAAACCCTGACTGCACAGTTACAGAATCTTACCTAGAGTGGTCACGCGAACGAGCCCTCACTTTGACGATGCCGTATCCTCGGCCCAAGCCTCCTGTAGTGGATCCGGATGAAGTTTCAAGGCTGAAAGAAGAAGTGGAGAAACTGACACTGGACAAGTACATATTGCAGGAAAGGATTGACAAGTTGATGGACGAACTCAATGAAGAAAAGGGGGCATCATCCAGCGGATCGAAGCCCTAGTTCCTCTTTGTTGTATTCTCTTGTTTATTGTACTAAAAGCCCTGAGGGTGTATCGTTTGTAACAAAAGCTTTAAAATTTCAATGAAAAAGTTTCCAATTACGATATTTAATTACGCTTTCGAGTTCCTTGAAGTGAATGTCGCATCATGCTGCATCATACGCATCATTAGCATTTGCATCTGCATTCCTTTTGTGTTCCGAGTCCTCACCTGTGTTTCTCCTCACCAGTTGTTGTTAAGAGAAAGACAAGCTGAAGCCCCGATACAATACTCGAGCCAATTGCAAGAAAAGAATGGATCAACTTGAACAGGAAAACAGAGCACTCCGGGAGGAGGTTTCAACATTGAAAGAAAGTCTAGAAAAGATCAACGGAATAATGGAAGCTTTGATGGCTGTTCAGAATCAGCCATCACACAGCACTGTTATCTCTGAGACAATATCAGCACCGATCCTAGTGGTGCCCACTACAAATGAAGTTCCTGGTTATCCATGGGGTATGCCTCCTAACTTTACTCCACCTGGATATCACCCGACTGTTTCTCAAGTTATTGCTACAACTGCCGTGATGACTACGCCACCACCCGTGGTAAATGGTACTCCGTTTCATCTGGAAGAACCTGTGTTTCATGCTAACTTTAGTGAGAATGCCGGAATGGAAGAACGAATGGATGGTTTCCAAGATCAGTTCCTAGAAATGAGGAAAGAAATCAAGGCCCTTCGTGGAAAAGAGTTGTTCGGGAAGAGCGCCTCTGAGCTGTGCTTGGTTCCCAATGTCAAGATTCCTCCAAAATTCAAACTCCCTGATTTGGAGAAGTATAAAGGGAACTCTTGCCCACACACTCACATAGTTATGTATGCCCTGAAAATGTCGGCTCATAAGGACGACGATCCCCTATTGATACACTTCTTCCAGGACAGTTTGACTGGTGCAGCCCTTAAGTGGTACATGGGGTTAGATAGTTCAAAGGTCCGCAGCTTTAATGATCTCTGTGAGCTTTTTATCAAGCAGTACAAGTATAATGTCGATATGGCACCAGATAGAGACCAGTTGAGAGCTATGTCCCAGAAAGAAAGAGAAGGTTTTAAGGAGTACGCCCAGCGCTGGCGTGAACTTGCCGCTCAAGTTACTCCACCTCTGGAGGAAAAGGAGATGACTAGAATTTTCCTGAAGACACTGAGCCCGTTTTTCTATGAAAGAATGGTAGCCAGCGCCCCTAATGACTTTACCGAGATGGTGAACATGGGAATGCGTTTGGAGGAGGGCGTTCGTGAAGGAAGATTGGTAAGAGAGGGAAGCACTTCCAGCAATGCCAAGAAGTATGGAAGTACTTTTGGGAAAAAGAAAGAACAAGAAGTAAGTGTTGTACACCAAGGACGGACGAAAGGGAGGTATCAGCAACGCCCGCATGTCGCTTTTGTGACCCCAGTTATTAATGCTCCAACTTACCAGCCACAGTTTGCACAACCTTACCAACCACCACCTCAAACTCCATCAGCTTCGCCACAGCAATACCGTCAGCAAAATCAGCCGTCTTCTCAGCAAACCCGACAGCCATTCAACAGCCCAAATCGTATGGTGAGGAAGCCAAATTTTGATCCAATTCCTAAGTCCTATGCAGAGCTTTTTCCAGCATTGTTGGAAAAGGGCCATATCCGGACTAAGCCACCGCCAGCAGTGCCCAAGGACCCTCCTTATTGGTATAGAGGAGATCAGTTTTGTCCCTATCATCAGGGGGCGCCGGGCCATAATATTGAGAATTGTTATGGAATGAAAGCCGATGTTCAAAGATTGGTCAAGAGCGGAGTTATAACTTTCAAGGATTCGAACCCGAATGTGCAGAATAATCCCCTACCACCACACGGGGCTGCCAATGTAAACATGATCCAAGAATGTTCCGCAGAAGAAATTGAAGAAGTATTTGTAATAATTCCCCATATCAAAGAGCTGAAACGAATTGAGTTCACTTATGACAGCCGGAAGAGTGCTACAACTCCTCTAGTCATTAATGTACCTGGTCCAGTTCCTTACACTTCCAGCAAGGCTATTCCCTACAGATATAACGCCACTATGCTTGAAAATGGTAAGGAGGTGCCTTTGTCTAATCCTTCATCTGTAGTCAATATCGCCGATGTTAGTCGGATTACGAGAAGTGGTCGAGTTTACACTGCACCAGCTAAGGAGGTTCCTTCTGAACAACCAGTTGTGAAGAATGCAACCCTGGGGCAGTCCGGTAAGAATGATTCTGTAGACAAATCAGATGAGATCCTGAAAATGATCAAAAGGAGTGAATACAAGGTGGTGGATCAGTTGCTGCAGACGTCATCCAAAATATTTGTGCTACAACTGTTGATGAATTCTGAGGCCCATAGGCAGGCGTTACAAGGAGTACTCGAGCAGGCATACATTGACCATGACACAACTATGGAACAATTCAGTGGAATAGTGGGTAACATTACTGCATGCAACAATCTGGGATTCTGCGAAGAAGAGTTACCCACAGAAGGAAGGAAACATAACTTAGCTCTGCACATTTCCATAAACTGCATGAATGACATGATATCCGGAGTTTTGGTTGATACTGGTTCTTCATTGAACGTGATGCCAAAAACAACTCTCGCAAGGCTAACTTATCAGGGACCACCCATGAGGCCAAGTGGTGTTGTTGTCAAAGCTTTTGACGGTTCGAGGAAAACCGTGATTGGAGAAGTGGATTTGCCCATGACTATCGGGCTCAGTGTTTTTCAAGTTCCATTCCAGGTCATGGACATTCATGCCTCCTACAGTTGCTTATTAGGCAGGCCATGGATACATGATGCGGGAGCTGTCACATCTACACTTCACCAGAAACTGAAATATGTTTGCGATGGACAGTTAGTCACAGTTTGCGGGGAAAGGGCTTTGGTGGTAAGCCATCTTTCTTCCTTTTCCTACGTTGATGCGGACGAGGAGGTAGGGACTCCATTTCAAGCCCTCTCGATTGTTAAAAATACTAAGAATGATGGAGTTTCCATGGCATCTTTTAAGGATGCACAACGAGTTGTGGAAAGTGGCTCTCAAGGGAAGTGGGGGCAGGTGTTGGAGTTGCCCGAAAATAAGAACAAGAAAGGTTTGGGTTTCAAAGGTAACAATTCTGAGAAGACCCCTACAGGAAATATGGTTATTCTCCCCATCAAGAATGTGTTTCACAGCGGAGGGACTATCCATTCACCAAGGGTAAATATTGTGGAGGAAGACTCCGAAGATGCCATCATTCCTCTCTTTCCTCCTCCACCAAGAGACCAAGGACCCAAGTATGAAGCCAGTGCCATCCTTGAAGATGAGTCTGCCGAAGATTAGCCTAATTTCGTGACACATGGAGCAATGGCCCAAAATTGGAGTGCTGTCAACATTCCTATTGTGATCCCATTATCAAAGTAATTATTTTGTTGTTTGTTTTAGTATATCCGCTCTGCCCAAGGCGATGACTTTTGTGTGTGGGCTCTACTATAAATAATTCCCTTTGCTCTGCCCAAGGCAAAGGTGATTTTGTGTTAGGGCTTCTATTAGAAATCATTATCATCAATAAAGTTATCATTTTGCATTCCTATTTTTTGTTCCCATTTGTTATTACTCTAAGGAAAGTGGTAATTATATTTTTTCTTAAAATCACTGTGCACGTTCGTGCGCACTGTCATCTGCTTAATATCTAAAATAAAATCACATCACATGTGCAGACTATTGCACGAACTGAACATCGAAAACAATGATCTAATGCCTTCTCCGAACTTTGAGTTTCCTGTGTTCGAAGTCGAAGAAGAGGAAGAAGAGATCCCTGAGGAAATAACCCGTCTACTCGAGAATGAAGGCAAAGCTATTCAGCCTCACGAAGAGCCGTTGGAGCTTATTAACTTGGGTACAGAGGAACTCCGTAAAGAGGTGAAGATTGGAGCTTCGCTTGTGACTGATGTGAAAGCAAGGTTGATTGAATTACTCAAGGAATATGTTGATGTGTTCGCATGGTCGTACCAAGATATGCCTGGTCTTGACACTGCTATAGTGGAGCGCCGTCTACCTTTGAAGCCAGAATGTCCGTCGGTCAAACAAAAGCTCAGAAGGACTCGCCCTGATATGGCCTTGAAGATTAAAGAAGAGGTACAAAAGCAGATTGATGCGGGTTTTCTCGTTACCTCTAAGTATCCGTAGTGGTTAGCCAATATTGTGCCTGTGCTGAAGAAGGATGGTAAAGTTCGAATGTGTGTTGACTATAGAGATTTGAACAAAGCAAGTCCGAAGGATGATTTTCCATTGCCTCATATTGACGTGTTTGTGGACAGCACCGCAAGGTATAAGGTCTTCTCTTTTATGGACGGATTTTTAGGTTACAATCAAATCAAGATGGCTCCCGAAGACATGGAGAAGACATCATTCATCACACCCTGGGGCACGTTTTGTTACAGAGTTATGTCGTTCGGTTTGAAGAATGCTGGCGCAACGTATCAAAGGGCTATGACTACTCTTTTCCATGATATGATGCATAAAGAAATTGAAGTTTATGTAGAGGACATGATAGCCAAGTCCGAGACTGAAGAAGACCATGTCGAACACCTGTTAAAATTGTTTCGGTGTTTGAGGAAGTATCATCTACGTTTGAATCCTAACAAGTGCACATTTGGTGTCCGCTCAGGAAAACTGCTAGGTTTCGTTGTTAGCCAAAAGGGAATCGAAGTGGACCCAAGTAAAGTTAAAGCCATACGAGAAATGCCGGCTCCGACTACGGAAAAATAGGTTAGAGGGTTCCTGGGGCGTTTGAACTACATCTCTCGATTCATCTCTAATATGACCGCTACTTGTGGACCCATTTTCAAGCTTCTCAGAAAAGAACAAGGTTATGTTTGGACTGAACAATGTCAGAAAGCATTTGATAGTATTAAAGAGTATCTCCTTGAGCCTCCTATTCTGATTCCTCCGGTTAGGGGCAGACCTTTGATCATGTATCTGACGGTTTTAGAAGATTCTATGGGATGTGTGCTCGGTCAACAAGACGAATCCGGGAAGCAGGAGCATGCCATTTATTACCTCAGCAAAAAGTTCACCGACTGTGAATCTAGATATTCAATGCTAGAGAAGACTTGCTGCGCCTTAGCATGGGCTGCTCGACGGTTGCGCCAATACATGCTAAATCATACCACCTGGCTGATCTCTAAGATGGATCCCATTAAGTACATTTTTGAGAAACCAGCCCTGACGGGAAGGATTGCCAGATGGCAGATGCTGTTATCCGAATACGATATCGAATATCACACTCAAAAGGCAATTAAAGGAAGTATTTTAGCGGATCACCTAGCTCACCAACCCATTGAAGACCATCAGTCTGTGGAGGATGATTTCCCTGATGAGAACGTGATGTATTTGAAAATGAAGGATTGTGAAGAACCCTTGCCAGGTGAAGGGCCTGAACCGGATTCTCAGTGGGGTTTGATTTTTGACGGTGCTGTCAATAGCTACGGAAAAGGGGTTGGGGCAATTATTGTGACTCCTCATGGATCTCACATCCCTTTCATTTCAAGATTGACTTTTCCATGTACAAATAATGAAGCCGAATATGAAGCATGTATCATGGGCCTTGAAGAGGCAATGGATTTAAGAATCAAGAATTTAGACGTGTATGGTGATTCTGCTGTAGTGATATACCAAATTACAGGAGAATGGGTGACCCAACAAGACAATTTGATTCTGTACAGAGATTATGCAAGAAGACTACTTCCGTTCTTCAACAGAGTCGAGTTCCACCACATCCCTCGTACCGAGAATAGGATGGCAGATGCATTGGCAACTCTGGCTTCTATGATTGTGGTGAATCGCTGGAACGATTGCCCCAAGATTGATGTTATGCGCCTTGACAGGCCAGCTTATGTGTTCTCAGTGGAAGAAGTTATTGATGAAAAACCCTGGTATTACGATATTGAGTTGTTTCTCCGGAAGCAAGAAGACCCGCTTGGGGCATCTAACAAAGACAAGAAAACTTTGAGAAGATTAGCTGGCAACTTTTTCTTGAACAATAATCTGCTTTACAAGAGGAATTTTGACATGGTCTTGCTGAGATGTGTTGATAAGCGAGAAGCGAATACATTAATGACCGAAATTCATGAAGGATCTTTTGGTACCCACGTTAACGGACATGCTATGGCAAAGAAAATCCTGAGAGCAGGCTATTATTGGATAACGATGGAATCTGACTGTTACAAGTTCGCCAAGAAGTGCCACAAGTGTCAAATCTATGCCGACAAAATTCATGTGTCACCGACTCTTCTGAATGTTATCTCATCTCCATGGCCTTTCTCCATGTGGGGCATTGATATGATCGGTATGGTAGAGCCAAAAGCATCTAATGGACACCACTTTATATTGGTTGCAATTGATTACTTCACCAAATGGGTTGAAGCCGCTTCCTACGCAAATGTTACCAGACAGGTGGTCGTCAGGTTTATCAAGAACCAACTTATTTGCAGGTACGGTGTGCCAAATAAAATAATCACCGATAATGGTTCGAACTTAAATAATAAGATGATGAAGGAATTGTGCGAGGAATTCAAGATTGAGCATCACAACTCTTCTCCGTATCGGCCAAAGATGAATGGGGCGGTTGAAGCAGCAAACAAGAATATAAAGAAAATTATCCAGAAAATGGTAGTCACTTATAAGGACTGGCATGAGATGCTCCCATTTGCTCTACACGGGTACCGTACTTCAGTGCGCACGTCAACAGGGGCAACCCCTTTTTCGCTTGTTTATGGTATGGAAATTGTACTCCCAGTGGAAGTAGAGATCCCTTCCATGAGAGTCCTAATGGAAGCGAAATTCTCCGAGGCTGAGTGGTGTCAGAGCCGGTATGACCAAGTTAAACCTGATTGAAGAAAAGAGGTTGGCGGCTTTGTGTCGCGAACAATTATATCAGCAGAAGATAAAGAAGGCTTTTGATAAGAAAGTTCGACCTCGCGAGATTAGAGAGGGAGACCTTGTGCTTAAGAGGATCCAAACTTTCCTTACTGATTCTAGAGGGAAATGAGCTCCCAACTATGATGGTCCTTATGTCGTCAAGAAGGTCCTTTCA
The DNA here is from genome assembly GCA_022829125.1 of Lathyrus tuberosus. Lineage (NCBI taxonomy): Eukaryota > Viridiplantae > Streptophyta > Magnoliopsida > Fabales > Fabaceae > Lathyrus > Lathyrus tuberosus. Next base: position 91,312 of record JALAZF010000790.1, read on the forward strand.
GGGGGCGCTGTGATGTTAGCAACTATGGATGGGGAAGAGATTACTCGTCCTGTGAACGTGGATGCAGTCAAGAAGTATTATGCTTAGAGATGAAGAAAAGGCAGGCTCAGTTCAGTTCATCGAAGCTTACTGCGACAAGTAAAGCCGAGACCTCCAGGAGGCCTAGAACATAGGAACTCAAGAAATAGCATTGTTTTGTTTTTGATGTAATTTCTTTTATTACCACTTTTCAGCATTGTAATAACATATGGGATCACGCAATTTGCTGATCACCATTTAATGAAATAAAGTTGCGATCTTTTCACTTATTGGCAAATTGTTTTCATCTTGCAAAATGACTTTTATCTTTTATAATAAATTTCAAATTGTCTTATGAGCGGATTACTTTGATTTATGGACACAACAAGGGATATTAACAGTCTCCATAGGCCATGGCTCAAAAGGTATTTATCCCAGGTAATGTGGCCATACCCCGGTAAGTTCTGCTCCAGGTAATCACGACTATCCCCGTTAAGTTTCTTCGGTTTTCGACCTTCTCCGAAGCAAGTGTTTATTCCACTCCTCGTTGAACTATCTCGATCTTCACCAGTGAAAGCGGATGTTTATTTCATCCCCAAGAAATCTTTATCTCCGACATTTCCTCAACGAAATGGATATTCATCTCGTCCGGCTACAACTTCCATTCGGGACTACTTCAGTTCGCGACGATACTTATTTATCCCCATGAAGTCTCAACTCTGACATCTTCGGGTCGGACTTTGACTCGAGTTTCTCCGAAACGAGTGTTTATTTCACTCATTATTGGATTTTTCTGATCATCATAGTCTTCTCCAGCGAAGGTGGATGTTTATTTCATCCCCACAGAATTTTACTCTCGGCTTCCTCCAGCGAAGCGAGTGTTTATTTCACTCATTATGGGATCTTTCTGATCATCATAGTCTTCTCCAGTGAAGGTGGATATTTATTTCATCCCCTCAGAATTTTACTTTCGGCTTCCTCCAGCGAAGCAAGTGTTTATTTCACTCATTATTGGATTTCTCTGATCATCATAGTCTTCTCCAGCGAAGGTGGATGTTTATTTCATCCCCTCAGAATTTTACTTTCGGCTTCCTCCAGCGAAGCGAGTGTTTATTTCACTCATTATGGGATCTTTCTGATCATCATAGTCTTCTCCAGCGAAGGTGGATGTTTATTTCATCCCCTCAGAATTTTACTTTCGGCTTCCTCCAGCGAAGCGAGTGTTTATTTCACTCATTATTGGATTTTTCTGATCATCATAGTTTTCTCCAGCGAAGGTGGAAGTTTATTTCATCCCCTCAGAATTTTACTTTCGGCTTCCTCCAGCGAAGCGAGTGTTTATTTCACTCATTATTGGATTTTTCTGATCATCATAGTTTTCTCCAGCGAAGGTGGAAGTTTATTTCATCCCCTCGGAATCTTATTTTCGGCCTCCTCCAGCGAAGCGTGTGTTTATTTCACTTACTATCGGATTTTTTCCTTACCATTGTAAGCTTCCTCCCGCGAAGCGAGTGTTTATTTCACTCATTATTGGAATTTTTCTTACTATCGTAATCGTCTCCGGTGAAGGTGGATGTTTATTTCACCCCCTCGGAATTTTTATGTTCGACATTTCCAACTACTATATTGATCCAAATTTCCCCGATAAAGTGGATATTTATTTTATCCAGTTACAACGCTCATTCCAATTACTTCAGCTCGCAATGGATATCTATTCTATCCCCCGTAAAGCCTCTTCGATCATGAGTTTAATTCGTTCTCAGTGGAATCCAAGGTTCATATTGACTATCCTGAATGAGGTCGTGATGCTCATCCCAAGCGGAGTGTTCTCTTTTCCCCAGAGAAGCTGTGAGGCAGGATTCCGTCCCAGGGAAGGGCTTGTCATTCATCCCCAGCGATGCTGCTATATTGCCAAGATTGGCCGAGTATTCATATCGAATTGCTTGTTCTCGTCTCCGGTTTACTGTTCGTGTTGTCGTCAGCATAAGCATAAGCACAAGCATAAGCATGAGCATGGCATAACATCCTTGCATTTAGATTCATGGCATGTGGCATTTTTGCATCTTGCGTTTTGTGTTGTTTGTTTTGTTCTGTCACTTTGGTCGTGTTTATCCCCCAAGTGATCTGGGTTTGTCTGCTCCCTCCAAGTAGAGTCGTCAGCCCTAGGCAGAAAAAGCATATACTTTCTAATCCCCTGCTAAGTTCAATCCTCGTGGGAGGTGGCTGCTTTTGGTCTCTTTTCCATTTTTGGATAAAGATAAAACCCTAGTTGAGTTCATTCCTCACTGTACGGGTTCTTGTTTGACCGTTTCTTTCCAGTTATTTCATGGATCGAACTTTGGTCCCTGACAATCACGATTTTGGATATTTCTGAGATATTGAGTCTGAATTAGGCATGCATTTATTTTGCACTTTGTCTCCCCAAGAAGAGTTTACTCAAAGATCTGTATGGAAGACAGAATTATCCCACCAGCAGTATTATTACAACATTTTAAGGGATTTACACCCAGACGGCAAGTAGTTGCTCTTTATTTAGGCAGTTCAGTTATCGAAGATTTCTACGACAAATGGCGGTCTCATTTCTAGACGGTTTGTCTATCCCCATAAGTTATCAAGAGAAGCTGAATCATTATCTTGATCATCGAAGCTTATTTCAGTCTATTACCTCTACTTAGGCTATCGCGTGATAGTAGGTAATACGTCTGTATTTTGGTCAGATGCCTCGCTTAGGCTACCGTGGTGGTAGTAGGTCATCTTTCCTTCTTGTGCTTACCTGGCTTAGGCTATCATGTGCTTGATAGTAGGTAACACACCCCTTTTTGGTCAGATGCCTCGCTTAGGCTACCGTAGTGGTAGTAGGCTATCTTTCCTTCTGTGCTTACCTCACTTAGGCTATCGCGTGTGATAGTAGGTAACGTACGACCTTGTTGCAATTGGATACCTTGGCTTAGGCTACCAGGTGGTGGTAAGTTATCCTGTTCCTTGCAAGTTCTCGCCAAGTGCTTAGGCTACCCTGTGATTGTCAGTTGGTAGTCTCTTTCCCCCAGTGGAGTTAGACCTTTTCCCGTTTGAGTCGTATCTCGTTGAGTTGCCCCTTGTCGGGCTTCCTTTTGTTTTCCTTCGTTTTGCATCATTCCATATCATGTGCATTTGGCGGTATCTTAGGGCCAAAAAATTTGTGCATGTTGGTATTTAAGTCTCTCCTATCTTGTCGAGACGAAGATTCCAATCTCCATATCTCCGAATAGGAGAAACTTAAATAGGGGCATCTGTCGCACCCTAATTTTTGACCCTAAGATGTCATCTTCATTTGTGCATCTTAGGTCAAGCATCTCTGCATTGGTTGAGCTAACCCATATCTCGTAGTTTGTTTATTTGTGTTCAAATTAGGTTCACATATCATCATAAAGCTCCACAAACTGTTTTGAAGCAAGTCAAATCAACAAAAGATCTCCAGTACAAGAACTTTGAATTAGGATTTTGCTCTGAAGAAATCATTGAGAAATTGACTCTAGCAAGTCAGGATTTGTGTGGTCCACCTACCACTTGAGGTCATTTATATTCAAGGGATTCCGCTCAACAAGAATCCATGCTTCATTGATCCTCGACAGGAAGAATTTGAGCCTCAATCCCACTATACTTCAAAATTAGGGTTCCTGTGACGCTTATCAGTCAACAACTTTGATTCTTCATCAAGACGATCTCCTAAACCCTAATTATTGATTCCCTTAGTTTATCAACATCCTCAAGAGTCTCCTAAGACCTTTAGAGGGGAAGTAAGAAGCAAACTTACAAGATTTGGCCTCAGTGCATTCACAGTCAGAATTAGGATTCGACTGAAACCCTAATCTTCTGGGATATTGGTTCAAATGGAGTGTTAATGGTTTAATCATCATATATTGTCTCATGAAGTATCCAAAGCATCCATATAAAGTCTCGTGAGGTTTCTTGCAAGATAAGTAGGGTTTTGGTCGCGAAAGACTCCGTATATGACAGTTTTCCCCTAATAGCCCGATTTGGAATAACCATAACTCCTAAACCGTGCACTCAAATTAAACGACTCAAAGCTCATTGGAAAGCGCTCATCAAGATCTTTAATTCATTTCATATGACTTTTTGTCCAAAAATGCTTAGATTTTGAGTTATGAAGCTTACAAGACATTTTGGCCAAACACTTAGAAAATATTTCAGCACTTTCCTCCACATTTTTCTCCAACTTTGACCTCATTTTTCGCCCATTTCTACTTGGATTTAAGATTTGAGTCGCAAATGAAAGTTGTAGAACTTGACAAGAGCTTTCCAACCATATGTGGAACATCCCAATAGGATAAGCCAAACTCAAGTTATGGTGTTTTAAAGTTAGGTACCTCAAATGTCAAAATTCAATAACTTAGAAATTTTTCTAAGTCCTTTTTCGTTTTCTCATGTGCACGACTTTATGGCCCATTTTCTTATTGTTACAAGTCTCATTTCAGTTGGTTTTCCACATAAGACATGTTCTATCAAATGTCCACTTTTCATAGAACCAAAAATCTCAAGAATTGATGGAATGGTCATTAAGATATGGCACACCAAAGATGACATAGTGAAACATGTACACACTTGAGAAACTTCAGTTTTTTTAATCTCTTTACTACACCAAACGTTGTCACGATTTGTGTCACATGTTTAAACTCAATCTCAATCTATCAGAGCCACCCTACCTTGTACTAGCTTTCAAAGAGTTCAAGAGTCACTTTATTTGGTGCATTAAACCAAGAACTATCATGTGGCAAATCTCACCTCACCAATGCATGTCTAACTGAAAAGCCTACACCATAGCTGCTGCTTCTGTCCTAAAGCATGCAAGAAAGGACAGAGTTGCATGGCCAGCTTTTACATGGCTCAAGAATCACAAGCCATGCTTGCAGCCCCACGCAGGGGATATACATTTCGTGTTTCCAAACCATGAATCATCAAGCTCACCTATAAAAGAAGCCTTCAACTTCATCAGAGGGGCATTGATTCGAAAGTAGCAAAAGGCAACAAAAAAAACACTCTAAAAAAAAAACCAAATTCTTGGAGTGTCCAAAGTTAGGAAAGGATCGTTTGCCAGTTGCTTGGATACCAGGTCAGTCTCTTAACTCACTATTATGATACCTACCATGCCTATAGACCGTGTTGATCATGCTTTGGTTTAATGCATTGTCAATGTTTATGTGTTCATGATGTGTGTGCATGGTGCGTGTAAGCCTTTGTGGAGATTGATGGAAATTTCATACATCTTCTTGATTGCCATTAACCTGTGTTAATATGATTGCTACTCGAATATATTTGCTTTGATACACTGTTAGTGTTTGATTTGGAATTTTGGTGTCATGCTGTTGATGCTTTATGGTATTGGTTTGAGTCATGGAGAATTCCATATGAAAGATGATGTTGAAGCCAGTAGTTAGTCTCTCCCTTTTTACATCTTTAAAAATAACCTGTATGTGCATGACATTTGTGATACGGTTTAGAAGTCGCTTTTGTTTATGATATGTGCTAAATATTTTTGTGCGTATGTAATATGTAACTTGGTTTAATAGTAGGGCTGTTTGTTGTTTTTGCTCATAATGTGTGATAAATTTGTGCTTACTTGCTAATGGTACGCTGTTGGTATTAAACATGATCATGATCCATATTAGTTTTTCTATAAGTTTCATTTATGTAGGTTAATGTTTTGAACTGCATGCTTTTACAGTGCCATACGGTTTTACAGTTTATAATGGTATTTTGGGATGATGTTTGTTTCGTTCTTCTACTCATTATGTCCCATATTCGAGTTCGGTAATACTGTCAAACTTTTTGGATGATGGTTTATTTCATAAGCTACAGGGTAAATTAGATGAGGAGTGTTGGTATCGCGTTGTGATGTGTTGAAACATTTCATTCTTATGCTACCTTGTATGATGTTTGTGTGTTGTTGGATTGATAACTCCATTCAGCTCCACCTCAGTTTAAGTTCAGTAAATTAAGTGTTTAATTTGGTAGCATGCTTATGATTCAACCTTTGAATAAATATGCTTGGTTTACACGTGAAACAGAAAGTTCTATGTTTTTTATTGAACTGAACTCTATTTTTGGACCTTGTCTTTCATTGCACACTGCTCATGTTTGTCTATTACTCATTACATGTGTGAAAACTAAAAAGCATGCCAATCTGTTTCGATTCTAACTCCCAGTTAGTTAAACTCTAAATTCTGTCTGAGTATTCAGTTTGTCCATACGTGCATACTATTATCAAGGGGTGTCAGATTCTTGTCGTTTTTTATGGAGTAGAGGTCTGTTTACTTAGTTATTACTTGGCATATTAAGTGTATCGTGGTTCTCCTTTTGCTTTCAATGTCGTGCCCATACACCTGTTCAGTTGTTTTCTGTGGATTATGTTGATAATAACATGATTAATGCCATGTTTTTTTTCGTGCTTTGCACTGTCCACGTTTGTTTGAATCAGTATGTGAACTATTGTTTTCGGGCATGATAACTATTTTCGGGCTTAGCATTTTGTTCATCGTGAGTGAGAATCCAAAGGTTTGGATTGACATATTGTGTTTGTTTTAAATCAGCATGTTATCTATTGTTTGAAACAGAAAGTTATTATTCTTCTTCTTAAACTGAATTCTATCCTTTCGGACCATGGCTTTCCTCGACTCCATGCTCAACATGTATTGGTTATTTTTGCTAACTAATGACTCAGATGTATTCTACCCTTAATAAGCTTCATTGTTGCCATTTATTTGACTTAATTTAGTTGGGAAATGAATCTGAATTCTTGCTATGAAGTTTGTTTTTTGTTTCGAATCCAAATTCTGGAAACACGATGCTTTGGTTTCATCTTTGCATGCTTTTGTCCTCACGCACATTTGTGATTGGCCGTTTGGCCGTTGTTGTCGTTTTATGTTAAAATGATATTGCCCAGTTGATGCTAACGTTATCACATGCTGTTGAATACATCACGCGTCTCATTTTAAATTTCATTCATGAAGCGTTTTCACCTTATATACTTATGGAGGCGAGTATATTAACGGATGTATAGCCGTCCCAACGGTTCACCACACGCCTTGCATCTCGCCTTTCACCATGATGTCCCGGGTTCGATCCTTGGATCACCCATTTTTATTTTCTTCTTTTTGCCTGAAAGATTTCCCTCTCCAACCTGGGCCTTGCGCCCTGTACTATTAACACCCACTCTTTTCTGGCCCATTTAGTTCCCTCCTGTTATTTTTAACTAATCAAGTTACTTATCCACCCTCCCTTACGTGCTGCTTTTTTTTTTCTTTTTTTTTTATTTCAACATCTTTTTATTATAAACCTCTTCTATCTTATTTGTTTTGCTCCAATATTTATTTAATCTCAATTTGTCCATTAATTATTTATGTGATTTATTAATATGTGGGAATTTCCTAATCGTTAATTATTTTTAATTGGTAATTGTTTTGTTAGCTTTCAATTTTAATTATCAATTATATCTCAAAATGTATTGTTATCTCTGATTGTGATATTAATTTGTTATTAAATTATCAATTTGTGACTTAATTTTGAGATTTTAAACGTATGGTTAATTGTTAAATTCTAAATGTTGATTATCCATATGTAGTTAATTATAAATTGACTTATTGTGTGTTAATTGTTAATTTTAAGTGCCTTGTCATTTAATTATCAATTGTTGGTTTAATTATCAACATCATTTTTAAGCACCTTTGTTGATCTTGAAGAGTTATTTCACTAGATGACTTGTTTAATTCTTGAATTGATTTGTCATATGCTTGACTTTAAATATGAATATTATCCCTCTTTAATTGTCCACCTTAACATCATTTCTATATGTTTGTCTTCCTAAAAATCGAAGCATATTTGATACACTCTTTTAATCATGTTCATCCTATACATATCTTTTGTCATAAATATATTTCCATCTTCATGCTTATGTTGCTTCCCTCATGTTATCTCATATCAATGATTTAACTTGTATCATATCTTATCTATTGTTATTCTACCACTTATGTGATTATCATGTCTTACTTCTATCTGTATGTTTATTTATTACTGTCTAAACCTTTTCAAAACAATATAAAATTTCTCGATCCAATGTCGAGCCCATTTTCTACCCATGTAAGTCGATCGCCTTCGTGCATCGCATTCAACCTTTTGGTCACCAGACACAAGTCTAGCATCACTCTGCTAGCACCCTCGCCTAAATAACGTAATTTAATCGCATTAATATCCAAAGGAAAATCCCATGCATAATAACCATGTTATTGTGCATGGTGCATATCATTTGCATTCATAATCGTCACCTTAAGATAAGGTAATTAGACAACTTAGGATAGATTTTCTAGGTTAGTCCCCCCACAAACTTTGATTTCTTTAATCTAACTTTAGCCTACCAAATTCTCCATACAAGAGAATTAGATGTTAATCATCTCAAAGAAAGGGACATACAATCCCATGCCCCACAATACACACACATTTTCAAAAAAAAACTGTGGTGGTCTTTCTTAAGATGATGACTCATCTTCTTTTCCTAAACCTTTAAGACATTTAGTATCTTTAATGAAGAACTACAAGCGCTCTGATTCCCTCCTGACAGGATATGTAGGCATAAGATGCGATATTTTGTCGAGCACACTTAGGAATTAAATTGTAAATCACCTACCCTTTAAACCCCTTAGCAAAGCAGATAACAAATAACATAAATGAATTAAGAGGTTCCTGTAGAGTACTACAGATATCTAGGATGCTAACACCTTCCCTAGGTATAACCAACCCCCGAACTTAGAATCTTAGTGCATTTGCATTGCATTGTGGGAATTCGGTTTTTCTCCCTTCCTTTGGATAAAATCAAAGACCGGTGGTGACATTAAAATGTGATCCTAGTTAACCAATAACTATGGTATCCAATTTTCACCGCGACAGAGACCGCTTCTTTATCCTTGTCATTGGCGGGTACATGAATATCACCTTCTTTACTGGACACTTCTTTGTTCACAAAAGTATAAATCCTTCCACTCCTCGTCATTTTCCCCGTTCCTACTATACTGGACACATTTTTCTCATCAGCCCCCACCTCCTTCCTTGGGACTGGTTCTTCTATAACGACCCCCACTTCTTTCCTTGGGATCATTTCCTCCTTCTTCCTACCACCTGTAATGTCTTCGTAGATCCACGGTAACGCTTTGGTTTCTCTGAACCTGAATGGGACTGGTCTTGGGAAATTATTTTGCCTGGCATGATTAACAGGAGAAACAACTTCAGGTTTGTTAAATCTTGGAACTGATTGTTTAAACGCGGGACTCGCGGTACTTGCCCCTGGACTATTGAATACGGGAATCACAGCACTTGGCCCTGTATTGTTGAACACAGGAACTACTGATATGTATTCCTCTTCGTCAAACACTGGCACTTGCTTTGGCAAATTGAACACCGGTTCAATCACTGCTACTCTGCTTTCTTTTCTGAAAACCTGTAGGAAACCTTCATTAATCAACTGCTGAATATCATCTTGAACTAGCTGACACCCTTTACTACTACCATCACACTCTTCACAACCATCATGGTATACTTTGGCCAAACCGGCGCTAAACAACTTGGCATGAAACGTTCTCATGGGAGTTTTAATCTTCGCTGCATCTGAGACCAACACTTCATCATCCTCGTCTTCGATAGCACTAGTTGACCCATGCGTTGGCAAGGGGTTACTCTTCACATTTGGCTGGTTATTAGCAAAAGACAGAATGTTTTTCTCCATCAGATTTTTCACCAGATTCTTTAATGCCAAACATCCTTCTAAATCATGACCCATCCCTCATTGATGGAAAGCACAGGTTGCATTGGGGTTGAAAAACTGCAGAGACTTCTCAGATGGTGGCCCCAACGACCTAGTAACAACTAATCCTTGCTCCACCAGAGAAGGATACAGTGCTGTGTAGGTCATCGGTATGGGTGGAAAATTCGGTGTTACCACCTGTCTTATTTGAGGGGTATTTTGCTGTGGCGCTGGCCGCCTCTGCTGCTGGTAATTCTGATTTTGATTTCTCGGCCACTGCTGTTGATTCGGTGGCTGGGGAACAGGAACTTGTTGCATCATCTGATGGTTAAAAGTGGGCGTAACGGCCGCCACATAAGGCTGTTGTGTGAACTGCATTGGGTAAATCGGTTGTTGAGGAAAACTGAGACCTGGTTGTTGTTGAAAGAGAGATCGTTTCCATCTGGGATTCTGACTCTTCGACATAACAGCATTAGTCTCACCTTCTTTTTTCTTATGAAAATTACCCGGAGACTTCTTGACACTGTTACTAGCGGAACTACTAGGTGAACTGTCTACTTTTCCATTCTTCAAACCCGCTTCTACTTTCACACCAATGGCAATAATATCAGAAAAATTGGCACCAATGTTACTGATCATCTTCTCATAAAATTCAGGCTTTACGGTATCCACAAACCAATCAGCTAATTCTTTTTCTGTCAACGGTGGTTCAACCTGCGAGGCCGTCTCCCTCCATCTTTGAGCGTACTTTTTGAATGACTCAGTGCTCTTTTGAGTCATAGTCAGCAGTAGTCTACGATCCGGAGCTAAATCCAAATTATACTTATAATGTCTCACAAAGGCGTCCATTACGTCTTGAAAACACTTGATCTGAGACTGATCCAAACCTAGGTACCATTATGCAGCGGCGCCCTTCAGGCTATCTTGGAAACAATGTATCATTAGCTTATCGTTGTCCATGTATGCAGCCATTCTGCGGAGGTACATGACCAAATGCGCTTTGGGGCAAGTAGCACCGGAATACAATTCAAAACCTGGCAGCCTGAACTTCGGTGGAATTACCAGATTTGTAACCAAACACATGTCCTTGAGGTCAGTGCTGAAGACATTACTTCCCTCCATAGCCTTCAACTTCCTCTGTATAACCTCCACACTCGCTCTCAACTTCTCATTACGATCATCCTCCTCCACAGATATATTGCCATAATCAAAATGATGCTGATTCTGAAAAATAGGTTGGAACTGGGTCTGCACCACAGGCAGAGCATAAGTTGGAATAGTTTGCTGATTCTCACTAAACAACGGCACTACTTGTTGCGCAGATTGAGGAGCAGTGGCTCGTATAAAATCAAGTGGCATCCCTAGAGTAGGGTTCACAACAGGTATAACCGGCGGCTCTACAGTTATAGCAACGACTTTTGAGACTACGGTGACCTGCGTATCAATCTTTGCTCGTATAACATTCAAAGCTTCCAAGATCTGCCCTATTCCCCCTCTCAATTCGTTGAGTTCGTTGTTAACCTGATCCAAATTCTTGCAATCCTCAGACATTCTTCTTCTTCGAGCCTGCGCCCGGGTGTTGTAACGATGTAGAGAATTCAGGGTGACGGTTCTGGAGAGAACAAGACGACATAAGACAAAGAAGAATGCACATGCACATGCAAAGATGCAAATGAAGATGCAAATGCAAGCTAAGCCATCAAGAAACTAAAAATATTTGCAAGCAACGTAGACAACGGAGTTTCCAACAAAATAAACTTCTTCATTTAAGAGATCTTACAAGTGTTACAACGGGAATATTACGTCCATACTTCAATTACATAAAAGGAGGATACAACATAAGATAAGAAAACAACAACAAGTCACAACATTAAAATAGCAAATTAACTACTGGATCTCTTAGTAGAAAGGTCCTTCCCCTTCCCTGATCCTTTTCATGAGTTCTTTGATACGCTCTTTGATTCTTGCCTTCTCAATAGTCAACTCTCCCAATGTTTCCAACATCTTCTGCTTTGCGCTCATGGGCGACTCATAATAAGGAACAGGCTTCTTCATACCAAGTGAAATTCCTTGCGACCATTTCAAATGGGCTTCAGTAACAGGGCCAGTAGTGGTCCATCTTTGTTGATTGACTTGGCACCAGGCGCACCCCATTTGGAGTTTGTCTTCAAAACCTTCACCATCTCCAAAATACATCAATTCCAATTCCTTAGAATCAGGCTGCTCTTCAGTAGGATGGCCCAATTGGCAACAGGCAAGTACAGGATTATAGTTGATACAGCCATTTCGACCCATGAGTGGTACGTTAGAGTAATCCCCACAGCTGACTATCATGAGGGTCCCTCTAGGATCTGAGTCATACCACTTAATATCAGCACACTTCAATTCCATCAATTTCTTGGCCCAGAGTGCACTGTCTTCCACTTCCCAGAATGCCGAAGTCTTGGTCAAGTATGAGGTAAACCACTTATAGAAAAGAGGAACACAACAGACAATCAACCCTCCATTCATTAAGAATTTGGTGGTAACCGCGAAATACATATCAGCCAACAGAGTAGGAACGGGATTTTGACCCATGAAAATCCGAATAGCTTGGACGTTAACAAAATCCTTGATATTAGGAAACAAAAACAGTCCATAGACTAGTAAAGCAAAGGTCACTTCGAACATCACAGAATTTCCTCTACTTTGGAAATGGAGAGCTTTTTCAATCAAGAACTGGGCAGGTAACCCACGATACCCCTCCTTGATAGTCATATGTGGTCGTAGGTCCTTTAGTCTGATTCTTGTGCCTGCAGCAATCTCTTCATCAATGAGTTCTCCTTCTACTCCAGAAAATGGAGGGTGGCTCTGAATTGGGAAGCCTAACATAGCTGAATACTCTTCCAGTGTTGGTACCAGCTGAAAGTCGGGGAATATGAAACAGCGGTATGCAGGATGATACAGCTGAACCAATGTTTCCAAAAGTCCTTCTTTCACTTGAAGCTTCATTAATGACAAGAGGTCTCCATACTTGTCAATGAAACTTGGTGGGTCTTCAATCATGCCTCTAATCTCTATCAGTGGTCCCACGCCAGGAATCAGGAAAAAGTACGGCCAGTCTACTTTCTTGGCAACATCCATTTCTACAATATCTGCAAAACAAAGTTAGTGTCTTGACAGTTTAGCAAAAAGAAATGCAAATGCAAAGTTTCATGGAATTCAGACGTTTTGCAGAATATCGTAGAATATCAAAAGACCTCATTTTCATTTAAAATGGATTACAACAGTTAATACACTTCTGAGAGTCATAAACAAAAATAAAAGCTAAATAAAAGCTAAGAAAGTCCAAAGGAGATTCTCCCAATAGTCGTAGCTTGAGTCTTTTAATTTCTTCCTCCATCTGATCTCTTTCTGTGGCGAGGTTGTCGACAATTGTCTTCCAGGATGTAGGCTGAGCATTAGAGGAACTTGGCCCTTCATGGGTCTTCCTTTTCTTGTAGGAGGTTAGTTCTTCATCCTTGGCTCGTAATTGTTTTCGGAGTTCAAAATTTTCCTCAACAACCACTTGATACATGAGTTTCCATGCTTCCTCTGACCGTTGGGTCTGTTTCAATGATATCTCCAATTCCTCTTCCTTTGTCATGAAGTACAAGATAGGTTCCTCTTTCACAGGAATTGGTTCCTCCCTTTTGTATGGCATTTTCAGTTCAATGGCTCTTTTGCGGACCCACTGAAGATATGGCTCTAATGAAACACAGTTAGGTTTCCTTAAGAAACTACTTCCTCTTTTACACTTGCTTCCCCAGGCATTCAAAATTAGCTCCTTTTGTTCCTCATTCTTGTCATATTCTTCGAAGTAGATCCCCTCCACCTGAACGCTTAGAGGTTTATCCTTCAGAGGATATCCTAATTGGTGGCGTGCCAACACAGGATTGTAGCTGATCCCTCCTTTGATGCCAAGGAGAGGCACATTGTTATATTTGCCACAACTGTCTGTAATTAAGATTTTATCGTACACTCGATTGTACCAATCAATGTCTGCATGAGAAAGGGCCATGATCTTTTTAGACCACCATCCCTTCTTAGGATCCCAGAATGCACCCTTCTTTGGTAAATGTGAAACAAACCATCTATATAGCACGAGGACACAGCAAGTGATCTGTCCGTTACCATGGGCATTTCTCGTATGGACTGAGTGATAGGCTTCAGCAAGTAAGGTAGGTACATGGTTTTTCTTCAGGAAGATCTTGATTGCGTTTAGGTCTACGAAGTTGTCGATGTTTGGAAACAAGAAAAGTCCATAAATGAGTAGAGCAAAAACGGCTTCAAAGGCATCCCTGTTGGAGTGCTTAGCGAAGTAATGGGCTTTTCCAAACAGGAACTTAGCAGTCAACCCAAAAATTCCTCCCTTGGAAATTAAGTTGTTTTTGCTGTCAACCAATTCCAAGTGAGTCTCTTTAGCTATCTCTTCCTCTTTTGGGTCTCTATTGAAGATAGGAAACGGAGAATCATCCTTGACGGGTAAACCAACTATCTGAGAATATTCTTCAAGAGTAGGTGAGAGTTGATAGTCAGGAAATGTGAAGCAGTGATATTTTGGGTCATAGAACTGGAGCAAAGTTGAGAGGAGTCCTTCATCAGTATTTTTCTTCAACAAGATCCATAACTTTCCATATCTGTCTTCGAATCCTTTAGGGTCTGTTAGCAAATCTCCCAATCTCCTTAGGTCATCCAATCTAGGACTCTTGAAAGTGTATTTCACAGTTTTCCTTCTTGATTCGTCCATGATATTTCTGTGATATTTCACAAAAAGAAGTCTGAGTTCCATGAAACTGATATGTCATGAATGTTTATGATGTATGGATGCAAGACAAGCACATATACACATATCACAAATATATGAGCACATAAAGAGGTTTGGGATAAAAGCATGGAGTCATGGTTTACCCCCCATTTGTATGTACTATGGTTTTCACCTGCCGAACAAGGTTCTAAAGAGTTCCCAGAGTCTACAATCCATCTTTCGGATTTTATCGGTTTCCCAGATAACTTGGTAATCAATAAAATTCTCAAGAGAATCTCGTCTGAGTGTAGTATCGCGTGACAACCAATTCAGAAATAGACTCCATCATGGTCACCGCACTACATCCTAAAGGCTTAAGTGAGGTTTGGAAACTACGGTTCTCAGTATCGATGGCACCTACATTGAGAGTAGCACACTTTCACGAATAGGATCGTTCAACATGACTAAACTCTCAAGAGGGCCTAAACTGAGTGATGGTGTCTCAAGTCAACTTTTTCAGGAATCAACTCCTTCAAAGCCTCCTTGAATATACCATCGTCCTATCATATGGGCACTCAAATCCGGGTACAGGATTTATCTCACCACTCAAGAACCAAGCCAACAAAAGATAATCAAGCAAAGCATATATAGATAAACATGCAGATATACACAAATATAGCAAGCAAGCATAAATAAAATAAACAAAAACAAGGTGGGCTTAACCCTCAAAGCTAAATACTTTCAAACTTATCCCCAGTGAAGTCGCCATTTTTGTTGCGGTGAAAATCAGATAACAAGCTACTAGTTAACTTGTATCACATTTCTTTTACAACCTACTTTGATTTATCCAAAGGAAAGGTTCAAGATCGAGAAAAACCTAAAGGGGGAGAGATCTAAGGTTCAGGGGTTGGTTACGCCTAGGGAAGGTATTAGCACCCTAAACGTCTGTAGTACTCTACGGGAGCCTCTTGTTTTAACTTGTTATATCTCACTCGCTTGCTAAGGGTGCTATGCTAAAGGTTGAAACCCTAGGGGTTTATTTCTAAGTATACTCGACAAAGCATCGCACCTTGCGCCTACGTATCCTCGGGAGTAGAATCAGAGTATGCGTAGTTCTACTAAGTAATGAACTTTTGACTATGGTCAAAGTTCACAGGGGAGAATGAGTACAAGCTCATTCTAGAGTTCAAGAACTCTCTAAATCTAAGTTATAATGGTCCTATATTAAAGTTTTAGTCAATAGGGAAAGGGAGTATTCATTAGGATGAATATCACTAAGAGTGTAAGAACTCTCTCCTAAGGCTAGTTATAACTTATTGGCTCTTAGGAGGCCAAGAAGTGAAAGTCATCTCCTAAGAGGCTACTAAGGTAAGATGGGGGCTATGACTTTAAGAGTCAATATTAATCACCTTCCTTTGGAATAGGGGAAAGATAATAGTTGACAAGATACTAAAAGATAACAAGCTAATGCAAACATGATGATTATAAAAAGACATGAATATGATAATGAGATGAAACAAGATCAAGATGTCAATTCAAAGTTTGGAAACATACATGAGACAAAGATCAAACATGATGAATAGAAATGACAAGGTGAATAAGGAAGTGCAATAAAACTTTAATAAGCATTCATAATCCAAGCATGCATAAAGGTCTCAAAAATTAATATTTTTTACTAATTTATTTTTATATTTGAAAAATAGATTTAATTAGAAAAATATAGCAAAAAGAATGGGATAAAAAGGATAAAAAAACAAGTAAGTTATGATATTTTGAAAATTGAGCATACATCATAAAACAAATAAAACCAACAAGAAATAAAAAGAAAGAAATGGCATTTTAAGGGATGGAACTCATGCCATCTCGTTTGCAGCTTAAAACCTAAACCAATGGACCAACGCGCACATCTTGACATATAAAGGATAGCACCAAAATATATTTTAAGACGAGCGAACTTCAGAAAAATAAATAAAAGGACCGGGGCGAGGCGGATTCGAACCCCAGTCCCAAGGGTCAGGCAAGGCGTGTTAAGATAAAGGGGCTTGCCACTGGGGTGGCGATACTTCCGGTAATAAACTTGAATCAAATAATATATGAACCAAATCGTGTGCGCATATTCAAAAAAACCCAGCAAACACGCGGCCTGCCCACCATGATTCAAGTTTCAACCAGCCATGTTCATAGGTGCATATCTCAATCAATTCTCCATTAAAATGAACAAAATAAAGGTCCAAAATCATCAGCAAAGAACAAAGAATATGATGAAATCCATCACTTACACTAAATCTAATCATACAAATCGTGCACTGGTCATAAAGATAACGCGTTACTCAAGTTCATAAGCAGCCATGAGGAAGTTACAACACTCAGAACACACTAAATCAATGGTGAAGCACACGAATGGCAATCATCATTACACAAATTATCAACACAAAAGCCAAGAAAGAGAAAGTTGCATAAGACATGATTTTATTCTAAGTTAGATGCTGAGTTCAAAGTTCAAGAACGAAAATTCAAGCAAGAATGATGAGTGCCTACAGTAGGGCACAACCAAAATGGTTGAACTGAGGATTTTGCACAAACAGATGGATACAAAGGAGACATGAGATTACATTTCAAAGCATCAAGGTTTAATGACACATAGAGATAACAGTCCTATTATTAATTCAAATCAAGATGAAATAGTTGGATTTAAATGGAATCACTAATTGATAAGTAGAACAAAATAGCAGCACATTGGTCAAATGAGAAGGTTATGTTAGGCAGTCAAGCATTAACTTTGGCATACACAAAAGAAGGCACACAGTCTCATGCTCATTCAAAAGTAAATTGCCAAAAAAAGGACATATACAAATTCCAAAGACTTAAAACATGAAAACCGATTTACAACTAAGGTGTATGTGTGTGATCAGGCAAGCATGTGCTTATGTGTGGCATAATCAGACCCAAGTCTACATACTTAAAGTCACAAAAAAAAATCTTGGCATGGTCATGAGAAGCAATTATTAAGAAACAGTTCAAGTGTACAAAGATAAGAACGTGTTGTGGCCATATGGGAAAAGTTGAAGGGCATGATTGTGACATGATCAATCATCACTCAAGGATGCTAACAGGTCCTACTTTAAACAGTTCAGTTGGAGACACAAGACATAATGCAAATAAAATCAGTATCAGCAGGCATATGCATCAATGAGATATCATATAAGGTGACATGGCATCAAAGGGGTGACAATGATTAACATAGTATCTCATTATAGCACACAGACAGAGTTTTAAGATAAAGGCAAACTAGGACAGGCAAGCCTACACACATATGGACAAGGTTTGGATTTGCACACATACTAAGAATACATGGCTTGGAAGAAACAAGTTCACAGTTTTGAAACAGGTTAAGTAATCAATTAAGGCCTATCATACAGTCTAAGAAAGAGTGGCATGGCATGAAATCATAAAAAGCAAATGATCAAACTCATATGACATCTTAGTATGCATAAGGCAGCAAGTCATGATGATAGACTATGCAATATTAAGAGATACATGGTTAAAAATGAGAATGAACTTGACATAAAGAAAGACTTAGCATTCAAGAAAAAGCAGATACATTAACAGATTATGAGCAACATCATGACCGCACAATCAACATAAAAAACATAGACTTCAACAAGTTCAACAGTGTTAATAACCAACTTAAAGCATGAGAAAACCACTCAGTCAGGAATACAATATCAAAGGTGTGCCAGAGTTGTGTACAAGCAATGTGAACCAAACTGTGGTATAAGTCAGGCATGGATTACCAATATTACAACCAATATTCAAAGAACTCAACATATCAGGTCAAGAGTTAGTGACAACATTTAGTTCAAAACAAAGAAGTTCAGTTAGCCAATCAATATTACATAGACAAAGCTATGGATTCAATAAGTGCAAGCAGTTCAAAAAAACAAGGACACATTCATAAACCATTAGAGTTAGAAGTGCAGTTAACAGGGCAAGGAAGCAAAAAGCAAGCTGACATTTCAAAACAACTGTCTCAGGGAATAACAACAATACACATAAGTCACATGTATGGAAACACATTTGAACCAACATATATAAGACTAAAATCTCAGGCCAGGGTTCTAAGAAACTAACATAAGCATTGCTCAACAGAATGTGTTCAAAGTTCAAGTCTCACTCATAATACAAAAATCAGGGTATGAACATACAACTCCCAAAACCAGGGCACTACATATTAGCTATCAGTAAACATCAGCAATCAAGAACAAGTATTGATCCTTGGATAATCATAATATGGTGACAACTATAAGGCTTGATCAGAAATTGACAGCATAACAATATAAGGATAATGAACACAACCAAACCAAAAAGACATGATCCACCTTATAATGATTCATAGTACAACAGTTCAGAAATATTTCAAAGTTGGCATCAACATTATTATGCAGTCACAAAACATGAGCAACAGTATGATGTTTAGGATGAGAAAATCATAAAGATTATAAAGGAAGAAGAGTTACCGAGTGGAGTATGTCCACTGCACCTTAAACCTTACTAAGATTCCTTTCTGAACTTGAGGCTCCAACAACCAAACTTTTCTTGCTCGCAACACTTGAAGGCTCAGAAAATTTGTGTGTTTGGGAGGAAAAAAGTTGATGATTGTGAACTGAACCTGAACCTCTTTATATAGGCAATGAGGTTGGGCCGAGTTAAGAGAATTCCCACCTTCAAATGTTGGAGGCTAGGGTTTTGAAATTGAAACTCAAATGTTGAACTCAAAGGGACAAACGCTCCCTCTTCTGATCATGTGCAGATGTTGCTGGGTTGAATCAACAACAAAATAGGCCTTGCTTCTTGGTTCTCTTCTGTGGCAAGTAAGATAGGCATGAGAAAGGGAATCGAAAGCGACATTGCTCTGGCTAATTCGTAGGGTGTGCAGAGTTGAGCTGAGAATGGAAAGCTTCACAATTGCTTTGTACAAGTTAATTCTTGAGAGCTTGAAGGGGAAACTCTTGGGTGAATTCGAAATCGAAAATGCGCCAAGTTGTAATTTGAAATGAGCTTAAAGAATTGAAGATGTTTGGAATCGTTTGGAATTATTTCTTCAGATACAAAACACACACGACCAAGGTAGAAGGGAGTGTTTCAAAACTACGTGTCAAGCCCCTATTGGCCCTTGTCCGGCGTTGAAAAGTCAAAACGCAATAACCTATCTCTCATTGGTTGATGATATAAACTCAACTTCCAATCAGAATTCACACAAGAGATTAAATGGGCCAATTAAAATGTAACATGTACATACGGATAGCTTTTTCTTTTCTTTCAAGTGGATTAAAAATGATTAATAATAAATGATAATTAATTAAAGCTAATTAATTAAATTGAAAACAAATTACCCACAAATTAATTAATTAAACTAAAAAACAAAATTAAATTAAATTAGTTGATGACTAATTAAAATTAATAAGGATAAAGCTATTTGAATATATAAATAAAAAATTAGAATAAACCAAATTAAAATTAAATTAAATTAAAAATAAAACAAATAAAACAATTAAAATAAGTGTTAAATTGAAATAAAACAAATGAAAGTAAGAAAATAGATATTAAAGTGACATACAGAGAAAAATAAATCACACAACATTTAGCAAAAAAAGATGAGGGTAAAATTTGGGGTGCAACACCCGTTACGCGTATGGGCAGCGAAACCCAGAATTTTTCCTGCATAATTTTCTGCTACGAAATTCACCCAATTTCTCTCCAAATCTCATCTAAACATCAGCATACTACCAATTGAATGCACAACAACCTATATCTATCAGGTTTCAACAATTAGGAACCTTAAATCATGATTTCCGACACAAAAGTTGTATCCAATTCTCACAATCTCAACATATTAATTGTTGTACTTTTATATTCAATTCAACCAAACTTCAAACAAATACATACATATACATATACAAGCAAGATATAATCGAAATTTCTCACCCTTACCCGATTAGTCGTGATTAAAACGGAGTTTTCTTCGATTTTCCTCTTCTCCTCTCTTTTCCTTCCTTTCTCTTTCTCTTCTTTTCTCTCTTTTTCTCTCAATTCTCTAATTATATAAATATCTAACTAATCAAATGACCATTTTACCCCTCAACTCAAATATCTCGCAAACGCTCTCAAAACTCGATAAAACATAAACAGCGATGAAATATATTTCGGGAAATAAAAGTTGAAAAGAAATTATAATTTATTGCAAATATTTTACCTATCAGGGAAATTAGCAAATTAACTCAATTAGCAGGTAAAATACAATAAATTCACACATTTCACAAAATTCACATAAATGAAATAAATAAATACAATTAAACAAATCGGGGCGTTACAACTCTCCCCCACTTAGACATTTTCTTCCTCGAAAATATAATTGAGACGAACAACTCCGGATACGACTCTCGCATCCGACTAACCAACTAACATGCCAACACTAGGCACACCACGAATAACACAAACTGACAAACTACCTCGCTAACAACGACTACAACCACGACACGACAACGACGACAACTACAACGTCAAGATGCAAAGCCCATACAATGCACTTGACGTCTAACTCACGACTCAAAGAAACCCAAGTTACCAACACCCAGGTAACACTCCCCCAATCTCCCACATAGGGATTAACCACACGCACTCGAACCAACACCATGGAAACGAGGCAACAACAAAGACAAGAACCTAAAGTCCCACGACACAACAACGTCTCAACAACCTCTACATAACCACAATACCAACATCCTTGTCACACAACAATGTCACAATAATGCTACGATTCACCAATCGAACATACAACCAAAACATCCATCTACATAGTAGCCCATGAATAATATTTAAACCTTTCACCTAACACTTCCATTCTGAAACGTCCAACGGTCTCATTACTCCTACATGTTTACAATGTTCAACCTATGAACTCTTACAAGCCACACATGCATATACGGAATGTGCCACCTCACACTTTCGATGCGCACTCTGATTACCCGAAACTATCAAATCCACCAATTCCGTATCCAACTTCTGACTCTCCTTAATATTCACCAGAAAAAGCATAGTTCATTTCTAAAAGACCTAATTTTACACTCCACTGAGTTATCTCACACACCAGACACAAGTCTCTGACTGCTCAAATAACTCTAATCCTCTGACCATCAAAAGATCTCCTTCAAATCTTGATACATTTTATTAACTCTCGGATGTATACTCAAACTACTCCGGTGTCCTTCCTCTAAAATCATCATTTTCAATTCAGAACCATTAGGAATACAAATTCTACCGTGGAACCTCAAAACACCTTGATCATCCGATTTAAAGTCACCATTCACACCTTTATCTCCAACTGTTATCAAATCAACAAATTTCACCTCCAGCCTCTGTTTCCTGCCAACGGCCAACAGAAAATCATTAGTGACATTTAACATACCAAGCCTCACGCTATCAGATGTCAATTTGCACACCAAACTCAAATCTCTAAATTCTTCCAAAAGTTCCCACTCTTTAACCATCAAAGCAGACATATGTAAAAACTTTCAACTTAACTCATCAGGCACGACACTAACCTCACCAATAGGATAATCCGAGCCAAAGTCATAACTCATCACAAATTCCAACCATCCTCGCTGTCTCATACTATATTCCTTCAGACCAAACAGGTACTCAATATTCTCGTGATTACCAAACACTTCGAACCTAGAACCATAAAGATAATACCTCCAAATTTTCCAACATAATACCACCGCAACCAATTTCAAATCCTGAATAGTATAGACCCTCTTTTTTTTGAATCCTCAATTGTCGTAAAGCATAAGCTACGACTTTACCCCCTTGCATTAACACACTGACTAAACTCATCAAAGACACATCACAATACCTCACAAATAGTTTATTAGGATCACGCAGAATCAAAACTGGAGCCGTAGACAACTTACACCTCAGCTCTCTGAAAATTTCCTTACAACGAACATCCCCAAACAAACGACTTATCTTTTGCAAGTCAACTGAGATAACAGAAGCATTAACTTCGCAAAATCCTCCATAACCTGCAGTAACAACCAACTAAGCCAAAAAGTTTCTAATCTCCTTAACCGACTTTGGAGCCTCCCATTGTAGAACTGCATCTATTTCTGATGGATCCTTAACCATACTCTCATCTGAAATAACATATCCAAGAAAACTAACATTTTTTAACCAAAATTCTCACTCGAATAACTTAGCAGAAAGCTCCATCTCTTTCAACCCTTGTAACTCAATCCTCAAATACTCTACATACTCATCCTTTGATTTAAAATAACTCAGAATATCTGTAACACCCATATATAAAACTCATACTTCAAAGCATAAATGTTATATATGAATCCAAGTGTTTGGTACTGAAACACCGTAAGATCCTAGTTAACACATTATATGTATTACATGCCCCAAAATACAACATCTAAAAGTTCTAAAGGCATAATATACAAAAGATGTTCAAAAGATAAAAACTAAGAACTAGATCAACAATGATCTCAAAATAAACTCCGCTACGGAAGCAAGCCATCAACAAGCAAGGAAAAGATCACACGACCTTATCCTTACCCTTCTCGGAAACTTGAATCGCCTGAAATACATCAACAACGTGGGGTGATATACATCAAATCTCAGTGAGTTCCCTATCTTATAGATTCTCTCGGATTAACAAGGTTCTAACAATCCTAACTCAAGTCCGGGGAAAAGGAAAAAGGACTCTTGAGTTTACACTTTATTATTCTCACACTATATGGAAACATGACATGAGTTCATTAACTCACAACATCACTAATCGATAACCGTACCAAGGCATCGCTCTTGTTCGTCCGCTTCTATGTCTAGAAGTCGACCCGATTCCTGGATCCTTGTAGATACTTGGCATACGAATGGATCTGGAATTAAGGAACGCATTATCTCCTTAATTCGTCACTTCACATGGCCTCTGATGCCATCACAATTCTCTACCCGTAGGTCCCATCGTACTATAACATTGGGAATCAAACCTGCCAAGTAGTAATGCCTGCACCTCAAAGGAGCTCGAGACTCATGAAGGCCTCTCAAGGACAAATTAAAAGAAATGGTTACGATTACGTGATCAATTACACAACGTGATTGTATTAGACAATCACAAGGCCACATTAGCCTTTTGGCCTCTCATGCCTTTAACAATAAAACAAAGGTTAACCACATGTCCCATACTAGTGTTTCACCCCCAACTAGGCCAATACTCGGCAAGGATGTATCTTCTAACAACACGTGCCCGAGCATCGCCATCTAGAGTTGTCTACAATTTCTAGCTCCTTACTAGATTCTCCTATAGTTTAAGTTTAAGGTTTCCTCACTCTTCCAATCTTATTTTCATATTAACATGCATACTCTATTACAATCATGTTAAACAATATTAGGATAGGCAAGACATGTCATAATTGCATAGTAGAATAATATATAATAATTAAAACATAAATATATCACTTTTGGAACTTTCCAGATTGTTTAATCGGTCGGTAAAATTGACATATTTCATCTCCATTGCATAGAATATCTTATCGACTTTACATCGATATAAAGAATGTCCGATTCCGATAAACAAATCAAAAGTTATGAATTTTCTCGTTTTGGAAGAAAACTTTAAGTCCCAGGTCGCGCTAAGCGCGCCCCTGAGCGCGCTAAACGCGCAGCTCTCTGACTTCTGGGGTTGCAAGATTTCAAATGCGTGCTGAGCGGGTTTCTGCGCACTAAGCGCGCTCTGCGAAACTTAGAAAAATACCTGCGAAGACAGTTCAAATCCAAACCCTCCTAATCCCTCAACATCAGTCTCAAACAACCAAACAAAGGTATATAACATGTTCTACCATGGTTTCATCATCAAACTTTCATAAAACCTCATTCTCATCAAGAACACATATTTTTCATAAACCCTAAGGTTTTCAATTTATTCAAAGTACACCAAAACATCAAAACAAACATCAATACATGTTTCTACAAGCATATTGATCATTCCTTTTAATTTATATCGAATTCCAACCGTTAGAACATTGTTTTCAACATTCTAACCTAAAACTCATATTATCCAAAAATCTTAAAATGAGGTTTCTAACTAGAACCCACCTTGAGATGAGCAAGATGAAGATGATGAGAAGATTGGGTGAGGATTGGATGAATGGATGATGATTTGCTCTTGGATTTTCTTCAAATTCCTCCTTTTCTCCTTCTTTCTTCTTTCTCTCTCTTTCTTACTATCTTTTCTTTTGTGTTTGGAAAGTGGGAGGAAAAGAATAAGTAGTAAACTTAGTTTTAGAAATAATACTACTAAATATCCAAAAAGTCTCTTAAGTCCAAATTAATAAAATACCTCAGAGTCAGATAATATTAATTGGATTTATTCTAAGTTCCACAGCTACTCTAATTATTTTGTCAAATAATTTCTCAGAGTACACTGGGCTCAGTCGATCACAATATAATATTATCCGGACTAATAAAATACGGGGTATTACATCCTCCCCCCTTAAATAAAAATTTGTCCTCGAATTTAAAAGATTACCTGAACAAATGAGGGTAAGCACCTCGCATTTCCAATTCAATTCCCAAGTTGCATCACCCGGATGCGTTACATCCCACTGCACCCTAACGAGAGAAATGTCCTTGTTCCTTAATACTTTCGTTTCTCTTCCCACAATGCGGCTCGGTTGAGGTTCAAACGTTAAGTCTGCTTCTATTTTAATAGTATCCGGTAGAATCTACTGAAGAGGATATGGAAGAAACCTCCGAAGTTGAGATACATGGAAAACATCGTGCATTTCTGATAGAGAAGGTGGTAAGGCCAATCTATAAGCTACTTCACCAACTCTTTCTAAGATCTGATACGGTCCCACATATCTCGGGCTTAACGTGCGTGACTTAAACGGTCCTTTCAATCTCGATCTAGGACTGATTTTCAAAACCACATGGTCACCTTCTTCAAATTATAAAGGTCTCCTTCGATTGTCCGCATAACTCTTTTGTCGATCTTGTGCTTGTTTAATTTTATCGCAGATCATTCGAATCTTTTTCGTAGTCTCTTGGATAATTTCGGGTCCCAAAATTCTATCTTCACCAACTTCCACCCAACACAAAGGTGTCCTACACTATAAGAAAACTCAATCAGTGGTACTAGTTGCTTCCAATTCCCTTTACTCTCTAACACGCAAGCTCTCAACATATCTTCCATTGTTTGTATTGTTCGTTCAGTTTGACCATCCGTCTGAGGATGATTAGACGTGCTCAAACACAACTCCGTACCCATAGCTCATTGAAAACTTTCCAAAACCTTGAAGTAAACTTCGGATCTCTATCCGACACAATATTAGACGGAATACCGTGCAATCTTACAATTTCCGCAATAAACAACCTCGCAAGATGACTTGTTTTGAAAGTAGTCTTCACGGCTAAGAAATGTGTAGATTTCGTTAGTCGATCCACAATCACCCAAATTGAATCATAACCACCTTGCGCACGAGGTAAACCTACTGCCAAGTCCATAGAAATGTTATCCACTTCCAAACTGGAATTTATAAAGGTTGCAATAGACCGCCCGGTCTTTGGTGTTCAATCTTAACCTGTTGGCACACTGCACATTCTGACACATACATTGCGATATCCTTTTTCATTCCGGACCACCAATAGTCCTTCTTTAAGTCCTGATACATCTTTGAAGAACCAGGATGTATCGTAAAAGTACATTTATGAGCTTCATCCAAAATCTTTCTTCTCAACATTGCATCATTCGAAACACGAATTCTTTGGTCGAACATAATAATATCGTCATTAACGTGCACAAAACCCGGTTGAATTAACATCTCTTGCAACTTCTCATCCAACGTTCGACCTTGTTGAATCTTAACTCTTTGAGTATAATTGACATTTAAATTTCCCATAATCACACCATCTTGAGTCCATACAAACTGAAGATTAAGATCTCTAAAATTCTCCAACAAAGCATACTCCAAAATCATCAATTTCGCACTATGAACTACTTTCCGACTTAAAGCATCTGCTACCTTATTCGCTTTTCCTGGATGATACTTCAATTCTAAATTATAATCCTTTAAGTACTCCATCCACCTTCGTTGTCGCATATTTAACTCTCTTTGGTCAAATAAATACTTCAACTCTTATGGTCACTGAACATTTCGAAACGTACACCTTACAAATAATGCCGTCACACCTTCAGTGTAAACACAACCGCGCGCCAATTCCAAATCATGAGTTGGATAATTCTGTTCATGAATTTTCAATTGTCGGGAGGCATAAGTCACTACCTGACTGCATTGCATCAGAACACCCCCCCCCCCCATTCCCATCTTAGAAGCATCACAAAACACTTCGTAAGAGTTGTTAGGATCAGGTATAATTAACACAGGAGCCATTGCCAATCTTTCCTTCAACCTCATGAAACTTTGCTCACAACTCGAATCCCACTCAAAAGCAAAATCTTTACAGGTAAGTTTCGTCATTGGTAAAGCCAACTGAGAGAAACCATCGATGAACCTTCTATAATAACCCGCCAGTCCTAAGAAACTTCTGAATTCCGAAGCATTTCTCGGCCTCTCCCAATTTATCACTGCTTCTACCTTCGACGGATCCACTGCTACACCACCTTGTGATATAACGTGACCAAGAAACTTAACTTCCGCCATCCAAAATTCATACTTGCTTAACTTAGCAAAAAGTTGCTTCTCTTGCAAAACGGATAAAATAATTCTCATATGCTCTTCATGCTCTTGTGAAGTACGAGAATAAATAAGAATATCATCAATGAAGATTACAACAACTGGTCCAAGTAAGCTTGAAATATACGGTTCATGTAGTCCATAAAAACAGCTGGAGCATTATTCAAACCTGAAAGGTATCACTTAAGAATTCGTAATGACCATAACGGGTCCTAAATGCAGTCTTAGGTACATCGGAACTCTTCACTCAAATTTGGTGATAACCCGACCTCAAATCAATCTTCGAGAACACACAGGCTCCTTTCACTTGATCTAACAGGTCGTCTATCCTGGGTAAGGGATACTTGTTCTTAATGGTGACTTTATTCAACTGAAGATAGTCGATACACCACCGCATCCCACCGTCCTTCTCCTTTACTAACAATACTGGAGCTCCCCACGGTGAGACATTAGGTCTAACCAAAATGCTTAGCCATAAGCTCTTCCAATTGTTCCTTCAGTTCTCTCAATTCAAGCGGTGCCATCTGATATGGAGAAACGAATATAGGAGCCGTTCCCGGTACCAGGTCAATTGAAAATTCCACTTCTCTCACCGAAGGAAGAGAAGTGACATCTTCGGGGAAAACTTCTGAAATCTCACAGGCTACCGGAAATACACAAGACTTGAAGGCCGCTACTCCCTTAACTTCGGACAAAACACAATTTCACACATTGCATTGACACAAAGGAGTGTGTTGCTCCACAATAAAATAAAACAAAACAAGGATGTCCGTTTACGAAACACGTACCCGCTATTAAAGAGTTCTCACTCTTCTTCCTCCTTGTATCCAAAGTGTAAACTCTTCCGACATTCTTCCCTTGTGTCTGATTCCCATCCTGCGGGCAGTTTCTTGCCAAATGACCCACTTCATCGCAATGATAACACCTAGAGGCTCCATCTCTACACTTCCCAAAATGATACTTGTTGCACAACCAGCACAAAGAAGGAGTATTAGGTTTACTACTTTGCACTTGCTTCCCTTTGAAGGTTTGTTGCCTTGGCTTAAACTATTGGCTTGACCTCTCATAATCATTCCGGTTCGACCTACGCGAACTCCCTTCTGTCTGAACACTCCTCAAATTGTTCTCTATCACATAACCTTGCTGTAACTCTTGGAATTCAAATTCTCTTTGGATCCTTAAAGAACTAGGAAGGTACTTCTCCATAAAAGTAGCCTTGAATTGTTCCCACACTTTAGGCACACCTTGAATAGCCATAAAAGCTGAAGCAATATCCCACCACCTCTTAGCAGGACCTCTCAACGAGTGAGAAGCAAACGCTACCTTGTCCTCCTCCCTGCAGTGAATTATCAGAAAGATTCTCTCTATCCCGGCTACCCAATCGTGAGCTTTCACCGGATATAGTCCACCATGAAATTCTGGAGGGTTCATGCGGATGAAATCTAGGAAATTCCCACTTACATTATCTGGAACAACCACCTGAGGATGAAAACCCACATTCATGTGTCGTATCATTTGTCGCATGAATTGGTTCTGCTTCTGCTGCATCTGTTGCAAAAACTGATACAAGGGAGCATTCCCATCGTCGCCCGACGGATTCGCCACGGGATGATTCGCTCCAGATCTACCACGGTTTCTGCGTCCACCAGCCATGTTCCTAAACATCATATAGATAGGATTAAGTTTATCAGGCTCAATACTATACATATAACACTTAAGACCAATGGCGACACAACGCATATGAAACGGAAAGAAATACTTATACTATTTCATGGCTAGGTCGAGGATACGACCTGCTCTGATACCAACTGTAACACCCATATATAAAACTCATACTTCAAAGCATAAATGTTATATATGAATCCAAGTGTTTGGTACTGAAACACCATAAGCTCCTAGTTAACACATTATATATATTACATGCCCCAAAATACAACAACTAAAAGTTCTAAAGGCATAATATACATAAGATGTTCAAAAGATAAAAACTAAGAACTAGATCAACAATGATCTCAAAATAAACTCCGCTACGGAAGCTAGCCATCAACAAGTAAGGAAAAGATCACACGACCTTATCCTTACCCTTCTCGGAAACCTGAATCACCTGAAATACATCAACAACGTGGGGTGAGATACATCAAATCTCAGTGAGTTCCCTATCTTATTGATTCTCTCAAATTAACAAGGTTATAACAATCCTAACTCAAGTCCCGGGAAAAGGAAAAAGGACTCTTGAGTTTACACTTTATTATTCTCACACTATATGGAAACATGACATGAGTTCATTAACTCACAACATCACTAATCGATAACCGTACCAAGGTATCCCTCTCGTTCGTCCGCTTCTATGTCTAGAAGTCGACCCGATTCCTGGATCCTTGTAGATACTTGGCATACGAATGGATTCAGAATTAAGGGACGCATTATCTCCTTAATTCGTCACTTCACATGGCCTCTGATGCCATCACAATTCTCTACCCGTAGGTCCCATCGTACTATAACATTGGGAATCAAACCTGCCAAGTAGTAATGCCTGCACCTCAGAGGAGCTCGAGACTCATGAAGGCCTCTCAAGGACAAATTAAAAGAAATGGTTACGATTACGTGATCAATTACACAACGTGATTGTATTAGACAATCACAAGGCCACATTAGCCTTTTGGCCTCTCATGCCTTTAACAATAAAACAAAGGTTAACCACATGTCCCATACTAGTGTTTCACCCCCAACTAGGCCAATACTCGGCAAGGATGTATCTTCTAACAACACGTGCCCGAGCATCGCCATCTAGAGTTGTCTACAATTTCTAGCTCCTTACTAGATTCTCCTATAGTTCAAGTTTGAGGTTTCCTCACTCTTCCTATCTTATTTTCATATTAACATGCATACTCTATTACAATCATGTTAAACAGTATTAGGATAGGCAAGACATGTCATAATTGCATAGTAGAATAATATATAACAATTAAAACATAAATATATCACTTTTGGAACTTTCTCGATTATTTAATCGGTCGGTAAAATCGACATATTTCATCTCCATTGCATAGAATATCTTCTCGGCTTTACATCGATATAAAGAATGTCCGATTCCGATAAACAAATCAAAAGTTATGAATTGTCTCGTTTTGGAAGAAAACTTGAAGTCCCAGGTCGCGCTAAGCGCGCGGCTCTCAGACTTCTGGGGTTGCGAGATTTCAAATGCGTGCTGAGCGGGTTTCTGCGCGCTAAGCGCGCTCTACGAAACTCAGAAAAATACCTGCGAAGACAGTTCAAATCCAAACCCTCATAATCCCTTAACATCAGTCTCAAACAATCAAACAAAGGTATATAACATGTTCTACCATGGTTTCATCATCAAACTTTCATAAAACCTCATTCTCATCAAGAACACATATTTTTAATAAACCCTAAGATTTTCAATTTATTCAAAGTACACCAAAGCATCAAAACAAACATCAATACATGTTTCTACAAGCATATTGATCATTCCTTTCAATTTATACCGAATTCCAACCGTTAGAACATTGTTTCCAACATTCTAACCTAAAACTCATATTATCCAAAAATCTTAAAATGAGGTTTCTAACTCGAACCCACCTTGAGATGAGCAAGATGAAGATGATGAGAAGATTGGGTGAGGATTGGATGAATGGATGATGATTTGCTCTTGGATTTTCTTCAAATTCCTCTTTTTCTCCTTCTTTTCCTTTTCTTTCCTTCTTTCTTCTTTCTCTCTCTTTCTTACTATCTTTTCTTTTGTGTTTGGAAAGTGGGAGGAAAAGAATAACTAGTAAACTTAGTATTAGAAATAATACTACTAAATGTCCAAAAAGTCTCTTAAGTCCAAATTAATAAAATACCTCAGAGTCAGATAATATTAATTGGATTTATTCTAAGTTCCACAGTTACTCTAATTATTTTGTTAAATAATTTCTCAGAGTACACTGGGCTCAGTCGATCACAATATAATATTATCCGGAGTAAAAAAATACGGGGTATTACAATATCATCCAATAAACATCACTATAAACTTATCCAAACAAGTATGGAAGATACGATTCATATACTCCTCAACCATAACATATACAACCTTCAAAATTCCTTCTGAGCTCGAAACAATTTATCCAAAATAGCTTAACAATCTCTGGTTACCACATTCCATATCAATTCTTTTTACGGGGTTCCAACTCACTCAAGGTTTCTGTTGATACGAGATCTCAACCCATAAGAAAAGTAATACCATAAAGGAACTTCAAATTGTTCGCAATCCGTCACAATTCAAAACTCAAGCTATCCCGAACACAACCGCAAGTTTCCATACTATTCACTGATTAACACGCAACCTCGTGTTATCATCATTTTCTTTACCAACCATGTTGGACCTCTTCAAGTCAACACACTAATGTTCCATCCAAAAACACATCTGAAAACCATGAGCAACTGACGGCCCATCCCTGTGGCTTTCTTGCCAATTTCCAGGACACTATCATCACAAACATGACAAACATCTGAGTTTCACTTCCTAAAAGTTCTTCTACTTACTTAGCAGATCCAAACCTCAAATCCTCACTTCGTCAAATTTGAGTTCACACTCTACTCTCTGAGAAGCAGCCATTAATAATACCCAATCAATCTCCCCCAGAGACATTCCAATTTAACCAACATACAAAAACCTCGAATCCGTCTCATCTTCTGATATTAGAATCTTCATCGACTCAACAAAACAATCCGTAACCATTTTCTTAATTCCAAACAATTCTTTGCACCTACTATCAAAGCCGGAAAGACACGTCTATTCCATCCAACATAATTCCGTCTACTATCAACAAGAGATTAAGGGTGATCAGTTCCTCAATTTGTCAATAGACATCCGACAATCATGATGGGGCATAAACCATCTTTACCAAACTATAATAGCATTTCTTACCTCTTGTGTACAAAACTACCTAAGGCACAAATCCTTAGTTGACATAAACCTTACCTCCGCATTCCCTCCAGAACCGGGAACAACACTGTCCAAACAACACTTACAATCTTGCAACCTACGGCGCACAACCGAAGCAACTTGGAGAAGCACAAGCTTCTCCCCCACTTAACTCAAATCTAAATCCTGCAGACAAGGAATTAGAAAAACTAGAAAGTACTGACAGTGTTTCACACACGTATCACACACTAAGGAACAAACAACATCGACAGTATTCAACTGTCACACCAACTGACTCAACAACTTGGCCGCACGGACCGGCCAGCTCTGATACCACTAATGTAACACCCCAATTCCCATCGCGAATAAATAATACATAAATAAATCAGAGTAAATAAAATTTTTATCCTTAGACAGAAACAAGGATGCCACATTTAAAGAAAGCAAACACAATCCCTGCTCATAAATTTGATACATAACACAAAATGGAATAAATATAATTCAGGAAGCTTTTTCCAACAAAAGGAAAGTTCAATTATGGAATAAAGCGGAAAGATCCATAACTGACTTGTTTTACAAAATAAATTGTTTTATAACATCAAAATATTCATACAAAGGTAATACAAAATAGATCCAACGAATTTATACACATATAACAAAAGCGTTCCCCGACTCCCGTGTTACGTATCAGAGCAAATAGACTGACAAACGGATGGAGAACTGATCTTCACAAAAGCCTCCAAGACTACTAATCTGCAATTGCCTCATAGAGCAACAAACCACAACAGAAGGGTGAGAAATAACAACTAAATCAAGATTGCATAATAATATGCAAACACATATAAATTCACATGCATAATTATTCTCACCACAAGCATCACATACTAATACATATAGCATATCATAGATAATTAATACAATCATTGTAATGTACAACATCCCCACAAAACATAGCATATGTCTATACATAAACATATCATCCATAAT
The DNA here is from genome assembly GCA_022829125.1 of Lathyrus tuberosus. Lineage (NCBI taxonomy): Eukaryota > Viridiplantae > Streptophyta > Magnoliopsida > Fabales > Fabaceae > Lathyrus > Lathyrus tuberosus. The sequence goes on from JALAZF010000790.1 coordinate 124,551, forward strand.
CCATACATTTATCACGAATGCATATCAAATCACCAATGCTATCACAAGCTCGACACATAATCAATCAATTCACAATTTTCCACACATAATCAATCCATTCATGATTTTCCACACATAATCAATCCATTCATGATTTTCCACACATAATCAATCCATTCATGATTTATGCAAATGAAAAGAGACCGACACAACGACTCTATGCAAATGCGGTACCATCCATCCATCATTCTCATCATTAATTCACTCAGGAATTATTGGAATCATCGCTTGTTACTTAGTGTAACTCCCCGTCGGGCAAACGATGTTCCCCTTCGCTTTAGGTCCTCTTTGTATAAGGCACACGACGTTTATGGATCGCTTTAGGTCCTCTTTGTATAAGGTACACAATCCGATCGCTTTAGGTCCTCTTTGTATAAGGCACATGATCGTCTATAACGTTGCTTTAGGTCCTCTTTGTATAAGGCACACGCCCGTCTATAACGTTGTTTTAGGTCCTCTTTGTATAAGGCACACGACCGTTACAGCAGATTCCCTCTGGAATCGTTTCGTCGCTCACACCCACTAGGGCACACGACATCACAAGAATGCATATCATGATGCTTGGCATACAATGACTCATGACAATCCAATGCACATATATATACAATCATGTAACCCATTCCAACATCAAGAATCATGCATTGAAATCAAAACCCAAAACAATGCATTTATTTGCCATAAGGCCACAAACCATCATCACAACATTTCAACACATGCATTCACATCATATAATAGCACACAAGCTGTACGTTACATATCAAAAGCATATCACGTGATAACACATCAATCGCACACAATTACGACGGTAAAAGTCGACAAAACGACACATTTCCAAATTCCCGACACAATTAAATCAGACACTAATCCCAAACCTATTTTTATAAGAAAGAACGTCTCATTAGCTTTCCATCGGTACCAAGAACGTCTCAATCCGAGTTACGGATCAAAAGGACCCGCATCGGACGCGAAATCGCGAAACGACAAAATTCTGCATCCTCGCTGGTCATACGCGTATTTCCCTGGGTCATACGCGTATTGCCCAGCTCGCTCGCCCATCCATACGCGTATTGCCCAAGGTGCTACGCGTATGAGCAGAGACTGATTTCTCTCCAAAAATTCCACTAAAAACCCAGTACGCGTATTACCTCCCTCGTTACACGTAATGCCTTGCCCCTTACGCGTACCGTTACGCATTTCAGCAGAGGGCCGTGTAAAATGGGTTTCCATACGCGTAATGCCCTCATTCGCCCTTGCCATACGCGTATTGCCCTACCCAATACGCATATTGCATTTCCCGTTACGCGTATGGGCAGCGAAACCCAGAATTTTTCCTGCATAATTTTCTGCTACGAAATTCACCCAATTTCTCTCCAAATCTCATCTAAACATCAGCATACTACCAATTGAATGCACAACAACCTATATCTATCAGGTTTCAACAATTAGGAACCTTAAATCATGATTTCCGACACAAAAGTTGTATCCAATTCTCACAATCTCAACATATTAATTGTTGTAGTTTTCTATTCAATTCAACCAAACTTCAAACAAATACGTACATATACATATACAAGCAAGCTATAATCGAAACTTCTCACCTTTACCCGATTAGTCGTGATTGAAACAGAGTTTTCTTCGATTTTCCTCTTCTCCTCTCTTTTCCTTCCTTTCTATTTCTCTTTTTTTCTCTCTTTTTCTCTCAATTCTCTAATTATATAAATATCTAACTAATCAAATGACCATTTTACCCCTCAACTCAAATATCTCGCAAACGCTCTCAAAACGCGATAAAACATAAACAGCGATGAAATATATTTCGGGAAATAAAAGTTGAAAAGAAATTATAATTTATTGCAAATATTTTACCTATCAGGGAAATTAACCAATTAACTCAATTAGCAGGTAAAATACAATAAATTCACACATTTCACAAAATTCACATAAATGAAATAAATAAATACAATTAAACAAATCGGGGCGTTACAACTCCTAATTGCAAGGTTCTACGTTTTGGCTGAAACTAAAATCACAGTGACATTGATAAACCCTAATAGACTTAGGAAATATTTGGATGGCTGCGTTCAATTATGTTTATATTTGTCTAACTTGTTATAGGTTAAAGAGAGTTTGCATATCTATTAATTGATTGACTTGTTTATTTTGATTGATTTGTAATTTATTTTTAGGTGTAAACAAATGCCTCAATGTGTTACATTATCAACTAATCATTGATTTTATCTAATGATGTGACATAATCAATAATTACTACACCTATATCGGATTATCATTGTGCCATAAAATAGAAAAAATTGTAGTTAAAAAAAACCTACCCTGGCTTATGAATTGTCAAAACCTCCCTTACTTTTGTCAATTCAATTATCCAATTGTAGTTTTGACTTCCTAACTACTTACATTAGTGTCTTGTCTTATCATTGAATGGTTTTTCATACATATAATCATGAGCCAGTTGGCTCTACTATCCACTTTTGTTATCTATTTTTTTTTTTTGTCATTATTTGTTATCTTAATTTGCATGGATCATTGTCCAAATTTTAAGCCTTATGTTAGGAATGAGAATACTCTCACTACTAAGAAAGATGTTTTCTTTTAGGGATTCAAATCTTCGTACATCTTTCTATAGGATCTTTTTCCCTTGTAGATAAAGAACCTGGTAGGGACAAGGAGGCAAAGTCATTGTATTTAATGCAAATGAACGATTCAAAATCTTACATTTAAAAGACTCCTAGGAACCCAATCTTGAAAGTATATCATCCATTTACTCTCACAAAAAATGAAGTTGATTCTTCTTAGTTAATCGATTATTTGTTCTCTTATTTCAATTCAAGAGAAGTGTCATTGCTCATGCATTTGAGATATTTTTTCAACATCAAAGACATAAGGTAAAATAAAATAAAATAAAACGTGTAAAATAACTTGATTTAATGTATTATCTTTTGAAATAATTACAAAGTCTAGTATTTATAAGCAAACACTAGTCATATTGGTCAAACTATGGTGACCTATAGAGTTTAACAATGTTCACTTATTTACGTGGGTAGTGTATGAATCCGCCTTAATAGATGGTCATGACGCAACTTAATGTTTCTATTTTTGCAGCATGATATGTTGATGTTGTCCCTACATACGCAGATTTCTTCAAATTGTGGTTTTACAACCTTTGTCTTTTTTTTGTTATTGGCACTATAAACATGTAATATGATCATAATGTCCAATTGCAAAGTTCTACTACGTTATAACTGAAACTAAAGTCCTACTGACATTGATAAACCCTATTAGACTTAAGAAAGAATTGGATGACTTACTCTCGATTGTGTTCATATTTGTTTGACTTGCTATTGGTTAAAGGGAGTTTTCATATCTATTAATCGATCATCTTGTCGATTTTGATTGATATGTAATTTATTTTTTGATGTAAACAAATTCTTCAGTGTGTTACATTATCGACTAAATACTGATTTTGTCTGATGATGTTACATAACAAATAATTACATAAATCAAAATCATGAGCCACTTGACTATACTATCCACTTTTTTTTATCTATTTTCTTTTGTCCATTGTTTCATATCTTAATCGACATGGATCATTGTTCAATTTTTAAGTCTTATGTTAGGAATGAGAATACTCTTACTTTAAAGAAATATATTTTCTTTTTAGGGATCCATAACTTCAAACGTCTTCCTGTAGGTTCCTTTTCCCTTGTAGATAAAGAACCTAGTAAGGGCAAGGATGCAAAGTTGTGGTCTCTGATGCAAATGAACTATTCAAAATCATACATCTCAAAGACTCCTAGGAACCTAATCGTGATATTATATCATCTATTTACTCACAATAAAAATGAAGTTAATTCCTTTTAGCTAATCGATTGTTTGTTCTCTTTTTTCAGTTCAAGAGAAGTATCATTGCCTGTGCATTGGAGATATTTTTCGTTGTTCCAAAAGCTTGATTTAATGTCATATGTTGTCTCCTTTATCAACTTCATATATTCCTAACATAGAATTGATGTCTCGCTCAATAGAGGTCAGTCTCTTGGTAGTGGTTGTGTTGCTACTACCAATAAGAAATAATGATGTGGATGTAATGCTAACAAATTAAATCTTATGGTCAAACCACCATAGCTCTTATAAGATTGGGCCAAACTGGAGCATATAGTTAATAGATAATGTCAGAGAGTGGATTCCTCTTTTAAGGATGAGGGAGTCTTTCAGAACCCATTTTATATAATCTTTGTGAAATATGTTGGAACAAAATTGGTTTGTACCATATCTCTAAGGTTTTGATGATAACAAAGAATTTAAAGAACAATAGATTCTACTAACAAATGTTCAAGTGTGCAGGACCATAGAGTAAATTTTTTGAAGAAAACCTAGTACTGATACTGATGTCATACCCCAATTTTGTCCGGTAATTTTTACCATTATATGGATTTTAGACGCATTTTACTTTGAATAAATGAGACAGCCCATTTGATAGTGAAGTAAGTGTGAGGAGTACGAGTATGTGAGAGCATATCTATGTTTCCAAAACACCCACGACAAAATCATCAAAATTTCCAAAACACTCACGACAAAATCATCAAAATTTCCAAAACACTCACGACAAAATCATCAAAATTGAAGAGATAATTAACCATGGAGGACAAAATTCTCAATGTTGGTTAATTTTCTTTATTCATTTCCATTTGTGGCATAATTCTAAGGCTATAAGAAGGAGAAGCCAAGAAAGATTGAAACACGGAGAAAAGAACAAAAAAAATACAAAGATACACACGAAAGAACCCTTTGCAAAATAACTGAACCAAAACCAATTCTGCACGGAAAAGATCCCTGCAAGAACTGAACACACAGTCACGTCCTTTTTCATCATCGACCATCATATACCAAAACCTCAACCAAATAATCATCACCACCTTCATCCATCATTAACAACCATAACCTTACCTTCATAACCTCAACAACAACCTATACAAAACCAAAAACAGAAATCTCCACCATCAAATCCAACTCAACAATCATTATCACCTTTGCGTAACCTTGAAACAACTTTCAGCCACCATGAATAGAGTAAATCAACAATAACTCATTACAACATAAAACATCAAATACCAATTAGGAGATTGGATCGAAAAAGACAAACTGCGCCGCAAAATTACCGACGAATCTCCCAGAGTACATCAGCGCGTCCCTCTCTCTCAGGCGGCGACGAACGCCCTTCCTACACACCGTGATTATCGCTTCCTTTACGCATCCCGCCGACGATTCCGCACCAGAAAAGCTTTCGGTCACCTCTGTTCTAAGCATCTCCCAATCGCGAGTTTGTCATTCTGGTTCAAGAACTCAGGTTCGTTTTTTAGTTTCTTGCACTTGATGTTTGTTCGATTTGAAGTTTTATCTTTATTTGAGAGTGAAAGAAGATTGTGTTTGGTCGTGGTTATGAGAAAAGAGGAAAAGAGATATGTTTGCAAACGAGAGAGAAAACGTGTTACTGATGTTATTGTTACTTATCTGCCACATGTCACGACCTTATTGGGTCTTTGCCAAAATTGAAAAGTCAAGGGTTGCTTCCCCTTTGTTAGGATGGGGCAGACCAATATCTCTCCATTTTGATTCTTTTTTTTTTATTTTCTTCTATATTCATGTGTTTATTTATTTTATTTCATTTTATTTTCATAATATTATTTGTTGTTCTATTTTCATTTATTGGTTTATTAATTTTGTCTTAAGTGAGATTAGAAACTCTAGTTTGGGCTTTAAACCCATTGTGATTTGTACCCCCAAACTTATTTTCTTATTTAAGTTTTTTTTTTATTAAGGTTAGTTTGTTTATTTTCTTTTAGTTTAGATTTTTTCTTTTAATTAATTTAACTTGAGTCTATTAGATTAATTTTTAGTATTTACAAAATCTCAAAAATACAAAAACACAAAAATAATATATAGTTTAGTTTTATTAGGTTAATTAAATTTGTAATTACATTTAGTTTTTCGATTAAATTAGCATGACCTCATCCACTCGTAAATAAAATCATTTAACCCGTCACTTGTAAATATTTTACAATACCTGTACACAAATCACAAAATAAAAGATAAAAACGACCAAAACAATTTTCTTTCCCACTAAAATCCACGTCACCCATCAAATCAATTTCTCTTTTCGCCCTGTGCGACAAATTAACTTCTTTCGCCCCCGTGCGATAAGACTCTTTTTCGCAAACTAAAATCAACCAACTAACAAAATATCGAACTACGTAGACTATGATTTTCTCATCACTCGAGGAGAATACACATGCACATGGTTACGAAACCCTGGCGAGTCCCCTAATTTAAAACAAACTCTTTTCCCATTTTATCCTTTTGTACATGCCTCTCTCTTTGTAAATAATTAAAAGCAAGTAGAAATAATTAACACGCAAACATCACTTAGCAAACACACTTAACCCTAGGTTATAAGAGGTCCTCGTTTAATACAATGGAGGTGAGGGGTACCTAACACCTTCCCCTCACTTAACCAACTCCTGAACTCATATTCAGTTGCGATGTCCGTCTTATCCTTTCCTTTAGGGTTTTATCGTTATTTCTCCATTTCTTAGGAATAAATAAAGTACGGTGGAGACTCTGTACTTTTCACGCCGCGATAGCTGGCGACTCTGCTGGAGAAATCTTCCTTCAAGAGAGTCAAGCCTACCCTTGTAGTTTAAGGGTTGTATGTTTGTGCTTGTTTGCTTGGCTTTATTATTATTATTTGTTTTTCTTTTCTTTTTTTTTCTATTTAATTTCTACTTTTGTTGTTATTTTCACTATATATCATGTTGTTGGTTTGGGATTTCGAAAAGAAAAAAAAAGCTCTACATCCGAGCTCGAGAAAAACTAACTTTACTTTGCTGGTTGCGTAGTGTTGACCTACTTGACATTTGTTGTGTAGGGTTGGCACAAAGACCCCACCTATAGTAGATCCTATTGAGGATGTTTCATGTCTAATGAGTTTTCATTATGACGGCGATATTTTCAAATGGGATTTGTGACTCTAGGGACCCTTTTATCTAAAACTTTAAGGTCGATGGTTGAAAATTTTGGAGTTATTTAAGGGGATTGAGAAGTACTTCTAAGCACATTTCATTTTTGTGATTCATAAATTGAAAGTTTAAGAGATCGAGAAATATTTGGATAGAAAATAAAGGTTTAAATTTTGGGAACTTTGAAGGTTATTATCTTGTAACTCATTTTTAATAACTTATAACAATTTTTCGAATATAGTGAATTGAAGAACTACTCTCTTCCTCATATGTAATCATTTGATCAAACTAAATAAATAAATCTTTTATATTTCTTATCTTATTTTATCTTCTCTCGCCTACACTTACTGTTTATCAGTTATCCTTAATATATTAAAACACAATACTATGCACCCCTTTTAAGCGCCTAAATGCAATCAGATCCCGCCTAAACCTTTTTAATTAACATTTGCAATATTCTTCTTTTTTATCTCAACCACATTTATTAGAAAGAACACGTTTGCAATATTTTTTTTATCTCAAACATTTATTAGAAAGAGTAACCTCAAACATTTATTGGAAAGAGTAACCGAATAAGTTGCTCTGTATTCCCTTTTTTTATCTCAACCACATTATTTCTTTCTCTTAAAGAGTCATTATGTATTCCCTTTTTTTATCTCAACCAATTTTTTTCTCTTTCCAATAAATACGATTTAATTAGTGATTATTATAATAAATTGTGATTTTTTTATCTCGACATGCAACATTCGTTTGGAATTTAATAATAAGACTAATAAAACTAATAACTGATTTAGAAATTATAAGTAGAAACTAAACATATTTTATTTTAAAATAATAAAAATTAAGAACTGATTTAAAATTTTTAAGTTGAAATAGAATATATTTTTAAATTATTGTATTTTTAATTTATTTAAAAAATAAGTAGTCAAATAATTATTAAATAATTTATCTTTAATATGATTGAACATTTAATTTTTTACAAAATCAGTGTCGAACATTTGATATTTTTAATTGATTTGTGACTCAGTTATTATGTGATAATATTTGTTAAATTTTTATTTGAATAATTAAAACTATAAAATTATCGATATACTTATTATGTAATTATATTTTATATATTTTAATTAATTTTTAGTAGAAACATAATATATTTCATTTTTAAAAAATAGAAATTAAGAACTGCTTTGAAAATTTTAATATATTAAAACACAATACTATGCACCTCTTTTAAGCACCTAAATGCAATAAGATTCCGCCTAAACCTTTTTAATTAACATTTGCATTATTCTTTTTTATCTCAACCACATTTATTGGAAAGAACACGTTTGCAATATTCTTCTTTTTTATCTCAAACGTTTATTGGAAAGAGCAACCGAATAAGTTGCTCTGTATTCTCTTTTTATCTCAACCACATTATTTCTTTCTTTTAAAGAGTCATTATGTATTCCCTTTTTTATCTCAAGAGCAAAATCATTTAAAGATATTAGAACAGTAAACAATGTTATCTATGACACAATTAAAGATGCTTGCTATGCTCTGGGATTGTTGCGTGATGAAAAGGAATTCATTGATGCCATCATAGAAGCAAGTCACTGGGAGACAACTTATTATTTAAGGAAGCTTTTTGTAATCTTATTGGTTTTGGACCAACTTAACGAACTAGAATTGATTTGGAGCAAAACTTGGCAATATCTAAGTGATGACATTTTGTACCGACAAAGATTAAAACTCCAAAATGAAGATATGATGATCTTACAATATGGTTAAATATTTATTTTAAAAATAATGTTTTGCAATAAGTATTTTTTATTCACTATATCATCATTGTTTGGATTCGAGACACCGAGACACACCTAATATAATGAGTGTTCTTACTTCATAGGTTTTGGAATATATATGGGAACTAATTACATATAGATTATATGGAAATGATATATGAGTTTCTTTTGCAAATATCTAAGCTAGCATTTCTATATATATAGGCTTATATAGATCTTGGTGACTTCACTTTTGTTAGTATTTTTTGTTGCATATTTTTTAGCACGTTTCTAAAGGCAATTAAAGATTTGCTTGATATGAAGGAGACAATATTAAATGGAAGACAAAATTTTGGTTTCGACCGATGAGGAGTTACAAAAATTTGCTCTTGCCGAGATAGAGAAATTACTACAGAGCAACAACACAACTTTGAAAGACTTCTCTTCCATGCTACAGTCAGATATGTCATTGTTATCTAATGGTCAGAACAGACTCATACAAGATGAACATAATTATGACAGTCAAGCTTTGTCTATAGAACATGAAAAGTTGGTGTCATCAATGACTTCAGAGCAAAGAGGGATATATAACAAAATAATGCAATCAGTTGCTCGAGATAAAGGTGGAATTTTCTTTGTCTATGGATATGGAGGAACAGGAAAAACTTACATTTGGAGAGCTATATAGGCAGCTATAATATCAAGAGGTGAAATTGTAGAAATTATATAAATTTTATAAATTTTATAAATTTATATAAATTTTATATAATTTAAAGTAAAAATTTATATTTGGAGAGTTGTATTTGCAGCTATAAGATCAAGAGGTGAAATTGTAGAAATTATATAAATTTTATAAATTTATATAAATTTTATATGATTTAAAGGTGAAATTGTGCTCACGGTTGCTTCAAGTGGAATAGCAGCGCTGCTAATACCAGGTGGTCGAACATCGCATTCAAGGTTTGCTATTCCATTAAATATTGATGAATTTTCTACTTGCAACATTGCACCAAAAAGTCTTTTAACTCAGTTGATAATAAAAGCTAGACTTATTATATGGGATGAGGCTCCAATGATGCACAAATATTGCTTTCAAGCTGTTAACAAAACTTTTAGAGATATTCTTAAATCCTCCAATCCTAATAGTAAAAATATTCCTTTGGGAGGTAAAGTAGTGGTTTTGGGTGGTGATTTTAGACAAGTATTTCCTATTATACCGAAGGGAACAAGAGAAGATATTGTGCATGCCAGCATTAATTCATCTTATCTATGGAATTTTTGTCAAGTAATGGCATTAACCAAGAACACGAGGCTTCAAACTGGATCGTCTAGATCTGATGTAAAAGAAATGAAGCAATTTTCATATTGGTTGTTGAGTATTGGAGAAGGAAAAATTGGTGAGGATAATGATGGAGACTTAAACATTGAAATTCCAGATGATATGATAATTAAAAATTCAGGAGACCCTGTTGCTTCTATAGTTGCTGATACTTATCCATCTTTCTTTGAGAATTTTCATGACCCATCATATTTTCAAGATAGGGCTATTTTGACACCAAAAAATAAAGTTGTTGAGCTCATAAATGATTACATGTTATCTTTGATTCCTGGTGAAGTTAAAACATATTTGAGTATTGATACACCATGTGAACAAAGTGAAACTCTTGATGGTCCATATAATATTCTTACTCCTGAATTATTGAATACTATCAAAGCTTCAGGCCTACCAAACCATGAATTGAAATTAAAGGTTGGTGTGCTTGTTATGTTGCTGAGAAATATTGACCAATCATCAGGATTATGTAATGGCACGCGTCTCATTATTACTCAACTGAGAAATTTTATGCTTGAGGCAAAGGTCATTTCAGAAAATAATATTGGCCATAAAGTTTTTATTCCAAGGTTGTCATTGACTCCTTCTGACATGAGAATTTCATTAAAATTTTAGTGCAGACAGTTTCCTATATATGTTTCTTTTGCAATGACAATACATAAGAGTCATGGTCAATCTCTTAAACATATTGGGATCTACCTTACACAGTCTGTTTTTACCCATGGTCAGTTATATTTTGCTGTTTCTAGAGTTACATCACGAGTTGATTTAAAACTTCTTATCACCGAAGACGATGGTAATGTCACTAATCAGGACCGGCCCAAATAATTTGGAGGCCCCGTACGAATTTTAAGATTGAACTCGTTATAAATAAAAATAATTTTGTTAAAATTATTATACTTGATCTTTGATTAAAAAAATTGAAAAATAAATAAAATTTTAGTTATTATACTTACTCTTTGATAAAATAAAATAAAAAAATAAGTAAAATGTAACATAGATTTGCTGTTCTTTTTATACTTTACATCCATTTTATCGTTGGATTATTATGCATTTGAAGTCTATTAGTGTTCTATTTAACTACTGTAGTATAGCTTTCTGTCAATAATTACTAATAATAGTAATAAAACTAAGACAATTAAATCAAGACTCAGATTAAAATTTTGTTCACCATTATTCAATTAAACCACTTGATGTTATTTTACAGTGTCTAACTTATCATATGTCAACAAAAAATGAAATTAAATTTTTTATTCTATAGTGTTCTAAGCATAATGATAAAATGTTGAGTGTAAAAATTAAAATTCATTATTTTTTTTTACCCAAATCAAGTATTAGTAGTATATAGTAGTAATAGTATATAGATATATTTAAGTTTTACACCGACGTTGGAAACATTAAAGTGATAAGTTTCAGTATTAATATATAATAAATGGAAACATTAAAGTGATAAGTTTCAGTATTAATATATAATAAATATAGTGTATATCAAACTTTAAAGTTTAAACATATAGTATTGTAAAAGCACTATAAAAACAATACCACTTAAAATAGTAGTGAAGTAAATTATCTTGGCAACTATTATTTTTTTCATTGCACAGCTATATGGCCGGCTCTGTCACTAATAAGACTTCAAACGTTGTTTATAAGGAGGTCTTTCAAAATTATTATCAAATTTGATTTAATTTTTTATTTATTATTTTATAGAGTTAATTTTTCTTCGCAGGTTTAGTCCGTTGGTTGATTATGCTATCAAATGATATAAGGATGGTTAGAAATTTTTTACTTCAATACTTTTATATCTCAAAATATAAATAATTATATGAATTTCATTAATTTATGTGATGTTTACTTTTTTAACATAGGTGGATAATGCCAATTATAAATTTGAAAGGTTTTGTTGCATATTATATATTGTGTAAGTTTGTTCAAATTACTATTTTAATTCACTTTCAATATATGTATATTGTGTAAGTTTGTTCAAATTGTTATTTTAATTGACTTTCAATGTATGTATAATGAATTAGGTTATATGTTATTATCAATGTTATAAAAAATTTTACATTCTCTTTCATATTTATTCTTTTTCCTTTCAAGTCTCAAAGATGAATTTCTTTATATTTTTGTTCACAGGAAAAGTCAGAAAAGGACAATTTATGTTTCATATCCTATTTACATTTTGAGATTTTTTTTGGATATGTTTTTATTGTATAAGTGGAATGTAATTTTTTATTTTATAATATGAATATATATATATATATATATATATATATATATATATATATATATATATATATATATATAATATTTATTTATAATTTGTCTCGTGCATCACACGGGTAAAGTACTGATTATTATTAAAGACTATTTTTTTTTAGGAGCTATTATTATTTACACATCATATTTATTGATGCAAATATCATATTTGATGTGAATTGAAGCTTATCATGTTAACAACATTATCAATTGGAAAAAACACTTCAAATTAAAAATTACTATTTAAAGTGTGATAAGAAAATAATGAATGTTTAGGTCATGTGAATAAAATATGAAGGAAAAGAAAATCACGGATGTGATATTTTACTATTTTTCAATTAGAAAAAGAAAACCAATACTAACAACAACAACTATCCCATTATATTGGGGAGGGAAGCAAACAGCTGTCCTTTTCATTTTTTAATTACTTATTCTTTCAGTCAATTATTATTTAATATATACTTATTATAAATAACTTATACGACCTGTTTATCTTGTAACCATAAAAAGAATACGACCTGTCTATCTTACATGTGACCTACTTAATACATTGATTTTTTATATTCTATCCATCAATTATAATTTTAGATAATTTAAATAATTCTTGTGTCACTGCCTTTACTTAAATAATTTAAATAATCAAGTATAATAGTTTCTTTGTTAAACTTTTTTCTTAATTTAAATAATAGGCTAAAATACAGTTTTGGTTTTCCTGTTTTTTAAAATTCACAGTTTTGGTCCTTCTGTTTTTTTTTTAACAGTTTTGGTCCCCCACCCCAATTTTGACCTAAAAAAAGTGATGAACAGTAACCTGCTCGTACATGTCCGTACATGAACAGCGAGGGGTGGGGGACCAAAACTGTTAAAAAAAAAAACAAAAGGACCAAAACTGTGAATTTTAAAAAACAGGGAGACCAAAACTGTATTTTAGCCTAAATAATAAAACCAAAATTTAAGATGATGAGTGTAAAATTAAGTTAAGATAGGAACGTGGTGGGTGCGATTAATGCGGCCAACGAGTTTACAGCCTATTACAGTTTATGATTGTGATTTACATAATTAATTATTGGATCTTGTTCACACTTCACTTTTGTGCTAAAAAGACAAAATTCTTGCACTGAGTGAGTGGTTGTGGGAGTGATGAGACTAAAGTACCTTTTTTAGATAACATAATCTATTTCAACAATTGTACCTATCTAGATATTGGAAATTATTTGCTCATTTTTTTAAAAAGGGTATGGCTCTAATTATTAGGAGACATCTCATACTATTATCACAAATCATAGGTTTTGATTCTTCTCATGATATTATCACAAACCATAAGTTTTGATTTTTTTTGGTACCGTTAGGTCTATATGAGACATAGCAACAAAAGAAACTCGCCAACACGAAAGAGCATAATCTAAATTTAAGTTGGACACCATATAACTTTTTGTTAGGTTAGAAGAGCTCGCCTCAAAATAATGAGGTTGAGCTACCTTAATGTAATTAGAGAGGAGTCTGTCCGACCAAGCTTACTCAACACAAGCATAGAAGAGGTAATTATATAAAGAGATTTTATTTCGTATATAGTATATTTTGTTAAATATGTAATTTATTATTTTAAAAAGATTTGATTTGATTTAGAAATATCACATTTGATTTAGAAAGATTAGATTATATATTTTTGGGCTTTTATAGTTTGAGCTTTAGCTTGAAATGCAAGTTAACCTAAATCTATAAATAGGAAGGAACCCTTATCATTGTAATCATCAAGTTTGATAATCACGGTTTTACAGTTGCAAAGTGATAATAAAATTTCATAATTGTGGGCAGAGAGTTACTTTGCAGTTCATACTCATCTTCTTTAAACGTGTTCTTGTTTTTGTTCATTGTCATTACATAACAATCTTAAGATCAAGATTGAATAGGAATTCTCCATAGGTTGTGGTTGAATTCCAACATCTGGTATCTAGAGCTCCGATTTTGATTCAAGGGAAGAACAATTGTGATGGCGATGAATCAGCCGAACGGTCACTTTTCAGCAAATCTTCAATTCTCAAGAAAGATAATTATGAGAATTTGTGCAAGCAGATTAAGGTAATTTTCTGTTACCAAGATCTTTGGGATCTTGTGAAGGAGGGATTATCACCGCTTGCAGAAACTGCGACAGATCAGGAGAAATCAACATATAAAGAATTGAAGAAGAAAGTTTATAAAGCCCTATTTATAATCCATCAATGTGTTGATCCAGATAACTTTGAAAAGGTTAGTGATGTAGAATCAGTAAAAGAAGCTTGGGAGATTCTTGAAAAATCGTTTGGAGGCGCAGAGAAGGTGAAAGAGGTGAGGTTACAAACTCACAAAAGGACTTATGAATTGCTTCAGATGGAAGACAATGAAAGTATAACAGATTTCTTCACCGGAGTTACAAAGCTGGTGAATCAAATCAAGGTATGTGGAGAAGTGTTAACATCAAGATCAGTTGTGTCAAAAATCTTGAGGTCATTGGCTCCAAAATTCGACCACGTGATAGTAGCCATTGAAGATTCGAAAGACTTGTCAGTATTGACGAAGGAAGAGCTTCAAGGGACGCTTGAGTCTCATGAACAAATTATGGCTGAAAGAGCTACAGGAAAGTCGAAGAGTGATATGGCTTTGCAGGCGCAGTCAGAAAAAGAAAGGAAAGGCCAAGGAAGCAAGAATGACAACAAAGGTAGAGGAGGCTACACCAATTCGACTGGTCGAAATCTGCATGAAGGAAACTGGTCAAATCAGAGAAAACCCTGGAACCAAGGCAACCAAAGAGGTGGTGTTATAGTTAGAGGAAGAGGTGGTGGTCGAAAGCTTGACAAAAGTCACATTCAGTGTTTCAATTGTCAGAAGTATGGTCACTATTTTAGTGATTGTCTAGAAAAGAAGAAGAATCAAGAAACTGATGCAAAGCTGGCAAAACATGAAGAAGAAGAAGAAGAGATGTTGTTGATGGTCAAAACAAGTGACGAAGAGAGATTCCAGGACCAATGGTACTTGTACTCAGGATGCTCACCACACATTACTGGAAGGAAAGATTGGTTTTTCAACATGAAGCCCTCGTCAAAGAAGACAGTGAAGTTTGCAAATGACAACACTTTAGCAACTGAAGGTGTTGGTGATGTTTAGATCGTGAGGAAGGATGGCAAGAAATCAACAATTTCCAATGTGTTATACATACCAGGCATGAAAAGTAACCTGCTCAGTATAGGGCAGTTGGTCAAAAAGAACTACAAAGTGTCGATCGAAGACAAGATGATGAGAGTTCTCGACTCAGGTGGTAGGTTGATCTTGAAGGCTCAAATGTCTCAGAATAAGACCTTCAATATTGAACTCAATGTGATTGAGCACGAGTGCCTAGCAACTGCAGCCAGCAGAGATGAGTGGTTATGGCATTTTCAACTAGGTCATCTCAACTTCAATGACATCAGACACCTAAAAAGAAGAAATATGGCCTCAGGATTACCTGAAATCGACATTCCAACTGAAGTCTGTGAAGACTGTGTTTAGTCGAAACAACACAAGAAAATCTTCAGCAATGATGCAGGAAGGAAGTCAAAGGAAATTCTGGAAGTCGTATACTTTGATGTATGTGGTCCAATCCAGGTGAATTCGATTGCAGTCAACAGATAGTTTGTCACGTTTATAGATGATTATAATCGAAAGCTGTAGACTTATCTCATCAAGAAGAAAAGTGATGTGATTGAGGTATTTTACAGATTTAAATCTATGGTCGAAAGACATAGTGGTCAAAAGCTGAAAATTCAAAGGACTTATGGTGGTGAAGAGTATGTGTCGAAGGAGTTCGATGCATTATGTGAAAAAGAAGGGATTGTGCATGAGGTGGTGCCACCCTACACTCCACAACAAAATGGAATTGCAGAAAGAAAGAACAGAACCATCATGAACATGGTGAGAAGTATGTTGAATCGAAAGCATCTACCCAAAGAATTATGGGGAGAAGCGGTTTTGACAGCAATATATATATTAAACAGATGTCCGACAAAGAAGCTTGAAGGAATCACACCAGAATAATGTTGGTCTGGTGTCAAGCCTAGCCTCATTCACTTGAAGGTGTTTTGGATCTATAGCACATAGACATGTACCAGATCAGTTGAGAATGAAGCTTGATGACAAGTCGAATCATATGATCTTGGTAGGATATCATTTGACTGGAGGTTACAAGCTGTTCGACCCAATGAAAAAATAGGTAGTGATCAACAGGGACGTGATCATATATGAGCTTAAAGAATGGGATTGGACTGAGAATGTCAAGAAGGATTCAGTGAAAATCTCTTGTGAAAAACCAACCACTGAAGTCGAAAGAGAAGTTTGACAAGAAGAAGTCAGAGGTGAAGAAGGCCGAAGCAGACCTCGATGAACAAGACACATTCTTCCAAGGTTGCAAGAATGTGTGATTACATCAGATGATGTGGTCGATGAAGAGGGTGAGCTGGTGCATTATGTTTTCTACGCAGATGTCTAACTAGTCAATGCAGCTGAGGCATTGAATGATTCGAAGTGGGTGAAAGCAATGAATGAGGAGTTAGACTCCATTGAAGTCAACAACACCTGGTCACTTGTTGAATTGCCTCAAGACAAGAAGGCAATTGATGTAAATTGGTTTTACAAGGTGAAGGTGAATCCTAAAGGAGAAGTAACTCGACACAAGGTGAGACTTGTGGCGAAAGGATTTCTTCAGAAGGAAGGAATCGACTTCGACGAAGTTTTTGCACTTGTTGTTATGATCGAAATAATCAGGTTGGTTGTTGGTCTAGCAAACATGAATAATTGACACACATGTCATATGGATGTGAAATGTGCATTCCTGAATGACCCCTTAGACGAAGAAGTTTATGTTGCACAATCAGCTGGGTTTGTGAAACAAGACGAAGAAAGAAAGGTGTACAGTTTGCATAAAGCCATGTATGGACTTAAGCAAGCTCCAAGAGCTTGGAATAAGAAGATTGACAACTTTCTAAGGGAAAAAAATTGTGAAGTGCACAACTGAGCATGGAGTATATGTAAGGAGAAGCAATAGTGAATTGGTTATACTATGTATCTATGTCGATGACCTGTTGATAACATGAAGTTGCAAGAAGGAGATCGAAGATTTCAAACATGATCTAAGTGAGGAGTTTGAAATGTCAGACTTGGGAAATCTCTCATATTTCCTTGGCATCAAATTCTACAAGACTGATAGAGTTTTGATTATGCACATAAGAAGATATGTTGGCGAAATACTCAAGAGATTTGAGATGCAAGATTGCAACCCAACATTGACTCCAACTGAGACCAAATTGCAACTGTCGAAGGATTCAGATGGAGATGATGTCGATCCAACCCAATATAGAAGACTTATTGGGTCACTTAGATACCTCTGTCACACAAGGCCTGACTTAGCATACAATGTGGGTATGGTAAGTAGATTCATGCACAAGCTAAAGGTATCACACCTAGCAGTGACGAAGAGGATACTGAGGTATCTGAAAGGAACTCTCGACTACGGAAATTTGTTTCCTGCAGATGATGAAGGAAAAGAATGCAAGCTAGTGGGATACACCGACTCAAGTTGGTGTAGTGATGTTGATGATAGAAAATCCACATCTGGCTATGTTTTATGTTAGGTGGTGCACCAGTTGCTTAAAGTTCGAGAAAGGAGCCAGTAGTGGCATTGTCGTCATGCGAAGCAGAATACATAGATGTTTCTCTTTGTGCATGTCAAGCAACGTGAATGGTGAACCTGGTCGAAGAGATTACAGGGAAGAGTCATGGAGCAATTACCATGAAGATCGACAACATGTCAGCTATCAACTTGGCGAAGAATCCAATAGCACATGGTCGAAGCAAGCACATCGAAATGAGATTCCATTATCTTCGATAATAGGTAGCAGAAGGGAAGATGAACTTTGAACACTGCAGGACTGAGAATCAGAATGCAGACATTATGACGAAGGGAGTACCAATCGAAGTGTTCAAGAAGCTAATGTCTATGATGAATGTAGATAGTTTAGACACAATGAATTAGGTGGTGTGTTAAATATGTAATTCATTATTTTAGAAAGATCAGATTTGATTTAGAAAAATTAGATTTGATTTAGAAAGATTAGATTAGATATTTTTGGGCTTTTATAGTTTGGGCTTTAGCTTGAGATGCAAGTTAACCTAAATATATAAATCGGGAGGAACCCTTATCATTGTAATCATCAAGTTTGATAATCACGGTTTTGCAGTTGCAAAGCGATAATAAAATTCCACAATTGTGGGTAGAGAGTTACTCTGCAGTTCATACTCATCTTCTTTAAACGTGTTCTTGTTTTTGTTCATTGCCATTACATAACAATCTTGAGATAAAGATTGAATAGGAATTCTCCATAGGTTTGTCATACCCCAAATTTTGACCACAAGATTTCCCATCATTGTGCAAATCATCACCACAATATGGATGTACCTTCATGCTTTATCTATCCTCTCAAAGACTGTTGAGCATTCGCTACAATCAAGAATTAGAGTTTTTGAGCCCCCTCAGAGCACTCAGACAAAGGATCAATCAAGAATAGACATGATCCTCAACTTGTCAAGTCTCTCAAACATCCCTAAAGGATCAAGAGGTCTCCCACATCAAGAATCAAGCACAAGAGTGCAACATTTCAAGTGGATCAAGCCTAAAGATCATCAGTGTCACCAAATTAGGGTTTTGTCGACCAAGGCCTCTAGAGAGAAATTTTCCTCTGGGCATGAGCCAATACTTCAAAACATGATCCAAGAAGCTCAAAGGGACCTCATGGACCCCATCACAATTTCAAAATAGCCTCAGGGGATGCATTCATCAAAAATTAGGAATTAGGGTTTCTTGACCTAATTCACCCCTAAGTTGACTTTTGAAGCAAGGCATGAGCCAAGACCTCTAGAAGTGTTTTGAAGACCTCCAATACATCATATTGATCCATTTATAAGATTGGATTGATTCAAAGAACTTGGTTCATAAGCAGTACAAGGATTCAAATTCATCTGGACCAATTAGGGTTTTTTGATGAAAAGTCAACTATACCTTTGACTTTTGACCATGACATGATCCCAAACCTTGGGACATGATTCAAGACACTCTAAAACACCTATGGAATACATCCATTAGGTTTGAATTGGGTCAAGGACTTGATTTCATAGAGGATCACAAAGTTTGAAATTCATCTGACAAAAAGTCAATTGTGCTAAAAATCAAGTTTGACTTTTTGAATTTCATGACAAACATGGCTTCTCTAAGTCAAAAATAGGGGTGGGAATAGGCCATGTCGACTAACAGGGGCCTACGGCCTAGCCTTCACAGGCCAAGGCCAGGTCAGGCTTTTTTTTCAAGTAGAAAAGGCCTAGGCTTTTTTATAAGCCTATTTAGTTAAATAGGTCGGGCCATATGCCATAAAAAAAGTCTTTTAAGCCTATTAGGCCCGCCTATTTTAATAAATATAAATAAATATATTATTTTTTATATTTTATTTTGTATTTTACATTAAAATAAAAAATTACAGTTTAGTTATGTTGAAGAACTTATGAATATAAGTTGAAAAAACCTTATGAATAATGTCGTAAGTTGTTTTTACAAGTTCTCATAAACAAATAATCTCACAAAACTTATGCTTCTATGTAAGCTCAAATTATTCTCTGTAAACAAATATTTAGTCGCATTGTACTTTTGATTCTCTAATATATTTAAACGTTAGTTGAATTGCTTATTTACATATGTTCAAATGATATAGGCTTTTTAAGTAGACTAATAGGCTAATCAGGCCTTCGAAAAGGCCAGGCTCAGGCCAGAAAATGAGCCTCTGTTAGGCCATAGGCCGGGCTTAGGCTTTTATTTTTTTAGCAGGCCAGGCTCAGGCTGGGCAAAGCTTAGCTCGGCCCAGCCTATTTCCACCCCTAGTCAAAAACAATGTTAACCTATGGTTTGGATCATCATCCATCAAGAAAAATCAAGAAAAGTGGGGTTACTTGCAAAAGGGGCAACCATAAGAAACTTGAATTTTCACCAAGTCATGAAAAAAAGTGATTTATACCCAACTTTGCAAGACCATAACTTGTGATCCAATCAACTTTTTTCTTCCATCCAAATCTCAAATGAAAGCTCTCATTACATACTTCAAGATTTTCAACTATAACAAATTCCAAATCCTCATGGATTTTGAGTTATGGATTGATAAAAATTACAAAAAATAGAAAATGTCACTTTTTTCAACACTTAGTGAAATTTTGGACAGAGTCTGTTTTGCATTTTCACCAACTTTGAGGCCATTTTTCATTATGATCCAAGATGATTCAAGACCAAAGTTAAACATCAAAGTTGAAGTATGTTATAGGGGCTTTCCAAAAAGTACAAGAGCCTCTTATGGTTCAACTTGAGCAAGGAGTTATAAGCCTCCAAAAATGGCATTTTTCACCCTGCCTACACAAAGGCATGAAAACCAAACTTGTGCCACACGATTTTGTCACTCAAGTTTTGCCATTTTGCCAAATTTGTCATCTTCCAAAAGCACAAAACATCTGATGACTCACTTGTTTCTTGATCAAGGAGTCAAGAATTCAACTTGGCATGTGCAAAACCATCATGACATGAACTTTGGAATTTAATTTTGGAAAGGTAACATCAATGCAATACATTGAGGTGTCATGAACCAGACCATAACACTCCAAGCCAGACAAGATTCAAGTCCAAACTCTGAGCATTCAAACCTGCAGAATTGAATGGAGTCAAGATAAGAGAGTTGACTTGGCACTTTTGGATTATCCAAGTCAATGGCTACAAGCTACTTGCCATGATCAGCCTCCAATCACTATTGCTCCCAAAACAAACTTCATCTACTATAAATAGAGGTCATGTGTGACTGATCAAACCACCCCAAAATATCTGAATTCATGTTTTCTTTCACTTCACTCTTCAAAACCAGATTTTGCTTCTTCTTGAAGTAAGTATCGAATTTTTCAAAAGAAAGCAAATCCATCAAAACCAACCATCCTAACATCTCACATATGTCATATACAAGTGATCCATAACCTCAAAACTCATCTGGAACACCAAAATCACAAAGTCATCATCCATTTGCTCAAGCTTTTTGGCCTATTTGCAGTTGGGGTACCACAACAAGTTCCAGGTTATTTCAATCCATTCCAAACTTCCAAACACCTTACATAAGGTCCATTGAAGTTGTCCAAATCATCACACAACATCTGTAACACCTCTACATCAGAATTCGATTTCTTCTTGCAAGAGTTGTAGTCAATACAACAGATCACTATACACTTGGGCCTCCTCTCAGAATGTAAGTCCCAACCTCTTTTTCAATGCATATTTGTTTATATATCTGTCAAATCACTTATCTGTATATATACACTTGTGCGTATTTGTTTAGAGTTCCCCCCAGCAGTTAGGTCTACACTTAGGTCAAACCAGAGGTTACTTTCAACATAGTCAAAACTAGTTCCCTCATAGGAAATTCCCTATACAGTCTGCCTCCTCTTGGGCTTATACAATATGGAACAGAGAAAGGGATTATTCTCTGTGAAACTTTTCTCAAGACTGTTAAAACTTGGAAATATATATGTATACAATAAGAAATTCATTTCCCCAGAGAGGATTAATTCCCGGTGAAACCTCTTTTGAATTTCTTCAAACCTTAGAACTGTTCAACAAAGAAAGGATTAATTCCCGGTGAAACCTTTCTTGAACTTTTCTTAAGGCTTTGACCCACATGCATCCTAGAAGTATCCCCAGCCTCCTCTTGGGCTTAGTACAAGGACCAACAGGCTTCTTAAAAGTTCCTCAGCCTCCTCTTGGGCTTAGTACAAGAACCAACAGGCTTCTTTGAAGTTCCTCGGCCTTCTCTTGGGCTTAGTACAAGGACCCAAAGGCCTCCTAAAGGCATATGATAGAAATTATTCATCTCTACTAGTTTAATCCCCAGGAGAGTCAAAATTCCAGAACATCAGACCATTCTAGGGTTGATCTTCATCGCTTAAAACAACAGCCTCCTCTTAGGCATCATACAAAGACCCCTCTCTACACTATAGCCTACCACTCTTTTTGAGAGACTTGGACAGTCTCAGCCTCCTCTTGGGCTTCATTCAAGTTGACTTGGAAAGTCTCATCTCCTCTTGGATCTCACATAGAGACCCTTAAGTTTCCTAAAAGCACAGGAAAAACCCTGATCATCTTACCAATGCAACAGTCTCCAACAGAGTTGGAAAACCTTTGAGGTTTTCAAACTCATTTTTAAATCCCCTCTAACCCCCAACAAAGCTTAACTTTCACCTTAAAATCATCAACAAATCCCCAGTAGAATCAGAGCCTCATGGCCATTGATACTTCAACTTTTCCCTGATTCTCAGCAAGAGTAAACCCTTTGGATTCCCCAATACCATTTGGACATACTCCTGGATTTCCATAAATCCTCAGCAAGAGATAGCCTCCTCTTAGGCTTTATATAAGAATCTTCCCCAGTCTGCCTCAATCTTGGGCTTTGTACAAGACAGATAAAACCCTCCCCAGTGGAGTCAGTTTATTTAACTTCAACCTTGGACTTTGATCAAGGCACACAAAAATCAACATCCCCTCAGATGAGACCATAAGTCCTCTCTGTAGGAGGATATTTACTCTATGCATCACATCTAAAAAACAAACGATCAAAACCTTTCTAGATAATTGTTGTAAGTGGCACACTTGTTGATTCAAAATCCAAGCTGGAGTCCTTCCTTTATCCTGGCTAAAATTCATCTTTCATCTAACATTTGTAAGTGGAAAGCCTGTGGATCCCTAACATCCAAGCCAATGTCCCTCTCTTAGCATGAAAGATTCATAAAGGAAAAAGTGGCATTGTTCTACACTGAGTTAAAGCTTTCTTCCTTTATGACATCCCTCTTATAAAGGAAATTATGGCATTGTTGGATTTCTCATATCCCAGTTAAAGTAATTTCCCTTATAACCAATTTCTCAATATTTTTGACGAATAGGTGAGATATTCTCCCTTTAGAGATGACAAATTCTCTCTCAATCACCATTTTAGCTTCAATCTTGGGCTTTGAACAAGACATAAATACTCCGACAACTTCAATCTTGGGCTTTGAACAAGACACCATATCTTTCCTCCCATAGAAATAGGAGGAACTACGATTGCTCTAATTTCCCAGATCTCTTTACGGGAATACGTAAGCATAAGATTGCGAAATCTTAGCGAGCACACGAATCAAAAACTTTAGGCCCAGTACCTTCCCAAAAACAACGGAAAACCCGAAAGCAACAAAATATTCTCTTTATTCTCCCAAAGGAGAAACTTTCCCAAGCCACAACAGATAAACACGAGAAAGCATTCTAAGCTAACAAAAATACATGCAATAGAAGGTTCCTATGGATTACCATAGATACACTGGGTGTTAATAGCTTCCCTTTGTATAACCAGACCCCGATCCCCGATTTCTTAGCATTTGTTAAAGAAAACATCTGCGTGCAAGGTTAGTTTTAGATATCTTCCATTTCCTTTCCAGCTTCATAGGATAAATACAAAAATTAGAAAGTAGCACCCAAATCCAATTTACGGTAAGGTGGTCGCGTCACCGACAAAAATCGCACGCTATAGAAAAATGGCAACTCTGTTGGGGATTTTAGGATTAGAGTTCCTAAGAGGTCTAAGCCATGCTTTGCATTTATTTCTCTGTTTATTTACTTGCTTTCTCATTTTTCTGCTACATATATATATATATATATATATATCATTTACTGTCATATTATTTGATACTCGTGTTTAAATTACCATGATCTGGGAATGCGATTAATACGCATGTGGTGAGTCCGAGAGAATATTAAGATAAGTTGTGGCGTCTCCATGAAGGCTTATAGGGAGAGAATCCCGACCAAGTTAACTTGGCAGTCCACCGAATCAGTGGAGGTACCCGTGTGGATTTGCAAATGTTGAACGAGCATGTCGTGAAAGCATTGTTTTCCCAGTGGGTTACCCATGATACTGAGGATTTAGTAGACATTTAACCATATGGTCATTCGGTAGTGCGGTGACTATCGAGAATAGTTGATACGCGATACTACACTCAAAGGAGATTAATCTTAGGATATTATAGCTCGTTTGAGTCAATCGGCTTGCTGTTAATATCCCTAAGAGGGGTCAATGATTTTGGGAACCTTTGTTAGAACCCGTTCTACAGGTACAAAAATTGACCAATTAGTACACACCTTTGGGGATGGGTAGATCCATGGCTCCATGCTCGTAACGATGAACCCCCAAACCCATGTTTTCAAGTGTTTTTATTTGCTGCATTCATGCATCCATGCATTCATTAAAAAACCTTTTTCAAAACAAAAAAAAATCTAAAAAGAACTAAAACAATAATTGCAAATATCAGAGAGGTTGCGTTATGGATTTCGAAAGAAGAAAAATGCACAAGTACACCTTCAAGGTTCCAAAACTGGACGACCTAAGGAAATTGGAAAGGATGATTACTAATCCCGAGGCTTTCAGAGCTAAGCACGGAGGACTGTAATCTCTTCTGAAGGTCAACATGGTTGAAGGAATCCTGTCTACACTGGTTCAGTTCTACGATCCGGTTTACCATTGCTTCACTTTTCCGGATTATCAACTTACACCAACACTGGAAGAATACTCCCACCTGATTGATTTACCTATTACTGATCAAGATCCATTTTCTGGACTGGAAGAAATTCCAAAAGATCAAGTCATTGCAAGAGAAATCTCTTTGGATGAGTCAGAAGTCAGGACTCACATGACCACCAAAGGAGAAATCTAGGGTTTACCAGCTAAATTCATGATGGAGAAAGCTCTATAATTTGCCAGTATAGGAAATATAACCGCTTTCGATGATGTCTTTGTTTTACTCATGTACGGGTTATTCCTTTTTCCCAACATTGACAACTTCGTCGACACCAATGTTGTTAAGATATTCTTGATTGGGAACCCAGTTCCAACCTTACTCGTAGATGCTTATCATTCTGTACACCTAAGGAATTTGTACAGTGGAAGGATGATCACAGCTATGTACCATTACTATACAAATGGTTTATTTCCCACTTTCCCAAGTCTGCAGCTTTTTGGGATCACAAGAGTAATCTACGATGGTCGCAGAAGGTTATGTCTCTTACCAATTTAGACATAGATTGGTACAATCGGATTTACGAGGGGATAAAGATCATCGACAAATGTGGAAATTTCCCCAATGTACCCCTCATTGGTACTAAAGGAAGGATCAACTATCATCCAATTTTAGCTCGTCGACAACTTGGATACCCGAGGAAGAATATCCCACATAATGCTCATCTGGAAGGTCTTTTCTTCAAGGAAGGAGAAAATGACAGGGCACTAAAGAAAGAAATAGTGCAAGCCTGGCAACATATTCACAGGAAAGGGAGAGAATCCCTGGGAAGACCAAATTGTTCCTCTACAGAACCTTATCTCCACTGGGTGCAAACCAGAGCCATCAAACTAAGGATGCCTTACCCTCGTCAAGAGGTTTTTCCATTAAAGGAATTTGTCCTTTATTTCATGTCTGATGCGGAAAAACTCCAGATTCTTAATTTGGAATATACCAAGATCCAGGAACTGCTAAAGGAAAAGGATGCTCTGATTGAGATATTAGAGCAACGTGCCATAGAAAGTCAGGAGGAACGGAGAAATTTACTCACTCCTTTTACTTGGAAAAGGATCGTCGACCCGACAATGATTGAAGGAGCCTAATCCAAGAAAAGAAAAGTTCAGGAACCAGCATCTGAGCTCTCCTCAGAGAGAACTCAGGATCCATAGGCCTAATTTTCCTTATCACACTTTGTTAAATACTGTACTTTTCCTTGTAAAATACTGCAATCTTTCGAGTTAAATAAAAGGGTCCCCCCTCCCCCGATGTGTGATATTTGCAATATAATTGTTAAAAGTTCTTTTGAAAAACAAAAAAACTAAAAAAATATATATCATTATTTGCATATCATTCATCATTCTCACATATCACATCTTTGTCTTTGAGTCTCACATATGTGTCGCACTCTAGAGTCAAACTGTCTCATTCGTACAATACTCGGGCCAATCGACAAAAGAAAATGGACAATCTTGAGGAAGAGAATAGAGAGCTGAGAGAATAAATCAACTCTCTAAAGGAGAGTGTGGAGAAAATCCACCACGACATGCAATCCCTGGCGGCAGCCCAAGAACAACAACATCAAAGGACTGTAATCTCGGAGATTACATCCACACCAGCATTTGAGACACCTGGAAGTCATCCTTGGTACAACATGCCTAAAGGATTTCCCTGGGGCATGCCTCTCAACTTTATACCTGAAGGATACATCCCATCGGTCACTGAAGACCCAGAAGTCGTAGCAGGAACCTCCAGACCTGAAGGTTACAAACTTCAGGCAAGTGAAGATGCAGGGGTTACAACCGAAACTCCTGAAGGTTACAAACTTCAGGTCACTGAAGCGCCAAGAGTTACCACCTTAATGACTATACCACAACTAGTGGTACACACTATCCCGGAAGGACAGTTTCCGCAAGCGATTTCTGGTGGGAATAAAGACGTATATGAAAGGATGAATGAGTTCCAGGAACAATTCTTGGAAATACAGAAGGAACTGCATGCCATTCGCGGTCAAGACTTATTCGGAAAAGACGTTGCCGACCTTTGTTTGGTCTCTAATGTAAAGATACCGCAAAAAATCAAGATGACTGACTTTGAAAAATACAAAGGCAACTCTTGCTCTCAAAGTCATTTGGTGATGTACGCTTGAAAAATGTCTACTCAGACAGAAAATCAACAGCTACTAATCCATTACTTCCAAGACAGTTTTACCGGTGCCGCACTTAAATGGTACATAAGTTTAAACCGCACCAAGATCAATACTTTCAGAGATCTCGGGGCAGCTTTCCTTCAACAGTATAAATACAACTAGGATATAGCACCAGATAGGGACCAACTCAGAGTAATGTCACAAAAGGATAAAGAAACCTTCAAAGAATATGCTGAAGACAGGTGATGTCGAACAAGATGTCTTAACATGCATCTTGACATCCTGGACTGAATGACTTAAGTTAGTTTTTAATCTGCCACAACACTCAAGGAGAAATTGCTGCATGGATCAAGGACAGAAGATTGAAGCCCAAGACTGCAGAAGACACTATAAATAGAAGACTTAGACCTAGGTTTTTACATGCCTTTTGTACGCCTTTTGTAACCTTGTGTTCTTGCGTAAGAAACAAGGGTTTAGGGTTTTGAGAGTCGTTGGCTCTCTAGGTTGTAAGTCTCCCTTTGTATCGTTTGATGCATCGTGGCAGATATAGGTGTCGCACAGATCCATAAGCCTTGAGGTATTGGATTGTGTATTTTTCTTGGATGAAGCTTTTAAGAAAATCCGAGTTAGCTTGTTTGTCAAGAAAGCTTGACAGATTTCTGTATTGACAGGGATGATGTAGAAATCACAGTTGGTGATTAAGGGAAGTGAGTGGGTATCTCATATCAGGGTTGTAAAGGTTTGAGTTTAGCCTTGGTAAAGATGTCCATTGGGTAGATGTTAGGTATGAAGTTGTAAACGGGGGAGTTTAGCTTTGTAACAGTTCTACAGATAGTGAAGTCTTCTTCCTGGATTGGTATCCCCCAAATGTAGGTGAGTTGCACCGAACTGGGTTAACAATTACTGTGTTCTTTATCATTCTGCAGATTTATGTTTTCTGTTAGGGTTCATGATAAACATGTTGGATCAGATGTCGGGACATCTGTGATTGTGCAGTTCTGATATTCAAGGTATCAGTCTGCTGTTGAGCCTCTGAGTTTAAATGATTATGTAGCACAATGTCTTGACATCTGTTAGGACATCTGCTGTCTGCATAGGCCAGAATTTCAATTGGTATCAGAGCAGGCATCCTGTCTGGTTCTGGATGAGATCTTTGGGAGATACTTTCTGGAATTTAAACAAGGAGGAGTTTTGAAGATCAGATCAATCAACTCAGACATACTCAAGGGTATTAATGGATGAGATGGATGTTCTGGATCGAAGGGAGCAACCTGGAGGTTATTCATGTTGCTGAGGAGATTCTACGACAACTACAGGAGAAATGGCTAGTTCTCTTGTTGGTGTGTCTTATAAGATGTTGTGACATCTTATTAGGGCAAGCAGGATTTGTTCCTTGGTGGTTCCGCTGAATGTGTTTCTGATGGAAGAGCTCTAGAATTATGGGATTCTGGAGTTGTTACTGAAGACAGTTGGTGGAAGGTCTCAATCGTCGGCCTCTATATTTGAAGATATCTGCATTCTTTTATTCTAAAGTCGGGAAAGATGGAGTGAAGGGAGTTGTGGTTAGATATCTGGTATTGTGACTAGGTACTTGAAAGCTTGGTTTCTTGGTGTAGTTGAAGTCAGTTGAAGAGGAGAGGAGTTGAGTTTAAGTTTATTAGGTTCTTGCTCTAGGAGTTTGATAAACTATTGATCGGCTAGCACTACTACAAAACCCTAAAACAACAACGTCAGGCTTACAACGGATTCGTAACCCACTGTTGTAATAGGTTAAAAATTTTGCAGCTGATTTATAACGCCATATTTAACGACGGTCGTATTAAACAACCGTTATAATACATGGTGTGTAACAAGCTTCGATTCCCAGCAACTACATTTTTTTCCATGTTTTTATATTTTAAACACGGTTGAATTACAACACCGTTGTAATACATGTAACAAGCTTCGATTCCCAGCAACTATATTTTTTGTCATATTTTTATATTTTAAACATATATTTTATTTCTTTTGTTAGTGTTACGGGGATTTAACCTCAAAACTCAAAATTCATCATTGTTTTTCTTTTAAACATATATTTTATTTCTTTTGTTAGTGTTTTTAAGTGCAAGAGAATAGTATATATAACTTTAAAAATAAAACTGTAAGAGATGAGCATATATAAAATAACATTTTATTAAGATTCCATTAAGAAGAGTACATTGATAATCATATTACATATATTTATCAATGTCAGAGCCCATAGCTGCAAATGCATCTTCATAATCCAGACATCTCTCCTTACTCCCCTCATCGGAATCATAATAAATAGTCCTCCTTTTCTTCTTTATTTTTTTCTTCTTCAGCTTCTTCTTCTTCTTCTTCTTATCCTTCCTCACCCTTAAGGCATCCTTGACGATGGCCGCTGGTTGGACCTCCTTAAGTGGCGCTTGACGTTCCTCATTGGTGATGTTTCTAGCATTCTCATTTGTAGAACTCATTTGTTACGAAGAATATGTTATAAAGAAATGTAAAGTTGTCTATTTATAGATGAGGTTGAAGATGAAAAGTCTGATAGTTTAATGCTTGCAATGATGATAACTTGTAAATGGTTGATATTCTGGAACGATATTTTTTGAAAAACGGAGAAAATTTTAAATCATTATGGCCAGAGTGTTCTCTACTCCGGGAAGAGCAAGAGTTATAACATTACAACGGTTAGTAATAATAACTGTAGTGATACCCCTTATACTTGGTACAAGGTTCGACTCCAGGCAACAACATTTTTCTATTTTACTTAATTATAGAAAAATGTTGTTTCCTGGAGCGAACCTTGTACCAATTATAAGGGGCATCGCTACGGTTAATATAACTAACCGTTGTGATATTATTAAAATAATATATATACTTATCCTTACGGTTATTTTAGAAAACCGTTGTGAAATATTTACCTATATAAGGTAATTAACTTTCTATTATTGACAGTAGCGCCGTTTCCTTCACAGCGAAACCCTAGCACCCATTTTTGGCAGCAAACTTCATCTTTTTATAGAATCCGCGAGAAGAAATACAAGAAGTATGAAGTTTTTTATTTAAGCTTATTCCTCCTTGTATTTCTTCTTGCAGAATCTAAAACTAGATGAACATGGTGATGATGCTGGCGGTAGCAAGCGTAATGTACATATTGTTTATGGAAAATAAGGTATTCTTCTACTTCAATCTTTTTGTTAGATAGTTCCCATTATCTCGTTTGCTTCATGTTGTTTTTGTTGATTGTTCTCATTTTGTGCAGATTCGACTTCAATGCTTCACAAGCAATGTGAACTTCATTGTAATGGTACAGTCCCACTTCTTAGGGTTTTGTTTCAACTTTTGGTTATTTTATTTTGAATACTAACTAATTTTCTTCATTGCTTCCCACTTCTTAGGGTTCGTTTCACATGGTGATGATGATGGTGGTACATATATATATGAATTCATTCTGATAAGGTACATATATATGAATTCATTCTGATATTGTATATGAAATTTAGTTTATTATATACTATGTATATTGTTTGTTTCACTATCCTTTTATTGAAAATGCAATCAGTTAAATTGATAAAGAACATTAGTTTATTATATACTATGTATATTGTATATAGTTAAATTGAATACTAACTAATTTTCTTCATTGCTTCCCACTTCTTAGGGTTTGTTTCACATGGTGATGATGATGGTGGTACATATATATGAATTCATTATGATAAGGTACATATATATGAATTCATTCTGATATTGTATATGAAATTTAGTTTATTATATACTATGTATATTGTTTGTTTCACTATCCTTTTATTGAAAATGCAATCAGTTAAATTCATATAGAACATTATAATCTGAAAATTAAGATGTATTTGAAAACCAACCTTTATCATGTCAATGTTTTCCGAATTGCATCCATTTCATTTAGCACATTTAATGTTCCTTAACATAAAATTTATGGTCCAATGGTCCGTTTGCTTCAATTCATCGATATCTTTTATTATAGTTTACCTCATCGTCGTCACTAATCATCGTGGTTGTTAAGATCATGATTGTTATGATGATAAAATCGCGATGATTTTTGGCGATGATGAGGTAAACTATAATAAAAGATATCGATGGATTGAAGGAAACCGACCATTGAACCATAAATTTTATGTTAAGGAACATAAAATGTGCGGAATGAAATGGATTTAATTCGGAAAATAGTGGTGTGTTTAATTTGGTTTTCAAGAACAGTTTAATTTTTAGATTATATAGTTCTTTACCAATTTTAATGGTTGTATTTCTTTAATTAGGTGTATGGTAAAACAAGAAATATACATTTGTATTTAATAAACTAAGGATACATTCCACAACGGTTGAGACACATAACTGTTGTGATAGTTAATATGTATGACAACGGTTGATACTCATAACCGTTGTTATAGTTAATATATATTACAACGGTTGAAATACCTAACCGTTGCAATATAACGCGCGCTTCCAGAATACAACAACGGTTTCCAAACCGTTATAAAAACAGCGAACTTACAACGACAATCTTCATAACAACGCCTTCGCCCGCGTCATTATATGTCATTCCCAACCGTTGTTAAATGGGTTTTTCGTAGTAGTGTAGGTTGTCAAAGATACTTGAGAATTCTCTCAAGTCCACTCATAAAGACGTCTATGTCGTGTATCTGGAGTCTTCTAGTTAATCTTCTGACTAGAAGGTGTTTCTTTGAAACATAATCTGAAGAAAGTGGAGGTGATTTATTTTCACCATCCAAAAACAGCAAGGAAGGATTCATCTCTCTTGACCCTAAGAGTGGATCTAATCTGATTGAAGAATTGTTGAGGTAAATAAGATTCGTTCAGAGAGAATCTTAGTTACTTGAGTCAAGGGTGGCAGCCTTGGTATCTCAACATTGTCCTTTGAAGTAGATACTTCCAAAAGATTGAATACCTTATAAGTGTTCATGACGTGATATGGTGGAGCTCAGCTACAACAGTGAAGAAGGGTTATTGGACAAGGATTTAAGATCAATTCCTATTTGTGGAGTTCACAAGTATTTAATTGATTATCCTTGAAAGTCAAGATTGTTGATGTTCAACAAGATGTTGGAACATCTCATCATCAGAGTTTGTGTAGAATTATAGGAGGGGTGTTGCATATGCTTTAGCATCTGTTTTAGTCTTAGGTGGTGACCTAAGAAGTGGCTTCAATCGGGTGTGACAGAAGCATGTGTTCTCTGGAGAGTTTCCTGGCAAGAAACTTATCTGGACTTTAATGCTGTTGAAGATGAAGATGAAGACATCATAATCTTAATGGTTACAGCTTGGATCAGTTTATTTCAGATCTAGGTGCTTTTGAGCATGGATCTTGCTCTTCTTGGAAGTCAAAGTTAAGTGGCAGTTATCTCCGACTTTCTACAGTCTGCTCTACTAAGGAAAGTGACATTCTTTGGTATGGCTATGGTGTAGTCTTGGAATACTTATCTTCTAAAGATTCAGACGTGGCAGGTTTGAAGTCTTTGGAGTTATAAAGCAGGATGGAGATTGTCTACTCAAACTTGGTTATTGGATCAAGTCTATGAGAGCATGGAACTCTTGTTCTGCGAAGGGAGGAGGTTCTTCTAAGTGGCAAAAGGAGGAGTTGAATTCAACAGTTGGATGGCATATCAAAAGGTTCTGACATCTAACTTAACATCAGAAGTCTCAGCTGGTGATGTGGCACATCAGCTTAAGATAAGGTGATCTACAGGAGAATGGAAGTTATGGATGCTTCAAAAAGGTCTATCTCATGAGTTTGCGGGAGCTGTGGATGGGAAGATGTTACATGTCTAAGAGGCTTGGTGGATCCAAGATGTCTTGCTATGGAGCAAGTAGTTCATGTGACTTGAAGAT
Organism: Lathyrus tuberosus; assembly: GCA_022829125.1. NCBI lineage: Eukaryota > Viridiplantae > Streptophyta > Magnoliopsida > Fabales > Fabaceae > Lathyrus > Lathyrus tuberosus. The sequence goes on from JALAZF010000790.1 coordinate 157,656, forward strand.
CTGATTTCATTGGTGGATCAGTGTATCTTGTGGGAGTTCTGAAGAAGATTGAGATCAATCAAAAGGTGGCATTTGATTGGTTTCATAGTGTGCATTCAAGCAGGATGCTTGAAACTGATTGCCCTTGTGCAGAAGGGTGGTTAGTTGAAAACGTAAGGAGGTGCTGGTTCTCTTGGAGCTTGTGGTAGAAGTTCTGGGTTAAGGATGAAAGTATACCTTCTTTTAGTGGATGAGAGTTTATTTCTCTCTGGGTTTCTGAAGTTCTCTCTGTTCAAGCTGGTGCCTCAGTGTTGTGTGAAGATCTTCAGTTTGGATTACTATGCTGATAGTAAGTCCAGAGGTGGAGCATATCTAGAACCATGGTGTGTGGTGTTTATGATGTGTGGAAGATGTCCTAACTGATGTTAGAACATCTTTGGTTTGGTTATCCTTGGTGGAGGATTTCAGGTTCTGTGAGGAACTGGTTACTTGCATCGTGTCTAAGAAGTATCTACATTGTCATATGGGAGAATGATGGAGTAGAAGAACTGTCTTGGAAGGTTGATGTAAGGGTTTGAGAAGATTGGAGTGGATCATATGTTGATTGCATGAAGGTCTGGTTTCTGATGCGTTCAGAAGTGGATATTCACCAGAAAATCAGAAGTATTCCAGATTATCATACGGGAGAATGATAAGGAATGGCTATCTTGGATTGTGGGGTGTCTATCTCAATTGCTGGCTTGGTAAGGTCGGTGGAAAATCTTGCGAAGGGGATATTGCCCCTAGCTGCAAATCATGCTAGTAGTGGATCAGTTTGGCAGCTGTGAAGTTCTGGAGCATGCATACGATATCTGACATCGTTATAACAAACCAAGGGGCCCAGTGCATCTCTTTGAGGAATGTGAAGCATTCTGATTCAATTGGTTTGTGCCTCAAGCAGCTGGAGGTCTATACATGAGAATTCAGGAGGAGTTCGTGTGGTGTGTAGGTGGTTGCAAGATGGGGGGATCAATGGGACTTTGATCTTAATCCAAGAGTTTGTTATGGAAGGACTGTGATCTTTATATTCATTTCCTCACGGGTAGCATGATGGTGATCATGTGTGAGTGATTATTGGTTCTTGTCAGAAGAAGCAATAAGAGAGTTGATGATTGTGTTCAGTAGGTGGCTTGAACTGAGGGTGCGCTCTTGAAGACATGAAGATGCGTCTTATATTTTCTATTCATTAGCTAGGTGTTCTGTGGAGGAGCACTGGTTACCTTAAATAAAGGAAGTTGCTCCTTGATCTAAGATGTTTTACTACGAGGATGCAGTTGGAGTTCCGATCTGCATTTGTCCGTCAAGCAAGCTGTGATTATGTGTCCATCCTGGGAGGATGAGATGTCAAGAAGAATGTCTTAACATTTTCTTTGTGTTGTTGCAAGTTGGGGGAGACTTGGCAGTGCATGTGAAATGGTTCTTATTGGATACTTAAGAATCATTGATTGAGTTTGGGAGAATTTATTTTTCTCTATAGACTGTGATCACAAAACTCTGAAGATTTTATTCAATACAGATATTTTCTTTAACATTGTTGGTTGTGACTTAATCGAGGACGTCATAGCAGTAAAGAGTGTCTAGAGAATCTCTGACAGCCTGATGACAGAGGTATTGATTCTGTCTTGGGAAAATGCTTAGGGTGTATACTTGTCAGAAGGACGTGTAAAACCTTGTCCTTGAATATATATTCACATGTGTTGGAACTTGTACTTCAAGAAGAATCTGTCCAAAAATGAGTAAAGACATAAAGACCGGGTAGTGGTTGATACAATTCAAATAAGGGGATCTCAAAATTCATCTTACTCATCGCTGTATCACTCTTACTGTTGTCTTTATGGCTTATATAAGGTTCTGGGTGAGCACTCTTTGGATCTGGATATACCTTGGTAATATTTGTCAAATTGTGTATAAAAAGGGGGAGAAATGCTCTGATCTTCTCATAAGAATCTCACGTCTAATAAAGCAGCTTGACAAAAATGCTCAACAGGATGTTACAACATTCTGGGTCTCAGATCTCAAATGGAATTTTGTGTCTTGTGATTTGAGTTATGAACACAGTCATGTCCTGTGTTCTGAGTTACCCAAGGAAGTACCTTGTTGCTAAGGGTATTGCTACTGCTTTTTCCTAATGGTTTATCCTAATGGTTTTCTTATGCCTCTTAAGAGGAAGATTTATCCTTTCGTGACAAGTATTGGTTCATGGGTTGAGGGGGAGCGTTTTGCATCTTCTTTCTCATGTACTCCATCACAGGTAAGGTATAGGCCTTGAAATTATTTGGAGTCCTCACTGCATGCACCATCGATCTGGAGTTTTACCGTGCATATGTGTTTTAGCCAAAATTTGCCAAAACGGGGGAGATTGAAAGCTCTGGGGTTTTGAAAATTTTTTCGTAAAACATAAATGTTAACTCAACAAGGAGATCAAGCTAAATAATTCTGCTGAAGACAGGTGATGTCGAACAAGATGTCTTAACATGCATCTTGATATCCTGGACTGAATGGCTTAAGTTAGTTTTTAATCTGCTATAACACTCAAGGAGAAATTGCTGCATAGATCAAGGACAGAAGATTGAAGCCCAAGACTGCAGAAGACACTATAAATAGAAGACTTAGACCTAGGTTTTTACATGCCTTTTGTACGCCTTTTGTAACCTTGTGTTCTTGCGTAAGAAACAAGGGTTTAGGGTTTTGAGAATCGTTGGCTCTCTAGGTTATAAGTCTCCTTTTGTATCGTTTGATGCATCGTGGCAGATATAGGTGTCGCACAGATCCAGTAGCCTTGAGGTATTGGATTGTGTATTATTCTTGGATGAAGCTTTTAAGCAAATCTGAGTTAGCTTATTTGTCAAGAAAGCTTGACAGATTTCTGTATTGACAATGATGATGTAAAAATCACAGTTGGTGATTAAGGGAAGTGAGTGGGGTATCTCATATCAGGGTTGTAAACATTTGAGTTTAGCCTTGGTAAAGATGTTCATTGGGTAGATGTTAGGTATGAAGTTGTAAACGGTGGAGTTTAGCTTTGTAATAGTTCTACAGATAGTGAAGTCTTCTTCCTGGATTGGTATCCCCCAGATGTAGGTGAGTTGCACCGAACTGGGTTAACAATTACTGTGTTCTTTATCATTCTACAGATTTATGTTTTCTATTAGGGTTCATGATAAACATGTTGTCACAGATGTCATGACATTTGTGATTGTGCAGTTCTGATATTCAAGGTATCAGTCTGCTGTTGCACCTCTGAGTTTAAATAATTATGTAGCACAATGTCTTGACATGTGTTAGGATATCTGCTGTCTGCATAGGACAGAATTTCACAGATCAAACTTGCCCTTACCATTAAGGAGGACCGAGACATAACATTGAGAATTGTCTCAGCTTCAAGTTTGATGTACAGAAGCTTGTCAGGAACGAGGTTTTATCTTTCAATGATACTAATCCAAATGTTCAGACGAACCCGTTGCCGTAACATGAGAAGACTACAGTGAACTTGATTGAAGGAGAGCCTGTCAACAGTTATCAAATTCACAATGTACGCTTACTGGGAACTAACCCGGTAAAGATGCATTGAAAACAGAGCGGATACGGCCATGTGCCATCTCACAACTATCATCGGTGTGATATTTGCTCCAAGGACAATCAAGGGTGTACCATAGTACAAGCAGCTCTACAAGAACAAATGGATATGGGCTGGATTCAGGATCACAAGATTCGTGAAGTAAACATGGCCCATGCACATCCTAACATTGTTCAGAACCACGACATCCGTGCAATGAACGTCAATCTAGTGGCATTGCATTCAAGACAAAGTCAATATTACAATCTGTCGCGGCACAATTACAACACTTGTCTGATATGCTCAGAAGACAATCAGGGATGCTCATGTATACAAGAGGCCCTCCAACGTCAAATAGATCTCGGGTGGATCCAAGACTACCATGAAAGAAGTGATCATCAAGTCAATATGGTTCAAATCTTTGACATACGCTTAATGAATACCAGTCTAGTGGAATTACATGCTAAGCAGGTCAAACTTGGTTTTCTGGCTTCACATGATTATCAAGACTGTAAAGAATGCTATGAAAACGGCCAAGGGTGTGCGCTTGTGCAAAGGACTCTTCAACATCTGTTGGACCACTGGTGGCTTCCGATCTACCTGGATGAAGACACACAACAAGTTATCATGACTGATGGGAATCCAGGTAGACACCAAAGTTGTGATGTCCGCTCAATAGAAATGGATCTAGTGAGGATGCATTGTATACAAAGCGGATATGGTCGGTACCACCTCACAATTATGAACGCTGTAAAGTATGCTCGGAAAATAACGAAGGATACTATCTAGTGTGAGCAGCCCTCCAGCATTAGTTAGACCGAAAAGAGATTCAACCATGTTCAAATTCTGAATCAATCAACATGATACAAGATTACACCCCTTTTCAAAACAAAAACACTGTCATAATCTCCAATCATCGAATAACCAAGGATGTTTGTGCCGTAATTCCTCTACTCAATGAGTCAAAAGTCTCTCTCGACAATAGAAAGATTCCAAACTTAAAGCTAACTGAGGTGGCCTACGACAGTCAAAAGGCCCAAAAAGCCCCCGTAGTCGTCTAATTGCCAGGTCCAATACCATACAACTCAGAAAAAGCTATCTCGTACAAGTACGGTGCAACGAACATAGAAAATGGAAAAGAAACTCCAGTACCCTCCATTGTGAACATTGCCGATATCAGTCGAGTTACCCAGAGCGGTCGGATCTTTAACAGAGGAGTTGGAGAACCTACCAAAGAAAGGGAACCTCAAACAGAAATTCCTAACCAACAAGTCGGTCAATCCAGTAATACAGATCCTGTAAAGAACAATGATGAGATGCTGAAGCTCATTCAGAAAAGCGAGTACAACATTGTGGATCAATTGTTGCAAACTCCGTCTCGAATTTCTGTACTATCTCTCATGCTTAGTTCAGAAGCTCATAGAGAAGCTCTACATAGAGTCTTAGAACAATCCTTTATGGAACAAGATGTGACCGTGGGTCAATTTGACAGCATCATCTCCAACATCACTTCCTGCAACAACTTGGGATTCAGTGATGAAGAACTGTCGAAGGAAAGCAAGAACCATAATATGGCACTCAATATCGCAGTTAATTGCCAAGACGATGCTTTAGCCAGTGTACTGGTAGACACAAGTTCATCCTTAAATGTCATACCAAGGTCAACTCTGGTTCGAATTTCTTTTCAAGGAACTCCCATGAGAGGCATCAAGATCATCGTCAAAGCCTTTGACAGATCCAGAAAAATAGTTATTGGCGAAGTCGATCTTCCCATAACCATTGGTCCTCACACTTTCCAAGTCACTTTCGAGGTCATGGACATCCAGCAGCATACAACTGTTTATTAGGAAGACCTTGGATACACGAAGCTGGGGCAGTCACTTCGACACTTCACCAGAAGTTGAAGTTTGTCAAGAATGACAAATTAGTCATGGTATAAAGATAGAAAGCTTTAATCGTAAGCAACTTATCATCATTCTCCTGTGTAGAACCAGAGGAGGTTGTTGGAACTAAGTTTCAAGCACTCTCAGTGAGCAATGAAAATCAACAAGGAAGAGGGACGTCGGTTTCCTCATACACGGACGCTCTCAAAGTAATGGGGAGTGGTGACATAAAAGGATGGAGACAAATTGTAATTCCTATTGATAACAAGACAAGTAAAGGTATTGGTTTTTCTCCAACATGTACCCAGACTACAAAGAAGGATGGAAGTTTTCGTCCCATTCAAGATTTCTTTCACATCGGAGGCTTCCTCCACCCAGTATCTCAAGAAGTCCACATCATCGATGGGAACGAATCTTCTAATACCAAGGAAGAGTGAAAGTTTTATCTCAACGATGAAGGTTATATATCTCAGGGAGAAACGCACATGCCATTCTGCTCTCCAAAGCAGAGCCCACGATATATACTAAGATTAGACGTCAGAATGATCTATAGAGATTGTGATCCCGAAGGATGTCGTGCTCCACCCAACTCATTAGAGGAAGATAATCTGATGAAAGACAAATTTTACTACGATTATTATGATCCCCTGGATGACTTGCCTATCTGGAAGTCATACACGAAAGACTTGGGGCAAAGAGTTAGCCGAGCAATGCCTATCAGCTGAATAATCTTGAAAAGAATACCCATGTTCCCATAGAGTCATCGAATCCTTACTCAGAATATTCCAAAAATGTCTGACACCATGGTGATGAATTTGCAAAGATTGTAGGACAAGAATTCATTAACTATGCATTTCCTGAGGTCAACGTCATTGAGGAAGATGACTCATTTATTCCCACAGAAACCTGGGATACCTTGGGGCAGCCAAGCGGCAAGTATGACTTTCTAGTCAAATACACTGCTCCCGAAAGCTCTCATATCAGATACGAGGACATCCAACTAACTGGATGGGGAGATCCTCTTGAGAGTGAAAATACTATGGAAGATGCGATAGAAGAGTCCTTTTATGATAACTCTGCATGGGAAGAAGACTCCAATGATCATACTCCACCAGAAATCAGTGCCATTTCTGAAGACAAACCAAGAAGGGAAGTACCAGACTTTGTGATTCACAGAGGAGTTCGTCGCCATTGGGTTGCAGTCGATGTCCCGAAAGTCGTCCATAAGTCGAAGTAATTACCATATTTGTTTTGACGTTTCACCTTGCCCGGGTGAAATGGATGTTTTATAGGGTTTACTTTTATGTAAATGTCCCTCTTCGCTTCTCCCAAAGCGACAAAGTTTTGTTTTATAGGGTTGTGTTTCAAGAATCGACAAATCATGAATAAATAATGTCATTCTGAATTCCCGCATTTAGTGCTGTTGTCACTTTTCGATTTTTCAGAAAATGGTAATCCTAAAAAACAACCCAAAATAAAAACAAGCATTTAAAAAAAAAACACTACACACACTCTTGCATTCTCTCTGTCTTTTCTAAAAAAGGAATCATCACGTCATGCAGATTGCTTGGTTTAAACCCCATTGAAACATACGATCCAATGTCTTCTCCCAACTTTGAATTCTCGATATTTGGAGCTGAAGAAGAAGAGGACGAAGAAATTCCAGAAGAGATTTCCCGACTACTCAGGCAAGAGGAAAAGTCTATTGAGCCTCATAAAGAGTCGTTGGAAATGGTCAATTTAGGTTCAGAAGAAGAAAAGAAAGAAGTTAAGATTGGAGCTCTGCTCAGTCCAACTGTCAGAGAAGACTTGATAAAACTTCTCAAAAAGTTTCTAGATGTGTTTGCTTGGTCCTACCAGGACATGCCGGGGTTGGATACCAACATCGTGGAACATCACTTACCACTAAAAACAGAATGCCCTTTGGTAAAACAAAGACTGAGAAGGACTCATCCAGATATGGCCATCAAAATTAAGGAGGAAGTGCAAAAACACATCGACGCAGGTTTCCTCGCCACCTCAGAATATCCTCAATGGTTAGCCAACATAGTGCCAGTTCCAAAAAGGGACTGAAAAGTCAGAATGTGTGTAGACTACAGGGATCTGAACAGAGCAAGTCCAAAGGATGACTTCCCCCTACCACACATTCACATGTTGGTAGACAGCACAACGAAATTCAAAGTCTTCTCCTTCATGGATGGATTCTCGGGCTATAACCAAATAAAAATGGCGCCAGAAGATATGGAGAAAACTTCATTCATCACCCCATGGTGCACCTTTTGCTACAAGGTAATTCTGTTCGATCTGAAGAACGCGGGGGCAACCTATCAAAGGGCCATGACAGCTCTATTTCACGACATGATGCACAAAGAAATTGAAGTGTACGTCGATGGCATGATTGTCAAATCTAAAACTGAAGAAGAGCATGTGACACACCTGTCAAAGTTATACGAGCGTCTGAGAAAATACAAACTCCGCTTGAATCCTAATAAGTGCACATTCGGTGTCCGCTCGGGAAAACTCTTTGGATTTATCGTCAGCCAAAAAGGAATTGAGGTTGATCCCGACAAAGTTAAGGCCATTCAAGAAATGCCTTTACCGAAGACTGAAAAACAGGTCAGAGGATTTTTAGGACGTCTGAATTACATCTCAAGATTCATACCCTCATGACCGCGACATGCGCGCCGATATTCAAACTACTCAGAAAGAACCAAAACTGTATATGGATAGAAGATTGCCAAATGGATTTCGACAGCATCAAGGAATATCTATTGAATCCACCTATTTTGTCTCCTCCAATGGAAGGAAGACCACTGATCATCTACTTAACAGTCTTGGAAGAATCCATGGGTTATGTGCTTGGCCAACAAGATCAGACTAAGAGAAAATAATCTGCCATTTACTACTTAAGCAAGAAGTTCACGGACTGTGAAACTCGATACACTATGCTCGAGAAAACTTGTTGTGCTCTGGCTTGGGCAGCCAAACGTCTTTGCCAGTACATGATTTGTCACACTACTTGGTTAATCTCCGAAATGGATCCGATCAAGTACATCTTTGAAAATCCTGCTCTCACGGGAAGGATTGCCCGTTGGCAGATGTTGTTATCAGAACACGACATCGAGTATCATGCTCAGAAAGCCGTCAAAGGAAGTATTTTAGCTGATCATTTGGCTCATCAACCGATTGACGATCAGGAATCAGTCGAATTTGACTTCCCAGACAAAGATGTCATGTACTTGAAACTGAAAGATTACGATGAACTGCTACCCAACGAAGGGCCATAACCAGGTTCCCAATGGGGACTAATATTCGACGAAGCCGCCAATACTTATGGAAACGAAATTGGGGCAATCATTGTAACACCTCAGGGTATCCATATTCCTTTCACTGCCAGATTAACGTTCAAATGCACAAATAATGAGGCCAAATACGAATCTTGTATCATGAGTCTCGAAGAAGCTATCGACCTAAGGATAAAGAATTTAGATGTGTATGGCGACTCAGCCCTGGTTATAAATCAGATCAAAGGAGAGTGGAATACATACCAATCAGGATTGATTCCTTACAAAGATTATGCGAGAAGGTTGTTACCATTCTTCAACAGAATCAAGTTTCATCATATCCCTCGTGAAGAAAATCACATGGCTGATGCATTAGCCACTCTATCCTCCATGATTAGTGTAAGTCAATGGAACGACGTACCTAAGATTGACATAATGCACCTTGAAAGACCCGCTTACATCTTCACAATTGAAGCAGTTATAGATGACAAACCATGGTATCATGATATCAAGTGCTTCCTTCAAAGATAAGAGTACCCACCTGGGGCATCAAGAAAAGATAGGAAGACTCTCAGAAGACTGGCTGGCAATTTCTTCCTGAACAGTGATACACTTTATAAGAGAAACTTTGACATGGTTTTGCTCAGATGCGTAAACAGAAAAGAAACAAACATGTTGATGAAAGACATTCACGAAGGATCCTTTGGCACTCATGCCAATGGACATACAATGGTAAGAAAAATTCTGAGAGAAGGATATTACTAGCTGACAATGGAATCCGATTACTACAAGTACATGAAGAGGTGTCACAAGTGTCAGATATACGCAGACAAAATCCATGTACCGCCAACGCATCTCAAAGTTCTTTCTTCTCTATTACCTTTTTCGATATGGGGAATTGACATGATTGGCATGATTGAACCCAAAGCTTCAAACGGGCATCGGTTCATCCTAGTAGCCCTTGACTACTTCACCAAGTGGGTCGAAGCAGTGTCATACACCAATGTAACTCGACAAGTGGTGGTCTGATTTATCAAGAACAATCTCATCTGCCATTATGGTGTTCCAAGCCAGATCATTACGGATAATGGATCCAACTTGAACAACAAGATGATGAAAGAGTTATGTGCTGAGTTCAAAATCGAACACCATAACTCCTATCCCTACCGACCTAAAATGAATGGAGCGGTAGAAGCGGCTAACAAGAATATCAAGAAGATTATTCAGAAGATGGTTGTAACCTACAAAGATTGGCATGAGATGCTGCCCTTCGCTCTTCACGGTTATTGTACATCTGTCCGCACTTCAACAGGGGCAACCCCTTTCTCTCTAGTGTATGGCATGGAAGCAGTGCTCCCCATAGAAGTAGAGATCCCCTCAATGAGGGTATTGATGGAAGCCAAGCTAACAGAAGCTGAATGGTGTCAAAGCCGATATGATGAACTGAACCTAATCGAAGAAAAAAGAATGACGGCTTTGTGTCATGGTCAGTTGTATCAACGAAGAATGAAGAAAGCGTTTGACAAAAAGGTCAGACCTCGTCTCTTCAGAGAAGGAGACCTCGTGCTCAAGAAGATACAATCATTTCTTACTGATTTCAGGGGCAAATGGACTCTGAATTACGATGGCCCCTACGTTGTTAAGAAAGCATTTTCAGGTGGTGCCTTAAGACTCGCAACCATGTATGAAGAGAAGTTTACCTACCCCATGAATATTGATGTAGTCAAGAAATACTTCGCCTAAATGAAATAAAAAAAACGTCCCAGTGGATTGAGAACCCGAAAGGGCGGTCCAGGAAAAAAATAGAGACATAAACAATGATCATCCCGATGGATTGAAAACCTGAAGAAAAAAAAGGCAATCCAGACAAAACTTAGGGATTCATGGCAAGTAACTGCATCCGAAAAGTTTGGCTCCTCAAGGGTAACGTCATCCGTCTAGAAAACTTTAGTCAAGGTCACATTCGACAGAAACTCAGAATGTCTAGAATTCAAAGTTGGTGGAAGGATATCAGTCGTTATGTTTCAACGTAGCCCCTTTCCCTTTAAATTACCATTTTCTAAACTTTGTAATGTTCCATGGAATCATATATTAAGCTGATTTTCATTCTATCAATAAAATTTGAGCCCTAGTGCTTTTTTTCAATTCTCATTTATTCTGCTTCGCAAAATGAAATTTTAATATGATCAACGATTCTTGAAACAAAAAAAAAGAATTTACTTGTCAAATTTGCTTCTGCTTTCAAAACAAAGACGACAATCTATTTTTGGTTAATGAGCACAAAAAGGAATATCGACTGCTTCTCTGGTAGTGATCTAACTTCAAAATGCCGAATCAAAGTACTTTCTGAATAAAGGATCAACTACTTCAGACGGAATGATCCATCTATCATCCTCGATAGAGTTCTCACCCCTGAAAACCTATTGTTGGTTTTTTCTTCCAAGTAGGATTCATCTCTGAAAAACAAGGACGGATTTCCATCCCTAGCAGGCTTGTATCTCCGAAAATCGAAACGAATGCAAGAATCCCTATTCCCGAGTCAACGTACAACTTTCAGAATCTCCAATGATACCCCCGTCTCCCAGAGTGGCCGAGTATCTAGTTGTGTTCCTTACCAGTCTGTATGTTGTGTCTGTTTTGTCAGCATAAACATACATACATCATGCATATTCATATTGCATTAATATTACTTTGGTCATACTCATCCCCAAGTGATAAACGTCTTCTCTCCGATAGAGTTGTCAGTTTTCCTTACCACGTCAGATAGGACAAAATTCCGGTCTAAAGTTCTTTCCTCATCAGAAAAATGTACCGTCTAAATAATCTCTCTCCAGTGCATTCCTGGATTGAAATCGGTCCTTAACCACTTTGATAACTTGAACCTCTGAAAGGCAAGAAGCCATTTGGATATGCACATTTTGGGACATCACTCTTCACCATTGAAGATGATATTTTGCTTTCCCAGATTTAAAAAAAATCCCCAGAGAAAGCCTCTCAATAGAAGACTCTTGGCAATACGGCAATTTCTCCCCGAAAAAATTGTTTTGAATGAAGTCATCTTCCGATTTTGTCACTCAAGTTTTGCCATTTTTCCAACTTTGTCATCTTCCAAAAGCACAAAACATCTGATGACTCACTTGTTTCTTGATCAAGGAGTCAAGTATCCAACTTGGCATGTGCAAAACCATCATGACATGAACTTTGGAATTCAATTTTGGCAAGGTAACATCAATGCAATACATTGAGGTGTCATGATCCATACCATAACACTCCAAGCCAGTCAGGATTCAAGTCCAAACTCTGAGCATTCAAACCTGCTGAATTGAATGGAGTCAAGATAAGAGAGTTGACTTGGCACTTTTGGATTATCCAAGTCAATGGCTACAAGCTACATGCCATGATCAACCTCTAATCACTATTGCTTCCAAAATAAACTTCCTCTACTATAAATAGAGGTCATGTGTGACTGATCAAACCACCCCAAAACATCTGAATTCATGTTTTCTTTCACTTCACTCTTCAAAACCATATTTTTCTTCTTCTTGAAGTAACTATCGAATTTTTCAAAAGAAAGCAAATCCATCAAAACTAACCATCCTAACACCTCACATATGTCATATACAAGTGATCCATAACCTCAAAACTCATCTGGAACACCAGAATCACAAAGTTACCATCCATTTGCTCAAGCTTTTTTGGCCTATTTGCAGTTGGGGTACCACAACAAGTTCCAGGTTATTTCAATCCATTCCAAGCTTTCAAACACCTTACATAAGGTCCATTGAAGTTGTCCAGATCATCACACAACATGTGTAACACCTCTACATCAGAATTCGATTTCTTCTTACAAGAGTTGTATTCAATACAACAGATCACTATACACTTTGGCCCCCTCTCAGAATGTAAGCCCTAACCTCTTTTTCAATACATATTTGTTTATATATATATCAAATCACTTATCTGTATATATACACTTGTGCATATTTGTTTAGAGTTTCCCCTAGCAGTTAGGTCTACACTTAGGTCAATCTAGAGGTTACTTTCAACATAGTCAAAACTAGTTCCCTCATAGGAAATTCCCTATATAGTCTTCTTCCTCTTGGGCTTATACAATATGGAACAGAGAAAGACATTATTCCCAGTGAAACTTTTCTTAAGACAGTTAAAACTTAGAAATATATATGTGAAATTCTGGTACCAGATGTGTGATGTTAAGTGCGATGTCACAACAACACACTATGCATTGGACAATGCAAGCAATAAATCAACACAATGAATTGTTCACCCAGTTCGGTCTAACTACCTACGTCTGGGGGCTACCAAGCCAGGGATGAATTTCACTATCAGTAGTATTAATTTACAGACTCAACAACCCAGTTGACATCTCCTAAACTTAATCACTACTTAATGAACCTTCTACCTAAGAGACCACTTAGATATGAGAACACTACTCAATCCCTAAATCACTTCAGTGATATAATTCAATGATCACACACTTTGAATAACTCAACTTGATTATGCTTCATAGCTTTGATCAAGAACAACTCAAAACAACACCAATTCACACTAGAATGGTTTACAATACAAACACGAAGACACAAACGACACTCAGTCTTTAGCTCTTTTTCTTTGTTACTTTTCCTTCAGGATTGCTGCACTTTATATAGCAATTTGAATTGGGCTTGGACCTGCTACAATATCTGACCTGATTTGTTATTTAAAACTGAATCTTCAAAACAGATTTTATCCCCAAAATCTTTTTAAATCTTCAGCCTTTAAACACTCCTACAAATCTGCATCAAATCTCTATGCAACAGAGAATATCTATCCCAATATATCCGCAACCAATGAGACTAACAGCTCTCCCAACTTCCAGCTAAAACGCAAACCCTAACAACATCACTAAACCTGATGTTATTAATCTTCTGCAGACCTGATGTCACAACATCGCATGTGACATCAGACTTCACAACTCCAACAAGTTAATCACTTAACATAAACCAATGTTAATACTCAATGTTAAGACATCACCCATGTGACATCAACATTGAACAACTTTGTTTTACCAAAATTCTAGCCAATCCAAGAACCAACAATCTCCCCCTTTGGCTAATTTTGGCTAAAACAATCTCTGCACCACCAGAGACTTCAGCAGCGGAAAAATTTTTAACATAGTTAAAAAAAAACTCCCCCTTAAAACCAGAACCAGCTGTTCATGCAAAACCAGTTATTCAACATGCACACTCCCCCTCAACATCTGCACCACACCCCTTCTTAGATAGACTGCACTCTACACACCTAGGCTAACTCTCCCCCTTTTTAGCCACAATTGGACAAACACCAAACACAATGTCCTGACATAATCAATGACACATTCAAACACCAAGCTTTCCCCAAAAAACAAGTTCCAACACCTTGACTGGCCAGGCGATACAAACAATGCTCCTTGTTTGCAATATAAAAACAAGTCTTCTTCCTTCTAGCAGCACCACACAGCAACCAAGAATGAGCCAGTCAAACTCCAAAGATGCAGCAAAGAACCTCAAGCAGGAGGACAAGAAACCAAATCCACTGAAGAAGAAGAGCAAAACACAGACACCAGCTGGAACTTCTTCAGGAGCAACAAGAGCCGGCAGGACCTCAGAGACAAGAATGAAAACCAGCAAGAAACCTCCAGTGCAATGACATGCTTCTGATGATGAATGGGATGAAGAATGGAAAACTTTTCTAGATTCAGGGGGTTGGGACAATCTGTAGACTCTTTGTTTGTAACTTTTTATGTACTCCAATCTTGTATGCCTTCAGCAGTTGAAACAATTGACAATAAAGTACACAACTGCACAATACACTCTCTAGCACACTTAATCTTCATAAATACAAATTTCCAATTTACTTCTTAAACTTTCAAATTGGTTTGCATCTAAGGCTTTAGTAAAGATATCAGTTAATTGCTTATCTGTAGCTACATGTTCCAAGACAACAACTTTGTCTTCAACCAAATCTCTTATATAATGATGCCTTATATCAATATGCTTGGTTCTGCTATGCTGAATAGGATTCTTAGAAATATTGACAGCACTCAAATTATCACAGTACAATGTCATGACATCTTGCTTGACATTGTATTCTGTTAACATCTGCTTCATCCAAACAAGTTGAGAACAACTACTCCCTGCCGCTATGTACTCAGCTTCAGCAGCAGAAAGAGACACACAATTCTGCTTTTTACTAAACCATGATATCAGATTATTCCCTAAGAAGAAACAACCTCCTGAAGTGCTTTTCCTAGTTTGTACACATGGTCAGGAAATGTTGGATCAATAAATCCTTTTGGTTGATCAACATACACCTCTTCATTTAAGTAACCATTCAAGAAGGCACTTTTAACATCCATCTGAAAAAGCTTGAATTTGAAATTACAGGCCACACCTAAGAGCAATCTGATAGATTCCAGTCTTGCCACAGGAGCAAAGGTTTCATCATAATCAATTCCTTCAACCTGAGTGTATCCCTGAGCAACCAATCTTGCCTTGTTTCTGGTGACCACTCCTTGTTCATCAAATTTATTCTTGTAGATCCACTTGGTGCCAATCACATTAACTCCATCAGGCCTAGGTACAAGCTCCCTTACTTCATTCCTCTTGAATTACTCCGGCTCTTCATGCATTGCATTTATCCAAAACTCATCAGTCAATGCTTCCTTGACATTCTTTGGCTCAATTTTGGAGACAAAGCATGAACTTGCTATAACATCTCTTGACCTAGTCCTCACTCCAGAGTTTGGATCACCTATAATGAGCTCCTTTGGGTGGTCCTTCTGCACTCTGATGGAGGGATCCTTATGAGGTTGCTCAGTTTCAGGCTCAGCAGCAGCAACACTAGGAGTTGGACTTCTGTCTTCAGCTTCTGGAGCAACTTCACCAACTGATGTTCCAACATCATCTAGGACATCATCATCTTCCTGCTTGTCCTTGTCATCAATCACCACATTAATTGACTCCATCATCACCTTGGTTCTAGAGTTAAAAACCCTATATGCTCTGCTGTTAGTAGAATATCCCAAAAATATTCCTTCATCACTTTTGGAATCCAATTTTCTTCTCTGTTCTCTATCAGCCAGAATATAACATCTACTTCCAAAAACATGAAAGTATTTAACATTGGGTTTTCTTCCCTTCCATAGTTCATACAGAGTGGATGAAGTGCCTCTTCTCATGGTAACCCTTTTGTGAATGTAGCAGGCAGTATTCATGGCCTCAGCCCAGAAGTGATAGGGAAGTTTCTTGGCGTGGATCATTGCTCTAGCAGACTCTTGGATAGTTCTGTTCTTCCTCTCAACTACTCCATTTTGCTGAGGAGTAATAGGGGATGAAAACTCATGACTTATACCTTCAGCAGAGCAAAATTCTTCAAACTTGCTATTCTCAAACTCTCTGCCATGGTCACTTCTTATCCTGATAACGTTACTCTCCTTTTCTCTTTGAAGTCTTTGACAAAGATCTTTAAAAACATCAAACACCTCTGATTTGTCTTTGATGAAGCTCACCCAGGTGTACCTTGAAAAGTCATCCACAACTACATACGCATATTTCTTTCCACCTAGACTTTCAACCTGCATAGGTCCCATCAAGTCCATATGAAGTAGTTCCAAGACCTTGGAGGGGTTGTCATGTTGAAGCTTCGGATGAGACATCTTTGTCTGCTTCCCTTTTTGACAGTCTCCACACACTTTTCCTTCCTCAATATTAAGTTTGAGAATTCCTCTGACTGCTTCTGAGGAGATGATTCTCTTCATTCCCTTCAGGTGAAGATGTCCCAACTTCTGATGCCAGATTTTGACATCATCTTCTTTAGCAAAAACACAAGTGGAAGAACTTGAGTCTTGTGGCACCCAAAGATAACAGTTGTCCTTAAACCTGGCTCCTTTCATAATGACTTCTCCTTTATCATCTTTGACAATGCATTCAGACTTTGTAAAGTCTACTTTGAATCCTTGATAGCAAAGTTGACTAATGCTAATCAAATTAGCTGTTAGTCCTTTAACAAGAAGAACATCCTCCAGTCTGGGAGCACCAGCACGGTTCAGTTTACCACTCCCCTTGATCTCTCCTTTGACCCCATCACCAAATGTAACATAGCCTGAAGAATGAAGCTTCACATCTACCAACAGATTCTTTACTCCAGTCATGTGCCTTGAACACCCACTGTCAAAGTACCAATCTTCTTTGGTAGAAACCCTTAAAGAAGTGTGAGCTATCAAGCTGGTAACCTTAACTTTAGGGACCCATTGCTTCTTAGGCTTGGATATCTGCCTTCCTTTATAACAGTTCTGTTTGGGAACAACCTGATGAGCCTTCTGTGGATACCCATGTAGCTTATAACAATAAGCCTTAATATTTCCAAAACATCCACAATGGTGACATCTCCAGTGCCTGTATTTCCTCTTGGATGGAGTTCTGTCATGATGTTCTAACATCTGTTTTAACATCACTGGTTTGGAGGTGATAGCATCAATAGAACCTGCATTATTGGTGAATCCCAAACCACAATTGTCTGCAGCCATCTTCCCAATACTAAGAATGTTGTCTAAAGCATCAGTACCATTGTTCAACATTCTGATAGTTTTGGTCATAGAGTCCAGTTTATAGTTAAGCATACTGACTTCAGCTTCGAGTTCAGTCTTTTCAGCTTTTAACTGTACTATGGTTTTCTTCAGCTCTTCTCCTTCAAGACACACTTGTTCACTTCTTATGAAAAGATCTTTATAAGTGACAGCAAGTTCATCATAAGTCACCTCATCATCACAAGAATCATTATCTGACTCATAAACCCCAACCATAGCTCTAACAAGTTTAGCTGAATTTTCTTCAAATTCACTCTCACTGTCAGACCAAGAAGCTCATAACCCTTTCTGCTTCTTTAGAAAAGTAGGGCATTCCTTCTTGACATGTCCATACCCTTCACACTCAAAGCATTGTATCCCTTTGTCATTACTGGATTTTTCTTCATCTTTAGACTTCTTCCCTTGTTCTCCTGATCTGTTGATGTCAGAGGTAATGTTCTTGACATTGGGATTATAACTTCTATTTATCCTCTTCATAACTTTGTTGAACTGTTTACCCAGCAAAGCAATAGCCTGAGACAGCTCCTCCTAAGAATCATCTTCTTTCCCTTTCTTGGCTTCTTCAGAATTGGAAACCAAATCTATACTCTTGGACTTCTTCTCCGGTTCCTCTTCACTTAACCCTAGCTCAAATGTTTGAAGAGATCCAATAAGCTCATCAACCCTCATTTTACTGATGTCTTGAGCTTCTTCAATTACAGTCACCTTCATCTTGTACCTCTTAGGAAGGGACCTAAGGATTTTCCTTACAAGCTTTTCTTCTGACATCTTTTCTCCAAGAGCACTGGATGCATTGGACAGCTCAAGGATACTCATGTGGAAGTCATGGATAGTCTCATCTTCCTTCATCTTCAGACTTTCAAACTTAGATGTTAGAATCTGAAGTCTTGACATCTTAACTCTAGAAGATCCTTCATGTGTAGTCTTCAAGATGTCCCAAGCTTCCTTAGCAACTTCACAGGTATTGATCAACCTGAATATATTCTTATCTACTCCATTGAAAATAGAATTTAAAGCTTTGGAATTACCAAGGGCAAGCTCATCTTCTTCCTTGGTCCATTCTTCTTCAGGTTTCAGCTTTGAGGTGCCCTCTTTATCTTTCCCAGCATCATCTTTTTCAAACACAACAGGTGCTTTCCATTCTTTTATGATAGCCTTCCAAGCCCTGCTGTCCAAGGATTTCAAAAAGGTGATCATCCTTGGTTTCCAATAATCATAATTCGAGCCATCCAAAATAGGGGGTATATTCACAAATCCACCAACTTCCTTGTCCATCTTTACCAGAAAGTATCAGCCCTAGATCTCACCCAGATGCAGAGCAGGATGCCTGCTCTGATACCAATTGATATTCTGGTACCAGATGTGTGATGTTAAGTGCGATGTCACAACAACACACTCTGCAATGGACAATGCAAGCAATAAATCAACACAATGAATTGTTCACCCAGTTCGGTCTAACTACCTACGTCTGGGGGCTACCAAGCCAGGGATGAATTTCACTATCAGTAGTATTAATTTACAGACTCAACAACCCAGTTGACATCTCCTAAACTTAATCACTACTTAATGAACCTTCTACCTAAGAGACCACTTAGATATGAGAACACTACTCAATCTCTAAATCACTTCAGTGATATAATTCAATGATCACACACTTTGAATAACTCAACTTGATTATGCTTCACAGCTTTGATCAAGAACAACTCAAAACAACACTAATTCACACTAGAATGGTTTACAATACAAACACGAAGACACAAACGACACTCAGTTTTTAGCTCTTTTTCTTCGTTACTTTTCCTTCAGGATTGATGCGCTTTATATAGAAATTTGAATTGGGTTTGGACCTGCTACAATATCTGACCTGATTTGTTATTTAAAACTGAATCTTCAAAACAGATTTTATCCCCAAAATCTTTTTAAATCTTCAGCCTTTAAACACTCTTACAAATCTGCATCAAATCTCTATGCAACAGAGAATATCTATCCCAAGATATCCGCAACCAATGAGACTAACAGCTCTCCTAACTTCCAGCTAAAACGCAAACCCTAACAACATCACTAAACCTGATGTTATTAATCTTCTGCATACCTGATGTCACAACATCGCATGTGACATCAGACTTCACAACTCCAACAAGTTAATCACTTAACATAAACCAATGTTAATACTCAATGTTAAGACATCACCCATGTGACATCAACATTGAACAACTTTGTTTTACCAAAATTCTAGCCAATCCAAGAACCAACAATATGTATATAATAAGAAATTCATTTCCCCATAGTGGATTAGTTCCCGGTGAAACCTCTTTTGAATTTCTTCAAACCTTAGAACTGTTCAACAAAGAAAGGATTAATTCCCGGTGAAAACTTTATTGAACTTTTCTTAAGGCTTGGATCCACAGGCTTCCTAGAAGTATTCCCAGCCTCCTCTTAGGCTTAGTACAAGGATCAACAGGCTTCTTAGAAGTTCCTCAGCTTCCTCTTGGGCTTAGTACAAGGACCAACGGGCTTCTTAGAAGTTCCTTAGCCTCCTCTTGGGCTTAGTACAAGGACCCAAAGGCCTCCTAAAGGCATAGGATAAAAATTATTCATCTATACTAGTTCAATCCCCAGGAGAGTCAAAATTCCAGAACATCAGACCATTCTAGGGTTAATCTTCATCCCTTAAAACAACAACCTCCTCTTGGGCATCATATAAATGACCCCTCTCTACACCATAGCCTATCACTCTTTGAGAGACTTGGACAGTCTCAGCCTCCTTTTGGGCTTCATTCAAGTAGACTTGGAAAGTCTCATCTCCTCTTGGATCTCGCACAGAGACCCTCAAGTTTCCTAAAAGCACAGGAAAAACCCTGATCATTTTACCAATGCAACAGTCTCTAACAGAGTTGGAAAACCTCTAAGGTTTTCAAACTCATTTTTAAATCCCCTCTGACCCCAACAAGGCTTAAATTTCACCTTAAAAATCCCTAGCCAGGGTCAATTTATCATCAACAAATCCCCAGTAGAATCAGAGGCTCATGGCCACTGATACTTCAACTTTTCCCTGATTCTCAGCAAGAGTAAACCCTTTGGATTCCTCAAAACCATTTGGATCCGCTTATGGATTTCCATAAATCCTCAGCAAGAGATAGCCTCCTCTTAGGCTTCATATAAGAATCTTCCCCAGTCAGCCTCAATCTTGGGCTTTGTACAAGACAGATAAAACCCTCCCCAATGGAGTCCGTTTCTTTTAGCTTCAACTTTGGGCTTTAATCAAGGCACACAAAAATCAACATCCCCTCAGATGAGACCATAAGTCCTCTCTGTAGGAGGATATTTCCTATATATATCACATCTCAAAAACAAACAATCAAAACCTTTCCAGATAATTATTGTAAGTGGCACACTTGTTGATTCAAAATTCAAGTTGGAGCCCTTCATTTATCCTGGCTAAAATTCATCTTTCATCTAACAGCTGTAAGTGGCAAGCCTCTGGATCCCTAACATCCAAGCCAATGTCCATTTCTTAGCATGAAAGATTCATAAAGGAAAAAGTGGCATTGCTCTACACTGATTTAAAGCTTTCTTCCTTCATGACATCCCTCTTATAAAGGAAATTATGGCATTGCTTGATTTCTCATATCCCAGTTAAAGTAATTTCCCTTATAACCAATTTCTCAATATTTGTGATGAATAAGTGAGATATTCTCCCTTTAGAGATGACAAATTCTCTCTCAATCACTCTTTTAGCTTCAATCTTGGGCTTTGAACAAGACATAAATACTCCGACAACTTCAATCTTGGGCTTTGATCAAGACACCATATCTTTCCTCCCATAGAAATAGGAGGAACTACTATTTCTCTGATTTCCCAGATCTCTTTACGGGAATACGTAGGCGAAAGATTGCAAAATCTTAGCGAGCACAGAAATAAAAAACTTTAGGTCCAATACCTTCCCAAAATCAACGGAAAACCCAAAAACAACAAAAATATTCTCTCTATTCTCCCAAAGGAGAAACTTTCTCAAGCCACAACAGATAAACACGAGAAAGCATTCTAAGTTAACAAAAATACATGCAATAGAAGGTTCCTATGGATTACCATAGATACACTGGGTGTTAATAGCTTCCCTTTGTATAACCAGACCCCGATCCCCGATCTCTTAGCATTTGTTAAAGAAAACATTTGCGTGCAAGGTTAGTTTTAGATATCTTCCCTTTCCTTTCTAGATTCATAGGATAAATTCAGAAATCAGAAAGTAGCACCTAAATCCAATTTGTGGTTAGGTGGTCGCGTCACCAACAAAAATAGCACGCTACAAGGTTGTTGTTGAATTCCAACATCTGGTATCCAGAGCTCCGATTTTGATTCAAGGGAAGAACAATTGTGATGGCGATGAATCACCCGAACGGTCACTTTCCAGCAAATCTTCTAATTCTCAAGAAAGATAATTATGAGAATTGGTGCAAGCAGATTAAGGTGATTTTTTTGTTACCAAGATCTTTGGGCTCTTGTGAAGGAGGGATTATCACCGCTTGCAGAAACTGTGACAGATAAGGAGAAAGCAACATATAAATAATTGAAGAAGAAAGTTTATAAAGCTCTCTTTATAATCTATCAATGTGTTGATCCAGATAACTTTGAAAAGGTTAGTGATGTAGAATCAGCAAATAAAGCTTGGGAGATTCTTGAAAAATCGTTTGGAGGCGCAGAGAAGGTGAAAGAGGTGAGGTTACAAACTCACAAAAGGACTTATGAATTGCTTCAGATGGAAGACAATGAAAGTATAACAGATTTCTTCACCAGAGTTACAAAGCTGGTGAATCAAATCAGGGTATGTGGAGAAGTGTTGACATCAAGATCAGTTGTGTCAAAAATCTTGAGGTCATTGGCTCCAAAAGTTGACCACGTGGTAGTAGCTATTGAAGAGTAGAAAGACTTGTCAGTATTGATGAAGGAAGAGCTTCCAGGGACGTTTGAGTATCATAAACAAAGGATCGCGGAAAGAGCTGCAGGAAAGTCGAAGAGTGATATGGCTTTGCAGACGCAGTCAGAAAAAGAAAGGAAAGGCAAAGGAAGCTGGAATGACAACAAAGGTAGAGGAGGCTACACCAATTCGATTGGTAGAAATCAGCATGAAGGAAACTGGTTGAATTAGAGAAAACCCTAGAACCAAGGCAACGAAAGAGGTGGTGCTACAGGTAGAGGAAGAGGTGGTGGTCGAAAGCCTGACAAAAGTCACATTCAGTGTTTCAATTGTTAGAAGTATGGTCACTATTTTAGTGATTGTCCCGAAAAGAAGAAGAATCAAGAAACTGATGCAAAGCTGGCAAAACATGAAGAAGAAGAGATGTTGCTGATGGTCACAATAAGAGACGAAGAGAGATTCCAGGACCAGTGGTACTTGGACTCAGGATGCTCACCACACATGAATGGAAGGAAAGATTGGTTTATCAACATAAAGCCCTCATAAAAAAACACGGTGAAGTTTACAAATGACAACACTTTAGCAACTGAAGGTGTTGGTGATGTTCACATCGTGAGGAAGGATGACAAGAAATCAACAATTTCCAATGTGTTATACATGCTAGGCATGAAAAGTAACCTGCTCAGTATATGGCAGTTGGTCGAAAAGAACTACAAGGTGTCGATCAAAGACATGATGATGAGAGTTCTCGACTCATGTGGTAGGTTGATCTTGAAGGCTCTAATGTCTTAGAATTAGACCTTCAATATTGAACTCAATGTGATGGAGCACAAGTGCCTAGAAACTGCAGCCAACAGAGATAAGTGGTTATGGCATTTTCGACTAGGCCATCTCAACTTCAATGACATCAGACAGCTAAAAAGAAGAAATATGGCTTCAGGATTACCTGAAATCGACATTCCAAATGAAGTATGTGAAGAGTGTTTTTAGTCGAAACAACACAAGAATAGATTCAACAAGGATGCAGGAAGGAAGTCGAAGGAAATTCTGGAAGTCATATACTTTGATGTATGTGGTTTAATCCAGGTGGACTCGATTGCAGGCAACAGATACTTTGTCACATTCATAGATGATTATAGTCGAAAGCTGTGGACTTATCTCATCAAAAAGAAAAGTGATGTGATCGAGGTATTTGCCAGATTCAAATATATGGTCGAAAGACAGAGTGGTCGAAAGCTGAAAATTCATAGGACTGATGGTGGTGGAGAGTATGTGTCGAAAGAGTTTGATGTATTATGTGAAAAAGAAGGTATTGTGCATGAGGTGGTGCCACCCTATACTCCACAGCAAAATGGAATTGCAGAAAGAAAGAACAGAACCATCATGAACATGGTGAGAAGTTTGTTGAATCAAAAGTATCTACCCAAAAAATTATGGGGAGAAGCAGTTTCGACAACAACATACATATTAAACAGATGTCCGACAGAGAAGTTTGAAGGCATCACACTAGAAGAATGTTAGTCTGGTGTCAAGCCTAGCCTCAATCACTTGAAGGTGTTTGGATCTATAGCACATAGACATGTACCAGATCAGTTAAGAATGAAGCTTGATGACATGTCGAATCAGATGATCTTGATATGATATCATTTGACTGGAGGTTATAAGTTGTTCGACCCAGTGAATAAGCAGATAGTGATCATCAGGGACATGATTATAGATGAGCTTAAAGAATGGGATTGGACTGAGAATGTCAAGAAGGATTAAGTGAGAATATCTTGTGAAGAACCATCCACTGAAGTCCAAAGAGAAGTTCGACAAGAAGAAGTCAGAGGTGAAGAAGGCCCAAGCAGACCTCGACGAATAAGACACGTTCCTACAAGGTTACAAGAATGTTTGATTACATTAGATGATATGGTCGATGAAGAGGGTGAGCTGGTATATTATGATTTCTACGCAAATGTCGAACCAGTCAATGTAGT
Organism: Lathyrus tuberosus; assembly: GCA_022829125.1. Classification (NCBI taxonomy): domain Eukaryota; kingdom Viridiplantae; phylum Streptophyta; class Magnoliopsida; order Fabales; family Fabaceae; genus Lathyrus; species Lathyrus tuberosus. The sequence goes on from JALAZF010000790.1 coordinate 181,914, forward strand.
TGAGGCATTGAATGATTCAAAGTGGGTGAAAGCAATTAATGAGGAGTTAGACTCCATCGAAGTCTACAACACCTGGTCACTTGTCGAATTGCCTCAAGGCAAGAAGGCAATTGACGTGAAGTGGGTTTACATGGTGAAGGTGAATACTAAAGGAGAAGTAACTCGACACAAGGTGAGACTTGTGGCGAAAGGATTTCTTCAAAAGGAAAGAATCGACTTCGACAAAGTTTTTGCACCTGTTGCTAGGATCGAAACAATCAGGTTGGTTTTTGGTCTAGCACTCATGTCAGATGGATGTGAAATGTGCATTCCTGAATGACCCCTTACACGAAGAAGTTTATGTTGCACAACCAGCTGGGTTTGTGAAACAAGGCGAAGAAAGAAAGGTGTACATGTTGCATAAAGCCCTGTATGGACTTAAGCAAGCTCCAAGAGCTTGGAATAAGAAAATCGACAACTTTCTAAGGGTGAAAAGATTTGTGAAGTGCACAACTAAGTATGGAGTATATGTAAGGAGAAGCAATAGTGAATTGCTTATAGTGGAGATGCTAACCTCTATGAAAGAATTGTGTCGCTTAAATTAAACACTATATGGCAATGTCTATAACCTATAACAACAACAAGTACATCCGAATAAAATCAAGCAACAAGAGCTTGCAGATCCTCAATCAATCTCCGTTGAAACTTGGGATACTCTAATCCTCTACAATTTCGAATCCTTGTCCCTGGTATCGTTTGATGGCAAGAGCGATCTCCAAGAGCACATAATCGCAATCAACACTCAAATTTCGAATCCTTGTCCCTGGTATCGTTTGATGGCTAGAATGTTTAAAGAGACGGCCCTCCGATGGATGAGTCTTCTGAGGTTCTCGATGTCGAGTTACCGCGATCTTGTGAGAAAGATGATCCAACATTTCTTGGCCAACAAACAGTGGAAGGTCTCTACGAGGAGCATGTTCAATGTTTGCCTAGGTCATTTTGAGTCCTTGCAAGAATATTTGGCTTAGTTTAATAAGGAAATCATCAAGGTAACCAATCCTAATCCGAAGATATCTGTTGGATCTTTTCATAAAGACCTTAAGGTTAGGAAATTCAATGAGTCCTTAGCCTATAAGCTGGCAGCCTCAATGGAAGAAATCATGGCAAAGGCTGAATGTTATATTAAAGAAGAAGAAATCAATGCAAAAAAGAGAGTCTGAGATGCAAATGAGAGAGGTGGTGAAAGTCTAAAGTGCCTGACTAGCGGAGAAACCAAAACATTATACCAATGCGAGAAAAGGTTTCACTCAAGGTCTCCAAGAGGCTGCCTTTGGAGCATTTCACATTGATAAATACAAGGAGAGAGTAGATCTTTTAGGAGGACTATCACACCAAAGTCATTCCCGAACCCTTTACCCCAAAGGAGACGTAATAGGGAGTGAGCTGGGTAAATGGTGCAAGTATCATCAGGATAAAAGGTCATCACACCGATGAATATCACCACTTGAAGAGAGAGGCCGAGCAACTCATCTAGGAGGGCCTTATACAAAGATATGTATAAAGTAATTCCCAGAGTTAAAAAAAGAAGAGCGTCTCAGCTGAGGGAAGATCGCCAAGGGATGCCCCAACCTAGAAGAGGCCGAAGTCGTGGAGAAAGGGATGATCCTGTTCAAGTACATCACACTTTGAATACAACTGTTGAAGGGTTCGTAGGAGGGGGAATGCCATGTTTTTTCAAGAAGAGATATGCTCGCCAAGTAATGCATATCTCCAGCGCTTCGCCCATTAAGAAAAAAAATTCCTCAATAGAGATCAACTTCTCCAACAAAGAAGCACAGGGAGTTATAACCCACGAAGATGGCCATATGGTGATTAACCTGCAAATACAAGACTAGAATGCCAAAATATTTCTTGTGGATCCTGGAAGCTCGACCGATGTCCTTTACAAGGATACATCCAAAGGTTTAAAGCTAGATCATGAGCTCCTTCAACCTTTTAAAGGTTCGTTGGTGAGTTTTTCCGGAGAATAGGCGAAGTTTCAGGGATATATCATGGTTTTAACAACATTCTAGAAGACATGGACCGAGGTTAGAATCGTGATTAATGGAAAAAAAATACTTATGTTATAAACGGGAACAACTTTTTTACAAATATTTTGATATATGAAAAGAATTATAGCTACTGATTTATTATTTCTTTTAAAAATAATAATATTTTTTGGTTGAACAATTTAATTTTTTATTTATTTCATTTTTATTATATTTTGAAAAAAATACGCGTACCATATCAGTACCCGTGCGAATGCACGAGTATCCCACTAGTTTACTTGAAAGGTTTAATATGTCATTAGTTGAATGAACCCTGTCTTTTATTTTTATTTCATGAATTGTTGGGGAACATAACCAGATAGATTCAGATAAAAAAATACATAAATATTACTCTCGATGATGAATGGTATGAAATCTTGATTATTATGAATTCTAATATTTTTATGATTTATAATTAAAGAATTAATTTATTCTCATGGTCAAAATAATTTGTTATTATTTGATAGCTATTAGATTATTACTCATTTACTTTTATCTTTAATCTTAAAAATGTGATTGAAATATTTTATGAAATAATACGGGACACGTTCAGTTAAATTCAAACAAAAAAAACATACATAAATATTATTTTCAATATACATTTGAGTAGGGGTGTTCAAATCCAAACCAATCCAAATAAAAACCGCAAATTGATCTAAAAAAATTGAAAACCGTAAAAAACCGAAAATTATTGGATGTGTTTGGATGTCATTTCATAAAAACCGATCGGTTCAGATCGGATTTTGGATTGATTTTTCAAAACCGATCCAAACTAAACCGAACCGTATGTATATATTTGTATACTTATTGATTTTTTATTAGTATAATACCTTTTGTTAATTTAATTTTAGTTAATACTTTTTATATAAAATACTATTTATTAGTTTGATTTAATTTATTAATTTTTATTATTTTATTTATTTTAATTGATAATTGATCATTATTATTTTGTAATATTAACTTTTAATAAAGTAGAAGTTATATATTATATCAAATTTATTATTTATTAGTGTTTTTACAAGATTATTAAAATTATAATTTGTAATTTGGATATCCAAAAAATCGATCAAAATCAAACCATAAGAAATTGGATCGGATCGGATCAGATTTTTTTAACCAATCATCCAAAATCGAACCAAATCGCAAGTAAATATATCTTTAGATCGGATGACATTTTGCTACAAAACCGATCCAAATCGAACCGCGAACACCCCTACATTTGAGTATAATTGTGCCGTAAGAAAAACAATTTCTCACCAATATATAACTAGTTAATGTATCAAAAGCTAACCTTCAAAAGGAAAGTCTTCCAGGACAACGCAGACTCCTAATTCCTCAAAATTTTTTTATCCATCTAATTCCTCAAGTTAAATTATTTGCTTTTGGTTAACGATGAGGTAATAATTATTTTGCTGCTCCTTAAAGACATAGTAAGAATCTTGATTTGTTTAAGACCAAACCTAACATATTTATCAACTTATAATGTATTAAATTATCTCTCACGTCTCACGTTGGATGGGTGAGAGAGATGTTAAGCATATGCCACTGTGATAATCACATAAAAATATATTGTAAAAATATACCAATAAATACCATTGAATTTTCATATGATGAAATAATAGAGCCTTAGTTGTCTTGACCATATCCTTGAAAAATGATGAGTAGAAAATTTCTATAGGTTGTGGTAGTCAAGTGTAGAAGCATGCCAACAAAATGTCCTTAATAAGCAACAAAATCATAAAATAATAGTCGTTGAAGTGAAAGGTGGAAGGACTTTTTTGAGGGAGCTCTTGTCCACAAATGACATATTGATAAGGATATTTGAGATTGAGAGTGTCTAACTGAAACCCACAACAGAAGTCTAGAAATCATTTGTTTTTGAAAAACTATGGGGCATTTGTTTAAAATATATCATTCCATATTTGGTAAAAAATAAAAATAAAATATTTTCAAAATTTTTTTAGAAATAAAATTTACATATAGTTTTTTTAAACTTTTTATTTCAATGTTAAATGATAAGAAATTTTTATTTTAGAAAATAAAACACAATTATTAAACTGAGTTTTTATTACTATTTTTAGTTTTATATTTGTAAACTAATTAAAATTTATAAAAATATAAAAAAAAACTACGATAAACATAAGGAGGGATGAGATTCTTGAAAATAGAAATCTTAAAAAAAATTAATTTCAAGAATAAATTTTGAAACCAATAAATAAGCACAACCTGGATGAAAAAAATTGGTTAAAAAAAAATGAAATTTTTTCTCCCTTCCTTTCTTTTCCAAACCTCTTAGAAATTCTTCAAAATTTTAAATTTATCATTTGTATAATTGTATTATTGAATTTGGAGCATATTATTGAAAGTGTTAGCATTTTAAAATTTGAATACTTTTAATAAAAAATATAGGGTTAATACCCATTTTGTCCCCTGCCATATAGGCGCTTTTCGAAAAATCCCCCTGTAAAAAAAAAACTTGCAAAAAAAAACCCTAACATTTGAAGATTCTCTCAGTTTTGGCCTTCATCACATCCAGTCACTAAAAATGCCAAAATGGCAGGGGTCAAAATAAAAACGCTGCCAAAATGGCAGGGGTCAAAATGAAAACGCTGCCAAAATGACAGGGGTCAAAATAAAAACTCTGCCAAAATGACAGGGGTCAAAATGACAGGTTTTTGGTGACTGAATGTGATGAAGGTCAAAATTGAGAGAATCTTCAAATGTTAGGGTTTTTTTTGCAAGTTTTTTTTTACAGAGAGGTTTTTCAAAAAGCGTCTATATGGCAGGGGGCAAAATGAGTATTAACCCAAAAATATATTTTGAATTAGAAACTCAAATATTTTTTCTCTTGGCTATAAGCCCCCCAAAAACACTTAGATTCTGTTTGATAAAAATAACGGTTGACTGATAAATTAGCTGATAGCTGATAGCTGGTGACTGATAATTTATAATTCATAGCTGATGACTAATGACTTATAGTTGATAATCTAATTGAAGTGTTTGATAAAATAGCGGTTTAATTATCTGAATAAAATAAAATGACATAAAAGATATTTAATAATAATGATTTTATTTTATATTATAATAAATTATAAAGGATAATTGTGGGTTTTAGTTAACATAATAAAGGTAAAAATGAATGAAAAAATGATAAGATATAAGATAAAACGCTATTTAAAATAGTATTTGAAAAATAAACTATAAAGTAATAAAATAAATTATAAATTCACGATGAAAAAACTATTAACAAACAAGTCTTTTATTGTCATACGAGCTTATAAACTATAAGACATAAACTATAAACTCAAAAAATATCTTGTCAGAGCCTTAATTTATACTAATTTTATTTTTAAATATGACGATCAAATAATCAATGGGCCTATACACACCATGAATGCAAAGGTAATATAATTATAAAACCCATTTATATTTTTAACGTTTTCGTTCCAATTATGTCAAACACTTTATACTGATATAGTTTAGATTATAGAATCCGAACATGCTCATGATGCCTTTTTAGATCTTAAAATTTGAACACAAACAAGTGTGCTCGCATGTAAGTTTAGATCATAAAAGTCATAAATACGTGTGTTTACTAAAACACATTGGTTTTTAATTGGTATGAACCGTTCCAAATATGGAAGTTTCTTATGATGCTCATACCGATGCGAAAACTAACATTGTTCCTCCTGTTGTGTATTATATAAATTGTCGTTTACAATTCACGATTGATTAAAATTTCATTTCATATATGAATATCATTTGATTATGCTAGATATGAGATTTTTCTATTACACACAAAATAAAAGTATTTTAATTTGAGAAAAAAGAATATACACCTACAATGTAAAATATTTTTACACTGTCAACTAATGACAGACGTGTATCTGCCATATCACACTTTTATTTTTAAAATACTATTATGATTTGACACTTTAAAATAATCTAATTAGGTGTCTGTGTAATATTTATTTACACCGACAATACACTACTTTTAAACTCTTTTAATTTTACTATTTAGATATGAATATTCTAAAAGAGTTCTTCTATTACAAAAGTGCACCAAAAGAAAGTGAGCGGCCCATTTGCCTCGATAATGTGAATAACAATCATTTCATGAAAGGAATCTTTATTCATAACTTATATTACCTCTATCCTACAATGAGTGATCCAGTTGATTTTTCACACAAATTAAGAAAAAGAGAATAAACAAAAGAGAGAGAATCATACTTTTACTAAAGTACCCTTGTAAAGTATTGAAAATGATGAAAGTAATATTAATTAGAGGGTAAAATAGGAAAAATTGCATTGGAAACTGAAATGGGTCATACATTTTGGGACAACATTTTATTCCAAATGGGTCACTCATTGTGGGACGGAGGGAGTATTTATTATTCCCTCCGTCTCACAATGAGTGATTCAGTTGACTTTTCACACAGATTAAGAAAAAAGAATAAATGAAGGAGAGAGAATGATATTTTTACTAAAGTACCCTTATGCTGTATTGAGAATGATGAAAATAATAGTATTAATTAGAGGGTAAAATAAGAAAAATTGCATTGAAAATTGAAATGTGTCATATATTTTGGGACACTATTTTATTTCAAATGGGTTATTTATTGTGGGACGGAGGGATTATTAACTTATACTATTTATTATTGTCATTGTTTGTGTGTAACAATAATAAAATTTTACAAATATATTTGAAGGGTTACTTATGATGATGGTAATATATTGTGAGATATTAGAAAAAGGCAGGTTAGGGCGTACCATATCGTTGATGTGTTGTTGATCTGTCAACATATTGTGGCTATTGGATGAGCGGGCATAGAGAAAAGAGAGTTTCATGAAGGCACTATTGGGAGGGTTAATATAGAGGTCATGATAGTCGATGCACGATATGTCTTGCAGTACACGAGGTAGAGGAGGAACCAGAGAGGTCAAATATACGCAATAGTCAACTTTATCTTAATATTTTGATAATATTTGTATTTTGTGAACAATATATGGTTTACCTTTTAACTTAAAATATGATATTTTGGTTGAATTACATAAGTGTATGATCTAATTGAATAACAATTATGTATATTTTCACTACGCCAAAATTCGCTTTTGGCAGCACTACAAAGACAGCGCTTTTATCACAAAGCGCTGCTATAAGATTTGAAAAAAATTCTCTAAAAAAAGCGCTGCTAAAGGCTACCTTTAGAAAGCGCTTTCTAAAAGCGCCGCTAAAGGCCGTACATAGACCCCACCTTAGAAAGCACTTTTACAAAAGCGCTGCTAAAGGTATGACCTTAGAAAGCGCTTTTAAAAAACACTGCTAAAGGGTAACCTTAGAAAACACTTTTGAAAAGCGCTGCTAAAGTCCTTAAATTGGCCCCACATTTGAAAGCGCTTTCTGAAAGCGCTGCTATAGGCCAATGAAAAGAAAGCGCTTTCTAAGGAAAAAGCGCTGCTAAATCTAGCACCTAAGAAAGCGTTTTCCAAAAGCGCTGCCTTAGGTAATTTAATAATTAAAAAATAAAAACACGCTTGTTTTCAGAAGAGCCCTAATCATTTTTTCTAATCGTTTTCACTTCTTTCTCTCTCGCGACTGTTCTTCCTTTCTCCAAACGCCACTGAACTTTCTCCGACCGGCATCAATCTCCGACCGCCACTCTACTTTCTCTGACCGCCATCGTTCTCTCTCGCGTCTGCTATTTTCGTTTTCGTTGAAACTGTCGCTCCCAGGATTTTCATCCAGGTACAAACGCGAGAGTGGCGCGGAAAAACAGAGTCGCCAACCGTGTAAATTTATCCCAAGAGAGGGAAAGGGAACACCGCATAAACCTGAGGAAGGGGGAAAGGAATGGTCATTGCAACCATAACCTGGGTTCGGGAGTCGGTTACGCGAGGGGAAGGTGTTAGCACCCCACGCGTCCATCGTACTCGATGGGATCCACGTCTGTTGTCTATTCTAAGGGTGAGTTATACTATCATCTAGGGCTGTACTAAACGGGGGAGGGAAAACAAAGACCGACTCGGTAGGACGTCGACGTCCTAGGCCTACGTACCCCCTTTGTGCAATGGGGAATTCAGAGTCAACGTAGTTCGGACCAAGTTTTTTTTGTGTTTTTTATGAACGACGTTAAGTTCGCGTCCGGCAGTTAGGGTCGATGCCTGTTTGCGTCTCAGACGGAAAGTAACGCGCCCTTTTTGAAAATATCCTTTAGTTTAACAATCCCGAAGGATAAAAAGGTTTGAAGTTGGTTTGTATTTTTTAGGACAGAAGTGATTTAAGTTAGTTCATAAATTGCATTGCACCAAAGTATAGGGCACAGGGGCGAATACTTAACGCATCGTCCCAAGACAGGACGCTCGCTAAGCACTCTAGAAAGATGAGAGGAAGCCCCTCATTTCTCATTCCCCACGCTTAAGGCTCGTGCGCAATACAATTTATTCTTATTAAGTGTTTTCAAGAAGTTCGAGATGAGAAAAGAGAAGACACAAAGGAAACTCTAAGGGGAACTAAGAGTCCTAAAGTTGCCATGCATGGGTGACCTACGGTTAGTGAGGTTTGACGACATCCTAAACCTAAAGGAAAAAAGATGAGAGAAGGAAAGAGTAAGGATGACCATGGATACTTATCCATACCCTGCATAAAAGGTTAGTACCAAACGGACATAAATAATATCAAAGCAAATGCAAAATAAACAATGGCAATATAATAGTGATAACAACCCAAACAAGGATTAAGAAGTCAAATAAACAACCCCAAGACAATGGCACAAGTGCCTTTTCAAACAGATAATCAGACAAGATCAAAGATGCGCATACAAGAATATCTCATGCAAAGAGCCATTAAACAAATAGTAAAACAACTTCTAAAATCATCAAATTAAATATCAAAGTTACTCAACCAGAAACAAACCAAATACCAAAAACTCCTGCAAAAAATAAGATGTTAGTCACTTAAACAATTAGGCAAACTCAGGTGAGAAGCAGGGTTCAGTGTGCCAAAGGGAAGGACCAAAATGCAATATGAAATAGTTTTAAAAATGAAAGAAAAATATTTTAATGTACCTCTGAATGTTATCTAACAAATGCAAAAAGAACGGATTGAAAATATTTTATGGATGCAGAGAAATAAAATAAACAAATTCAGGTATGCATGATATGTGTAATTCAAAAAGAAAATAACTAAATAATTAATTTAGATGATAAAAAATAAAATAAAAATAAAAAATAAAATTTGGAAAATTTTATAAAATGATAAAAAAGTATGCATGAATTTTATTAGAATTTTTTAATGCAAGAATATATTTTTAATAATTGAAAATGAGATATAATAATTAAAATAGAAATAAAATGGAATAAAATGCAAGGGGGTGCGTTTAGTAAAGAAAATGTATTGGAATTGGGAAATGGGCTGAAGGTTGGGGGTGTGAATAGCAGCCCAACCCATCAGCGAAAAAAAATAAAATAAAAAAAGAACAATGGTCTTCAGTCAACGAATTGACTGAACATAGGCCCTTGGATTGATCCTGCGTTCACAAACGGTCAAACAAAATAAAAAATAAGCAAGATGAGGGGTCTAGATTAAATACACACCATAATAACGGTGCACGCCCCTGCATGCAATTGGTCAGAAAAAAACTAAAAAACGCGTGCATAATATGTTCCTCATTAATGTGTTGGCTCAATGGCAGCCACCAGATTCATCCAACGTGCCACGTTTGGTCAATGTAAATAAAAGTAATCAAAATGAAAGAAGATAATTGGTAGACCACGGAAGTTATCATGGGGTAAATAACACACAATCAACAAATTAAAATCAGAAAAAAAATAAAGAAAATAAGACGTGGCACGATCTGGGCCGTTGGATGAAAAGAATGAAGGGCGAGGATTGTATCTTCTACCTCAAACCAACTTCCTTCGCCGGAACCCTCACAGCCGCCGGAGCTAGGGTTCCGGCCACCGTCCTCCGTCACCTGCAACCTAAAACAACCCAGAATTTTCGTGCGAATATACTATTCTGACCAGAAAAATGTGAAGATTCCAAATATCCAATCCAAATTTGCAAACAACCAAAGCATAATAAAAAATGATTGAAACAATGATTGGGTCCAAAACTTTAAACTCACGGTATGATCAATCCACACGTCCAAACACAACAAAAACTACATTAGATTCATCAGTGACAATCACACAACATTATGCATACTTAAAAATTGAGTTTTATGATGGTCAAAAGAATGGCTAACCTGAGATGGTGCACTCCTAATCCTTGCTTTTAGCTGCGAATGATGGTTGGTTTTTACTCTGTGGATCCCCAGAAAGAATATTGTGGAAGAACCTTTGGAAAAAACCTTGTAGATTGAGAGATATGGATGTGAGATGCTTTAGGGTTCAAATTCTCCACTCCTCAAAATGTCACGTGTTGAAACCCTAACTAGTGCATGAATGGGTTTAAATAGACTAGGGGTTTTCACTGATAATGATTTGGGCTTGGGCAATTCCTTGTTTAGTGAGTTTGGGTGATTTTTAGAAAATTGCATAATGTGAGTTACACCTCTCTCCATGCGTGTACACTTAAGAATTCCATGATGGATCCCTCACATTTCAGTTGCTAATCACACCTGTATGGGATTTGGGCTTTGAGATGTATTGGTTAATGAGTTTTCAACATTTTGGCAATTTTGAATAATGGAAAATAAGTGAAGAATAAACCATGGAATTTCTTAATTCTTGGGCCCAAAATAATCCTCAAGGAATGTTCTTTGATATTAGAATGTGGTATGAAGCAATGGAATTGATTATAGGTCATTATGCCCAAAGTTGTGAAAATGGAACCATGAAAAACCCTAAAAACCACTTTGCCTTCTTTTGATTATAACTGGAGTTTCACAAATGATATGGAGACCCACTAGTACTTGTTGGAAATAGGAGAAAAATATCTTCGACTTTCATGTTGGAGAAAAATTCATTTGAAGCTTTCTTGATGATGAAAAGTCAAGTTGAATGCAGTGCAGGAACTTGCCCAAAAAGGAAACTTTCAAATTATAGGTCATTTCCATATTTAGTAACTTTTGCACCAACTCCTGATTCTTGACAAATGTCATGAAACTTGACTCTTGATGACCATATGAGGATGTGGGACCTTGAAAACCTTGGAGAGACCCTCAAAATTCCACAGTTGACTTCCCCTCTCACTGTTGACTTTTACCCAATTCACCTGATTCCCAATCCATTGGCCAATTGAACTCCTCCTGAACCAAAATGATGGACAATCTTCCATTCCTAGATACTTAGGGACCCAAGGAATACCATGGAATCAAGTCTTACCCAAAAAATCAGAAATAAACTGACTTTATAGCAAACCCTAGTTTTGGTACCCTCAGTCTATGAGGAAATAACACAGTCTCCGAATCCAAATTCCTCAGAATATGATGTGTATCCTCTCCAACAAAGATAAGATATGCCATTTAGTGATGATAAAAACCCAAGGAGCTTGCCCATTGGAGCAATAAACCCAAGAATTTCAAAACCCTAATTTATGCACTGGTTAGGAGAGAGTGATCCACTTGAACTCTCTTGCTTGACCCTTTGAAGAATATCTTCTCCTCTTGAACATGCCTCACTCACCTTGACCCCATGCTAGGAACCAATGATATGCACACATGATCATGCAAAATGCAATGAAACATAAGCCAGTTAGTACTAAGGTAGGAGAGCAAATTTTGGGGTGCAACAGAAACAAGAAGAAGAAGAAGCGGAAAACGAAGGAGAAGAAGAGGTAAGTACCATTTTCGTTCTCTCTCGCCACTGTTGTTGTTGAATGCTGCTTCTATTGTTGTTGTTGATACAATGTTGGTTCTGTAGTTGTTGTTGATACAATGTTGATAAAATGTGGTTCTGTATTTTCTGAATGTGGTTCTGTTGTTGTTGATACAATGTTGGTTCTGTTGTTGTTGATACAATGTTGGTTAGAATATTTGTTATTTCGTAACTCTCACACCAAGTGTTCGATGAAATGCTTGAACCAAGTTTAAAATGCAGTTCGGTTATGAGCTTTTAAGTTAGTTGTGTAGTTAGTTTGAAACGGTTAGCATGTTTACCCTTTTATATTCAAAGTATTATTCAGATCCCACTTCAATAACAGAAAGGTTGCGATGTTTAGCATATGGTCCAAGTCAGGTTGTGTTTTCTTATAGCGCATACACAATTAATGGATACACGTTTTATACCAAAAAACAAGATGATAAAAGTACTATGCAAAATAGTGGTGTCGCCGTGGTAGCTGAAGCAATGTACATTTCAAGTGTGAAGGACTTAAACCCCAAATTTGCAAATCTGTCATATTATGGGGTTATCGAGCGCATTTGGGTGTTTGATTATGAGAAGTTTCAGGTTCCTATATTTGGTTGCAAGTGGGTTGAAAATAATAATGGCTTACGAATGGATAAGTTAGGATTTTTGCAAGTGGATCTTAATAGATTGGGGTACAAAGATGAGCCTTTTATTCTAGCCTCTCAAGCTAAACAAGGGTTCTATGTCACTGATCCGACAAGTACGAAATGGTCTATAGTGCTTTTATCTAACAAAGTAATTGATGAAAACATTGGAGATCAAGGTGATATTGATGTTGAGATTGAATCGTTTACTAGAAATGATCAAGATGAGAATATTATAGCAAATGAATCATATATTAGAAATGATCATAATGAGGGTATTTGGATCAATCCAACCGTCTGTGCTGTTAAGAGACGAGTATAACATATTCCAACCAAGAAAAGAAAGAGACGTTAGTGCAAAAGGTACTATTTCGTGTCTATTATTTAATAACTTGAACAATTTATTTACACATTTCAATGAAAATAGTCTAATGTATATTATGTTTTTATTTAAGGTTCTTGTACGATAAATTGATGCACGAGATTCTATCTCGTGTCTTCCGCACGTATAATACTGGCAATGAGTTAGTTTTTCATTCTAATTTCATTCTAATCTTTGTATCTTTTTCATTCTAATCTTTGTTATGATACTTGATAAAACAAGACAACTATATATTCTTATTTGTTTTTTATTTTGTTAGAGCAATACAAGTATAAATTGCGGTTATTACGTTTTGAGGTTTATGAGAGAAATCCTTCATTTGGATCAAATAGAGACTCCAATCATGGTATGGATTTATAACTTAGGATTTATTTTAATATTTATCGAATATTTCATATAATTTATTACTTTTAACAAAATCATGCATGTTATATTTTATTATGTAGTACTTTGATGAATACAAGTGTGCTCATTACTCGAAAGATAAATTGGAAGAAATCAAGGAGGAATTGTGTGAATACTTTATTGAGAAAAGAATTATATAAGGTATGCAAGTTGTTGTGTTGATTTATATCAAATGGTTTATGTGTTGAATTATAATGGTGTATATATTTTGGATTATAATGGTATATAATGCCTATGTTTGAATAAAAGCTTGTTTGTTAAATAAAGGCTCAATGGTTGAAATATAATGCCTATGTGTTGAAATAAAGGCTTGTTGAATGTCATATAATGCCTATGTGTTTGAAATAAAGTCTTGAATTATATAGGTTTATGGTATTATTTCCAAAAATGTGCTTTCTAAAAAAGAAAGAATAGGCAGCGCAACGCTTCCTAAATTCTGATTTATAAAAAATTGCTTTTAAAAAGCACAATTTACGTGAAGAAAAGACAGCGCTTTTCAGAAAAAGCGCTGCCTATAGTTCACAATAGAAAGCGCTTTCCATTAAAAGCGCTGCCTTAAAGTGAAATAAAAATACATTAGACAGCGCTTCAAAAAACGTTGTCTAAAGGAGGACAATAGAAAACGCTTTTTCCTTAAAAAATGCTGCCTAAAGATGCCAATAGAAAACATAAAAAGCCAGAAAAAGCGCTGCTAAATGCCCACTTTAGACAACGCTTTTCTAGAAAAAAAGCTGCTAAAGGCCCACTTTAGAAAGCGCTTTTCTAGAAAAAGCGCTGCTAAAGGCCTACATAAGGCAACGCTTTTGCATAAAACAAAAGCAATGTCTTTACCTATAGCAGCGCCACCTTAGGCAACACTTTTAAGCGCTGTTAAAAGCCAAAAACAACGCTGTCTTTTCCCTTCCGTGGCATAGTGTTTGCATAAACGTCTTAATATATAAGGTTTATAAAATATGTTAAATGTATAATAAAAATATTGTCTAGGAGGGAGATTTACTCTTCTGAGTGTTAATATGAAACTTAACTTATATAATATCCATTGAGTTGTGAAATAAATACACTATCATGAGTTCAAAATGTGTTCAAAGATTAGTCTGAAACTTAACCTACAAACTCATCCTTCTATCAATACAAAAGTTAATTTCTAATTATTGTTTTTTGATAAAACGAACGTGACTCACTTATGAAATATTTTGGTGTGTATATGGGGTTCTCTAGAGGTTAGATTTCGTATTTTTCCAATGACATCTCCGAGTTTTTTAAAGGTGGCTCTTTATGAATAAGGGTGGGAAGAGCAACCCTCAAGAAAAAGAAACTACCAAGAAGAAGAGACTTTATCCTACCACCCCCATAGTTTGATCTGACAACCCACATATTTTTATAATGGCAAAAATACCTTTATTAAAATTTAACCAAAAAATAGCAAATGAAAAATTTGATAGTGGAATTGAAAAAATTTATATGAATTGAAAAATCTGGTAGTGCAATTGAAAAATCCGGTGTGAATTAAAAAATTCGGTATTGTATTTTAAAAGTCCGATATGCATTTTTACTAATTTAAAAAAAAATGAATTTAACACTCCAGATATTTTGATAAATCCAATATATTTTGTAATTTTTCAGATTTTTTAAAAAATCTGGTAGTTAATTTCTGATAGGAAAAAAAACTGAAATTAACGCTATCAGTTATTTCGAAAAATCCGCTACAATATCATATTTTTTGAAAAATTCAGTAAAAAATCATAGATTTTTGAAAAACCCAGTAAAAATTTATTTATTTTTTTTGAAAAATCTGATAAGAACTTAATAAACTTTTTGAAAAATTCGATAAAAGCTCATAGACTTGAAAAATTCGTAAAAGACTTATAAATTTTTGAAAAATTCAATAGTATATTTGAAAATTCCCATAATAATTCAGATTTTGAAAAATCGAGTAGTGTATTTGAAAAATTCGGCTGTCCAAATTCGGTAAATTTTAAAAAATTCAATAAAAATGAATGAGATTCTTAAAAATTCGATAAAAACTCATATAATTCTCAAAAGCCGATATAAAATCGTGAAAATTTTTCCAAAAATCTTATAAAAATTCACGAATTTTCCAAAATTTAAAAAACACGCTGTTTTTTAAAAACAAAAAATAATCACAAAGTATATTATAGTAAAAGCACCCGTCATGTGGGGGTGTCAAGACAAACTGTGATATGACAGTATAAAATCTTTCAGATGGTATTCTAAGTCAAGGCCCAATATAGTTCATTTTAAAGAGGCCCATTATTCATTAAACAAAAACATCAACGAAAGTTTTTTGACAAAAAAAAAAGAAAAAACAATTAAATTGTAAAACACAAAACTCAGCGTCTCAAAAAAAAAAATACTTCCCCGGTCACTTTCCCCTTGTAGTGTCCAAACAACTGAACTTCTTAACTTCCCGAAAACCTCGCCGGAGTTCATCCTACGCTGCCGCAAACACCCACAAATCCGTCCAGGTTTTCATTTTCACTTCTCCAAACCCTATTCCAATGTGATTTTAACAAATTGAATTACTACATCAGAAAATCATTTTTTTTTAGCTTCTGCTTAATTTAATTTCTCAATAAATCATTGTTCCTCCATTTAGGTACATCATTGAAATCAGATTATTGAGGGGAAAACTGTTGTATAATTTGTATGTTGAACATGTGAAGAATTGTTTTGGAAGTTTTGTGGATCTGAGAAATCTGAATGTTATTGTAGAAACTATGGATTCTTCTAATGTAATGGGTAATACGATTCCAGAACCTAATAATGAAATGGAATTTGAGTCTCATGAAGCTGCGTATTCATTTTACAAAGAATATGCTAAGTCTGTAGGGTTTGGTACTGCTAAGTTAAGTAGTCGTCGGTCTAGGGCATCGAAGGAATTTATTGATGCTAAGTTTTCATGTATAAGATATGGTAATAAGCAACAATCGGACGATGCGATTAATCCTCGTCCTTCTCCGAAAATCGGTTGTAAAGCAAGCTTGCATGTGAAGAGAAGACCGGATGGTAAATGGTATGTTTTTAGTTTTGTGAAGGAGCATAATCATGAGCTTTTGCCTGATCAAGCTCATTTTTTTCGAAGTCATCGGAATTCTGATCCGTTGAGTATTGATGTTCGGATGCGGCGGAAGAAGAACTCGACTGCAGGTGGTAAGTTGTTTAGTGCTTATCAAAATGTTGATTGTTTAGAGAGATTTATGAATCGTCAAAATGACAAAGGACGGAGTTTGGTTTTAGAATCAGGGAATGCTCAGTTGCTTCTTGAATTATTCATGCATATGCAGGAAGAGAATCCGAAATTTTTCTATGCGATTGATTTGAATGAAGAGCATCGACTTAGAAATGTGTTTTGGGTTGATTCTAAAGGGTTGGAAGATTTCGGTTATTTTGCTGACGTTGTTTCTTTTGACACAACGTATTTTACTAGCAAGTATAAAATACCGTTGGTGCTTTTCGTTGGAGTTAACCATCATATTCAACCGACATTGCTTGGATGCGCGTTGATAGCTGATGAGACGATTTATACTTTTGCCTGGTTACTGCACACATGGTTTATAGCAATGGGAGAACGTGCTCCGCAAGTGTTTCTGACCGACCAAAACGATGCTATTAAAGCTGCTGTTGCTGCTGTTTTTCCAGGAACGCGTCACTGTTTTTGTTTGTGGCATGTTTTGGAAAAGATACCAAAAAACCTTGAACTTTTAGGTGCATGGCATGATAGCTTTATGCAAAAGTTCAACAAATGTATATTTAAATCATGGACAGAGGACCAATTTGAAAAGAGATGGTGGAAGCTGGTTGATAGGTTTAAAATTCGAGATGTTAAGTGGGTCCAATCCTTGTACGATGATCGCGCGTGTTGGGTGCCAACTTTTATGAGGGATATTTCTTTTGCCGGTTTGTCTACTAGCTCGCGCTCAGAAAGTTTAAATTCTTTGTTCGATAAATATATTCAAGTTGATACTTCACTGAGAGAATTTATCGAGCAGTACCGATTGATTCTTGAAGATAGATACGAAGAGGAAGCCAAAGCAAATTTTGATGCTTGGCATGAAACACCCGAGTTAAAGTCTCCTTCCCCGTTTGAAAAACAGTTGTTGTTAGTTTACACTCACGAAATCTATCAAAAATTTCAGTTTGAGGTTTTGGGTGCTTCTGCTTGCCATCTAAAGAAAGAAAATGACGGCGTGATTGCTACTTATAATGTGAAAGACTTCGAAAATGATCAGAACTACATGGTGGAATGGAACACATCGAACTCAGATATATGTTGTTCCTGTCACTTGTTTGAATATAAGGGTTACCTTTGTAGACACGCAATTGTCGTTCTCCAAATGTCTGGTGTTTTTAGCATCCCGGCAAAGTATATATTGAAAAGATGGACAAATGCTGCTTTAAGTAGGCATCTTATTGGTGAAAAACTGGAAGACGTTCAATCCAAGGTCCGGAGATTCAATGATTTATGTAGACGAGCCATAATATTGGGCGAAGAAGGTTCTTTATCCCAAGAAAGTTACCATATGGCTTTAGGTGCAATAACTGAAGCTCTAAAGCAATGTGCGAATTTGAACAACTCTGTTGAGAATGCAGCCTTAGCTAGTACTCATGATGGTTGCAATGTTGTAGAAGAGTATCAATCTGTTAGTACATCTACTGATAAGGTTTCTGATCCAAAGATGAATACGGGTAAGAAACCTGCGAGGACTGGTGTGGCTGGTAGGAGTCTAGGAAGTGTCGAAAACATTGAAGGAAATAAAGGAAAGGTCAGTTTTTTTTGGTGATTACCGATTGCGTGATGTAATCGTTTTCTTTTTCTTTAACGTGGCATTCTTTATGTTACAGGTACCTCAGTTTGGAGTAGTTAGTGGTAACGATGGTTTTCAACAAATGGTATGTTATGCCGTGATTTTTTCTATAATCATAAGTATCTATTTATAATGTGTTCAAATTTTGATAAATAAATTATGCCGATTGATCGAATGTCCTTTCATAGAAATGCTTGTTTTCCGAGTTTAAACATATGGTTTCAAATTTAAAATGTCTGTATTTGCTTGTGATAGGAGCCTACTGATCTAAGGTCACATAATGTCGTGCCAATGCAGTTTCACAGCATGGTGCCGGCTGCTATGTTTCATAATGTCTCGTCTCCGTTTCACAATGCAAGCTCAACTCATTTGCATGACAACCATCTTCCTCCTTAGGTGAATAAGTATTCTTCTAAGAAGGATCCAAAGACACATGTATTGAATTCTACATAAGAGACGCAACTTCCGAAAGGCACGGTACATGTTAAACTTGATAATATCTGCGCTTTGGAGAGGCTAGGTGAGCAGGTGACATTTGAAAAACTTGAGAACCATAGTACTCCAATGATAAGCTCGCCATCGACATAGGTATCTTGTGTTGGTTTTGTTTATGCTTCGGTTGGATTTGCGTAAATGGCGAAAGATATGTATTGTTTTGAACTTAGAATTAGTGGGGGGAAAGTTATCCAAAAGCACTTGTTAAAATGAAAATATTTAAAAATTGAAGGCTTGAATGTTTCTGAATTGATAAACTGATTTTATAAGGACTTCGTTTCCTGCGTTGGAAAGGTTATTGTTGCTCCAATAATTCATTTTCATTCTTGAGGCACTCTTTCCATCCTTCGTGTTCTTCCACACTACCGTGAAAAGTCAGAAATGTTCCTAGCTGCTGGAGATGTATCTCCAGACGCACCTAAAATCACATCAACAAAGGTGTTGCAAGCGAGACACTTCTATTTTGTTCAAAAAAAAAATCCAGAGATGCATCTTCAAAGTATTCAGACATATATCTACGTAAAGTGCCGTGCTATGCCTGTGGCTGAACAATTATTATCAGGAATACGAGATTAATACACAATGCACTTCCCACCATTTTGTGAACCGAAACAAAGGTCAGAAATGTTCCTAGCGGCTGGAGATGTATCTTCGGACACACCTAAAATCACATTAACAAAGGTGTTGCAAGTGAGACACTTCTATTTTGTCCGAAAAAAAAATGTCCAGAGATACATCTTCAAAGTACTCAAACATATATCTATGTAAAGTGCCGTGCTATGCCTCTGGCTGAACAATTATTATCAGGAATACGAGATTAATACACAATACACTTCCCACCATTTTGTGAACCAAAACAACAAAATGCACCCAAACATCCTCCCCATCTCTTTCTCTGTCAATCAATGCAAGTAAAAAGATATTCACTTACTCGAAGAAGGAAAAAGGATTTTAATAACAGGGAAATATGAAAAGAAACAATTTAA
This sequence comes from Lathyrus tuberosus, assembly GCA_022829125.1. Taxonomy (NCBI): domain Eukaryota; kingdom Viridiplantae; phylum Streptophyta; class Magnoliopsida; order Fabales; family Fabaceae; genus Lathyrus; species Lathyrus tuberosus. Next base: position 201,510 of record JALAZF010000790.1, read on the forward strand.
TCAGAACAAAATCTTTGACATGTTATACTACCAAAATTCCCAGGATTCTCTCGATGCTTTTTCTAATAGGCATCATGCCTTTCACTTCGCAAATATATATTTAATATAACAATCTTTCAGCATAGATAGAATGGTTATTTGAAATTGAAGTTATTGGGAAAGGTTTGATTTGGATTTTGTTTCGGGCTGTGTTTTTATCCTCGAAAGAGACACTCAGCAAAAGGAGATTTGTAATTATTCTTTAGCATCAAGAGATACATCTCTAAAATTCAGAAATGCATCTCTAAACAGTTTTTTAGGTAAAATAAATGTGTCTCACTTGTAACGTTTTTGCTGATTTGATTTTAAGTGTGTTTTGAGATGTATCTTGAGACGTTAGGGGTATTTTTGGATTTCTAGGAGTGCGAATCGCACACTAAGATAGAAAGAGTAATATTCTTCATTCTTTCACAAATTTAAAGTTAGCATTTTTTACTTTTAGCAACCATTAATAAAAGAGCCAATGTACCCTAACTAACCTATACACCTAACATGGTCGCAACAGAATCCTTCTATTCATTTGGGACATTATGTATACATAGAATTTTTGATTTTTGTGAATGTACGTTTGGAAGAAGAAGTCTATGTCAGTCAACCATTAGGATTCAAAATCAAAAGGCAAGAGTCGAAGGTATACAAATTGAGGAAGGTTATCTATGGTTTGAAGCAAGTCCCAAGAACTTGGAATAAGAGAATAGATAACTTCCTAATCGAAGTAGGTTTCACAAAGTATGTCTCTGAACATGAAGTGTATGTCAATGATGCATATAGGGTTAGTCGAATCATCTTATGCTTGTATGTAGATGACTTATTGATTACAGGTGTAGATGAAGCAGATATAAGAAGAGTTAAGTCGAAGTTGATGCAAGAGTTTGAAATGCCTGACCTAAGAAATTTGTCACATTTCTTAGGGATGAAGTTCAAAGACACAGGTGAAAGAGTGTTCCTACACCAAAAGAAATATGCCCAAGATGTCTTGAAAAGGTTCAAGATGAGCAACTGTAATGCAGCTGCTACGCCATTAAAAACTGGAGCAAAATTGAGGAAAGATACAAATGATGAGTTTGTAAGTGCAACATTGTACAAACAAATCATTGGATCCTTGAGGTTTCTTTGCAATACCAGGCCAACTATCTGTCAAAGTGTCGGACTATTGAGCAGATTCATGGATAAACTAGAAGAATGTCGTCTCACTGCAGTCAAGAGAATGCTGAGATATATCAAATGTACGATTGATCATGGTGTGCTGATGACAAGACAGAAGAAGACCAACACAGATGCAGAGGTATATGACTACAATAATTCTGATTTCAGTGGAGATCAAGACGAGAAGAAGAGTACTGCTGGCTACATATTCATGATCGAAGGCGCTCTGATCTCATGGAGCTTAAGAAAGCAAAGCATTGTGGCTTTGTCATCTTATGAAGCTGAGTACGTGGTTGTATCATATGCAACATGTCAAACAACATTGATAGAGATGTTGCCCGAAGAGCTCAAGATAATGAAACCTAGGAAAATAAAGCTGTTTGTCGACAACAAGTCAGCTATCGACCTGACGAATCATCTAGTGTGTCATGGTTGAAGTAAACACATAGAGATAGGGTATCATTTTCATAGGGATTAAGTTAACAAAGGAAAGTTTGAACTTGAGCATTGCAAGAAAAAATGACAACTAGCTGATATACTCACCAAACCTCTGAAGAAAGTCAGGTTCGACGAGTTGAAGAGAAGTATCAGGATGAGAAGTCTCGAGAACATGAAATAGGGGGTATGTTAGAATTTGTAATTCGATGTTCTGCCAAAAGATAGTATTCGACTATGTCGAAGTAGCTAGTCGAAGGTGTAAGAGTCAATTGTATTCGATTATGTTGAATACAACATTTAAGTTGTTGTGTCGAAGCCAAAAATATAATTTGTATATTTTGGATTTGGGTCGATTTGTATAGTTTTGGGGTATGCGCTTTAGTTGCCTATATAAAGGGCAGAGTATGATATAAATAACAACTTCACTCAATAAGGATTGCACTTTTCACAAGTTCAGTTTATAGTTTTTCTCTCTTCTTCTTTTTCTCTCATCTTTCTTGAAAATCCTTATGTTCCAACAATCTCCATCTTTTTGAGAGAAAATTCTCCATCTTTACGAGAAATTCCCCAAGTGATCTCCACTATCAAATGCATGTTAAGGCCTTTACTCTGACTCAATTTTTTAAGAGTTGTGACCGTTGAAATCACCACAACTTACTTTATCCAGGTAATACTAGTTAGACAAATCTAATTTTTGAGAATTTGGGAGGCTAAAGCCACCATAATTTTAACATTTAAACAAACATAAATGGTGTATCTAGATTTTAATATTTAGAGGAGACAAAAGAAATAATTTTAAAAATTTAGAGGATTTAAGAGAAATATACACAGTATAATGAAGATTTCCTTTGTTTTAAAGATTAATTACTTCTTTTGTTTTCTATTTTAATCCATTCACAATAGCTATAATTTAAATTTAGATACTTTTATTCTCTCTTAAATATTTCTACTCAAAATAATTGTTTTTGTTCATTTTTGATGTTGTTCGTATGTGGAATGTAAAATATCAAAACGTGATAGATTAATAATATAAGTAATATATCATAATCTTATAAAAAATATTTCATTTGTATTTTTTTCAATAATTGTCTTTTTACAATATCGATGGATTATTTATTATTATTTTTTTAATATCATAGTCTTATTTATTAACTATTTTTTTATTCAATGACTATTAATTATAAGTAATAAGGATATTCTAATAAATAAGATTAATTTATAATTAAAACCAATGTACCTAATCATTTTTTTAAGAATCATGCAATGTTTAAATATAATACTTTTTAAATACTTTTTATGAATAAAAAAAAGATATAATATTTTTTATGAGACGGAAGGAGTCAATAATTGAAATCATAGTCATTTGCCAGGATTCGAACACGAGTCAGGTAGGTTATGAGACGGAAGGAGTAATTACGAATGACTATTAATTATTGCTTTGTTTGATAAAAATAACAGTTGTCTAATAAGTTAGTTGATAATGTACATTTTTTGGATGATGCTCGATAATCGATAGTTTATATTTTATAGTTGATAATTGATAACTGATAATCGATATGTTATATGAAATATTTGATAAAATTAACGGTTCAACTAGTTGATGAATATAAAATAGTAACATAAAAAACATTTAATAAAAAAATATTTTATTTTAAACTAAAATAAATTATAAAAGATAAAATTAAATTTTAATTAAAATAATAAATATAAAAGTGAAAAAAAAAAAAAAAAATTATAAACTATAAATTAAACACTATTTAAAATAACATTTAAACTATAAATATAAAATAATAAAATAAACTATATATTCATTATAAAAAGTCCGTTACCATATTTTATTGTTACAAAAATTTATAAATAATAAATTATAAACAATAAACTCGAAAATATGTTACTTTGAATAAAACTTTATATTTTAATTTGATTTAAATACACTTTTGGTCACTGTAAATTAGCGAATTTTTGAGTTTAGTCTCTGTAATTTATGTATTTTGTTTGAATTCCTATATTTCACTTTTTGCGTGCGTTTTAGTCTAAAGCTCAAATCTGCAAAAAAAATTTGAAGAAAAATCCACAAAAAACTTGTCAATTTTCCTGCAGATTTTAAGTTTAGTGACTAAATCACATGAAAAAGTGATATATAAAAATTCAAACAAAAACAAAAATATAGAGATTAAACTTAAAAACCCGGTAACTTATGTGAACCAACAAACTATTTAAACTTTTTTATTTTTATTGAAAAGCTTAAAACACCTTTCCAGGTAATCAAATAAACAAATCCCAAATGTTGTTAATTGAACTCAGAAAATCTGCAAAACAATTATTTTTCTTTGAAAGACTTAAGTATCTTCTCCTGCATTTAAGTAAATGTTGGCTTAAAAAACTAATCCCTCCGTTTCATATTATAAGCAAATTTTATTTTTTAGATACATTGAATAATTAATGTATTTGGTCTATATATAGACCAAATACATTAATTATTCAATGTATTTAAAAAATAAAATTTGCTTATAATATGAAACGGAGGGAGTATGAAATTTATACGGAACCGAACTCCTTTTTTCCCTATAACATATAGTAGTTCCTCCATATAGTCAAATATAAATAGAAACTTATATTTCTTGCACTTGATCAGAAGTTGATTCTTCAACTTTATTAAACAACAGTTCCAAATTTGGCATCAAGAAAAAAAATATAAATAAAAAATCGTCATATTAGATAGATTAAAAGAGAAGTAAATTCTAATTAATCACAATTTAGGATTTTCTGCTATGGATGAATACCGTCTCCTTTTTTGTGGAGGTCTCTCTTCTAGTGACGGTGTTTCTCTCTTTTAACATGTAGGCTATGTTGGTGATTTTAGTATCATCAATGTATTTTAGTAGTAATGTGATTTGCTATAGGGCGATGCAATTATGCGTTAAGCTTGGAAACGAGTTAGGGTAGTGCGGAGTGCACGCTCGTCGAGCCAACGTATAATTGAATGCGAATAATTGAAACGGGGTTCCAAGGGGCGAAGCCCCTGGCGGGGTGCGGGGCAGCGCCCCGTTGGGGTTCCAAGGGGCGAAGCCCCTGGCGGGGTGCGGGGCAGCGCCCCGTTCGAAATTTGTTTTTTGAACAGTTGAACCCTTTCCCAACCGACATAACCGTTTCTGAACAGTTATGTCTTTTCGGTTTCTGTTATTGATCTCCTATATAAGGAATTATTTGGCCTCGGTTTTCGGTTACAGAAAAACGATAATTTCTCTCTACATTCCTGATCAGTTCTCTTTTGCCAGAAACAGATTGTTCTTCAAGAATTATCCCCACAAAGATTTCGTGAACTCAGGCAAGAATAGGGTCGAAATACTTTGTTCGGAAAGTGTACGAACACGATTCTTCGAAGTTATCCAGGATTATCATACCCGAATATCTAACAAACGAACAAAGTAATTTCTGATAATCATGGCTGGAGGAAGCACCATCAAGGAGATGACTACAAATTTCGAAAAATTGGACAAGTTTCAAGGACAAGACTTCAGGCGTTGGCAGAAGAAGATGCATTTCATGTTGACAACGTTGAAGGTGGTGCACGTCCTGTCTACACCGATTCCTGAACTTCTGGAAGATGACTCGGTTGAAAATCTGAGACGCAGATCAAAGTGGGAGAACGACGACTACATATGCAGAGGGCACATTCTTAACGGTATGTCTGATCCCTTATTTGATATTTACCAAAACGTGGAATCTGCAAAGGAATTGTGGGATTGTCTCGAATCCAAGTACATGGCAGAGGACTCATCCAGTAAGAAGTTCCTGGTAACCGATTTCAACAATTACAAAATGGTTGAATCGAGGTCTGTCATGGAACAATTCAATGAACTCCTTCGAATCCTTGGACAGTTCACACAACACGGATTGAAGATGGATGAAACAATATCTGTCTCAAGCATCATAGACAAGTTGCCTCCTTCGTGGAAGGATTTCAAACACAATCTGAAGCATGGAAAAGATGAACTGTCTTTGATCCAACTTGGAAGTCACTTGCGCATAGAAGAATCTCTAAGAGCGCATGAGGATGACAAAGGAAAAGGCAAAGAAATTGCTGGACCCTCGGTTAATATGGTCGAAGAGGGTGGTAAGAACGATAACAACAAAAACAAAGGAAAGAAGCGTGCTTTCAAGAACAAAAAGGGCAGTTTCGGTGCTAACAAGAAACCGAAACTAGAATACTGGAAGTGTGGCAAAACAGGCCACTTCAAGAAGGATTGCCGTTTCGGCAAAAAGCACGACAACGCGAATGCAAGTGGTTCAGGAAAGGGGTCTAAGGACCAATCCGAAAACCAAGGCCAGAAATCAATTCGTGATTTGAATAGTTTGATTAAACATTCAGTTTCACTAAATTCTGAAGCATTTTATGTGCAGGATGATGCTATCGCGTGGTGGATTGATTCTGGCGCCACAACACATGTTTGCAAGGATCGTTTCTGGTTCAAGACTTTTGTTCCAGTGGAAGATGGTTCTGTCCTCTACATGGGAGATGATCACTTCGCTCCCGTTGAAGGCAAAGGAAACGTGGTGCTAGAATTCAGTTCTGGAAAGACTATTACTTTGTTTAATGTTTTGTATGTTCCTAAACTACGTAAGAATTTAATTTCTGGTCCTGTATTAAATAAGCTTGGATACAAGCAAGTGTGTGAATCCGATAAATATGTTTTATCGAAGTCTGGTGTGTTTGTAGGATTTGGATATTATAATAATGGTATGTTTATGATGAATTTGAATGGAGTTCCTAATGATTCTGGTTCTGTATTTATGTCCTCTTCGAATGTTATCAATTTTTCGTTATGGCATGCTCGTCTAGGACATGTACATTATAAAAGAATGCATGAAATGTCTAAAGATGATTTAATTCCTGTTTTTAATGAAAATGTAGAAAAGTGTAAAACTTGCATGTTAACAAAGATCACTAGGCAACCTTTTAAAAGTATAACAAGGAAATCTGTCATTCTTGAGTTGATACATAGTGATTTATGTGATTTACATGCTACTCCATCATTAGGGCATAAAAAATATTTTGTCACTTTCATAGATGATGCATCTAGATTCTGCTATGTTTATTTGTTGCACGCTAAGGACGAAGCCTTAGATAAATTCAAAATTTATAAAACTGAAGTTGAAGTGCAACAAAATGTGCTGATTAAAACATTACGTACAGATAGAGGTGGTGAATATTATGATCCTGTATTTTTCCAATCCGTAGGAATCATTCATGAGACTACGGCACCTTATACACCTCAACAAAATGGTGTGGCTGAAAGGAAAAATAGAGTTCTTAAAGAAATGGTGAATGCCATGTTATCTTACTCTGGTTTGAGTGACGGGTTTTGGGGAGAAGCTATGTTAACGACTTGCTATTTGTTAAATAGGGTTCCTAATAAAAGGAACAAGACTACCCCATATGAACTTTGGTATAAGAAACGACCCAACTTAACATTTCTACGTGTTTGGGGTTGTAGGGCCGTGGTTAGACTCCCGGACCCAAAAAGGAAAACTTTGGGTGAAAAGGGTATAGCTTGCATCTTTGTTGGATATGCTGAGCACTCCAAGGCCTATAGGTTTTATGTTATAGAACCTAATGACTCGATCTCTATTAACACGATTATAGAATCGAGAGATGCCATATTTGATGAGAATTGTTTCTCTTCTATACCTAGACCAAAGGTCTCTATACCTAATTCAGATGAATCTCTAAGGGATGATCATTCAAATGATGTGCCAAGTGAGACACTTGAACCCCGTAGGAGCAAAAGAGCTAGAAAATCCAGATCTTATGGATCTGATTTTCAACTATATTTAGTTGAGGGATCAAAGGATCAGATTGATACTCAATACTATTATTGCTATAGTATAGAGGAGGATCCAAGAACGTATGATGAAGCTGTGAAATCTCGAGATTCTGGTTTTTGGAAAGAAGCAATTGATGAAGAGATTGGTTCTATCATGGAAAATAATACTTGGGTATTATCTGATTTACCACCAGGTTGCAAACCATTGGGTTGCAAACGGATCTTCAAAAAGAAGATGAAAGTCGATGGTACAATTGACAAGTTTAAAGCTAGATTAGTTATTCAAGGCTTCAGACAAAAGGAAGGGATTGATTATTTCGATACCTATGCTCCAGTTGCCCGTATCACTACTATTAGATTGTTGATTGCCTTGGCGGCTATTCATAATCTAGTGATTCATCAAATGGATGTCAAAACAGCATTTTTGAATGGTGATTTGGAAGAAGAAGTGTATATGAAGCAACCTGAAGGATTTGTAATGCCTGGTAATGAGCATAAAGTGTGTAAGCTAGTTAAGTCGTTGTATGGGCTGAAACAAGCTCCGAAGCAGTGGCATCAAAAGTTTGATGAGGTTGTTTTGTCTAATGGTTTCATTCTAAACCAAGCTGACAAATGTGTATATAGCAAATTTGATACATCCGGTAAAGGAGTTTTCATTTGTCTATATGTTGATGACATGTTGATCTTTGGCACCGACCAAAATCAAATTGATAAAACGAAGAATTTCTTGTCATCAAAGTTCTCCATGAAGGATATGGGAGAAGCGGACGTTATTCTTGGTATTAAGATTAAACGGGAGAATAAGGGGATTGTAATTACGCAATCTCATTACATTGAGAAAATACTCAAGAAGTTCAATTATGAAAGTTGTTCTCCAGTAAGTACTCCCATGGATCCGGGAGAAAAGCTTATGCCAAATACAGGTAAACCTGTGGATCAACTCGAATACTCAAGAGCTATAGGCTCTTTGATGTATGCTATGATTAGCACTAGACCGGATATTGCTTATGCGGTTGGAAAGTTGAGCAGATTTACTAGTAATCCTAGTAGACATCATTGGCATGCGATAACTAGGGTATTCAAGTACTTGAAGGGTACTATGAATTATGGATTGTCATATATGGGATTTCCTTCGGTATTAGAGGGTTATTTGGATGCTAGTTGGATAAATAATGCTGAAGATTCATCCTCTACAAGTGGATGGGTGTTCTTGCTTGGGGGAGGTGCCATCTCATGGGCTTCCAAGAAGCAAACATGTATAACTGGTTCCACAATGGAATCTGAGTTTGTAGCATTAGCTGCTGCTGGTAAAGAAGCAGAATGGCTAAGGAACTTGGTATATGAGATTCCGATATGGCCTAAATCGATATCACCAATTTCTATCCGTTGTGATAGTACTGCCACACTGGCTAAAGCTTATAGTCAAATATATAATGGAAAGTCTAGACATTTGGGTGTTAGACATAGTATGATTAGGGAATTAATTATGAATGGGGTGATATCTATTGAGTTTGTTCGGTCGCAACAAAACTTAGCTGACCACTTGACGAAGGGGTTAGCTAGAGACTTAGTGAAGAAGTCGGTAATTGGGATGGGATTAAAGTCCATTTAAATCTATTAGCTATGGTATACCCAATTCCCTTCTAATACAACGTTAGAAGCAGAATTCAATGTGGAAAGATCATAGTTAGAGATTGGAGCAATTGTGTTTATCTTCCCAAGGTATGTGCTCAGACCTGCAAGTGATGGCTAGGTTGAAGTATATCTTCTTAATGGTTCTTTTGGAAAATTGTAAATGCAGGTGCAAGATTAAAAGGATCACCTATGTGAGCATGAAGTTTTGCCGCTTCAGGAAGCTTGGACTTGGCTTCCTATATGCTTATTAATGGATAAGGACACATGGCTTGTAAAGTGTCAAGTATGAATAGTAGAGTATTGTAAGAAACATATGTGTACTATATCTTCAGATATTCCAATGGATTGACGGGTTCAATCGTTATGACACCCCAATTTTCGAGTATTTGGAATGTGTATTTGTACTAAGATGAAAATTCAATCGCAAGACATTTTCGTCTATGCATTTGTTTGATCGTTATACCTGTGTGTTATACCCTTGTATATATTATAGTATATACTGAGTAAATCAAGGATTACACTAAAATGGGGGGGATTTGTTGGTGATTTTAGTATCATCAATGTATTTTAGTAGTAATGTGATTTGCTATAGGCCGATGCAATTATGCGTTAAGCTTGGAAACGAGTTAGGGTAGTGCGGAGTGCACGCTCGTCGAGCCAACGTATAATTGAATGCGAATAATTGAAACGGGGTTCCAAGGGGCGAAGCCCCTGGCGGGGTGCGGGGCAGCGCCCCGTTCGAAATTTTTTTTTTTGAACAGTTGAACCCTTTCCCAACCGACATAACCGTTTCTGAACAGTTGTGTCTTTTCGGTTTCTGTTATTGATCTCCTATATAAGGAATCATTTGGCCTCGGTTTTCGGTTACAGAAAAACGATAATTTCTCTCTACATTCCTGATCAGTTCTCTTTTGCCAGAAACAGATTGTTCTTCAAGAATTATCCCCACAAAGATTTCGTGAACCCAGGCAAGAATAGGGTCGAAATACTTTGTTCGGAAAGTGTACGAACACGATTCTTCGAAGTTATCCAGGATTATCATACCCGAATATCTAACAGGCTATCCTCTCTTCATTGGAGTTTTTTTTCCTATTGTGAGATTTTCTTCTTTTCTTTCCATTTGTTTGAATCATTCATTTTTGCTTTATCATTGCCTTGCTCTACCTCTAATCTCCATCATTTTTCACGTCTCTTCAACTACAACCATTAAGTCCTTGCAATGTTGAAATCGTTTTCACCAATCAATGGATTAAAATGGCACAGACATGAAAAACGACCTCTTCCAGAGCCTCTATCATCAGAAGATCCAAAATCTCTGAGATATTGTATTTTTACATCTATTATAGTTATTGTTATTCTTAAAATATAGATGTGAAATACCCTAACATACTGTCTTTCACTATATTTATACTTTTCTTTTTTATCTAATGAATAGTATTATTTTCTGTAAAAGAAATTATAATTAAATTATTAAATATATTTATATATTTCCTTTTTTTTATCTAATGAATAGTGTTATTTCCTATAAAAAAATTATAATTAAATTATTAAATATATTTATCATCATTCAAAATAAATCGGTAAGTTTATTTTCTTATAAATAAAATTACATAAATATTAAATAGGGTTAATACCTATTTTCCCCCCTGCCATATGGACGTGTTTTGAAAAACCCCCCTGCGAAAAAAAAAGTTGCAAGACTGACCTTAACAAATTTTAAAAGTTTTGATTTAAACCTTTATCAGGCCACATCATCAAAAATGCTTATGTGGCAACCATTTTTTTAATTTTTAATTGGAACATATTGCCACATCAATTAGTTAGGACATGCAATGACTCTTTTACCCTCATCACTTTTCTTAACAAAATATCACACTTTCCCAAAGGCTTTCTCGTAATTCCCATGTCCCTTTATTCTCTGGGTTACTTTCATTTCAACCTTTCAAACTTTCCCAAATCTCACACAACCACAACACAAACCCATTTTCTCTAAACCATGAAGAACACTTTCAAAGACACAGATCACAACAATCTTCACTCATCCATAACTTTCTCTAAGCTAATAACTTTCTTCTTCCTCTTAATCTCAATCTCATACCTTTTCTACTCCCTCAGATTCGTTACGCATAGCTACGATTGTGGTAACAACCGAACTCTTCAAAATCCCGAAATAATACCCATTATTCATAACAGCCACACAAATTTCCAACCACAACCACAAAACCCATTTCAAGAACTAGAAACACCTACCAACATCTATCACATAGTGTTCGGAATAGGCGCATCAGCGAAGCTATGGAAAAGCGAAAAGACTACATCAAGCTCTGGTACAAACCAAACCAAATGCGCGACATCGTTTGGCTAGAACAAAAAGTGAAACCAGATCCCAAAGACAAAGACCTCTTACCGATCCTGAAGATCTCTGAAGACACAACAAGTTTCAAGTACAAAAACTCCAAGGGTTATAGGTCAGCTATAAGGATATCAAGGATTGTGTCAGAGACGGTGTGGGTCGGGATGAAGAATGTCCGGTGGTTTGTAATGGGAGACGATGATACGTTTTTTGTGGGGGAGAATTTGGTAAATGTGTTGAAGAAATATGATCATAATGGGTTTTATTATATTGGGATTTCTTTGAAGAGTCATTTGCAGAATATTTATTTTTCTTATAATATGGCTTATGATGGGGTATGGATATTTTGTTAAGAAAAGTGATTGAGGGTAAAAGAGTCATTGCATGTCCTAATTAATTGATGTGGCAATATGTTTCAATTAAAAATTAAAAAAATGGTTGCCACATAAGCATTTTTGATGATGTGGCCTGATAAAGGTTTAAATCAAAACTTTTAAAATTTGTTAAGGTCAGTCTTGCAACTTTTTTTTTCGCAGGGGGGTTTTTCAAAACACGCCCATATGGCAGGGGGGAAAATAGGTATTAACCCTATTAAATAAAACGAAAACGTACTTATAAAAATCTTTTTAGGAGTGTACATATGATTAATTTCTGCCTGTCTTTAGCCTAGAGGATTACATTTCATACTTGTTGGGGAGTCCACTAATTGTTTATGGTAAACTAGTGGGATACCCGTGCGTCCGTACGGATACTGCTGTGGATCGCAGAATTGACACCAATTTGTCATAGAAATTCAAACAAATTAGAACATATCAAAAAAATGACTGGGAAAAAGAAAAACGGACTGGAAGATAATTGTACAAGTTTTTAAAAACTATTATTAAGAAAAACTATTAAACACATACTTTGTAAAAAACAATTGTGAAAATAGAAAAAAATGTTTTGTTACGGTTTATAGAGTTATAATAAAAGGGTTTATAAAGTTTAATAAATGAGACAAATAAATATCCAAAATTAGAATTAGTTGAAGATCAGTAGAAAACTAATTTTATTATGGTTTAAAATATAAAAAAAAAATGAAAAGTCAGTAGTACAACTGACATAAATTTTACATTTATTTTCTTTAAATGTATAAAAAAAAATAAAAATCCGCGCGTTCACACAGATTTTGGTATGATTACCCGTGCGTTCACACGATATTGGTGTGTTACTCATGCGTTCGCACGAGTACTTGTGTGGTACACATGCTTTTCTTTTCAAAATGTAATAATATAATAAGAAAAATAAAATGGAAAAAAGACAAAATTATCTAACTAAACTAGTTTATTATATTTAAAAGAGATAATAAATTGGTTTCAATATCTTCTTCCGTATATAAAAATATTTTAATCAACAATATAATTATTTTAAAATGTAATAAAATTGTAAATCAGAAAAATAATATTGTTTTATCAACAAAAATTTTTATTTTTAAAAGAAAGACATACTTTTAAAAGAAAAATAATATTGTTTTTCCAAAATTATTTTACATCAATAATATGTATTTTAACTTTTAATATATTAAACCCATGCGTTCACACAGATTTTGATATGGTTACCTGGACATTCACACGGTACTGGTGTGTTAACCGTGCATTCGCACGGGTACTGGTGTGGTACCCGTATTTATAAATAAATTAATCAACAACGAATTTGATCTCGTATATAAATATTAAATTTGGTTGACATGATCTTGGCCAGAATCAAGCATTGGAGCTCCAGATTACTGTCTATGGCTGGAAGAAGGCAATTGATAAATAATGTCTTGTTTGCTCTTTCCAATTTTTGGTTGCAATGTCTCCCATTGCCTAAAAAGGTGACTGAAAAAATAAATTCTGCTTGTAGGTCGTTTCTGTGGTCTGGTACATATAAGGTTACTAGAAAATCTCTTATTGCTTGGAAAAAGATTTGTTCCTCCAAGAAGTAGGGTGGGTTGAATATCATTGATCTGAGCAATTGGAACAAGGCTTGCCTAGCTAAGTTGTTGTGGAATATCAGCCAAAAAAAGGATAGTCTTTGGATTAGGTGGCTTCATTGCTACTATATCAAATCTCAAAATATTATGACAATGGACTTAAAGGGGAGTACCTCTTGGATTCTAAAAGCCATTATGAAAATGAGACCCATAGTCATGATGATGAATCACTGGAACACTAGTATGCAGACTGGAAGGTTTAGAACAGGTAGTTTGTATGCTGATCTGAACAATTCTAACCAGATTGTGGAATGGAGGTCCATCTTTTATAATAACCAAGCTAGGCCTAGATCTCTATTGACACTTTGGCTTACATGTCATAATCGTTTGGCTACTAAAGATAGGCTTAGAAGATTTGGTATGAATGCTGATGACAGGTGTTGTTTCTGCAATGATGGTGAAAGTGTAAACCATCTTTTTTTCTAATGCAATGCAGTCAGGAACATTTGGATCAAAGTGCTTGAGTGGTTGGACATCCAGCACAACCCTGAGAGATGGGATACTGAGATCAAGTGGATACTAGCGAAAGCTAAAGCCAAGACTCCTAGATTTCAAATGTTGAAGTGCGCAGTGGCCGAGACCATTTATGAAATTTGGAGAATTAGATGTAATGTTTGTTTTGGTGGGATCTTTAATTGGCAGCAGGTTGACACTAACATAATTGATGTAATTATCAATATGTGTTGGATGAAAAAGAAGTTTAGGAAAACCATAGGTAGTTTGCTATTACCTTAGGTTTGTTTTGCTCTTAGTCTTTTGGTTGGATGGATCTCGTTTGAGATCGCTTTGTTTGTAATTGTTTTGGTTTAATAAAGTTTCTTTATTCCAAAAAAAAAATATTAAATTTGTTTTATATTACTTCTATAATTAAATCTATATAAAAATATTTGAATCAACAATGTATTTTTGCCCGTAAGTAAATATTAGTTGTTCAATGACATATACTTATATTATATTTTATAATTTATTTTAATTAAAAAATTATGATTTCTGATCGTGAGTGCTGGATCAGATCTCGTAGAATCAGGCCGCCAAGTGCGTCAGGGATGCTGATCGTATGGAGAGGAGGGGGATGTACCTGCAAGGCACTCCGACGCTCAAGTGAGAAAGGGTCAGAGAAAAGGAGCAAGTACAGAGTATGAATTCTTAGGGTGAATATTGGATACCTCACCCTCTCAAGCGAGAGGGTTTATATAGAGCCCCCAGCGCGTGGCCAACGATCCTATTTTCGGGGCGAAATAACCGTTTTCCCCAAAGAATAGGTAACTGCCAAAACTAGCCGTTATGCCGGGCAGGGTGCCCGAAACTAGCCGTTATGTCGAGCATAAACGCAGTTCTGGGCACCTGTCCTTTGCCGTTCGGGCAGCGTGGAAGCCGTGCGTAACGGGCATCAACGCCGGGGAGGAACGTTGCATTCCTCGCCCGGTTGGAGGGGCAGAAAGGTCACTTTTGCCCCTTTGTGGATTGGACTTAGGCAATTTGGGCCGCTCTGGAGCAGAGGCGGATTAGGCCAATTCTAGCCATTGGCCTAGTCCAGAACAAGAGCCCCCAAGTCGTTGCTCCCGAGCATGGGAGTGATGACTTAAGGACTGCTCGTTGCTCCGGAGAGCTAGCATAGAGTCTTCGTTTGAAGACGAGGAGGATTATCTTAATGCGCCCGTGACCCCTGGTGTTCGTGAAATTCGTGGTCGTGACCTTGATGCCCGGTGTTCGGGGAGAGTAACGGTTAGACAGAATTGGAAACGATGGGACGCCACGTGTGCCTAGAGCTCCGTGTAGCAGTTAATAGGCAATGATGGCTAGTGGCCCGGTGTTCGCACGTGCCCCTTTGTATAAAAGGGGGAAGATTGTCCCATTTTGCACTTTTTCTTTCTGATTCCTCTTCGCCTCTTCTAAGCTCTTGCCCGTCACCGTCTTCAGTGCTTCTGACCACCGCATCAAGCTTCGAGCAACCTCTTTCTTCTACTCAAATCAAGTAAGTTTTCTGATCTGGGACTTGTTTTGCTCCTTTTCGTTGTTAGTAGTAGATTTGCATGCTGTTAGGGCTAGTTTAGAGGACGAAATGTGTGATTTTCCGGCGATTGTTGGTGGTGGATGGTGGTTATGCCATTTTCACGCTTCCAACATGTCGCCGGACCTGTTAGTGCGTTTGGTGAGGAGGGTGGTTCACGGCGAGGTTGCATGTGTGACCACCGCGTTTGTCCATCTTTTGACAGAGCGATGAGTTTTCCGGTGGATCGTTTCCAGATTCTGGTGGAGCTTCACGATTTCTGGTGGAGCTTTAACGGAAACTGGGTGAGAGCGCGGGGAAGCTCCTCGTTCTGGGATGACAGTCTCGAGCGTCTCCTCGCAGGGAGGTTTCAGCTTTCCCTCTGATGTTAGGGCTTAGGCCGGGGACGTTGTCCTCAGCCCTTTGCGCGCCCTTTCACTTGGCTTAGTAGTGGAAGGGTGGATTTGATTTGCTGTCGAATTCACTGTCTTCTCTGCTTTTCAGGTGATCGTAATGGCAACGGGGCCAGACAGAGAAGTTATTCTAGATACGTCCGAGGAGGAAACCGGCTCTGAGGAGAGGAGCAGCTCGACGACTTCGAGCTCGGAGACATCGAGTTCCTCGAGCAATGTCGGGGAGGAGGAAGAGCTGGACGTCATGGAGGAAGACGTCGAAGGGTTCTCCGTGGAAGAGTGGGAGGTGGATGAACCTTCCGAGCATGTATCCACGTTTGCAAAGTCCTTGGTGGACGTCTTCACGGAGGTAGGACCGGTACGAGAGTGGAGGGTGCACTTTCCTTCTTTAGACGAGCGGGTCTGCACGGACTTCGGGGACCGCTTCACAATGTATGAGTACGCTTTCAAAGAGCTGGGCCTGAGGCTACCTTTTACCGATTTCCAGCGGTCAGTGTTCGAACATTTGAGGTTGGCCCCTACACAACTGCACCCTAACTCGCTGGCCTTCATCCGGGCTTTCGAGTTGGTGTGCGAGCATCTTTCCTTGGGGGCCACTCTCCCTCTGTTCTTCGCTATTTTTCATCTACAATGGCAGCTGGCGGGGAAGAAGTATGGCTGGGTTTCTCTGAAGCAGCCTCGCAAGCTGTTCAAACCGTTTTCGGAGTCAATCTGGACATTCAAGGAGCGGTACTTTGTCATTGAGCCCGTGTCTGAGGTTGCCCAGGACAGTACGTATGTTTGGGAGATTGAGGTTGACGAGGATGGAAACGAGCTGCATAACTAGGAGGGGAAGTACATTGGGCGGAGGCTCTACAGGTTCCCCGTCCACTGGGCACCCGACCACTTTGCCAAGGAGCCCAGCGACTACGTTTATCAGCCGAGCGACCTGCGCGGGCAAGATGCCGTGGCTTACGAGGCACTGGAGAAGTGGGTTAACTCCTTCAGCCTTGCTGAGTGTTTCACGAGCAAGGGCGATCCGATCTTCGAGGAAGATGGGAGTCAGAGGGTCGAACGCCGGTTTATCAATGTTAAGGCACTGCTGGAGTGCAAGACTCCCGCGGATGCTGAGAGACTGCTCGGTAGTCTTCAGTTATTTGGATTTTGTTTATGTTATTTATTTTCTTCGTATCTAACATGCTCGTGTTTTGTTTATGCAGGTGAGATGCCTCAGGCTCATGACCGGGTTGTGAGGAATGCTCTGGCGAGGAACAAAGCTGGAACGGCTCCTCCGAGATCTCGGTTCGCTGGTGCTCGTGCTCCTCCTCCCGTTCAAGCTGCTGCGGGGACCTCCACTTCTCCGACTCCTGCTCCCCGGGGATCTCCCCTGACGTTGGTCGGGCGACCCAAGCGGCCAAGGACCGTTGATGCCGTGGACCTTACTCGAGTAACGGAGAAGGGGAAGTTCGAGCTTCCTCCCTGCATCTTCGATAGGAGGTTTTTTGAGGGCAATTCTCTGGTAGTTCCCCGGGCGGAATCTCTTCGCTTGGAAGGCATGGACCGCCCGAGCAAGAGGGCGCTGGTGGCCCAAGACGCTTCAGCCTTGGTCCGAATGCTGGAGATGGCGGCATTTTATGCTGAAGGGGACTCTGCAACTGAGTCCGAACTCAACGCTGCCCGTGCTTCTGTGGCATCCCTCAAGGAAGAAGTAAATGGTGCCGGCGAGGCTCGGAAGAAGGCGAAAGAGGAAGCGGCCAGGCTAAAAGAGGAGAACTCTAAGTTGTCGGCGGAGAAGAAAGTAGCCGAGGAGTTGATCAGGGAGCTGAGGGCGGCCAATGCCCTGGGTGCCGATGAGCCGGACGATTTGAAAGATCTGAAGACTAGGTCCGAGCTGGTTGCCCGTATCCTGCTGGCCGAAGATGATGGCATCACCGTGGTAGAGGAGTCTTTCAGAAACGCTGTGGCTCAGCTGCGCGTGGTGAACCCTGGGCTTGAAATCTCTGCCGAGGGCACTCATTATCTTGCGCGTGTTGAGGATGGTCGTATTGTCTTGGCCGAAGGTCTCCTTGTCGTTACCCCCGAGGATCAGTCTGCAGAGGAGCAGGGACCCGAGCTAGAGTCAACCGAGCACGCTGATGAATGAGGAATTTGTCATTTTTTGGTGTTGTTGTAATCCGTCCGGCCTGCGTGCCGTTGAATCATTGTAATTTATTTTTGGGGGGCATGGACCCCGTTTTATGTAACAACGTACAATTGTGGTCTCGTCGGCCACTTGTTAAATTATCACATATTACGTTCTGTTGTTTGCATGATTTTACTTGCTTTTATTTTTGCTAAGTATCGTATTCATGCTCACTGTGAATGTATGTCCACCCGTGATTGGGGGTATTTGACTTGTGTGAATATTTTTTGGGGGGGTTGCTCGTAATAGATGTGTTCGGCAGTGTGGGGAACTGGTCGAACTGCCGGGGAATTTCCTGGCGGGGAGCAGAGCTCAGGTCGCGTTTGAGGCCTGAGTTCGCGAGCTGGGGTTCTGCCAATCGTGGTACTTTGACGACGGCGATGCTCGATCGAGGATCGCTGTCGAGCAATTACCCGACTCGTTACTGAGCGGGGTTATGCTTTAATCGTATGCGACGCTTGTACCTAGACGTGCATAGTGGTCGGTAGCTGACGTTCGTTGTTGCGACGGGTCGAACTGATAACTTAGCTGTAATATTGTTTTAGCTTTTCAGCGTTCCATGGTCGAGCAAGTTCTTCCCCAGTGAGATATTCTAGGTAGTAGGCCCTATTTTCCCTTTCTGCCCGGACACGATAGGGTCTTTCCCAGTTGGCTGCTAGTTTGCCTTCGCGAGAGTCTTTGTGGTTTCTTCTTAGAACAAGGCTTCCCACGTCGAACTCTCGCCGTATCACCTTGGCGTTGTGCCTGATGGTAATTTTTTGTTTCAGTGAGGCTTCGCGGAGGGCTGCCCCGGTTCTGATCTCCTCGACGAGGTCGAGCTCTTCCCTTAAAGATTCGTCATTCATCTCCTCGTCTAGGGGCGATTTTGTCCGCCTAGAGGGCACGTGAACTTTGACGGGGATTACAGCCTCGGTTCCGTATGCTAAGCGGAAAGGTGTTTCCCCGGTCGTTGAGTGTGGGGTTGTACGGTATGCCTAGAGCATGCTGTGTAGTTCCTCGACCCATGCCTTCTTTGTTTCGTCCATCCTTCGCTTGAGGCCTCGAAGGATGACTTGGTTAGCTACCTTAGCCTGCCCGTTTGTTTGGGGATGCTCGATGGATGCGAAGTGTTGTTTTGTGCCCAGTTGGGCGACGAAGTCCTGAAACTTCCTGTCCGTGAATTGCGTCTCATTGTCCGTTACTATCGCTTGGGGAATACCGAAACGTGCAAGGATGTTTCGTTTGTAGAAACGCAGGATGTTGAGGGCAGTTATTTTGGCTAGAGCTTCTGCTTCTATCCATTTGGTGAAATAGTCCATGCCCACTATGAGGTATTTGTTCTGACTTGATCCTACCACGAAGGGTCCTAGGATGTCTAGGCCCCACCAGGCTAATGGCCACGGGGAGGACATGGCCTTAAGCTCGTTAGGCGGAGCCAGGTGCATGTCCCCGTGCCGTTGGCATTTGTCGCATTTCTTCACGTGTTCTTTTGCGTCGTTTTGCATGGTCGGCCAGTAGTATCCTGCCCGGAGAGCTTTCGAGCAAAGGACCTTCTGCCCAGATATTGGGCGTTGATTCCTTCGTGGATTTCGTGCAGAATGTGTGCGACCATTTCCTCCTCAACACATTTGAGTAGCGGGATGGAGAATCCCCGTCTGTAGAGTTTATCTTCGACCAAGACATAAGAGCAGGCTCTTCGCCTGACTATGCTGGCCTCCTTTGGGTCGGACGGGAGTTCGTCTTTGGCGAGATAGTTGTAGACTGGGGTCATCCAACAGTTGTTGTCTCCGATCACTTGCACGTCGAGTGTCGGGGAAGCCTTCTCGATGCTGGGTCGAGGAAGCACCTCCTGTATGACGGACTTGTTTTCGCCTTTCTTCTTCGTGCTGGCTAGTTTGGATAGCACGTCTGCTCGCACGTTATGTTCGCGGGGAACATGTTTCACTTCCACTGATGTGAATTTCACCATTTCCTTCTTTACCAGGGCCAAGTATTCGGTCAGGTTGTCGTTTTTGGCTTGGTATTCTCCCCGAACCTGGAGGGCCACGAGTTGTGAATCCGTGCAAATGACGACCTTTTGCGCACCCAGATCCTCGGCAAGGCGTAGCCCAGCGAGGAAGGCTTCGTACTCCGCCTGGTTGTTGGAGGTTGGGAAAGACAGTGTGAGTGATACCTCGACGATAATTCCTTCGTTGCTCTCTAGTATGATGCCCGCACCGCTTCCTGCAGAGCTTGAGGCGCCGTCGACGAAGATGGTCCATTTGCATGCTTCGCTTGCGGGCGAGTCCGCGAATGTCATCTCCGTGATGAAGTCGGCCAGAGCTTGGGCCTTGAGGGCTTTTCTGCCTTCGTATTGGATGTCGAATTCGGACAGTTCCAGCGACCATTTGAGCATTCGGCCGACCATATCTGGTCGTCCGAGCAGCTGCTTTATGGACTGATCTGTTCGAACTACGATTGTGTGAGCCAGGAAGTAGTGTCTTAACCTCCTGGCTGCATTGATGAGGGCCAGCGCCACCTTCTCTATCTGTTGGTATCTTAACTCTGGTCCTTGCAGCGCTTTGCTCGTGAAATAAATGGGCTTCTGCCCGTCAGGCGTCTCGCGGATGAGAGCGACACTTATTGCTTCGGTTGCTACGACCAGTTATAGGTAAAGTGTTTCGCCGTTGTCTGGTCGAGAGAGAACCGGTGGCTCTGAGAGTTCCCGTTTCAGATGGAGAAGGGCCTTGTCACACTCCTCGGTCCATTCGAACGTTGCCTCTTTGTGGAGGAGTTTGAAGAATGGTAGGGCGTGCTGGGCGGACTTGGCCATGAAA
Organism: Lathyrus tuberosus; assembly: GCA_022829125.1. Taxonomy (NCBI): domain Eukaryota; kingdom Viridiplantae; phylum Streptophyta; class Magnoliopsida; order Fabales; family Fabaceae; genus Lathyrus; species Lathyrus tuberosus. The sequence goes on from JALAZF010000790.1 coordinate 222,322, forward strand.
CGAGATAGTGACGCGAGCATCCCGTTAAGGGATTGGATGGATTTTTTGGACTTGGGCGTAGGAAACTCGGAGAACACTCGACATTTGTCGGGATTGGCCTCGATTCCTCATTCCGTTAAGTAGAAGCCGAGGAATTTGCCTGCTCGGACCCCGAACGTGCACTTCTCTGGATTAAAACGCATTTTGTATTTCCTGGCCTGTTCGAAGACCTTTCGTAAATGGGCAGTATGATCGGTTTCCTCGTGGGATTTTACGATCATGTCGTCCATTTAGACTTCGAGCATGTCGCCTATTTTTCCCGGAAACACTTTGTTCATCATTCGTTGGTACGTGGCTCCGGCGTTCTTCAGGTCGAAAGGCATTACGTTGTAGTAATAGTTGCCCGATTCGGTCATGAAGGTCGTGTATTTTTTGTCAGACATTGCCATTGGGATTTGATTGTAGCCCAAGTAGGCATCCATGAATGATAGAAGTTTAAAACCAGCAGAATTATCAACAAGTTTATCAATATTGGGGAGGGGGCAGGCATCCTTCGGGCATGCCTTATTGAGATCAGTATAATCAATGCACATGCGCCATTTTCCATTAGATTTTTTGACTAATACAACGTTGGACAGCCAAGTGGTGTACTTGGCTTCCGAAATAAATTTGGCCTCGAGGAGGTCCTTTACAGCTTTTTCAGCAGTCTCCGTTTTCTCTGGAGACTGCTTCCTCCTACGTTGTGCTACGACCTTGATGGGCGGGCCGATGGTCAGCTGGTGACAAGCGACGGATGGATCCAAGCTAGGCATTTCCGCGGCGCTCTATACGAAGAGGTCAGCATTCTCTCTGAGGCATGCTTTGAGCTGCTTCCTCGCAATGTTAGGCAGGTCTGCTCTAATCTTCACTCCCCGTTGGGGGTTTTTGCCGAACAGAACTATCTCAAAGTTTCCATCCGGGATTGGGCGCATCGGATGGGAGCCGCTGCTGGATGACGTGGATGGGCCAGCTGAAGCTGCTCGTTCCTCCTGTTGGTCCTCTGGGAAGCGACTGTCGAGGTCGATAGAGTCGACCTGGGGCAGAGGCTTGGCCTCCTCCGAGCTGCTTGGCAGTACTAGCTTGCTCGACACTTTTGGCCTGGGCGCAATGGTGTTGAGTCCCTTTGTAGCTGCTTCGAAACACCGTCACGCAACTTCTATATCACCGTGGAGGGTGGCGACCATCCCTTTCGAAGTGTAATACTTCATCTTCAGGTGGACGGTCGAGGGCACTGCTACCAACTCGGCTAGAGTTGGCCTTCCAAAAATGCATTGGTAAAGTGACGAGCAGTCGATTACTAGAAATTGCACCTTGATGGATCTGGCCGTTTCAGCTGATCCGAAGGTCACGATCAGCTCGACGTAACCCCATGGCTTGGTCACAGACCCGTTGAATCCCTGTAAATCGGACCCTACGTAGGGGGTAAGGTGCGATTCTTCCAGCTGAAGCGTTGAGAACAGCTGGGAGTACATGATGTCGACCGAGCTGCCCTGGTCGACTAGGATTCGGCGGACGTCAAAGTTTGCCATTTGGGCTCTGATGAGCAACGGTATGCTTGAGTTCGGGGAGCCGCCGAGGAGTTCCTCCCTGTAGAAGGAGATGGGGATGGAACCCTTCGGGGCCGGATCAAGCGTGGTCACTTTTTTCGAGCTGGTGTTGATCAGGTGTTCGAACTTCCGTTTCACGGACCCCACAGTGACTTTGTTAAAACCCCCGCCAGAGATGACCATGGCGGAGGGGAAAGTTTCCCACGAGCTGTGGGCTGCGAAATATGCAGGGGAGTTGAGCCCGTCAGGGACGTTGAAGTCCTCGGGTCGCGATATGGACATAGCGACCTGTATGTTGATGTCTTCCAAGGAGGGTACCTCCTCCTCGACCTTCTTGGACTCCTGGGCGTCCTGCCGGGGAGTGTCCTTCTTCTTCGTGAACTGCTTCAGGTGGCCGTCCCTGATCAGTATTTCAATGGCATCCTTCAGATGGATGCAGTCCTCCGTGGTGTGGCCGTGACTTTTATGGAAACGGCAGTATTTTGATTTGTCCACGTTTGGTCTGTTCGAAACCTGTTTGGGGAAGCGGACCCCAGCCTGTTTGAACTCCGAATTGACACATTCAGACAAGATCTTTTCCCTGGAAACGGTCAGGGGAGTGTAGTCGTGGAACCGACCGGAGGGGACTTTGTTGTCACGGGAATCACGAGGACGGTCCTCGCGCCTCCGGTCACCTCGACGAGATGTCGAAGCTTCTTCTCCTTTGGATGCCCGAGCGTTCTCCTGATGGCGCGATGCTCGGACATGGTTGGCCATAACCTTCTCTTCATACTGAATGTGTGATTGGGCTTTGAGGAGGAGGGCATCTAAGTTCCTCGGTGGCGCGAGGCCAATAGCTTTAGAAAACTCGGAGCCTGGGCGGAGCCCCTGCTCGAGCAAAAACTTCTGCATTTCGTCCGTCGTCGGGACCTACACTGCTTCTTTGTTGAACCTCTCGATATATGCGCGGAGAGGTTCGTCTTTACCCTAGATTATGGCTCCCAGAGAGGCCTCAGTTTTGGGGTGGCGGCGAGATGCTGTAAAATGCCGCGAGAACATCCTGCCCAGCTGTTTCCACGAGGTGATGGACTCCTCGGGCAGTTGTTTATACCATGTCATTGCTCCCTTCCGAAGGGTGGTCGGGAACAGTCTGCATTTAACGGATCACCGTACGCCGCGGTAGTCTAGCAGCGCATCGATGTTCTCGATGTGCTCGTCGGGGTCGGTGGTCCCGTCGTATGTTCCAACTGACGGGGGTTTCTCCAAGACTTTTGGGAGACGGGTAACCAAGATCTCCTGGGACTGGAGTATGATGGGGACTGGACGGGATGCTCGCGTCGGCGGTTCCTTCGTGGGGAAGGTGAGCGGTTCCTTCGAGGAGAAGGTGAATGGTTCTTTCGAGGAGAAGGTGAACGGTTTCTTCGCGGGGAAGGTGAGCGGGCCCGTCCTTTGGACTTGATCGGGGGAGACAGCTCATTCCTCTGAGTCCTCTTGTGGTCATGAGCATACTGGTGATGCGGGGAAATCTGGTCGCGCTTTCGGGCTACGCGAGGATCATGCTCTTGGCGCAGTCTTCGGTCGATTTCTCTCAGTGGCTGCGGGCTTCTTGATCGTTGCTGGTTCCTCCGCGTAGGAGGGGATCTTGGATGGCGAGACTCTTCCAGTGCCCCGATCCTCTCGTTCTGCTGCAGGATCAGGGTGTTAGTTTTGTTGAGTGCCTTCAGGAGGGCTGCCACGGCCGGGTCGGCGTTGGGCGGAACAGGAACGGACAGGAGGTCGAGAGATGGTTGATCGTTGTCGCGATCAGCAGGGGTAGGGGAAGGAGAAGCAGTGGCTCCATCCCTGAGGAAACGGGCAACTCGAAGGAGAGATGACTGGCCGTCAACGTCAGATTTGTTGACGGGAAGGATGGTGGTTTGGAGAGCATCCTTGGAGCGATCTTGGGAGGCCATGATCGTGATGAGGTTTGAGAATTGTTTTGATCTTCGAATACTGAGGAAAGAAAGATGGGGAGAACAAAGTTTCCCATAGACGGCGCCACTGATCGTGAGTGCTGGATCAGATCTCGTAGAATCAGGCCGCCAAGTGCATCAGGGATGCTGGTCGTATGGAGAGGAGGGGGTGTACCTGCAAGGCACTCCGACGCTCAAGTGAGAAAGGGTCAGAGAAAAGGAGCAAGTACAGAGTATGAATTCTTAGGGTGAATATTGGATACCTGACCCTCTCAAGCGAGAGGGTTTATACAGAGCCCCCAGCGCGTGGCCAACGGTCCTATTTTTGGGGCAAAATAACCGTTTTCCCCAAAGAATAGGTAACTGCCCAAACTAGCCGTTATGCCGGGCAGGGTGCCCGAAACTAGCCGTTATGTCGAGCATAAACGCAGTTCCGGGCACCTGTCCTTTGCCGTTCAGGCAGCGAGGAAGCCGTGCGTAATGGGCATCAACGCCGGGGAGGAATGCTGCATTCCTCGCCCGGTTGGAGGGGCAGAAAGGTCACTTTTGCCCCTCTGTGGATTGGACTTAGGCAATTTGGGCCGCTCTGGAGCAGAGGCGGATTGGGCCAATTCTAGCCATTGGCCCAGTCCAGAACAATTTCTTTAAACTAAAAATATTATTTGGTGGATGTAAAATAGACATTCCATTATTTTTATTTACCCGTAATAAATTTGTTTCCTATTTATTTTAAAAAAAACAATTGTTTTTTTAGTATTTCACAGTTTGCTACTGGTGTCACTCTTGCTTTTGCTGCTACCGGTTATGACAAAGATTGTGTACAACAGTATGTGTACAAAGATTGTCAACAATGTTGCTTAAAAAACTTCCACAACTTCTCACCAAATATATCTATCTCTGGACTATGTGTATAACCAGATTGTTAATCAAAAATATGGATGCAACCATCAAATATGCCTGCAACCATCAAATATTTGCTTTGTTTGTAAATAACCACTAAAATTGCGCAGAAAAGGAAAAAAGAGAATAATATATGTTTGACTTCTCAATAGCCAGTGAATGTTAGACATTAAGTAGCTAAACTGATACCTATGATAAGGCCACAAGTGCTCTTTCGTTTATCCAAACTAAGTGATCTCTTAACTACACTGCTAAAGCTAGGAATTAATCCCCCACAAGAAAGAACCATAATGTGATCAAAACCACTATAATAAATACCACTTAGAATAACTCCAATTGTAGATGTCGGACCCATGAATCCAATTATGGCAGCTGCTGCAAGAGAACCATGCCAGCGGTATCAGTGGCTCCAAATATACAGCTAGCCACAACTGCACCTCGACATGTTTCATGAATCTGAAACACCATTTGAGCAAACAAACAACGGCGACAACGTTAAACCCCTTATCCTATCTTGCTTCCATATTGTCGTAACTGTTGATAAGACACAAGAACGTGTAGTTTGGACTTGCAAGACCACCTTCAGACGATCGAGAGGAGCAGTAACTGTACGTGACATAGCTCCTGAGATTCCTCTAGCATTAAAATATTTGCTTTGGCGAGTGTGTTACTAATGTCTTCAGGAATGGGAAATTATGTAAACTCTTACAACTCCGCGTTCATAATCAAATTAAAAACTAAGTACCAGAAATGAATGAAGACACGACCAAGATTGAAGGCTCCTGATATGTATGCAACTGGATATGAAACCAAGAAAGGAAGCCCCAATAATATCTGTGTAGCAGTAATTCATCAGGACAAGAGTTAAATAATGTCACTACAATTAGACATAACTCATCCTTGAGAACCAATCAATCATGACGCCCAAGAAGAGAAGCTCACCTAAAAATGCGGAAAAAAGCATTTGAGAAAAAAATATACCAGCCATCGGCAAACTAAAGATTTGTTCACCCCGTAGATCATTTCGTATAAGGAAATTAAATACCAAAGCATTAAGAATACAAAATAATCCTCTAAAAAAAGAATATAGAAAGAAATCCTAATGCCAGAAAACATTTATGCAGTTATAACATCACAAATATATTAAGGAAACAGAATGCTAAGAGACCTGAACCAGTGCTGCACCAGCTAAGGCCAATAACACACCACCGATATCCATAGCCTGCATGTGTGAAAAGAAGAGGAGGCTACATGAAAACTGTTCTAGTTGCCAATGCATAATAACATTAGTTTACAAATGCTACATACTCAATTCTAAAAATTGTGTATACCTTTAGCATGAGAAGCAATAAAGGGGGAGCATAAAGAAGCATATTCATCTTTACCGAAACAGCCCCACTAACAAATAGTTATACATAGTCATGTAAAGAATAACAAAAAATAACTCCCCCAGAAAGGCAAAATAAGGAATACCATTTCAAAATCCACCTTAACTGAGTAGATTATTTCACATAAGAGACTAAGAAAGCAAATATGTAACAAACACAATAAAGAAAGCAAATGCTTAAATATATAATATACCATCATAGATTGAACCGCTCTTTCCAAAATTCAAGCATAATGCTGATATAGAGAATGACTTCCGAAGCAAAACAAAACTATACGCATAAATGCGACATTACATCAGCCAAAGGGAAACATACCAAGGTTTCACCACAACTGTGAAGGAATATAGAATATTTGATTCTAAACCTGAAGAACTTTCAAAATCTGTCCCGTCATCCCGTAAATCAAGCTCGTATTTTTCATAAGAAAGATAATTGAGATATTGTTTAAACATAAACAAATATGAGCATATGTTGCAAAATATGAAATGGACACAATATTTAGACAACGGTTCCAATTTTACTTTTAATAGATGGCATCAAAAATTATAGTCATAAACAGAAACAGCTGCCACACATGTCACCGAAAAACAGCGATCCATGGTAGATCTCAGCTTCTATCCTTCACGTTGGAGTTTTTCGATATTGCGCCTTCTATCCTTCTGCTGATGCAGTTCTGTAATTTGTTTAAGGGTCTTGATGTCATTTTGGAATCTAGATCTAAACATCTATTCTCAAAAGTAAGCACTAGAATACAAATAATAATAATAACAGACATTTGAATTGATTATGCACCTGTAGCAATAATTTGGAGCTGGGGTAAATCTTCTAACCTGATCCAATGTTTGATGGCAGGACATGCTACAATTTATCTATCAATATAGGGTGACGGTGACTGCGAGGATGATGATGATGAACTCTTTAATGTATATTGATATCTTTACATCCATTCTCATTCCTTCTATCATATGTTTAAATGGCTGCATCAACACAAACCAAAGATTAATGTTGAATGTGATATATATATATAATTACAAAAAAACACACTTATTAAATATCTGAGTATAACTTACATCAAAAACCAAAATAAATCAACTGAAGATATAGTACCTCATTCAACATTCTATGTAAATCATCTCTGACCTCGACAACTCTATCCCTGTCATTGAAATCAACGAAAAAAAATTAGGGATTAGGGTTTATCAATTTCATCTATATAAACTGAAAGGGCAAAAAACCATACCTAAACGATCTCCTTCTTTGTCTACCCTTTTCCAACCCAATCGAAGCCACAGATAGACAGTCTTTTTTTCACCAAAGAAATTTCGATCCGATTCAGTTTTCCGCGCATCTTCCTCCTTCAGCGTGAGCCAACATAACCAAACCTGAAACAACAAACACTAAATCAGAAGAAATCTGAAAAAATAGATGAAACCCTAAAATCACACGTAAACTGATTCACACACCATTCTTGTTTCGGTGTGATACGAATATACCAAAAGAGGGAGAATATGATGGTGATGATGTTGTTACAGAATGAAGGTTGAGGAAGAGGAAGAAGAAGAAAAGGGAGAAGGTTGACGAAGAAGAAGAAGAAGAAGGACCTTCGGTCCACAGTCGACAGAGAGAAAGAGAAAGAGAGAGAGATTGAGAAAGAAAAATGACGAGAGAGAGAGAGGAAGTGTAGATTCCACTTTTTTTTTTTTAAAATTTGAATTAAAGTGGACATTGAAAGAAGAGAAAATAGGAAAATAAATTTAATTTGGACCAAGTGACATTATCATCTCATTCCAACCTAATGATCAAAGGCAAAAAACAGCAACCATGTAATTGAAATAGAACTATATGACATCATTAGTTGGAAAAAATATTTTTTGGATACAAAATACCCTTATTTTGGTGAGGTGGAAAATGAAGGGGTTGGGGCAATTTGGTATTTTCTAGAGTGTTAAAAGTTCTTATATGGTAGATGAACAAAACATCACGTGAATGAATTTTCTTCATGGAATTAGATTGTTGTGAAATGACATGTTTTCCAAATACTAATAAAAAGCATAATCCCATGTTTGGCGCCAGATATCTGGAAATAAATATCTTAGAAAATACTCCCTTTATATAAATTGGAAATTTCATTATTTTATTTCAATTCTTAATATAACATTAATCAAAATAGAAATTTATTCAATAATAAAGACAAAATTGTTAGGCGTGGAAGCAAAACACAAAGACGTACAAGAACTTTGAAGCACCTCAATAAATTAAACCACAAAAAATTTAAACATGAAAGAACTATAAGATAGATCATTCCTAGTGCAAGTCATTTACATGACATCCAAAGTCAGCTTACAAACAAAGTGCTTTAAAAATAAATTACTTGGATGTTCTAAACAATGCATAATTGACTTCATGATGATTCTTTAGAATTGATACACCATAGATATAAGCTTATACATTAAACCACTATAACAAAGATCTAACATATATGGTATATAACTATGCAATTGTCGTCTGTTGCTTAGTCATTTTCAATTTAGTTTCATTATGTTTTTAAGTAGAATTTTTACATTGATGCCCATAACTTTGTTGGTTTATGGAAGATGTATGGTTCAAGAACCTGGATTGGAGGTTATCCTGTTGTGGATTGTGAGGTTTCTACCACTGTTTTTTCTTCTTAATGAAATATCTTTCTCGTAAAAAAAAAAGAAGAAGATATGCAATTGCAAACATGTAGTAGCAAATATGAAGTAAATGAATGCTTGTAAAGTAAAAAGGACAGAAAAAGAGAAAGATACATAAGATATATAGTGCTTCGGTGTTCGTCCTCGCTTTACCTACATGCACTCTTCAATGGATGATGTCATCGGAACATAATCACGATCTTAGATTATGATGATAAAATGATTACTGCGTTTGCATTACAAAGAACTATCACATAATAATTCTTTTTGATGAAGCAGACATTAAACTGCTAACACAATACAAGATCCCTCAAGATCTTGATCTATTAACCTCGTTATCCACAATAAATTGCTCAAAGTATTCATGTGTGACAATCTACCTAATCCCACCAATTTCTTGTCTGAGCGATTTCCATTAACTGAGAGTATAATGGACAACTCCTAACTTTTTCTGCTAACAATCTTTCTCTAATGCCACCAAAGAAGGACAACTTTCAAATCTTCCTTACGGGTCGTTGATACTTGATTTTTCCAATTTTTTCCTTGGAGTATAATGGAAACTCTCATATTGTTAGATAACTCCTCAAAACCAAATTGCACTCAAGAAATAATACATGCACCTTTTACAGTAAAAAAAATTAGCTATACACAAAAACATTAGATACCCTAATGTACCATTAATCTCCCTTTCACTCAATCTTTAGAGGAGGGTCCTTAAACAAGGAAAGAGACTAAGGATGAAGTTAGTGAATAGTGCCAGATAATCTCAACAACTACTGACATTACGAGCGATTAGTCAAGTAATTCAATTTTGATGAATGATGAACACACACACACACACACATACATACGCACACACACAAAAAGTTCAAACATATTTCTAGATACGTGGGTCTTGGTTCTTGATGGTTATCAAGAGCTTGATCAAATCCTAAACAAGATTGATCAACTCATTCTCAAATTCACACAAAAATAAAAATCCAATTGTACTAACAAGATGCAACAAAAACTGTTGTAAATGTGCCTTAAAACCTTTGTTGATGAAGAGAAAGAAAACATATTTTGGAGATTGCATTTACCGCAAAAATCGGACGAAAAGGCGAGAAAAAAAAATCCAGTCGATGAATAGTGACGCATGTATGGTGAATAGTGCTATTTATATGGGTGAATAGTGGCGTCCGTATGGTGAATAGTGTTGTTCGTACGGTGAATAATGTTTTTGAGCTTTTGGGCTTTTTCGTTTCGGTCCATGGATCCATGTGATTTTGGGCTTTGTTTGTTGGGTATTTGCTATTATAAATATGTATCTCTTATATGCTTGGTGTGTGTGAGAATCTTAGAGTTTACACCAAACAGGGAGAGCAAGGGCTTAAAGGTATAGCATAGGGTTTCAGCTATTCACAAGGAAAACCTTAGAAAAGCAAAGGTTTAGGAAAACCTTTGGAGTTGTTTAAGGTTATTGTGAAACACTGTTACACCTTGGGTTTGAGTGATTCATATATTGAGAGTTGGAGAGGTTGGGAAACACTTGGGTAGAAAATAGGGTTGTTCTTGGGAACCTGAATGCAAATGCTATTTTCTTGTAACTCATCTGTAATCTCTTGTAACAACTTTCTAAGTATAGTGAATTGGATAGCTGCTCTCTCCCCTATAGTAGATCGTTTGATGGAACTGGATAAACAAACCTTCAGTTTTTCCTTGCCTTATTTTGTTATATTATCTGTGTACGAATTATTATTGCTGAAGACCATTTATTTTGGTTGCTATTGTTCTTTGCCTCATAAATTAATATTGAATTTTGTCGTAATTCACAACAAGATTCATAACAAGTGATGCGGTGAGCGTGGCGCAAAGAGATATTATTGACAAGTGAGCACCATGGTTAGTAGATGGCATATCGAGAAATTTTCCGGTAACAACGACTTCAGGTTGTGGAAAATTAAGATGCAAGCAATTTTAATTCAAGAGAAGTGTATCAATGCTTTGAAAAGTGAATCATTGATGCCTGCAGGGCTTACATAGGTACAGAAGACCGAGATGATGGATAAGGCCAAGAGTGCCATTATCTTGTGCCTCGGGGATAAAGTTCTAAGAGAAGTCGCTAGGGAGCAAACTGCGGTTGCTGTGTGGGCAAAACTTGAATCATTGTATATGACAAAGTCTTTGGCTCACAGGTTGTATCTGAAAAAACAACTATATTCGTTCCGAATGGTGGAGAACAAATCCATAGTTGAGAAGCTCACAAAATTTCACAAGATTATCGATGATCTTGAGAATATTGAAGTGAAGATTGATGATGAGGACAAGACTTTGCTCCTATTGAGTTCATTACTCATATCCTTTGAGCACTTTAAGAATGCCCTTCTTTATGGTAAGGAAGGTACTATTACTTTGGATGAAGTCCAGACGGCAGTGAAATCCAAAGAATTTTCAAAGTCGAAAGATTTGAAGATTGAAGATAGTGGTGAAGGCTTAAATGTGTCAAGAGGAGGAGGTGAGCGTAAAGGGATGTCCAAATCAAAGAGGTCAGACAAGTCAAAGGTAAAATGTTTTAATTGTCAGAAAATCGGTCACTTTAAAAGGGATTGTCATGAAAGAAAGGTCAATGAAGATTCTATTTAAGCAGTAGTTGCATTGGGTGAGGAAAGTTATGAGGATGTCGAATCACTAGTAGTATCGAGTTTGGAAACTGAATATAGTTGGGTCATTGACTCAGGTTGCTTCTATCACATGTGTCCAAGAATAGAATACTTTGAAACTTTGAAGATGGTGCAAGGTGGAGTAGTTCGCCTTGGTAATAATAAGGCATGCAAGATTCATGGTATTGGTACGGTCAAATTTAAAATGTTTAATGATCGTGAACTTCTTATTCACAATATGAGGTATGCTCTAGAACTCAAGCGAAATTTGTTATCTATAAGTATGTTTGATGATCTAGGCTATTGTACTAGAGTTGAATATGGAGTGTTGAAGATTTCACGTGATGAATTGATTATTGCTAAAGGGTCTAAAATATGTGGTCTATATATTTTAGAAGGTTCAAATTTTATTATTCATTCATCGTTAACTAATGAAGGCTTTGATGACAAGGAAGAGCTATGGGATTTGAGTTTAAGGCGTTATGAATGCCTTGAGAAAGTTTTAGAGGACTACAATGAATTTTGCAGAAATCAAGGGATAAAAATGCATGTTACCGTTGAGTTGTTATTGAGTTTTTGGGGAAGAGCTGAGGTTAAAACTAACTTACTTGGTTGGTAGAGAATTTCTTCAGAAGAAGAATAGTGAGCACCAAGGGAGAAACTATAACGGAGAAAACTCAGTTTGAGGTGGAGTTTCCTTCAATGGATGCTAGCAGTAGTGAGGGAGCGATTACAGAGATCTCTGATTATCATTTGACTCATGATAAGGTAAGGAGGGTTATTGTCGCATCTCAAAGGGGCGGTTATGCTAGCCTTGGATATTATGTTTTTAATGTGGCTGAAGGACTGCAAAATAAAAGAAGAAAAACCTTCAGGGAGGCATTTGAAAACAGGTGGAGTCAAAGGTGGTTGAAAAATCATATCTGTAGGCTTGTTAAATTACCTAGGCAGAAAAGGGTAATTGGGAACAAGTTGATGCAAGTTGCGAGATCAAGATTCAAGGGTTGCTTGAATTTGATTAAAGTTATTGATTAAAGTTTAAACTTGGTAGAGAGCAGCAATGTTGTTGATTGTTAAATTGGTATTAACACGGTTTAAAGTCAGGGTGGAGATTGTTGTAAATGTGCCTTAAAACCTTTGTTGATGAAGAGAAAGAAAACATATTTTGGAGATTGCATTTACCGCGAAAATCGGAAGAAAAGTCAAGGAAAAAATTTCGGTTGGTGAATAGTGTCGCCCGTACGGTGAATAGTGCTATATGTATGGATGAATAGTGCCGCCCGTATGATGAATAGTGTTGTTCGTACGGTGAATAGTGTTTTTGAGTTTTCGGGCTTTTCGATTCAGTCCATGAATCCATGTGATTTTGGGCTTTGTTTGTTGGGTATTTGCTACTATAAATATGTATCTCTTATATGCTTGGTGTGTGTGATAATCTTAGAGTTTACACCAAACAGGGAGAGCAAGGGTTTAAAGGTATAAACATAGGGTTTCAAAAATTCACAAGGAAAACCTTAGAAAAGCAAAGGTTTAGGGAAACCTTTGGAGTTGTTTAAGGTTATTGTGAAACACTGTTACACCTTGGGTTTGAGTGATTCATATATTGAGAGTTGGAGAGGTTGGGAAACACTTGGGTAGAAAATAGGATTGTTCTTGCGAACCTGAAGGCGAAGAGTATTTTCTTGTAGCTCATCTGTAATCTCTTGTAACAACTTTCTGAGTATAGTGAATTGGAGAGCTGCTCTCTCCCCTATAGTAGATCGTTTGATCGAACTGGGTAAACAAACCTTCGGTTTTTCCTTGCCTTATTCTGTTATATTATCTGTGTACGAATTATTATTGTTGAAGACCATTTATTTTGGTTGCTATTATTCTTTGCCTCACAAATTGATATTGAATTTTGTCGTAATTCACAACAAGATTCACAACAAAAACTAATAAAGAATTTATATAGGTTCAATATCAAAGATTGATATTTTTTGAGAAGAAGAGAAAACAATAGTGTAACGATGATCACATTAAGAAGAGAGGACAAAATCACTATTCTATCTCTATGAATTATCATAGATTTCCCACACTTGTTTCTGTAATCAAAAGAAACAATCATTTAAATGAATGATGGAAAATTGGATTTTTATGGTTTGATTCGAATCAAGAAGGGAATTTGATTCGAATCAATCTGGACATAATTAAAAAGAGATATTTTTCAAAGTAAATGATTCGAATCATTATTTGCATTTAATCCGAATATAATGGGATTATAATTCAAATCATGTTCAATTTTTTATCTGAATCAAATGATCCATAATGTGATTCTAATTTTCACCAAGTGAATGATTTGACTCAAATATTACACGTGATCCAAATCAAATACCTAAAACATCAAAATTCAAATGTTTTAACTTATGATTCAAGTTACTCATGTGGAAATGACAAAGCAGTAACTTTCACAGGCTAAAAAATAACTAACAAGGATCAATTGAATACAATGTGAAATACAAAGATTTCTTAGTGGTCCATTTACATAACCAAAAAGATTACAAACGAATGGAAAGAAAATTTACACTTACACATATGAATTGAAATAACATACAAATTACAAATATGCAATGAAACGATAATCAAATTTTAAAACATCAAAATACAATCGATAATTAAAGCACATAAAAATGATACTATGTGCTTTCAGAGCACCTAGTGTGTTCATCACTAACTTAGAAAATTACTAGAAAACATAATAAAATAAATGTTATTTAGTAAAAATTCAATCAATAATCTAAGCATTAAGGACTTAAATATTTTATAATCATGGTATGTCCTTGGGTGATGAGACATGACCAATAAAATAGTCAATCAAAGACACTTTAAGATTAACAACACATTTTAATAAGTTCATTCAATTTCAGGCTTTTTAGTTTACTTTGAACTTGATAATTTTACTTGCACTACTTTATTCCTTTTAGCTTGTGTTTTGGGCCGACCTTAAGCCCAAGACCAGGAAGACCCAATTTTGCTCATCATATAAATATTACAATTGTAATGGAAACAAGTATGATTTTTCAAGTTACAATTCACTCCATCTCTATTAGTCAAATACTAATTTGGGCGTTGGAGTGTTAACCTTGCAGATCCACTATGTATAATCATAGTAGAACAATATGAGTCACATTGCAACCGCACTAGAGAAACACGCAGCATCACTTCAAAGACCTACATTAACAATTTTGGTTCCAACGCATAATAGTTGTGGTGTCTTCCCCACACAGTCGTACTAGAACAACACGAAACACCTTGAAACCACATCAGAAAAACAAACGTCATCACTTCAAAGATCTACATCAGCAATTCTCTTTCCAACAGAACATTAGGTATTCTATATTTTCATTTGATGAAATCTCACTTGTAATAAGTTGAACATGTTAATCAAAGTAGAATACCCATTATTCTTCTAGTTTCAAACACATGAACTTTATTCATTATTTTTCTTTCTTTTCTTTTTACTGTATTTTTTTCCAACATGCATAAGTAAATGTAGTAGTTCCATTTAACTAGTCATTTCTGAATAATGTTCCATCCCCTAATCCTAACCTTAGAGCAAGTTATTCTATATACTAGAACAAATCAAACTAGTTAGGAGGCTAAATACTTTTTAAATTTCATCCGGGTTGAAAGGGCTCCACATTGGCCAAATTACAAATGTGCACAACTCTTTCTATTTTTCATCCTAATATAAGTTATTGTTTTCAACATGTACAAAAAATACAGTGTCTTTTTTAATTTTAGATTTTGAATTCTGGTGATAATAAGTCATATTGGTTATTTATTCAAGAAATTTTTTCCACATATAAATCAAAAAGAAATATGGCACTTCATTTATCATTAATCAAAATAGAATATTTAATAAAAAGGCTCAAAAAACTGAAAGAGCTATACCCTCAACTTAAAAGTAGGACATTCTCCTAACTGTTCAAAGATATTTTTATAGTGTTGGTATGACCCTACTTAACATATTATTTTTTTAAGAGAAATGTTATTCTTACACCACTCCCCTACACCTACACCGTATTTCACTGTTTACCAATACGGTGAACAGTGAAATACTATAATATTTTTTTTTTTAAATTAAAAATTTTTTTTTTCACAACTAAAAATTATTTTTTACATCTGGACGTTTATTAACCAAGTTCATCACTCCATTAAACAATTTTTTACATTGCATTAACCAACTTTATTTTACTACTAAAAATTATTTTTACATCTGGACGTTTATTAACCAAGTTCATAACTTCATTAACCAACATTTTACATTGTATTAACCAACTTTATTTTACTAGTAAAAATTATTTTTAATATCTGGACCTTTATTAACCAACTTCATCACTATATTAACCAAGTTTTTACATTTTATTAACCAAGTTTGATTTACTATTAAAAGTCACTGTGCACAGATACTGTTCACATCACTATTCATGTACGGTTTTACTGTTCACGGTCACTGTACATGTACGAATTTACTGTTCACGGGCACTGTTCATGTATGGATGAACAGTACATACGATGTAGTGTAGAAAATGGTGTCAAGATAGCATACCTGTTTTTTAAAAGATATTTTTATATTTTATTTACTGTTTTAGTGTTGAAAGAGTGAAAAGATCAAAATAAGAGTTGTGTATTTCTGCTGTTTAAATCAGTAATTATAAATCAAGAGTTTAATTCTCTTGTGATATTGTAAATGATATAATTGTTACAAGTTAAAAGTTTAATCATATATATATATATATATATATTATTTGTTGCAAATAAACATTGAATTGTAACATTTTATGTATATAATATTTTTATAATTAAATGAGCATTATCAGGCCGTCCCCCATAATTTGGAGACCTTGGTTCAATTTTAAAAATAGACCTTAGTAAAAAAGAAGGTAATTTTTTTTAAATAATATATTTAAATAATAAAAATATAGGTATCATAAATCGAACCATTAACCTTTGAATAAAATAAAACCTTCTTTACCACTATATTAACTAACATATATTATAAATTAATTTCAATAATTAAAATTTATATACTTATTTTAGGTTTACAATATACAAAAAGTAATTTTAAAGCCTCTATTTCTTGGAAGTCCTGGGCAGTAAGCCTCTTTGCCCGTGCTCAAGGCCGCCCCTGAGCATTATACCTTCAACATCATTCCACCATTTTAGATGCTGAAGAGTTAGATTTTTCATCCATTTTTTAATTTCAATTCTCTCAGAATAATTTATAAAATAATATCGGTAAATTCTAAGGTTAATTACTCTATTTTTTAATAATATTTTTAAATCATAAGCTTTAAATATATGATGATATTTATGTTTGGTACTTCGAGCGTGTCTTTGTTCTTCAGTTATTTATTTCAAGAATTTTAAAGTTGCATCTTCATGATTTATTTGATTTTTATCTATTCACGCTCAAAAATCATTTCAATTATTTGAATTTTGAGTATTAAAAAAAAATTTAATAAACTGTTTTTTCTTATTAATTTATGACTTTTTTTATACTATACTTCTTAAAATAGTGAATGAGTTTGTTTGTTTTAGAGCTTTCTATAATATGTATGAATTATAATAAGCTTTAAGGATAGTTAATATACTATGATCATTTTGAAGGAATGTTAACACGACTCTTTAGTGAAAATTAAAATAGCTAATAGTTGATAAATTAGTTGATATTTTATATTTGATGATCATAACTAATACTAGTATATAGGTAAATAACTAATAAATAATAATTTATGATTAATAATTTTTTTATAAGTAAAAAAAATGAATTAAAATCGAGCATTAACAGTACTCAAATTGAACAAGGAGAAACATCTGGAACACTGGACGAAACCCACATAATATAAATTTAGAAGAAACAAAAGGATGGATTGACATTCCAATTCTCCCGTGACAAATTAACTACACCCCTAACTTTGGCTAAAAACCAATTCTTAGTTAGAGCTTTAATCTGCCAAACAAAATCTAACCCTTCTTCATCACCGTCATAAATCAGAACATGGTTCATAGAAATTCAAATCACCTAACAAACTGCAATCCAAAGAAAATAAAACTGATTGTTTTTGAATTTGACGTTAATCCGCCTGCAAAATTCTAGTGAATGACCTTCCATCGAATCTTTAACTTGAGAAGCCTCTATTGAATTGTAATTTCTTGTGTTGAAGCAGGTTGATCAACGGAGACAAGAAAGTTGTCGAATAGCCTAATGTGTGTCAAATTGTTTTTGTTATCATAGTGTTGGAGGAGTAGTCTCGATATGAATTTTGTAGTGTTCGCAGAATTATGTAGCAGTAATGGACAAAAATTTTCTTTTTCTGAAATCTAATAGTTGATAAATTAATAGAAGTGTTTGGTAAAATAATGGTTTAGTAATCGATAAATGTAAAATGACATTAATATACATTTTTTTTTTAATTTTTTAATAAATAAATATCGAAACCTCTTCTTTCTCGTTCCTGGGCATCCCTATAGGATTCAATCCTAGAAGGATCAGCGGGTGGAATCCTATCATTGAGAGAATTAAAAAGAAACTGAATTCTTGGAAGGCAAAAACTCTTTCTATGGCTGGCAGGTTGGTTCTCATACATTCAGTTCTATCTAGTCTACCAACTTATTGGTTCTCGTTTTACAAAGCTCCAAAGGCGGTCCTCAAGAAAGTCGATTCAATTAGGAGTAATTTTCTTTGGGGAGGAGTGGAGGAGAAGTTCAAGATTCATTGGATAAGCTGGGATATTTGCTGCTCTGCTAAGTCTAAAGGCGGTCTTGGAATTAGGAAAATGGAAGAGTTCAATTACGCGTTGTTAACTAAATGGAAATGGAGGATAGTGGCTGATAAACCGGCGCTTTGGAAAGATTTCTTAAAGGCTCACTATGGAGCTGTCCAACACCACGTTTTAGCTGACAACTTGAAGAAAGCTTCTTCTACCTCTCAATGGTGGAAAGACCTCATCAATAGCGGGATTTTTCTTACTAACAAAAACTTTTATTTTGCAGATAAAGTCGCTTACGATTTGGGTGATGGCTCTAATATTCCTTTTTGGTCGGCGAATTGGAGGAAATGATCTAGAATTTCAAAAGAATTTGAAGATCTTTTCCGCATCAGTAAGAATAAAGAAGTGTTTGTTAGAGATTTTGAAGCGATAAATCTTTACGACTTCAATTGGAATTCTGTTGGTCTGTCTACCTCGATGCAGCAAGAGAATAGCACTAGACTGCTGGAGCTGAAGAATTTTATCGGAGAAGTGACGACGCAGGAAGGAAAAAATGATGCAGCTAGGTGGTCGGATCAGTCGAGCAACACTTTCTCTGTTAAAGATGTTTATAACCAGCTGGTGAATAACTCTGAACCCTTTGAACTTTAATTATCCTTCTTCTTCTCAGTCTTGTTTATTGGCCTTTGATTGGCTTTGGAACCTCAAAATTGCTCCTAAATTGATTATCTTTGGCTGGAGAGTTTTGTGGGGGAGGGTGTCGGTCAAGTCCGAATTAATTAAGAGAGGTTTGGATTTGAATCCTAACTGTGTTTTCTGTGGTTTGGAAGTGGAGGATATTGAGCATTTTAGTCTTGGTTGTAGTAGGATTAAGAACATTTGGGATAGAATTGGAGATTGGATTGGCTATGATAGTTTATATGTAGGCAACATAATAGATTTTTTCTTGGATTGGTGTGGCCTTGGTAATACTTCAAATGGGAGCTTGAAGATGGGGAAGATCTGGCTAATTGTTATTTGGAGTATTTGGTGCTGCAGAAATAGTATTATTTTCAAAAATGGCTCTTTTAATTTGGATAATCTTTGTTGGGATATTAAAATTAGGGCGTGGAAATGGTTAAAGGTGGAAGAAATTTGTAATCCCAACTCCGACTTTCTAGCGTTTTGTATGGACCCTCTAAGAGGGTAGTTAGGTTTGAGTTGATTGGGAATTTCTTTAAGTTCATTTTTGTAATTGTTACAGTTTGAGGAACACATTTTGTGTTCCTATTTTAATTCCATTGGCTTTCAGAAAAAAAAAATTAAATAAATTTGTATTTAAACTAATATAATAATTAATTCATGTAAACAATTTTAAATGTATATGAAAAGTAAAATATAATTTCAAAATATATTTAACATATATTTTATCGATTACAATAAATAAATGATAGAGTAAGCTTAATCAGTACGGAAAAAACGAATGGAAAAAGGTGAAACGATGGAGAAAATGAATGGAAAAAGATTATACTAGCAGATTCATAAAATTTTTTTATATAAAATTTGACTTTTCCTATTTATGCATTTAAAATATATTTATTTTATTTTACAATTATAATAAATTATAAATAATAAAAATGAATTTTAATTAAGATGATAAAACTAAAAATAGAACGAAAATAATAAATTAAAATTATCAATTCAAAAATAAATTCAAATAGTTTTACGAAAAAAAGTATATTAATAAAAAAGATTATAAACTACTTCCTCTGTTTCAAATTATAAGTCATTTTGCCACAAAAAAGGTGCAAAATGTCTTATAATTTAAGAGTAAAGGAGTACAAATGAAAAAATAGTAAATATTTTTAATTGATGTGGTTGAAAAACTAAAATTAAAAATTATTTGATTTTGTGTCAAAATAGTTTTTAAATTATGTTTGAATGGATAAACCTAATAAAACAGAACCAAATAAAATATAATAGAGCGGAATAGACCAAAACATAATGAAATATATGTCTCATCTATTATTTAAATATTTTATTAAAAAAAATTATTTCATTGTATCCATCTTAATTCGAAGAGAATAAAAAACGGAGGAGATAAAATAAATTTTAATTTTATTTCACTCTATTCGTTATATACAAATTCAAATAATATAGTTTTGTTATGTACCACTCTATTGTTAGTGCAATAATCGAGAATCGAGCGAGGAACATTCTAAATTGTGAAACATTCTTTTTAGAGTAATATACCTTCTATGAGAGACACACTACATATTCATCATAAATCTTAAGATGATAGATGAGTGAGTTTTCTTATTTATAAATACTCAAGTCACTACATTCCTATCAAATATGAAACTATTATCCACACTACTCACAGTTGTAGTTCTTTTTCAGCATCTATTTCATTTCATTATATCTTATCCCACAAATTCAAATATATCCCCTTAAAATATTTTAATTTAATCCTACAAATATTATGAAGAAATTTGTTTTATAATAGGGTTTAATTATTATGACTAACCGTGTAAAAATGTTTTACACTGTCATTTAATGACAATAGAAATATATCATTTTATTATATCATATAATAATTTTAAAATTTTTAATATAACTTAACGAAATATATGATCGCCATTAATTAACAATGTAAAACAAATTTACATTGTCACTATATCACCTTTTTCCTTTTAAAATAACAGATGGATGCATTATTTAGAAGAGAAAATACTAGGATCTAGTAGGACAAGGACCGATGACCAACCAACAATCTTGGGAAGATAACAACGCACATGCAGACACATGCATGTTGAAAATCCTCATCTCACACTAAAAAATGGCGAGATCGTGGGTGTTTTGTTTTTATCAGTTTATTCAAATTAATTAGGCTTGTGTTTCCTTGTTTAATTACTACCTCCGTTCATTTTTAAGTGTTATTTTTTTATTTTTTACACATACCAATAAAACTAATTATTATGGTTACTTTTCAAATCATAATTCTCCTTTTACCTATAATACCCCTACTTTTTTATTACATTTATTTAACTTTTTCTCTCTCTGCAATAAATACATAGGGATAATTTTGACAAAAGTGCAATTAATACTTCCTTGAACTTTACAAGTGACAATTAAAAATAAACAAAAAATTATTCTAAAAGTGACACTTAAAAAAGAACGGAGGGAGTATAATCAAAATATAGTTTGCTTGACACCTCACCTAACTGTCAGGTCCTGTGCCAAATCTCTGTAGAAACAAACAAAAATCTCATTAATTACTGTACTTTAATTCAATGGTTCTAAGCACTTCCCATGATGAACCATGGAATCTTGCTGATAAGGTTTTTTCTGGAACACTACTGGACCTCACTGGATGCTTGGATTTTTTCACTTCAATGCAAAACAGCGAATGAAAGTAATTGAATGTTCTCGATATGTGTTTTTGTTTGATAATTGACTGATTCTCATGTTCCAATATGTTTATAGTAAACTCTGAAATTGGTATTGTGTTCCGCTATCAAAGGATCACTTTATTAATATTTCAAATTAGTTTCGTCAAATGTTGCTAATTAAGTCATTTTATTATGAGTAGGGTGGTTTGTCACGAATGAAAATGATTTTATCGGTCAAACGGTTCAATTAAACCAACTTAATGCAATCTAACAATCTCCTGGAATCCATGTCAAGTCTACCGGAAATAATTTCAACTATCAACAATATATAAATTTATTACTGTTTTTTATAAGCAACAATATAATTAAAAAGACATACTAGAAATACACGAATTCATTTACAAGTATCACTACTAAAACTTCAACATCACTTAACAATATACAAAGCTCTCCTAATTTAAAAAATCAAAAGGAGATCTATACCAAGTGTTGTGAAAAACGATACCGAAATAATAAAGTATATTTGATTTTTTGAACACCAAGAAATCCACAAGGGTAGAAAAGAAGAAAAAACTTGAACAAACACACGAAACCATATTAGGGTTCACAAAGGAAGAGAAAAGAGAAAGAAGAATAGAGAATTGGTTAAATCTGTTTTACTATTCACTTTCTCAATAGGGTTCACAAAGGAAGAGAAAAGAGGAAGAAGAATAGAGAATTGGTTAAGTGAATACTAACAATTAACTTCTCTCAACTTAATAAGGTTTTGTCACACCTTATGAAGAGAGACTAGTATGCTATTTATAATAAACCCAACATACTAAACTAATGGGTTTTTTTTAACAATTACCCATTACAAACTAACTTAGGGTACACGCTAACATAAACAATTGGATCCATAACACAACGCCCAATTCGATCTCCAACATACTAGAACACAATTCGACTACAACATGTAGGTCTTCGAAAACAGTATGAGAGCGGGCTTCGACGACATGCTAAAACTAGAGTTCGATCCAATATCTCACAAATCTCCACCTTGGAACAAACTCTATAACATCAAGGAACAAACTAACTTTCTTCATGCAGCTTTATCAACTACATACAGTGGAAAAACTTGCAACTAGGCAATATCTTGGTGATCATATCAACAACATTATGATCTATCGAAACCTTCAGCACTTGGACTTCTCCACGCTCGATTACCCCTCTGACGAAATGCAGCCTCACATCAATGTGCTTGGTTCGTTCATGATAGGCTGAATTCTTCGACAGGTGTATTGCACTTTGACTATCACATTTGATAGTGATAACTGGACCTTGAAGTTTCAGCTCCTTTGCAAAACCTTCAAGCCACAATGCTTCCTTCACAGTTTCAGTTAGGGTGATATATTCCGCTTTAGTGGTTGATAAGGCAATAATCTTCTGAAGTGTTGCTTTCTAACTGATTGTTGTCCCAAACATAGTGAACACATATCCAGAAATAGATTTTCTGGAATTCATAGAACCTGCATAATCAGAGTCGACATATCCTTTGATTGTTGCTTTACTATCTTCACTCAAGGCTCCACCATAAATTAGGACTCTATTCAAAGACCCATTTAAATACCTTAAAATCCACTTAATGCTTGCCAGTGAGCCTTTCCAGGATTCACCATGTACCTGCTTACAAGACTCATTGCATATGCCATGTCAGGTTTAGTACATACCATAACATACATCAAAGAACCCACTATATTAGCATATGGAATGCTATTCATATAATCTCTTTCGACATCAATACTGGAACACTGATCTATACTTAACTTGAATTGAGGGTTTGTCAGAGTCACAATAGGCTTTGAATTTGACATATCATACTTTTCGAGAATCTCTCGTAGGTATGCCTCTTGAGATAAGCATAATTTCGACTGCTTTCTATCTCCTCGGATGTCAATCCCAAGAATCCTGGACGCAGCTCCCAGATCCTTCATGTCGAACTCCTTATTAAGTTCAGCCTTCACCTCTCATTACATCTTCGACATTGATGCTTGCTATTAGAATATCATCCACATAGAGCAATAAAATAACAAATGAATTACCAGGTCGAAATCTAAAGTAAACACAATGGTCGAACTGACTTCTAATGAAACTTATGCGTGCCATGAACTTGTCGAATCTCCTATTCCACTGTCGAGGAGATTGTTTCAGTCCATATAAAGATCTCTTCAGCTTGCACACATAGTCTTCCTTCCCCTTTTTGACATACCCTTCAGGTTGCCTCATCAGGATTGTTTCATATAGATCACCATACAAGAACGCAGTCTTCACATCCATCTGTTCCAGTTCAAGATCGAACTGTGCCACCGTGGCAAGCAACATTCGAATGGACCTGTGCTTCACAGCAAGAGAGAACACATCATTGAAGTCGACACCTTCTTTCTGAGTGAACTCCCTAGTGACCAATCTTGCCTTGTGTCTCTTCGACGCCACTCCTTTGATTCCTTCCTTAACTTTGGAAATCCATTTACAGCTGACTAACATGGCTCCAACAGGTTTCTTGATCAGTTCCCATGTGTTGTTATCATGAAGAGATTTCATCTCATCATCCATGGCCTTCAGCCATTCAGTCTTCTTTCGACTCCTCATAACTTCCTTATAGTCTCTAGGTTCTTCGTCGAAAACCTCACTTGCAGAGATTAAGGCATAAGCTATAAGATCTGCATACCCAAGTCTCTGAGGTGGCTTGATGACTCTCCTCGACTTGTCTCTTGCTAGCAGGTAGTCATTATGAGTCTCCTCATCTTTGATAGCATCTTCTGCTTCTTCTTCGACTTCATCTGGGATACGCAATTCAGCATCAACATGCTCCACCTTAATAGGAATCTCTCCCTGTTCCAGCTCTTAGTCAGCATCATCAATTTTCTTGAAAGCCATCTCAGCTTCATTGAAAACTACATCTCGACTGGTGATACACCTCTTGTGACCTGGCTCTAGGCACCATAGCCTATAAGTCTTGATTCCTCTAGGGTATCCAATGAACATGCATTTTAGAGCTCTAGGTTCGACCTTGTCTTGCCTAATGTGAGCATAGGCCACGCAGGCAAATACTCTCAGTCTGTCAAGACTAGGTGGATATCTCGACCAAACTTCTTCAGGTGTCTTCATATCTAACGCAGTCGAAGGACATCTGTTTATCAGATATGTTGCTGTCGAAATAGCCTTAGCCCAAAACACCTTCTTTAACCCAGCACTAGTCAACATGCATCTAACTCTTTCCAAAATAGTTCGATTAAACCTCCCTGCCAAACCATTTTATTGTAGAGTACCTGCAGTAGTATTGTGCCTTGCAATACCTGAGGCAGCACAAAAGCTGTCGAACGCCTCATTGCAAAATTCAAGGCCATTGTCGGTTCTCAACTTCTTGACCTTTCTGCTAGTCTGATTTTTGACCAGAGTCTTCCAACCTTTGAAATTCTCAAAAGTTTCATCCTTAGTCTTCTGGATGAATACCCACAACTTTCTGGAATAATCATCGACTATGGATAGAAAATACCTTGCTCCTGAATGTGATGGACACCTTGCAGGCCCCCAAAGATCAGCATGGATGTAATCAAGGGATCCATGAGTTCTTTATTTGCCTTTATTGAACTTCACTCTACAAGATTTTCCAAGTACACAAGGTTCACAAAATTTCAGCTTTTCGACTTTGTCTCCTCAAAGCAGATTTTGTTTCCCTAATTCGACCAAACCGCTTTTACTGACATGGCCCAATCTCATGTGCCAAATTTCTGTCTTCGACAAAGGTTTCGTGGATGCAACATTTGTCGAACCACTTACAACTTCAGTCTCAGGGGTATACAAGCCTTGTTTCTTCACGCCTCTCAAGACTTCCTTCGACCCCTTCATGACTCTTAGGATACTTTTCTCTCCTTGAAAAACATATCCCTTCTTGTCGAATTCACCAATAGAAATCAAATTTCTATTCAAATTAGGTACATACCTGACTTCAGTCAATAACCTTATTGACTCGTCATGGAGCTTGAATCTCACATATCCAATACCTGTAATTTTGCAAGCTTTGTTGTTTCCCAGCAGCACTGATCCACCATCTTGATCACATAGATCCTCGAAAAATTCTCTGTTTGGAGTCATGTGCCAAGTGCAACTTGAATCCATAATCCACTCTTTTCTTGAGTCGCCGCTTGAAACCACAAGAACATCATATGATTCGAAGTCATCTTGAACAATGGCTGCATTGCCAT
This sequence comes from Lathyrus tuberosus, assembly GCA_022829125.1. NCBI lineage: Eukaryota > Viridiplantae > Streptophyta > Magnoliopsida > Fabales > Fabaceae > Lathyrus > Lathyrus tuberosus. The sequence continues at coordinate 247,790 of JALAZF010000790.1, forward strand.
TATCCTTACCTCCATGATCTTTCTGGCGTTCAGGGCACACTTTTCTTGTGTGACCCTCCTTCTTACAGTGATAACGTCGAATACCAGATGCCTCACCACTATGAGACTTCGGTTGACTTTTACCTTTCTTCTTGTCGAACTTACCATCCTTTCACAAGAATTTTCCCTTAACGGCCAAACCTTCACCAACCGTCAAAGGTTTGTGCTCCTTTCGTTCGTTTAAGTCCTTAAAATACAAGGCTGATTAAACTTCTTTAAAGGTCAGGGACTCCCTTCCATACAGGAGAGTTTCTTTGAAGTGAGCATGTGTTATGGGCAAAGCACACAACAACAACAGTGCTTGATCTTCATCATCGATCTTCACATCAATATTTTCAAGATCAAGAATCAGCTTGTTGAACATATCCAACTGCTCAGTCAACACTTTGTCTTCACTCATCTTAAATGAATACAAATCTTGCTTCATGTAGAGTCGATTCACCAGAGATTTGGTCATGTGCAAACTTTCAAGTTTCAACCATAACCCCGATGCCGTAGTCTCCTTTGACACCTGTCGTAGAACCTTATCACCAAGACTCAATAATATTGCGCCGTGGGCTTTCTCTATCATGGCCGTCTTTTCTTTTTCCGTTAACGCAGCGTCCATGGTTGCCTCTCCCTTCAACGCTTCCAAACAACCCTGCTGAACCAGTAGGACTTTCATCTTCAAGCGCCACAGACCGAAGTCGTTCACTCCGGTGAACTTTTCAATCTCATACTTTGTTGAAGGCATCTACCTCCACACTCACCGCACCAATTTGTTGTGAAAAACGATGCCTTAAAACAAAGTATAAACGGTTTCTTTATGATCAAGAAACACATAAGGGTTAGGGTTAACAAGGAAAAGCAAGGAAAAATAACACGGATTGGTTATAACTGCTATTGTTTACTTTCTCTTTAAATCAGATTACAAGTACACAAGAATAACAAATAATCCTCTCACCCTAATTAGAATTTTCCACACTTAAGATGAGAGGCTAATATGCTTTTTATAATAAACCTAACATACTAAGCTAATGGGCTTTTTAACAATTACCCATTACAAGCTAACTTAGGGTACAAGCTAAATTAAACAATTGGATCCTTAACACAAGGCCCAATTCGACAACTACATACTAGAACACAATTCGACTACAACATGTAGGTTTTCAACAGCAGCATGTGAGCGGACTTCGACGACATGCTAAAACTAGAGTTCGATCCAATATCTCACACCAATCATAGAAACTACATTTAGCTTTAAATTTTAAATTATACTCAAACTAAGACCAAGAAATTTGCATTGCACTCATTAAAATATCTTCTTGATTTCCAATCAAGTCGTTGAAAATAACTTGATTGCAAGTCCACTAAATACACCAACACGCCGTGATCCAAATAAAAGAAGCTGTATACTTGGAAGTACTACTCACAACTTTCCTGAACCAATCCATCAAATAATCACACACACTCTATCCAAAAACTAAGGTATTTCCACCCAATCCACAATTTTCCGCCAAACAAGGCCAATACATAGACACGTACAAAATAGGTGATTGATATCCTCCTCGACATTAAAACAAAAAACACACATTAAATAATTCATTTCTCTATTATAATAGGTATAATTTCATTCACTCTTCTAAATCACATCTCTTTAACTTAATTGATATTTACGTTAAAATGCTGGTACACTCCTACTCCACAGTATCTTAATTGATATTAACGTTAAAATGCTAACATTCTAAGTACACTTCTGCTCCACCATATTGAAGATTTCATAATTGTATAAAAAAATGGCTACAACTACATTCATCAACACACTATCGATCTTCATGAACCTATAACAAAAGAGTTCTAACAAATAGACATTGATTTTAATGAAATATACGAGTGGCTAAATAATAGAGGTAGAGAGGGGTATTACTCCCTCCGTTCCACAATGAGTGGTCCAGTTGACCATTTCGCACATATTAAGAAAAATGAATAAATGAGAAAGAAAGAATGACATTTTTACTAAAGTATTCCTTATCAAGTATTAGTAATGATAAATGTAATATTAATTAAAAGGTAGAATTGAAAAATGTGCATTGAAAATTGAAATGAATAATTAATTTTAAAACACTTTTATATTCTAAATAGATCACTCATGGCGCGACGGATGAAATAGTTTGTTTGGGACAGGCAACATTCCCTATTATTAATTTTAGAGTATTAATAATCACTACATTAATGTTCCTCATAAGTTAATTGTCACACATTTCACAACACACTTTTCTTCTTTTAATTATATTTTCCTTTTTTTTTTCATAAATTATTTTACCATTGTATACAAAATACTTTATTTATTAATTTATGAGTTAAATATACAACACCCTTGCAATATAGATGAATTTTGATTTACCCTCTATAATATTTTTTTTGATTCTCTCTATAATATATATATTTTTGTTTTACCCCCGCTAAGCTTACAACTTGAACACTGAATCTGGAGGGGCAATGCAATTTTTTTTATAGGGGGTAACTTTAATATTTAGGGGGCAAAAGACATAACATTTTAACATTTCAAGGAGGGAATCTAATTTTTTTTATAGGGGATAAATCGAAACCCGCCTATATTGTAGGGGGTGTTGTATATTTAAACCTTAATTTAACAAGTGTTCGACTTGTATTTTTAAAACATTTTTTAAAATTTTTTATTCAATTTCCTTAAACCACATTCTTTTAAAGTTTAATAATATTTTTATTCTCATGAAAATACTCCTAGTAAAAAATATATATTTTTCTTACAAGACCAAGGGCCCGTTTGTTTTAACTTTTTAAAAAAAAAATGTTTTTTATAAGGTAACATAATTTTGTGTAAAAAAATTTACAAATAAACTTTTCATAGAAATTTCAAATGAAAATTTGGTTTGAATAGTTATTTTTAAAATGCTATGTAAGATATTTTATCATTTAATTGAAACTTTTTTTTGATATTAAAATTTCAAAAAATCACTTAATTTTGAAGCTATTTCAGATAGATTTTCATAAAAATCATTTTTGAGATACAACATTTTGAAAAAATTGCGATTTCGACTATCTTTTGATATTTAATAATGTATGTTTATGTTATAGGATGACAAAATTAGTTTTTCAATTTAGAAAAAACAAATATAAAAAAATTTATAATATTTTAAAAAACGATTTTGTAAAATCTATTTTTAAAAATACAAAAAAAAAATTCATTTTTTTTTAAAACTGAAACAAGCAGGCCCCAAATTCTCTATTTTTATCTTTCAGGTTAACCTCTCAACAAAATGAGAAGATGTAGTACTAACAAGTTGGCTTTTTTTTTCATTTTTATTTTATTTTAATATGTGACAAAAATAATTAATAATTAAAAAAAATACTATTCTTCTTCTATAAAGACACACTTTTCCTCTTCATATTTCAAAACTAAAAAACAACTAAATATTTTAAATAATTATTCTTATACTCAAAAAATCTAAAAAAAAAAATTCAAACTTGTAAAAACCCAAAAATTTCAAATTAAAAAAAACCTATAATAGATATTTATCATAAATTATTAGTTCTTCTCTTCTCGACCATCTAGAAGGCTTAATAAAAGAGATCTAAGACTGAATGCTATTGAGAACTATGCAGTAGAAAGGAAGACCTTTATACTCTCGAGCATAGACGATCACAATCCCTACCTCATCACATATGTTCAAATCAATCAGACGGTCCCCAACACAATATGTCCCATTCTACGTGAAGCGGTTCTAGCCTTTGTTATATAAAGAGAAGAAAACACCATTTTACAGAGAATTCAACTCCATCTCTATTATACATTATTTCTCGTTCTCTCACTGACTTGTGAATTGAAGTGATAATCTTGCAAGCACACCCTACACCTTTGTACTGGAAAGTTCATTGCACCGCATCGGAAGTCTAATCATCGATCCAATGCGAATATGCTAGCCTGCACTTGAAATTATGACAAGAGCATTACAAGATTGAGAGCAAGTGGTATGACAATACCTACATGAAGGCCCCAAGCTACATGCATATCGCAGCTAAACATCACTAGAATGGAGCAGAGTCACTCAACTTAAAAGATGGGATTGAGCTCTACTTCTTACTCTTAATATGAGAGGATGGTCACATAATGATAAGTGGGATCACACATTTTTGGCTCCCTCGCGACCCAAATGCTCATAAAAATATCACGAAAAAACGAAACCAATCTTCCATAAATATTGTAGTAAAATGCCTTGACATGGTTAGGATTGAATTTCTTACCCAAGCTCAAAAAATTCACATGGTTATATTTTCAAAATAATTCAAGAAGTCCATTTTCAAAGTAGCGTCTACTTCCTTTGTAACAAAATACTCAGGCTTATGTGGCTTGTTCAAAAATAACTCATAATACCTTTTATGCCCATCTTCATAGATGATATGACTGAATTTGCGAACCAAATTAGCCAAGGTATGAGCATGTGAAGAAGAAGATCCATAGATAGGGGTAGATTTAACTAGATGTGCAATTTTGATATTGGGTATAAATTAATCTCTTTGAGCTCCTATTTTTGTTTTCTTCTGCTTAGGGATTTCAAGAGGCACGGAAGAAGAGCTTTGACATTTTCCTTTTTGCTTCTCAAACAAATCTCTTTTACTTTCTATTTGGGATGAAGAATGGTGATGGAGGTTGAAGGAGAAATATGTTTTAGATGAATAATAATGAATGATGGAGAATGAGATGAATGATGTTTAAGTGAGATATGAGAAAACTTTTGTGAATGATGTTAAGTGATGTGTTTTAGAGATGTAATAGTTTTTTTTTTGAATTAAATGTAATGATGATAAATTAATAGGAATGTGAAAAGGCACATTGTTAATGATTTGAAATTAAGAGGGTTAGATTCGAATCAGAGAGAGTTGTGATTCATATCAAAAAAGGAAATGTTTGTTTGATTTGGGCAAGACTTTAATTTAATTTGAATCAAATAGTGAACTTTCAACAAAACCTCTTTTAATTCTAATCAAGGATGAGAATGATTCAAATCAGGATCGCATATGCAAAATGCTAAAAATCAGCACATATTTTATTTGAGTAAGGCAAAGTTCTGATTCGAATCAAGCGTTAAAATCCTTCTGTAATTCGAATCCCACTACAAGAAATAACGCTTTTTATGATAAAACTTCCCCCTCGAATAATAGAAAATAGAGGTATAAAGCCAATGCGCGCTATTTTTTATTATAAAAAAAATCATAAATTTCCTCGATTTTTCATAAAACTGAGGTGAAAAAACAACTAATTACAAGCTTCGATTCCCAACTATCGTAGTTTATGATTTTGTTTGTTTATAAGTGTAAACAAAATGTTCTAACCCTTTGGTTTTCTATTTAACCGAGGCATAAAATAATAAGATTTTACTATAAAAGTACTCGTTATAAATATTTTACTCTAATCTTCAATAATATGAAGATGCCTCAAGCATCGTTCTTTGGGATGGATTGCAAGATAGAAAAAATCTTTATTGTTCTTCTATCTTGAATAATTTTTTTTCCCTTACAATCTATCTCACATAATGGTGTTGATGTTGTTGTTGTAGTTACACAATAACATTCTAATTTTGTCAATCAAAGAAAACATTGAGAAATCTATTGTTTTCCTCGATTGACAAAATTGTGAAATTTATTACTAAACACATGCATACATTTCTCTTTCATGTTTCTTTCTTCATGTGAAAGCATTTTCCATGAAAAAATTTGCTAAATATAATCTGGGATGGATTGCAAGTACAGAAAAAAATTTCTCTTGGTTGGAGCCGTTAACTTCTCAGAAATATGAAAAACAATGTAAAAATATAAAAAAATTTCTCTTGTTTGGAACAGATAACTCCTTTGGGTTGTTCTCCAAGAATCCATTTTCAAACTCATGATTTGTTTAAGTAATTTATTTTAATATTCTTTGTAAACAATGTAAATATAAAAAAACGATTTTTCACCTCGATTTTAAACAGAAGCCGAGAGGTATGTGGATTGGGATGGAATATATTTTATTTTGTTTTTTTAAAAAAGAAACACATTTTACCTCGATTTTGAGTAATAGCCGAGGTAACATATTAGCCTGTTTTTTGGTCTCTTCACTATCCTTAAAAAAAACTTCACCGTCCATTTAATGACTATCAACGCTCAAGACACTTCCATTAGTGATCCTCGTGAAATCTAAAACCCTCATTATAAAAGCATTATGAATATTTAAATTAGATAGTAGTGAATCTACAAGAAACGTTGTTGTGAAACTCTATGTTTAGTTAGAGGGACATGAGATTTTACAAAGTAAAAGTATAACTCTCATAGATTGGAAGAGCAGAAAAAAGTTAGGTTTATTTAATATGTGGTTGGTAAGGGTGTATTTACTTTACCAAAGATTTATGTGATAGATTGTAAGTGCAGAAAATTATCATGGGATCATGGTTCGTGTTGTTAAATATGTTGGGTCATGAGGATGAGCATCAATATTGGGCCAAGAGCAACACAAGTGAGAGAGACACCACATATTCACCAAAAATCTTAAGGTGATAGGTGTATGAGTTCTCATACTTATAAATGCTCAACTATCCACATTTATAACTAATGTGAGACTCCAACTCACATTTGACATATTATTCTCAACACTCCCCCTCAAGTGTGAGTCCATAATGCTCCCCATCAAGTGGAAACTCTTTTATCCACATACACTTGTACCGCCGTTGACACACATCTCTTTCCTAGGCATTCCGATACACCTCTTCTTTGGCATTTCGATTTCAACGGGACACCTCTTCCTGGGCATTTCGATACAAGTAAGTCGATCCCTTTCTCGAACCAAAGGCTCATGATACCATTGTTAGGGGAGATTGTCAACTAGGGAGTATTGAACACTGTGTGACTTCTTTTTCTAGAGTAACACCTTTGTGAGAGACACACCACATACTCACCCAAAACCTTAAGGTGATAGGTGTGTGGGTTCTCCCACTTATAAATGCTCAAGTCACCATATTCCTATCCAATGTGGGACTATTATCCACACTACTCACACTTGTTATACTTAACACCCCCCTCAAGTGTGAGTATATCTACAATGCTTCCACAATGCTCCCTCTTAAGTGGAAGCTTCAACTGTGCAACTGCACTTTCTGTTGTGTGTTTCTTACTCACCACCCTTGTACCGCCGTTGACACTTTTCAACGGGACACCTCCTAACCACCACCTGTGGGGAGTACATTTGATACAAGTGAGCTGGTCCTCACTTGAGCTAGGCTCTAATACCATTTGTTGGGTCATGAGGAGGAGCATCGACATTGGGCCAAGAACAACACAAGTGAGAGAGACACCACATATTCATCCAAAACCTTAATGTGATAGGTCTATAGGTTCTCCTACTTATAAATGCTCAACTATCCACATTTATAACCAATGTGAGACTCTAACTCACACTTGACATATTATTCTCAACAAAATAATCATGTAACTGAATATTTATTTTATTTAGCTAACTTTTTTTGTTTTATATCAGAAACAAATGAATGCAAGTCATAGAGAATATATTGCATTTGATCTATGAAACGAGGATCCCCAACATTTGATCTTCTCTGAGATATCTAGTATATGTTCTTCACCGACAATGATCGCAATGTAATATTTTGTGTAAGCAATGTAGTTTGAAAATAAATTAATTTATTAATATTTTGTATAAACAATGTAATGAGTTTTATTTAAAAAAATCAAACTATCTAACCCCATCGGTTTTTAAATAAACCGATAGGTATGAGGCGTTGTTTGTGTAAATAATAAAAATGCAGATACTGGAGTTCGAATCCATGATCATATAACTCTATTACTCGGTTTTTCAATAATCGAGGTGTTAAGTAACAATTTTTTTATGCCACCCTTCGTTACGCCGGCTTGGTAGCCGAGGTAACATCTCTTTCGCGTGCGACGTTATAAGCATTATTTGTAGTAGTGTCAAAATTCTACATGATTCGAATCATGAGCCCCAAAACAAAATTAAAAAAAAAACATAGTAAAATATCTTTCTTTTTTAATTTTAAAAGGAATGTAATATAATTTTGATGCGAAATTGAAAGATTAATGTAATAAAAAATATTTTAATGTAGAATGAAAAAACATTAATGCCAATTAAATATCATGATGCATATGAATATAAAATGACCAAATGAATAGCATTATGTAGATGAAAATAAAATGAACATATAAATGTAATGCTTAGACGAATGAGATATGTCTTATTCACATTGCTAACACATACTTCATACAAATAGCACACCAAACATAAACAAAGGAAATAAATTAGGTATAACTACAAGAATATTAATGAGAGTCGAACAATCATACCGATTCGATGATCTAGGCCTTAACTTGCTACATAAGTAATTATTAGTAAACAACAGAATTTAAAGCAAAAGCACAAAACATAGCCAAAAATTACAATTGGATACAACTTTCATTGTATGTCTTGAGAGAAATTCTCATACAATAATCATAACTCAATTTTCACAATTGGTTCAAATTGAATCTTGATCAGTTGGTTGTTCAATCTAAAATTAAAAGAGTTTAAAATTATAATAGAAAGATAAAATATCCAATGGACTAGATCTATTACAAACGTAAACTTATACAATAAATAACTATTAGCAAGGTAAAGCCTAATCAAATAATATTCTAAAAATGAAAAACAAATTAATGCATGTAAAACATTGTAGAAATGTAAAAGAGGTAGGAGAAGAAAAATGTAAACCAGATTTATACTGGTTCAACTTATTCGTTATCACTAGATCTTAAACCATTCTTCAATGGTTTAACCGTTAAAAATTTGTAGAGTCTTCCACTATTCTGTAAAATTAATACAAGAGTAATTTTGGTACAATGGATAATCAACAACACTGAACACTACAAGCTAATTACTTTATCCAACACATGTCTAAATTAATTTTCCTTTCTGTTACAACTGGACACTGAAACTGCAAAATTTTCAAGATCTTCAATTGATCTTGATCCAAAAATCTTGATAGATACAAAAACCCTTGTTCAAGCTTCTATTGTGCAATGAACTTCACTCAATCATACTGTTTCCTTGTTTGAGCATTTGTTCTACACGAGAATGACTGGACAACTCCCAACTTTTTCATGCAATCACCTTTACATGATTCTATTAAAGTATTTAATGAATTATAAAGAAACTATTCTCTTTCTATATTTCAATCTCAATAAATCATAGACACAAAGTGATTCTTTATCCTCATGCACGTCAAAACTTCACACAAAAATTAGCTTTCCTAATCTACCTTGGATCTACCTCTCAAATTCAATATTTAGAGTTGAGCAGAACAACAATGGTTTCTTGGTTCAAGAATGAAGATGATGAATGTTATCTAAAAAAATCTCATAATACATAGCTCAAATCTCACAAGATTAACATTCTAGGAAGTTTTCACAAGGTTAAAACAAAGAGGTGATGTATTTCTGAAAGGAAATGTCGTTCCTTTTAGATTGACTGCAGTACGCAAAACAACATGGAGTAAGTTCAAGCTGTTTCTGGTGCATAAGGGACACATGTGAAACACGATGTTCTAACATGTGTGCTACAACATCTGATCTCTGATAATAGACAAATAGTATTGCAGTTGTGATTCAAAATTATCTAATCCAAGATTCACTCTACAAAGAAGATTTATATTTTATGAAGAAAAGTTAACCTGGATGATCTGGTGCAACATGTGGAACACGATGTTCCTGCATGTGTGCAATGCAACATCTGGCCCTAGTTAGTAGTTCATGATAAATGTTGTTAGGTGCAAAATTTATGATTGAGATTCAATCAGATTTGTTGTTGATTATTTAGCAGTGTTTACTTGATTTTTTGACAACGGTTGAAGATCAAATCAAATTTAAATGGAGATTTAAATTTGAATTTGAAATATAACAATTCATATATTTTGTTGGAGAGATTTATGGAGCAAATCAATTCCAACTAATTCAGCTATTATTTTGGATGAATTTATTTCAGATATCCAAGGAGAAAAAGCCCACAATATATTTCTATATAAAGATACTCAATTCTCATGTTTGGCAAGATTTTTGTGCACTAGATTAAGCTCTTAGTGTATAGGGTTTCTGAGTATTTTGTTTCTTGTATTTCATGCGAATTCCATCATAAGGATTAGTGTTGGATCTATTTGTTTACACCACTTTATGTTTCAATAACTTTGCATAGTTGTTGGTTTGTCTTAGTTGAGTTATAGATTCAATAATCACCAAAATTATCAACATGCATTTATCACTATTATGCACAACATCATTCTCAACACGCAACCATTAATCAATGTTACCATAATTAACACACAACACCAAACAACAGCACCTCTTCAAATGCATATTCACTGAACATTCGATCATGTTAATTCATTATAAAATTAACTCGCCATTAAGTAAAACATAACGATTTGCCAATTGATCATACATGTCATCACATTTATTCCTACAGTATACACATGACTACAACTCAATTATTTAACCAAGAATTACCATGGGGTAGCTCTACGTGTTAGTTTTCCAATGCTTCAAACAACACCTCATTTGGACCTACGGAACTAAAGTTACGGCCAAAATCGTCGAGCCATTCAACAAAGATCAAAATAGAAAATTTTCGCAAATTGGCCTACAACAATGGATTGTCATAGGATGACAATCTATTGTCATCAAGAGTATTTTGATTCTGAATTTTCAAAAATCACATTTCTAAGCAAGACAATCAATTAATTCTATGGGGCAATCAATTGTCATTGTGTTATTTTTCAAAATTTGCACTAGTGCAATCAATTTTCATAGGGTGACAATCGATTGTCAATGATAGATTTTCCAGAAAACTCAGTTTTTAACATACATTCTTCATCCCCTTCATCCATAAACCTTCATACATTATTCCAACCAACTTTCCCAAATTCAATTAACCAAGAATACGAATTTAACAGTAAAACATGTTATCGCAACCATCAAGATATTACAAGACATATATCCATCATGATTCATAGTAATTCATCATGCAATTACATCAAAAATATCACCCACCATCATATTCACAGTCCAAGAACTCAAACATTCATGAATGTAAAAAATTTATATATGTATAATCATGATGATTCAAACATAATTTCAGTCACAAAATCACATGTATAAACACAACCAATCATCAATTTCTAGATTTCTAACACAACAACAATTCATCAAAACAAAATCATACAACCCTAATGAGAATAAGGATCTCTCTTCTCTACCCTATCATGCAATACACTCGTAGTGAAAACTCTTTCTCCCCCATTACCTTAGATTTCCAGCAAAAATAGCAAAGCAAACAGCTCCTATGGATTCTCCCTTTCAAAACCTAGCTCTCCTTTCCAATGTTCTTGTTTCTCCAAGCCTCCTTGTTTTCGCGTACTGACAAAAAGTTCTCCCCTAAACCTAATTTCTCTTACTTTTAGAATATATAATATTATAGTTACTTTTGCATAATTATTATTATTGCCTAACCAACTTTCAGCTTCTTTTCTCATACCACATACTTCCCACAAATTACATATTTGGCCCAATTCCTCATATTTACTAATTTCTCCTTTTAATTCTCTATTAACTCCTCTTTTCTCTTTAACTTAATTAATTAAATAATTTCTAATATACAACCATAATTCTCTATTTTTATTTTATTTCTAATATTAGTTAAAAATATTAATATTCTAGTTATTTCTAACTATTCTACCAAACACCTATTTCTCACCACACCCTACCAAAACCATTACACCCTATCAACACACATGATCACACAATTTATTTAAAGGTACACCAAACACCAAATAATTAAATAAAAATTTAAATAATTCAATTAAATCAATTAATCAAATTTAGGGTGTTACAACGCTCCCCCACTAAGAAATTTTTTGCCCTCGAAAATTACGTAAAGGAAATAGAGTCGGATACAACTGTCTCATATTGCTCCCCTGCTCCCAAGTTATGCTTCCACCACCTGGTCCTCCCCATACTACCTTCACCAAGGCAATCTCCTTACCACACAACTGCTTCACTTCCTGATCCTCAATCCGCATGGGCGAGGCCTTAAAAGTCATGTTCTCTCTCACCTACACATCATCCACTTGGATCACATGAGATGAATCCGGAATGTATCTCCTCAATTGAGACACATGAAACACATAATAAAGATTGGCAAGTGGCGGTGGCAAGGCAATCTGATAGACAACCTCTCATATTCTCTACAAGATCTGATATGGACCAACAAAACCTGGCGTGAGCTTTCGATACTTCAAAGCTCGGCCAACACCATTTATTGGAGTAACTCTAAAAAACACATGATCCCCCTCTTGAAACTCTAGTGCTTTCCTCCTCTTATCATGGTAACTCTTTAGAATCCTACTGCAGAATCTCAGGTTCAATCACCGCACTCTCACCAATCCAATACTTTAATGGAAACTATTATTGTAAGTGAACTCAATCAACAACAAGTATATATCCCAAGCACCTCCTTGTTCTAAGGATGGGATGGTTCTTTATGTCTGGCCATCAGCCTGTGGATGATAACCAGAACTTAACTTCAGCTTAGTGCCCAACACTTCTGGTAAACTCTCCAAAAACCTTGATGTAAATCTCGGATCTCTATCTAATACGATGCTCGATGAAATACCATGCAGGATAAAAATCTTCTCAATATATAACTCGACCAATTTCTACAAAGGATAACTGATCTTAATCGGTATGAAATGAGTCGATTTAGCCATCCTATCAACAATAACCCAAATGGAATCATATCCCTTCACCGTCTTCAGCAAACTTGTCACGAAATCCATGTGAATGTTGTCCCAATTCCACTCAAGAATACTCAACGGTTACATCATACCCAACAACTTCTGATGTTTAATCTTCGACTAATGACAAGTCAAAGAAGCATAAACAAACTCAACTACTTCCTTTTTCATTCCCGGCCACCAAAACATATTCTCCAAGTCTTGATACATCTTAGTGGTACCGGGATGAATACTCAAACCACTTCTATGAACTTCGTCAAGAATATTATTATTAAGCTCAGGTACACCTGGTACGCAAACCTTATCTATGAACCTCATCACATCATTCTTGTCAATTCTGAAATCACCTCCCTTACCTTGATTGAATAATATAAGTCGATTAACCAATTCCACATCAATCTTCTGACCTTCACCGATATCTTCAAGGATACCACTGGTCAGACTTAACATACCCAACTTTACACTATTAAGAGTCTTTTCGCATACCAAACTCATGTCTCTGAATTTCCCAATCAATTCCAACTCTCGAACTATAAGCATTGACATATGTAACGACTTCCTGCTCAACGCATCAGCTACCACATTGGTTTTACCCGGATAGTAGCTCAAGCCAAAATATTAATCCTTCACAAATTTGAGTCATCTCCTCTGCCTCATATTCAACTCCTTCAGATAAAATAAATACTTCAAATTCTTGTGATCACTGAACACCTCAAATCTAGATCCAAACAACTAATGTCTCCAAATCTTTAACATAAATACCACTGCTTTCAACTCTAGATCATGCGTAGGATAATTTCGTTCATGAACCCTCAACTATCTAGAAGCGTAAGCCACAACCTAACGATTCTACATCAACACACCACCTAGACCCGTCTTTGAAGCATCACAATAGACAACAAAGGACTCACTTGGATTCAATAAAATCAACACTGGAGCAGACATCAACTCCTTTTTTAGTTCTTGAAAACTCTATTTGTAATGCACATCCCAAACATAGGCTTGACCCTTTCGACTCAACAGAGCCAAAGTCAGTGCTAACTTTGAAAAGCCTTCAATAAAACTCCTGTAGTAACCAGTCAAACCAAGAAAACTTATGATCTCAGTAACAGACTTCAAAGTTTTCCATTGCAGCACTGCATCTATCTTCGACATATCTGAAGGTGTGAAAAACACAAGAAATGAGGGGTTTGAATTGGTTTTTCAAAATAAAATTCTTTTCTTTTCAACTAACCCCTTTTTCTTTTAACAACTCTTAAACTCATGAATGATAGAAATAATGAAGCTTGAAAGAGATAACTCTGTATGTTTATACTAGTTCACTTGAGAATTCCTCAAGTTAATCTAGTCCACCCGGGATTTCGCCTCTCTCAATCGAGGTCTTAATCCACTAATCAAACAAATTAATACAATGCACAAGCCAAAAAGTTGGTGACTAACAACAACCTCTAAAACTCTCAAGTTCTAGACTTCTCAAGAGATCTAAACACACTGGTTTCTCTTAAGGAACAACCTCTAAGACTCTCACTAGTCCTAGACTTCTCAAGAATTCTAACCTCACTAGGTTTTTCTCAAGGATCTTCAAACAACTGTTTGAAAAAGAGTTTTGTTTACAAAGTATTGCTTCTAGTATAAGCTAAATATGTAAACTATTTTGCAGCACAGAAAATGACTTTTAGAATAATAATAGCAAGATAGAGCGTTTTTTATTCGAAGAAATTGTTATCATTCTTTGAGTCTTCAAGTCCTTTTATAGCCGAGCAAAAGTAACCGTTGTAAAGTAATCATGACTTTTAACGGCGGTTTGGTAGAAGCGTGAGGACAGATAAAACCTTTTGCATCCTGTATTGTCAGTGTATCTTCGTTTGTACCGTTGCACTGTTATCGAGATATCTTTATTTGAACTTTTGCACATTTACCAAGATATCTTCGTTTGAACTTTGTTGCTTAATCTTCATGGCTTCTTAACTTCATAGGCTACTGCGAGCATGAGTAAGAAGGGAAAACACAGCTTGGTTCTTAAAGTCTTTGAGTCCTCAGAACAGCGTCTTCGGAGTTTTCAACATTTGATCTTCAGAACCTTTATCAGAGAGCGAAAGCCTTCAGCATCTAGACTTTGTTCAATCAGTCTTCAGATCTTCAGAACTTGTTCTCTATCCATATTTTATCAGAGTCTTGCCGACTTCTGCTTTTTAGCACTTCAAGTGTAGTGTGTAGGCGAAATATATTCTTTTAGTATTAAGTCCTCACCAATTAACTGAAGCATAACCTGTTTGTTAGACTCTCAAGAGTAACAAACATTAGCCTTATAAAATTGTTCATACAAACATACTTGTTTGATATCATCAAAACTCAGAGGTATTAACGCATAACCAAATCTTGTTCTAACAATCTCCCCCTTTTTGATGATGACAAAACAACGTATTTTGATGACACAATTTTTTTCATAACACACAGGTAATTAAAATAAGAAGTTTAATAGATACTTATCCTTCACATGAGATACTCCCCCTGATTCTCAGACTGGGTGATTGAATATCCCGACTCCCCCTTATTCTAAAGGGTCAGGTACTTATCCTTCAGAGTTAGTTCAGAATTCCTGAAAAGAAAAACAATCTAATAGAAATAACAGTTTTATTGGTTAGCATGTAAACATCATTATTTCTCTGAGATTGATTATGTGAATCAAAATATCGCATTCATTACTTCTCCCCCCTTTTGTCATAATAAAAAAGTTTTGTGATCAAAGGGTGAAAAACAAAGTTCTAAACAAAAAGAAGGTTAGGTGCTTCCAGAAGACATTTTTTCCAAGATCTTTTGAAGCAGGTTCTGAACATTTGTATTGACAATCTCCTGTTCTCCTTTGATTTCTTCAATTGCCTCTTCCAGACGCTTCAATTTCTCCAAGATCTTTGAAAATCTTCTGTTCTCCTTTGATTTCTTCAATTGCGTCTTCCAGACGCTTCACAGCAGGATCAGATGAGGAAACGACTACAACATTTTACTTGGCCTATTCTGTGGCTTCAACTTCTTGTTCCAATCTGGCTTCCTCAGTAGCCATTTCTGCAAGAAATCTTGCTTCTTCTGCAGCCTTCTTCTCAGCTTCTTTCTGCTTAATCATCAACAACTTGAAGATTCTTATTCTTTCCTCAGCTTCCTTTCTTGATTTTACCAGTTCAACTCCAGCAGTTCTAGTAGCTTCAGAGAACCTTAATATTTTTGCATAGTCAGAGTCGGACCACTTTCTGAAAAGCATCCCAAGAGTTCTCAAACTCCACAAGCTTGGCACTAGTGTTGGCTTCTGCTTGTAGCTTGGCTACTTTCTCCAAAGCCTCATCAAGAAACCGACTAAGGAATTCAACAAGGGTTTTGGGATGAGTTCTTTGATAAACAACCAATGCAAGGTTGGGTTCAGCAGTTGGAGATGGCACCTCAAGCATTTCTGAACCGGAGAGTGATTCAGGAGTGATAATGTCAGAGGGTTCAGCCATTTGTCCTTCAGTTTCTAGTTGGATAGTCGAAATGGTTATTGGTGAGGTGAATATGGGGGTTGGTTTAGACGGAATTTCTGTGGTGATCGATGGAAGAGGAGTTTGTGGAGAGATAATTGTTTCAGAGACAGGAATAACGGTCGTTGGTGATGGAATTGAAAACGGTGGTGGTTTGAAACTGACTTGTGGATTTGAGGTGGGAATGTAGGTAGTTTGTTGAGACGAAGATGAAATAATGATAGGTTCATCATTAACTGTTGAAACAGAAGAGGTGATGGAGGACTTACTTGCTCTTTTAGATTGAGAATCTTGAGCCGAAATCTTGGAGGTCTCTGATTTGTTAGCCATCTTCTTTTTCTTGGGTTCAAGAACCTCTTCAATTAGCTTTCTTTTTCCTTTACTGGGATCAACTACTTCAATTCTTACTTTGGACACGTCTTGTCCTTCTTTTTCCATTATAGCAATAAGTCCAGCAATGATATCCTTGTTTTCACAGCTGTCAAAGGAAGGATAGTCTTTCACCTGAACTCTGCTTCGTATTACTCTTTCATGAGGGATAATGGTAGGTTTATGTTGAACATCTTTGATTATTTTCATGTTCTTCAGGGTGTTAGCATTTAAAGACTCTCCAATGCATGGATCCAAATATTCTGTATATCTGGCTTCTTTAGTTAGATACTCCACTAGACCGCTTTCAACAAAAATATCGAAGAGCAATCTTCCGAAAGGAATGTAAGTTGGAATCTTCTTTGTTGGTGAAGCCGTTGTTCTTGACTTGCGCACTTTGTCTCTTAGATATGAGAACAAGATGAATGTCAAATTCATTTTCTTCCTTTTATGCAAACAATACAACATGTTCTTTTGAGTAGCATTCAAGTAGTCTGCAGAACTCTTCAGGGGTCTTGGGTTGATACAACCAAGAATGATCTTGTGCCATATTCTTAGTTTATCATGCAAGTCTACACTTTTATAATCTATTTTCTTAGGTTGATAGTTCGTAAAGATTTCTTTGCTGATGGCAGTGTCAGATTTTTCAAGTTTTCCATAGGCTCGTTTCCCTTCTAAGAACTTCAAACCTAGAAGATCTGAAATCGACTTTTCAGTAATGATAATCTTCTTTTCCATGACAAAGGAGACGGCATGAAAATCGCCAGTATCAGCCATTCTCCAGAAATCTTTTACAAGGGATTCATAGATAGGACCTTTAAGCCATTCAAAGTAGTTATTCCATCCTTGACTTTTGAGATCAACAGAAATATCAACCCCATTGCTTGTAAGATTCTGGAAATCCACATGCAGTTCCCTAAGGACAGTTAGTTTGTCCGCAGGACGCACACACGTAACTGCTGAGTTTCTTTGAGTAACATGGTTTTCATTAATCTCGGGAGGAGACGATAAGTCGATGCACAATTGCAGTGGTTGCGGATGTGGTAGTAGGCGTGACTGATGAAGATGATGACCCTTTCGAGGGATTCAAGGATGCTTCTGTTTCTTTGAAGAAATTGACAGTTTCTTGTTGAATGGTATTCATTATGATGAAGTTTGTGATAGATTGAGACGAGAGCAATGAGCAGGTGAGAGAGAGGGAGAGAGAAGTAATTTGGGGTTTTTAGGGTTTGTGAAGTGTGGAAGTGGAAGTGAAGTGGTGTGAGTGGATTTATAAGGTGTTTTTGAAATTTAAAAAGTTGAAAACACGGTATTGGGAGTTAAGAAATGAACGCAATTATGATTTTAAATCAATCCCAAGAGAGATTACTATTCATTGTGTACTTTAAAATAGATGTAATAATTTGGATATAACCTAGGTTACACGCGTTAATCATTTTCTGATTCAAGTGACACGTTTTACTATTCTCAGGGTCTGGACAACTCATGAGTTTCCATCTGATCAGAGCCCATTCTGACCGAAGTAGCCTCTAATAGCTGAGATTAAACACAAAAAATCTTATTTCTTCAGACTCTGACTAAGTACATCTGATTCTGATACGATCTTACTCTGGACAAAAATCCATTTTCAGACGTGTTAGAATAAATTGAAATCTATCTTCAGCCAAGGGTTTTGTAAAAATGTCAGCCCATTGATGGTCTGTGTCGATGAATTTTAAACATAGAGTTCCCTTCTGAACATAGTCTCGAATAAAGTGATGTTTAATTTCTATGTGCTTAGTCCTAGAATGCAAGATTGGATTTTTACTTAAACAGATAGCAGCAGTATTATCACAATATATAGGGATGTTACTCTCATGTATCTGATAATCTTCTAGCTGGTTTTACATCCAGAGCATCTGTGTACTGCATAGAGAAGCGGAAATGTATTCAGCTTCTGCTGTAGAGAGAGCAATAGTAGATTGCCTCTTGCTTGACCATGAGATTAGGTTGTTCCCTAGGAACTGACAGTTTCCAGATGTGCTATTTCTTTCCAATCTGTCTCCAGCATAGTCTGCATCACAGTAACCAGAAAGAGTGTACTCTGATGTTTTCTCATACATCATGCCAAGGTTAGTTGTTCCTTTCAGATACCTTAGAATTCGTTTAACAACAGTTAAATGAAGTTCTCTGGGATCTGATTGGATCTAGCACAAAGATGTATGCTGAATAATATATCAGGTCTAGAAGCATTTAGATACAAAAGAGAGCCTATCATACCTCGATACATCTTCTGACAAACCTTACCACTTGCTTCTTCCTTCCCCATTATGCATGTTGGATGCATTGGAGTCTTAGTTATTTTACAGTCCATCATATTGAATTTCTTCAGAAGTTCTCTGGTGTACTTTGATGAATGTAAGTAGCCTCTGGTTTTTGATTAATTTGAATTCCCAGGAAGAACTTCAATTCACCCATTAGGTTCAGTTTGAATTCTGCTTACATTAACTTTGAAAATTCCTCGCATAGAGAGGGATTAGCATAACCAAAAATAATATCATCAACATAAATCTGAACTATAAGAATATCATTTTTGAATGATTTACAGAAGAGAGTAGTATCAACCTTGCCTCTGGTGAAGTTATTTTCTAAAAGGAATTTGCTCAATCTGTCGTACCAAGCTCTGGGGGCTTGTTTTAGACCATAGAGAGATTTTTTAAGTTTGAAAACAAAATCTATCTTTTCGGATTTTTCAAAACCAGGAGGTTGTTTGACATAAACTTCTTCTAAAATGTAACCATTCAGAAATGCACTTTTAACATCCATCTGGTATAAGATGATGTTATAATTTACCGAAAAGGAGATTAATAATCGTATTGCTTCATGTCTGGCGATTGGAGCAAAGGTTTCGCTATAATCAATCCCTTCTTGTTGACTGTAACCTTGTGCAACAAGTCGTACCTTGTTTCTGATGACTTCACATTTTTCATTTAGCTTGTTTCTGAAAACCCATTTGGTTCCGATTACGTGGACACCTTTAGGTTTTGGAACGAGATCCCATACATCATTTTTCGAGAACTGATTAAGTTCTTCTTCCATTGCCAGAACCCAGTCCTTGTCCATAAGAGCTTCATTAACTGTCGCTGGTTCAATTAAAGACACCAATCTTAGAAGCGTTTCTTCAGATGGTTTGAAGGCTGATCTGGTTCTGATGGGAGCATCCTTGCTACCCAGAATTAGTTCTTTAGGATGTGACATTGAGATTCTCCTTTTCTTTTGTTGTGGAGTATTAGATGATTCATCAATGATATCGTGAGTAGGAACATCTGAATTTTTAACTTCCTCTACTTTTTCTTTGGGTTCTGAAAATCTGATTTCTAAATCTGCAAACTTTTCAACTAGCTTTGACTTTTCAGAGTCAAGCTTATCATCGAATCTGACATGAATTGATTCTTCCACAATCCGTGATTCTGTGTTATAAACTCTGTAGCCTCTAGAGTGTTCAGAGTATCCTAACAACAGACACTTATGTGCTTTGGAATCAAACTTGCCAAGATTCTCTTTAGTGTGTAGCATAAAACAAATACATCCAAACGGATGAAAATAAGAAAGGTTGGGAATCTTATTCTTCCACAATTCATAAGGAGTTTTATTCAAGATAGGTCTTATAGAGATTCTATTTTGAATATAGCACGCTGTGTTAACAGCTTCTGCCCAAAAGTGCTTAGCCATGTCAGTTTCTTGGATCATGGTGCGAGTCATTTCTTGTAAAGTTCTGTTCTTTCTTTCAACAACTCCATTTTGTTGAGGAGTTCTAGGACAAGAAAAATCATGAGATATCCCATGTGAATCAAAAAGTTTTTCAAAATCTTTGTTTTCAAATTCTCCACCATGATCACTTCTGACCTTGACGATTTTGCAATTCTTTTCATTTTATACTTGGGTGCAGAAGGAAGCAAACACAGAATGTGATTCATCCTTGTGTCTTAAGAATTTCACCCATGTCCAACGACTGTAGTCGTCAATGACGACTAGTCCGTATTTCTTACCATTGATAGAAGTAGTTTTCACTGGTCCAAATAGATCAATGTGAAGAAGTTCCAATGGTCTAGAGGTAGAAACAATATTCTTTGCTTTAAAAGAAGTTTTTGAAAACTTGCCTTTCTGACATGCTTCACAAAGAGCATCTGAAGAGTACTTCAGATTTGGAAAACCTTAGACAAGTCCAAGCTTGTTCAGCTGAGAGATTCGTCTCAAGCTGACATGACCCAGACGTCTGTGCCAGACCCATTGCTCTTCATTTATAGACAGAAGACACTTTACATTTTGATGTTTTAAGTCTGAAAATTTAATTTTGTAAGTATTGTTCTTCCTTTTACCATTAAACAGAACAGATCCATCCTTTTGACTAACAGCATTACAGGACGTTTGATTGAAAATAACGTCATAACCATTCTCACTAAGTTGGCTAACTGACAATAAGTTATGCATTAGACCTTCAACTAAAACAACATTATTTATGGAAGGAAGATTACCATTACCAACCGTTCTGGAGCCAATGATTCTTCCTTTCTGATTTCCTCCAAAACCAACGACGCCTCTAGGCTTAAGTTTCAGATTTTGGAACATATGCCTTTCTCCCGTCATGTTTCGCGAGCATCCACTGTCCAGGTACCATGACTGGAGTTTCAGTGGCGCCATTGAGGATATCTGCAACATAAATTATCTTACTCTTAGGTACCCATTTTGTGGGTCCTTTCACATTAGCCTTTCCAGAGGTTCTGATACCTTTGGATGTTCGTGCGGCAGAATAATAGTGTGGTATTTGTGCATAGTATTTGTGTTTGGAAGTTTTCTTCTGTGTCTGTGTTTGTGATATAGCTGACTTATAACTTTCTGGTTCATAACATTTCAGCTTGGTATCGGCACGCACAAAATGTTTAGATAGAGGTATTAGTTTTATATTCTTGGTTTCATCATATGATTGTGATGGTCTTGAATATCCTAGATCTCTACTCCCATTTCTGCTAACTCCATAGATCATAGAAGCCATTTTACTTCTATCTATGCTTTTAGCAAGGAAGTGCTGAAAAGCTCTGTCATATCTGACAACTTCATTAGTGATAGTTATATCAGACGTGATCTCTTCCTCTAACTTAGCTACTTTACTTTTTAAAACAGCATTTGATTTTTTCTAAGAGGAATAATTTTTCGTTTAATTCCAAAATAGTTTGCTTGCTTTTAGTAAGGTCTTCTGAAGGAACCACACGAGTCTTTTTCAGAGTTTTATGTTTTCTTAAAAGAAGTTGATACCTATCCATAAGTTCAAATAATCCTATTTCTAGTTCAGAACGAGATAAGGAAGAGAGTACCTCTCTGTCGTCATCAGAGTCTGATAGTTCTTCTTCTGATAAAGCTTTATTCGTACCGGTCTTGGCCATGAATGCTACATTTGCATGTTCTCCTTTGGAATCTTCTTCTGACTCTGAATCGTCCCAAGTTGCCATGAGACCCTTTTTGGCTTTTCTAGGTTTTCCATCTTTCTTGAATTTTGGACAATCATTCTTGATATGTCCTGGTTCCTTGCATTCAAAACACGTGACTTCTCTTCCATAAGCTTTCTTCTGACTATGTGTATACTCAGGTTTTCTTCTTGGTTCTCTGAACTTATTCCTTCTGTATTTCCATAGTTGACTTATCTTCTTTGATATGAGGGATAGTTCATCTTCGTCTGAATTTTCTTCAGATTCTTCAAATTCTTCCTCTGCTTGATAGGCCTTTTTCTTTTCAGATTTAGCCTTTAGAGCAATAGATTTACCTCTCTTCTGAGGTTCATCCCCTTGAAGTTCTATTTCGTGACTCCTTAAAGAACTAATTAGTTCCTCAAGACTTATGTTGTTCAAGTCCTTTGCTAGTTTCAAAGTTGTTACCATTGGTCTCCATTTGACAGGCAGACTTCTGATAATATTTTTGACATGATCAGCGGTAGAATAAACTTTGTCCAGAACTTTGAGTCCTGCAACCAGCATCTGAAATCTTGAGAACATAGTTTCCACGAATTCATCATCTTCCATTATGAAGACCTCATATTTCTGGATTAATGCAAGAGCCTTTATCTCTTTGACTTGAGCGTTGCCTTCATGAGTCATCTTGAGGGAATCCAAGATAGACTTTGCAGTGTCTTTGTTTGTGATTTTTTCATATTCCGTATATGAAATTGCATTTAACGGAATCGTTCTTGCTCTGTGATGATTCTTGTACGTCTTCTTTTGAGCATCTATTAATGCACTTCTGGCAATCTTTTTGCCTTCAGGATCTACAGGGTAACTGTAGCCATCAACTACCAGATCCCATAAATCTAAGTCAAAGGCCAGAAAGTAACTTTCAATTCTGTCCTTCCAATAGTCAAATTTTTCCTCATCAAATTGCACTATAGGAATCTCTTTCATTTGCGGTAACATTTAGATTAGGTGCAGCCATTGTTTTTCACACTTGGATCGGCACTAAACACTATTAAGTGCTTGATAAAAACTCAACCTTTTTATCACTTCAGAACCGGAGCTCTGATGCCAATTGAAGGCGTGAAAAACACAACAAAGGGGGGGGGGGGGTTTGAATTGGTTTTTCAAAATAAAATTCTTTTCTTTTCAACTAACCCCTTTTTCTTTTAACAACTCTTAAACTTATGAATGATAGAAATAATGAAGCTTGAAAGAGATAACTCTGTATGTTTATACTAGTTCACTTGAGAATTCCTCAAGTTAATCTAGTCCACCCGCCAAGGTGATTTTGCCTCTCTCAATCGAGGTCTTAATCCATTAATCAAACAGATTAATACAATGCACAAGCCAAAATGCTGGTGACTAACAACAACCTCTAAAATTCTCAAGTTCTAAACTTCTCAAGAGATCTAACCACACTGGTTTCTCTTAAGGAACAACCTCTAAGACTCTCACTAGTCCTAGACTTCTCAAGAATTCTAACCTCACTAGGTTTTTCTCAAGGATCTTCAAACAACAGTTTGAAAAAGAGTTTTGTTTACAAAGTATTGCTTATAGTATAAACTAAATATGTAAACTATTTTGCAGCACAGAAAATGACTTTTAGAATGATAATAGCAATATAGAGCGCTTTTTATTCAAAGAAGTTGTTATCATTCTTTGAGTCTTCAAGTCCTTTTATAGCCGAGCAAAAGTAACTGTTGTAAAGTAATCATGACTTTTGACGGCAGTTTGTTAGAAGCGTGAGGACAGATAAAACCTTTTGCATCCTCTCTTGTCAGTGTATCTTCGTTTGTACCGTTGCACTATTATCGAGATATCTTTATTTGAACTTTTGCATATTTACCAAGATATCTTTGTTTGAACTTTGTTGCTTAGTCTTCATAGCTTCTTAACTTCATAGGCTACTGCGAGCATGAGCAAGAAGGGAAAACACAACTCGGTTCTTAAAGTTTTTGAGTCCTCAGAACAGCGTCTTCAGAGTTTTCAGCATTTAATCTTCAGAACCTTTATCAGAGAACGAAAGCCTTCAGCATCTAGACTTCATTCAATCAGAACCTTTTGTCTTCAGATCTTTAGTACTTGTTCTCTATCCATATTTTATCAGAGTCTTGCCAACTTCTGGTTTTTAGCACTTCAAGTGTAGTGTATAGGCGAAATATATTCTTTTAGCATTAAGTCCTCACCAATTAACAGAAGCATAACCTGTTTGTTAGATTCTTAAGAGTAACAAACATTAGGCTTATAAAATTGTTCATACAAACATACTTGTTTGATATCATCAAAACTCAGAGGTATTAACGCAGAACCAAATCTTGTTCTAACAATATCAACAACAATACGACCACTAGAAATCACGTGACCAAGGAAAATCACTTCCCTAACCAGAACTCATGCTTCCACAATTTCGCATACAACTTCTTCTTCTTCAAGTTCTGCAACATAGCCCTCAGATGCTCCACATGCTATTCGTCGGTCTTGGAATATATCAGAATGTTGTCGATAAACACAACCACAAAATAATCTAAGTACAAATGTAATATTTCATTCATGTACTCCATAAACACTCCAAGCGCATTAGACACACCAAACGACCTGACTGAATACTCATAATGACCATACCTCGTTCTAAACGCAGTATTCAGAATATCTTCTGACTTCACACGAATCTGATGATAACCTGAACGTAAATCAATCTTGCTAAACACACAGGAACCAGCCAACTGATCCATCAAATCATCAATCCTTAGAAGTTGATACTTATTCTTGATAGTAACCTTGTTCAGTTGTCGATAATCAACACATAATATCATGCTACCATCATTTTTCTTAACTAACAACACCGACATTTCCCACGAAGAAATACTCGATCAAACAAACTTCTTCTCAAGATGATCCTCTATCTGTTTCTTGAGCTCACTCAACTCTGAAGAAAACATCCTATAAGGATCAATCGACACAGGACTAGTACCAAGTGATAGGTCATAGCAAGCTCAACCTCACGCTCTGGTGGCAATGAACTGATGTCATCTGGGAACACCTTAGGAAAATCATACACAACAAGTATATCCGTAATCATTCTATCTCTTCCCCTACACAAGGACACGAGCACCATGACCACTTGAGCACACTCTCTCAATGAAATCTCTACTTGCCTCACGTTCATAAAACTGTACTCCGTACTCTTTTCGGAATCAATAAACTGCACCGACTTATCAAAATAATTGATAAACACATTGTTGAGCTTCAACCAATTTATTCCCAAAATAACATCAAGTTGACTTAGAGGCAAACACACTAAGTCAATCCCAAAATCTCACCCAAAATCATCAAAGGATAATTCAAACACACCAACAAAGTATTCACTGAACCATTAGTTAGGGTATCAATGACCATGTTACCACTCATAGCAGACACTTCCAAATTCAACCTCATCACACACTCAATAGATATGAACTTTGAATCTTCTTCTTCAACAACTCAGGAAACAACACAGACTCATCCAACAACCTGCAGTCTTGCAATCGACGGCGCGCTGAACTAATCCTCCACACCTAAAGCACCTTAGAAAAGCAAAAGCTTTTCCCCCACTTGTTTCAATCCCTTTCCTACGACAAATGGTTAGAAAAATAAACGAGCATTTATAGTGTTTCAAACACATGTTGCGTACTAGGGAGTAAACAACATGTCAAAAATCTGGCCGGACGGACCGACCTGCTTTGATACCACTACGTAACACCCTAAACCCGACACACACACACACACACACACACTTATATATATATATATTGTAATACCCCGTATTTTATAACGCTCTGGATAATATTAGTGGAGATCAGTTGAGATCCAGGGTGCTCTGAGTATTTTATCTGATAAGATAATTAGAGCAACTGATGAACTCAGAGCTGATCAGATTAATATTATCTAATTCTAAGGTTTTATTAATTGGTGCGTTTGAGATAATTTTGGACTTTTAGTAGTGTTACTAATTGACGATGTTTTCCTATATCTTTTCCTTTTTCCTCATTTGCCAAAGATAGTAACATTGGAGAGAAAAAGTAGAGAGAAGAAAGAAAAAAGGAAAGAAAAAGGGAGAAAAGGAAAGAAGAGAAAATCCAAGAGTTCAAGATCAAGAATCACCCTCTCATCTTCATCAATTCATCTCAGCTTCTACATCATCATCTTCTAATCCAGGTGGGCTCTAGATAGAGACTTTAGAGTATAATTTATTGAGGTTTTAGAGTTAGGTTGGATTTTGGGAAAAATGGGGGTTTTTGCAAAATCAAAGAATCTAACGGTTGAAGTGTGTTATAAATTGAGTAGCATGATCAAAATATGTGTAGAATCATCTATTGATAATTATATGAAGTTTGGATTGGTTTGATGTGGTTGAAAATTTTAGGGTTTTGTGTAGAAACTATGTATTAATGTTGAAAATCATGTTTATTGAAGTTTGTTGGATAAACCATGATATTATGCCTCTAGTGGTTGTTGAGTATGGTGTTGAGGATGAATTTGTAGGTGGAAAGTTGCTGTTGAAGGGTTTATTTTTCTGCATAACGCAGAGCGTGCTTAGTGCGGGTATGCCCGCTTAGCGCGGTCTGAAGAATTTTCACCCTTTCCAGGCAGCGAGGAGCGCGCTTAGCGCGGGTGGGGCCCGGTTAGCGTGACCTGGAACAAAAAAATAAAAATATTTTCAAAATTCATATCTTTGACTCGGGTGTCCAATTTAAGTGTCCTTTATATCGATGTGAAGCTCTGAAAATACTCCATTTAATGGAAGTGAAAATACTAGCTTTGTGGCCGATTAAATAAATCGGAGGGAACTGGAATTGGTGTAACTTTGTGGTATGATGAATTATGTGATTTCATTATATGATTGACTTGTGTTTACCTATTTTCTCTTGTTGTTAAGCATGTTTGATAGTGTATGCATGTTAAAATGTGAAATAGGTAGACTGAGGAATATTATAATTGAATTAGAGTGGAACCTAGTAACAGCTAGGAAAGTGTTGAATAACAAAACGGCGACGCTCGTGCATGAGAGGCCGAGGCATGCGTCTATTACCGAATGGTATGGAAATAATTACACTAGTATGGATCATGTTTTATTGTGTTTATTTGAGAAAGACAAAAGAGGTCTTAAGGCGAATGTGGCCTTGTGATTTTCGAATACAATCACATTGTGGTTGTGAGCCCGTAATCCTAACCGTTTCATTTGTGTTGCAGTTTCATGAGTCTCGAGCTCCTCTGAAACGTATGCATAATTACTTGGTAGGTTTGATTCCCGCGTGTAGTACGAATGAAGCCTATATGGTAAAGGGACTTGTAATGGTTAACAGGCCATGAGAAGTGACGGTTCACGGTTAACAGGCCGATGATCCCGAATCCATTTTCTATGCCAAGTAACTATAAGGATCCATGACTTGGGTCGACTTCTAGACGTAGAAGCGGACGAGAAAAGGGGATGCCTTGGTAAGGATATCGATTAGTGAGATTCTTGAGTTAACAGGCTCAGGACTTATCCCATTGTGATAGTGTGAGTTAACAAGACTCACGAGCATGGATCCATATAGTGTGTGTGAGTACTCAAAGTCACTTCCCTTCCCCTTTTGACTTGAGTTAGGTGGGATAGAACCTTGCAAAGCCGAGAGGACCTATAAGATAGGGAGCTCACTGAGATTTGATGTATCTCACCCCACGTTGTTGATTATTTTTACAGGTACTACAGGTTCAGCGAAGGGTAAGGATAAAGTTGTTTGACTTTCCTTACTATCTTAGCTTTTTGGGATGGCAAGACTTCCGTTGTGAAGAATATTTTGAGATCCTTATGTGATCTAGTTCTTAGTGTTGGAACATCTTGTATATATAATGCCATAGTTTTTTTGTATTAGGTATTCTGGGCATGTATATGTATAATGTGTTAACTAGGGACTTATTGTATTTCAGTACCACAACGTGAATTCATGTATGATATGGATGCTTTGATGTATTATATTATATATGGGTGTTACATATATATATATATATATATATATATATATATATATATATATATATATATATATATAACATTACTCGACAATTTAAGGTGTCACCAACGACAATCCTTCGAAAACACATCAAATCATTTGAAACTACGTAGCGAAAAAACATTTTATAACAACTTCATAAATAAAGTGATAAACTGAAAAACAACTAATTCAACATCAACATAAAACATAACAAACTTCTGTCCCCGATGTTACACGATCAGAGCACAAAAAACCACTAGTGTATGATAAAGTGATAAATAAAGTGATAAAGTGACAAACTTTTGCAAGATGATCCTCATATTTCATAAAAATTTCAAATTCACCCCTAAAATTTTCACAAAATTGCAAATAAGTCCATAACAATTTTCAAAATTTACAAATTAGTCCCTTCAAATTTTCAAAAATTGTAAAGTGGTCCTTATTTTTCATGTTTTAAATTTTCCTCAAAATTTTTAAAATTTATGAAAATGACCCCTGAAATTTAAAAATGAATAATTTTAATACTTCATCCAAAAACAAAAAGAATGAATTTCAATTGAATCATTTAAATTGCTTAGGATTTTGAATTTCTTAAAAATTCTCAATTAACTTGTCCAAACACACTCTAAGTGACTTTAAAAATTTAGCATATGGGAAAAATGATATGAATAGTATTTTATTTCAAAAAGTTTTCTTTTCTATGTGGATTCAATATGTTTCATAGTCATCTGAATGTATGATTGACATCATTATCTAAATGACCTAGCGATATGAAAAGTAATCCATTTCTAGTATGTTATTAAGCCTTTAGCTGTAAGCTAGAATTTCATTATAACTAGATCCATCAAGGATTGAGCTAACAAAGTTTTAAGTTGTATGCATGTAACCGAAAACCTAGCAGCATAGCTTCTACAATATTATTATTAGTAAAGCTAACAAAATTTGTCATATAGTGTATGCATGTTTGAATTTTGTGAAAGGATTGTAGAAAGGAAAAAGAAGCATATCCTTATTAACCTACATTTTCAAGGTCATCGTAAAAGAAGATGAAGATAGTTTCTTGAAAATTAGTGTGTTCAGTGATTGTTCAACAAGCATATAAGAAGTTCAAAGAATTAAATTTGATAGAGCCATATCACTATCAATGTGTTGAATCAATTATCCAAGATTTTCAAGACATGACTTCAAAGCAATGAAGTAGATAATCATTTGTTTAATAAAAGGATGATCAAAGATAATTAAAACATATGTCATTTCATTTCATCTGATATCTTTTAAATGAGTGTTTTTTTAATGTTTTCCACATGTGCAAAGGGAACAATATCCAATTATCCATGTTTAATTGTATTTTACTTTTGTTATTACTATTTATGTATATTAATTGTTTAGTCTGTAGTAAGTTAAATCATAGATTGTCATATTAGTACGATCATTCCAATTTTATTTATATTCTTATATCATACTTAATATTATATGTTCCGTATGTGTTTGGTGTGTTTTTTTTGGTTGAAGCATGTATGTGTTTCATGTGTGCATAACACACATCATTCATGTGAGCATATCATTCACCAGGCTATTATTATTCATAAGTGTCTAGCATATATCATTCATCTGAGCATAATAGTCATCTTATATTTTTCATTTCGCATGTGCATTATTAAGTTTTTTCCTCAATTGACATTATTTTTAGCATTTACATCAAAATATTCTCATTAAAAATTGTGTAATATTTTGCATTTAAAATTTTGTCATGCATTAATTTTTTCTTCATATTTTTCAAAATTTTGGCCTGTGATTCTAATCATAAGACCTATGACTTGAATGAAGATTATAAAATTTCATCTGATTTAGCCCCCTGTAAATCTGATTTGAATCACACCTCTATTTGATTCAAATCATAGCATGCTATAAAGGAAATTTGATCCACTTGATTCAATCACAAGTAGTTTGATTTGAATCAAACCCAAGAGTTTCCATTAGATTTGAATCACGATATATTTAATTTAAATCAAAACCCTTTATTTCCAGGTTTTTCATTTCTAATCATTAAAACTTTTTCAAAAACTCATTAACCCACACTTAAATTTACTTCATCATCATTATTATTCATCTCATTTCAAATTTTAAGTATCATAAACATTTCATTTCATCTCATATGACATTCTCAAACCCATTTCATCGAAAAATTTATAAAATTATTACCCTCTTTCATTAAACCCACATTCATCAATCACCTCTCCTCCATCTCCAAAATTTCATCAAGAGCAACAATGGATCCAAACCAAAATATCTGAAAAGCAAAATGGAAAGATAAAAACATTATCTTAATCCAACACTCAATAGATACTCAAGGGAAAGTAAACCAAAATGAGAGCATACAAGGAATATTTGTGTCTTCCTCGTGTCAAAATCGTCCCTCAAGGTAATTCTTCATTTGTTCTTGCTTCTACTCCTATTGTTGTCGCTTCTAATAAAAGTCGAAATCAAGTTGCTTTGGTTATCAAGTCTAAGCATTTATTATTTGAATATGAGTTTAAAATGTTAGATTTATTTTTACCTCATGTATCTCAACCCATATAGAAAACAAGAACAAAATCCTGAATTATTCCATATGAGTGTATATTCTATTAACGTATATCCTATGAACCCATACCGCAATACATGAGAATGAAAGCGAAAGCGTACCTATGTTTGCTATTAAAATCTCTGAAGGTTTGCGGGTACTTAATCTTCCGATTTGTAGAGTGCCTTAGGGTTTCTTGATTCTCTTTTGATGGGAATGAATAGAGAAAACCTAATAAACCATTTTAATCATATATCTACAAATGGGGACCATAACCCGTATAAATAACCCCCTTGGGGTTACTACTCAGTTTTCAATATTCTAATTTGGCCCCTCATCAAATTAGAATATTGACTTATGGTATATGCACACTAA
Organism: Lathyrus tuberosus; assembly: GCA_022829125.1. Taxonomy (NCBI): domain Eukaryota; kingdom Viridiplantae; phylum Streptophyta; class Magnoliopsida; order Fabales; family Fabaceae; genus Lathyrus; species Lathyrus tuberosus. The sequence continues at coordinate 278,978 of JALAZF010000790.1, forward strand.
CCTTTCATGACATATATTCCCCTAGCCATTGAATTAATATCATTTTTACTACTATAGTTTTGACTAATTAAATAATTGCCCAAGCATATATAATATTATATTTGTAACCAAAAATTCTAACAATCTCCCATTGGTCACATACGTAACTTTACACACGTGTTAGATTTTATGAGCTCAAAATTTTCCATTATATATAATTCAAGCATATCCAAATAATCTCGTCCATTAGTTACGCTAGCACATAGAACCAAAGTGATTGTAGTTATATCAATCATAACTAAACCTATCAATGATTACTAATAATGACATAACTAAATGACATAGATTCATCATGAAACGTGTAGCATGAAAATCACAAGAGTGTGGCATGTACATGTCGATTTTCAACTGGTCATACTTTACTTTAGTGAGATCATTCAATAACCTTATTGTACAAAGTATAAATACCTGAATATCAAACTTTATAAACCAGAAAAATATTCAAAACCATGGTATGCATACATAATATCAAACATAGAACACAAAATTCACAAATGACTAACTCCCATTAAACTAAAGATTCCTCAAACCGCAAAACACCAATGTGAGCAGTGTGCTTATGAAAGACCTTTTGTAAGAGGATCTTATACCATGAAGTTTTTGCCTAAGTGTTCTATGGAAATCTGTCTACTTTGTACCCTTTCCTTAACAACTAGGAACTTGATGTCAATATGTTTTGACTTGGTCGAACCCCTATTATTGTTGGATTATAGGACGACTGGTTTATTGTCACAATATAACTTAAGTGTTCGTTCAATTTCTTCCACAATTCAAAGCCTAATGACAAGGTTCCTCAACCAAATCCCATGGTTTGATGCCTTAAAACATGCTATAAATTGTGCTACCATGGTGTATAAAGAAATCAGAGTTTGTTTTTTACTATGCCAAGAAACTGCATCACCAGCCAACATGTAGATATAGCCTAAAGTGGATCTTTACTATCTTGGCATCCAACAAAATGCGAGTCAGAATATCCAATGATCTCCAACTGTTATGGCCTCCTTTATGTGAACATATAATCTTTTGTTCTCTTTAAATACCTAATAACCCTTTTGGATAATTTCCAATGATCCATTCGTGAGAACAAGTTTTGGTTCTGCATCTGGCCTTTAAATTTTGATGATAATAATACGTGGATTGATATGGAACAATTTTGTACGCTAATGATTTCATCTAGTGTGTAGTTTTTTATAAATAAGTTCTAACTCTAAAGCCATGACGAGTGACGTCATCAGATTATGGAATTAACACACTCTGACTCTGAAGAGATACAATATTCACAAGAAGCGGTCAAGTCAGAGAAAGCTCATAGAAAACGGTTCTGAACAATGTTCGTGCTCAAGCTTCTGACTCTGAATATGATTAAAGAGACTCTGAAGGACTGATTCCCTTTGGAACTCTAAGCTTATGCTAAAGACTCTGAAGAATGAAGTGTTAACGACTCTGAAGACCAGGTTCTGAGGAAAAGTGTCAAGACTCTGAAGACTGTAGTTCTGAAGACTCTCAACAGGCCCTTGACTCTTCTATGCATGCTTCAACAACCTCACATTCAGAAGCTTCTGATAAATAGAAGAAGATAAGAGCAAACTGTTACGTGAGATAAATAGTACATCGTACCAAATCAAAACATTCCTTCCACTACGTGGATTTCGTGTAGTAAGGAAATTTATACTGTACGATCTTTGTCTCCCATCATTGAAGACAGTTATTCAAGGTGCCAACTCACAAATGAAGATTACCATTCTACCTTCCAACAGATCTTTCTTTGGTTAAAAAAAAGGAAGACTTGGAAGAATGGATCAAGCTGCTACTTTGCTCAATATTCACACGCTATTCAACGTTGTCAAGCTGCTTTATTTATCTGATACTATTGTGAATATTGTAAAACACACTTAGAACTTTTGTTCTTCTGTGTGAGTGAGTCACTATATTTAAACTTTGTGTTAATTTGCTTAATATAAGCTGTCTTGTAAAACACAGTTTGTAAACCTTAAATTTGTTTGAGTGATTACCTTGAGTGACTAGGGTTTAGTCTGTATACTCAAGAAGACATTTGTGGTGTTTATAATATGGTTGATTATAGAGGATTAAGTCCTTTTGAGATGGCGAAATCACCTTGCACTACTACAAAACGTGCAAACAACAACGCCAAGTTTACAACAGATTCATATACACCGTTGTAATATATTAAATTTTTTGTGCCCAGTGAGTAGCTGAATTTATAAACAGTGATTTAATGACGGTTGTCTATAAAAACTGTAGTAATAAATGATGTGTAGCAAGCTTCGATTCTCAGCAACATCTTTTTTTCCATTTTTTAGAGTACATTAAGCGTGTGTCACTTAAGTCCTTTATTTAAAAAATAAAATGTAAATGATTTTACAACGGTTAGTTTAAACAACCGTTGTTATACGCTTGTGTCACTTAAGTTCATTATTTAAAAAATAAAATGTAAATGATTTTACAACGGTTAGTTTAAACAATCGTCACTACGCCAAAATTGCTTTTTAACAGCACTACATAGACAACGCTTTTGATCAAAAGCGCTGCTATATGTTTTAAAAAAAACATGCTGAAAAAAAGCGCTGCTTAAAGGCCTACTTTAGATAGCGCTTCCTAAAAGCGCTGTTAAAAGCCATACAAATGTGACACCTTAGAAAGCGCTTTCAGGAAAGCGCTGCTAAAGGCACACTTTAGAAAGCGCTTTTAAAAAGCGCTGCTAAAGGCCTTACATAGGTCACACATTAGAAAGAGCTTTTCGAAAGCGCTGTTATAGGCAATTAAAAAGAAAGCGCTTTTAGAGAAATAGCACTGCTAAAGCTAATACATAAGAAAGCGCTTTCCAAAAGCGCTGTCTTATGTTATTATTTCATAAATATTAAAAAACTTTTCATTGTTTCAGAACACCCTAATCATTTCTTTTCTTTATCCCTCCCTCTCACGACTTCTCCCTCCGCCGTGTCTCCTCCTCTCTCGCGACTTCTCCCTCCGCACTGTTCGTCTTCTCCGACCGGCGTTCCTCTATCCGTCTTCTCCGACCAGCACTGTTCATCTGTTCATATCTCCATCTTCTCCGACCGGCATTCCTCCATGAGTGTCACTTGTTTGTTTTCCGACCGGCACTGTTCATCGTCTTCTCTTGAGGGTTTATTCTTGAGCATCTTTTTTTGTTTTGTTTTTGTTTCTGTTCATCGTCTTCTCTTGGCAATTCTATGATTTGGTTATGATTTATGAAATGATGACCCTTGATTCTATCCTGCACAGGTTTTGGAGATGCTTTGTATAGCAGACTGAAGTATTTGGCCAGCCTTATTTTCGGTTTCCTTCAAATGATCAACCTCACATCATCTTACTGTTGCTAAGCTGTCAATAAGTGACCTTTTGCCACCGACCACACAACATCACAGGTTCATGTAAGTGTAATTTTTTAAAAATCTAGAATTGTCATATGAATTTTGATGTTCGATTGTGTATGTAATGCTGTGATTTCTTTATGTTGCCTCTGCGATGCGCACTGTTATGATGATTTATCTTCCCTCTCCTTCAATTCGAATTGTTGCGTGTATGATGTTCTAAATTTTCTTGTGTAAATCTAATGACTTTGTATGAATTGTGTGTACTGTTCTTGTCTTGCCTCTTCCTTCTAGCGACAATTGCTGCTATTGTTGTGTTCTGAGTTCTTGAATTTTGGTGGATGTTAGTTGTTCTGGTATGTGTGTATGACAAACTTCTGGTGTATGTTGATGAGTTTTCTGGTCTTGATTTTGTGTTTAGTCATGTAATGATCTTGATGAAGTGGGCTATGACTTTGATGAATTGGTTTGGAATTTCTGGTATATTTTTGACGAAATTGTTTGGTATGATTAAGGTTTTGAGGACCGGTTTGTGTAAGTATTTGATGAATCGTGCAAGGACTTGGATGTTTGGTCATGAGGATGTTGATACGTTTCTGGTGTATGATTTGTGATGAAGTGTAATGTTTTTATGAAATTGAATGTATTTTCAAAATTCTGAGTAATAAAACATCTTCCAAAAGAATGGGAGTAATAGAATGAAGGATGTCCAAATGCTCTTTCTTTTAATTATTCTATTTTGTTTTTTATTTTCATTTTCATTTTGGTGATTGTATTGTATATGTTAATCTTATTTCTATTCTACTATTGTAATTTGCATCTTATGAAAATTTTGTTTTATGAAAAGCAAATGTATTTCATTTAGGATTTAGAATCTGAATTAGTGTTGATGTGGATGTTGTTTGAATTTGATTTTGAAATTGTTGTTGTAGATTAGTTTTGTCTGACCCCCCCTTCCTCTAGAAAGGGCGTGCAAAAACAACTTTTAAAAAAACAAGTTTCAATGACATAGGAAGTGTCGTAGAGTGGGCTGTGGTGTCTTTCCAAGGGTGATTTCACGTCTTTCAACGTCCTACTTCTTGAATATAGAGTCATGTGACCTAGAAGGCGACGCCAGACTTGTTCTTTATATATTTACAGCCATTTTGCTTTTTTGTATACGACATGCGCAATACTTTAGCATGAGCACTTCCTCAAAAAACTCTGCGGCCAAGAAGGTGACCGAGAAAATGAAGAAGGACGGTCCAAATGTTGCAATATCTGCTGCATCATCAATCAGAGCAACCTTGTCTGGGAAGAAATCTGTGACAAAGATGAAATCCCTCACAAAAGACCGCGCTCCAAAACGTGATTTTGTTGCAGATGTTGATGAGGACTCAGATGAAGACTGGTTCAATTTTCTTCATTCAGGAGGCGGGAGAGAGAGCGATTAGCTTCTAGAGGGGAAGCTGTATTTTGTTGTTGTTTTGATTGTCCCCTTATATGGGTGTTAGTGATTTTTCTGGCCTTCAGGCTCTCTTTTTAATTGTATTGTACAATGTTTTGGCTCATCTGAGGCATTTTATATAATATGCCGTTTTTCCTCCTGCAAGAAATTACCCTTTTATGTATATGCTAGCCCCTCGAGTACTTAAGTCAAGATGAGGTACCAAGCGTTATTTTTTTGCCTTTTTGTTTTCTGAGACTATATTAGCTCAACACTCAGACGTACACAAGAAGCCCCATGCGAAGAGCTTTAGGGGTTTTTGAGTGCTTTGAACCTTTTTTGGCCAAGTTTGCCGAGTACGTACTCGGGATTTGTCAAAATTTATGAAAGTTGTTGTGTTGAAAGCGCTTTCTAAAGGGGGACAATAGAAAGCGCTTTTTGCTGAAAAAGCGCTGCCTAAAGATGCCAATAGAAAGCATAAAAGGCCAGAAAAAGCGCTGCTAAAGGCCCACTTTAGACAACGCTTTTCTAGAAAAAGCGCTGCTAAAGGCCTACTTTAGAAAGCGCTTTTCCAGAAAAAGCGCTGCAAAAGGCCTACATAAGGCAGCGCTTTTGCATAAAACAAAAGCGCTGTCTTTACCTATAGCAGCGCCACCTTAGGCAGCGCTTTTAACCGCTGTTAAAAGCCAAAAAAAAGTTGTCTTTTCCCTTCTGTGGCATAGTGCGTTGTTATATGCTTGTGTCACTTAAGTCCATTATTTAAAAAATAAATTGTAAATGATTTTACAACAGTGAAGAAAATCAACCGTTGTTAGAGGACTTATATTTCCACTACAGTTGCGTTACACAAACGAGATTTAAGGGTTTACTGATAAATTAAAACAAAACTTATTCTGTATTTCTTTCATAAGGCCCTGTCGCTCCCGGGATTTTGATCCTGGTACAAACGCGAAAGTGGCGCGGAAGAAAGAAAGAAGAGTCGCCAGCCAGGCATTTTTATCCCACAGAAAGGGAAAGGTAATGTTGCACAAACCCGGGAGAAAGGAAAGAACGAGGTCTCGCGAACCAAAGAGAAAGGGTAAGGGAGTCGGTTACGTGAAGGGAAGGTTATCACACCCCTTCACGTCCGTCGTACTCGACGGGATCCATGCTTGCTATCTCGATCAAAGGGTGCAAAGAACTGGAAATCAACTGCTAACTGGAGAACTGGAAATGAAAGGTAGAAAGGAAAGGGGAAAAAAGGAAAGAAGTGACTCGGTAGGACGTCCTCGGAGTCCTAGGCCTACGTATTCCCTCAATGCAATGGGAAAGTCAGAGTCAACGTAGTTCGACGGACTACGGGGAAAGGTTGCTCGTCCAGATATCATATCTCGTGCCTACGTATCTTCAATCAGACGAGAAAGAAGACGTATGCTAAACATTCTAAACATTCTAAGCAAGTGAGAGAAGACCCCTCACTATCTCATTCTCACATGAAAGGCTCAAATGCAATATATGTTATGCCTTTATTAAGTTTTTTGCTTTTTGTTTTGAGATGAGAAGAAGAGAGACTCAAAGGTTGAGAATGGTAAAAGTCTAAATGGGAGACTAACAATCCTATTTGTTATCATGCATGGATGATCCTAAAGGTTAAGTGTGGTTTGAAGGGGGAACTTCTACCTAAGTTAGCATGCAAAGGGAAACCTAATGCTAATCCTACTCCAAGCTTAATCGAAAATTAAGTTTGACTAGGTAGCTCTAAGGGAGTGAATCCAAGACTTAAACAAGTCTTGAGACTCATGGGAAGAGAAAGAGTGAAAGGGATGAAGAAGGAAAAACGAAAATGAGCAACAACAGCAGCTACAACAGCGCATCTGCAACAACACAGCAGTTAAAGACAACACACAAGCAAGACAACTTATAACAACACACAATTCAGCACAAGAAAGGGTGTAAAAAGCCAAACAGCAGTACATACAACAACACACATGCATCAGAACAGCAGTGGAAAGACAAGGCAGCATGCATTGTATCCAAACAAATGCTCATAGCAAGGTCTCAATAATGTCTAATCATGACAAGCATGCATCCGATTAAGCATTAAACAACTAGACATGGACAAACTAAAGACATGCAAGAGATCCACAAACATGTGCATTCAACAAGGTTGCACTTCCTAATCATTGATCAAAGCAACATGCATAAGCAAACGTAGATGCAAACAAACGATCATGCATTACAGATCCAGCAATTTAAGCATTAATCAGGAAGTAACATGATTCAAGTGTGCGTGTGCATCGTGTTTATCGCGTCAATTAATCAACAACGCAAACATAAACATTCTACAATGAGAAACCAAGAATCGCGTGTCGAAGAATTGTGTTCATGCAAGGGTGTGAGGTGAAACAGCTGAAGAATAATCCACAAATCATCAACGTATCAATCCATGAAGTTTAGACATGCAAGAGATCTCAAACAAGCAAGAAAATGCAAGAAAAACACAATCTGCTTCAGTGGTAATCGATTACTCACATAGGGTAATCGATTACTCAGTTGAAAATTGGCTAAAAACGTGAAAATAAGACAGAGTAATCGATTACCCTGTTAGAGTAATCGATTACCACTGAAACAAAGGCAAAAATTCAACTTTGAAAAGCACTTTTCAGCAGCAAATCACTTATCCAAACCTCCAAATTATCATGTAAACAATAATGCACGAAAATTAAGTTTAATCATAGCAATCAAACATCAATTAAATCCAACAATCATCAACATCCACAATTAAGATCAACCAAATGAATCAAAACACATCAAAATTCATGGATCTACATTGTATAAGTTGCAATTAAGCTAAAATGAGTATGGATCTGAAATTAACCAACCTACAAAGCTGAGATTTGCTTTGGTAAGTGTTGCAAACAGAAATGAATGAATTCAAGTAGAGGAATCCAAGATTCACAAGCTTCTTGTACTCAAAAGTTGAAGATCCAAGCAATAAGCAACTAAAATTCCAAAAGCACTTCCAAAAATCACTTCTGAAAATTCAGCACCAGATCCAAACGAAAATCCAAATTGAAATGCTGAAATGTGGTGAGGATGAGAGGTTTTAGCTCAAGAATTAACAAGTTCCAATGAAGAACTTGTCATTCTCTATGAAGGAGCTTTGAGTGTGGTTGAAAATGGAGGTTGAGAGTGAAAAAGTGAGATAGAATTGAGAGAATTCTGAAAATTGAGAGTGGAAAAAAATGGATCTCTCCTTGAGGTTTGGAATGAATTGGTTTAAATAACCCCTAGGTTAGGAGTTAAGTTTGGGTTGGGAGTGAGGTTAAGTGAGTGGAAATTGGGATGAAATGTGAATTAGAAAAGAAAATGTGGAATTGGAGTGGAAAGAATTTGAATTTTTGGATGGAAAATGATGAAAATAGATCAGTTCTAGATCCTTCCCACACGTGCACAAGCCAAGCACATGATAAAAAATGCTCAAAAATTCTGCAGTGCTGAAAAATGCCATATTTTTTGCAATTTCGCCCAGAGTAATCGGTTACTCACTTTGAGTAATCGATTACTTTATTCAAAAATTCAAAATTTTGGCGTCAAAAGGAGGGTAACTTGGATATTCGTCCGGTTCCACCTGTTCTGAACCCTGATAGACCTCTGAAACTTGTCATCTGATATTACCAATGTAATACACTTGAAATATGCTGCAAAATGTTTTTTTAGCACTCGGATTAACTGCTGATAACAACCGTCTGGTGCTGAATAACTGATAAAAAAAAAGACTGCCAGAGTTTCTGATCGTCCAGTCGCTTAACGAGCAAAATAAATGCTCGAAAAGACTTGGAAAGCTATCTGCTTGGCTCTGAACACTGTTAAAAATCATATTGGAACTGATGACGCCGTGAGCTGCTGAAAGAATACCTTGATCCCATGCCCAAAAGAAATATGCAAAATGCAGGAATGATAATGCAAATGAAATGAAACATAAGCCAAAAAGGTTAGAAACACTAGGGCAAATTTTGGGGTGTTACAGCTGCCCCTATTCAATCATCGGTTAACCTGAAACGGATGAAAGCAACAACTATTCAGACAGTCAAGGTGAATTGTGATTGAATACCCAAAACAACCAGAAAATTTGCACGCTGAACGAAGAAGAAAAGGGATATAAACCCTCATGGAAGTATCAGCAAGTAACTGCATAGATTGATACGACGTGTATCGAAATAGGGATACAGACGATTATCAATGACCATACGGACGAGTACGGAAAGAAAACACGGACGGGTGTTGAAAGGACACAGACGGGTGTCAAAGGTCAATATGGACGAGTATTGAAATACGAGCTCAAAGACGGACGAGCGCTGAAAGGACACAGACGGGTGTCATAGGTCAACGATGCGGACGAACAAAGGACTATCATCAGAGGAACACGAAGAGTGACCAAGTCGATGATACGGACGAGTATCGGACGATGATTAATAAGGGAACACACACAAGTGTTCGGGTCAATGATACGAACGAGCATCGGACAATCATCAAAGGAACACGACGAGTGACCAAGTCGACGATACGGACGAGTATCGGATGATGATTAATAAGGGAACACACACAAGTGTTCGGGTAAATGATACGAACGAGCATCAGAAAATCATCAAAGGAACACGACGAGTGACCAAGTCGAAGATACGGACGAGTATCAGACGATGATTAATAAGATACGGACGAGTATCTCAAAGGTCAATACGGACGAGTATTGGCTAAAAAGTTCAAACACGAAAGTGGGTTGAAAAGGGTCAATACGAACGGGTATTGAAAGGACACGGACGGATGTCCAAGGTCAATACGGACGGGTATTGACTTAACATTGTATGATCAAGTGCTGTAGTAGGCTTTGCTGGGGTTGCATAACAATGTTTTGTCTGTGAATTGCTCTGGTTTGCAGGTAAACGGTTGAACCTGGCTTATGTTTCGAATGCGTATGTTTGAGTTTAGCCGTAATGCTCCATATTAATGGAATGCTACGCTTTAGAAAAATGTCATGCAAACCACATGCAAAAGAGACTCCGGTCGAGGGATCCAACTCCACGGGGAAAAGATCATTGTTTGATCCTTCAATTGCTCTATAGGGATTAACCCTTATGTCGGGGATAACGCTTGCCACCAATTGCCAAAAATAAATTGGCTTGCAGATGTGCTGAGGTGTGATGATCCTGTTGAAGAAGTTTCCACTGGAAGGACTCTGCCTTAGAGAGAGATTACTCTGCCCATGGAACTCCGCTGGGGATGAGAATTTTCTGAATGACGTTCTGCCGGGGACAAAAGAGTCATTAAAACTCTTCTTGGGGATCTATCAAACCCAAGATCCTTTGCGAGGGATAATCAGCCTTCTGACTCAGCTGGGAAATACTTCGATTCTGACACTACCGGGGAATCAGCAACTGTTATCGACACATAAAAGCTTGAAGCTGTTGGAAGTACTGAATGGGAAGATCGACTTAATAAGATACAACGACATTGCCGGAGTTGCCTGTCAATCTCAAGCCGTTGCGAGTGACCGCTAATCACCCGGTGAACTTAATCAGTAAAAATTGTGACAAAAGGGTGATACGGGAACCCTTTCCTGAATATGGTTGCCCCGATATTCTGACTTAGGGGTGAGTGATTACTTGTTTGGAAGAAATTTCCCATGCTCTTGAAAAGGCTTCAATCTTGCTTTTGAGCCTAATACGAGGCTGCTACCTGCAAGCGAAAGGATATGCACCTATGCCCCATGCCGGATATGACTTCATGTTAGGCTTCTTAATATAAACCTGCAACAAAAGAAATGCACACATATGTCCCGGAGACTGCATGGTTTGAATCCACCGTCCGGAGTTAATCAACATTCAAAGCAATTTTAAATGTTTTCCCTGCGCATGTTATTATAAAGCCTCAATGTTTTCAACAATGCAATGCTTTTTATAAAAAATTTGGACGTTTTTTGCAAACAAAACAGTAAAATGAAAACAAATACGAAGCTTTTTGACTGAATAACCAACTTTATTGATTGAAATGCCCAGAATAGGCAAGTACATCAGGAAGCAATCCCTGGAAAGAGGTGATCGCTGAAAATTGAGAAAAAGAAACTATCTTAATGGCAACGTGAAAACGTATTTTCACTGAGTTTCAATTCTGCTATGACCAGTATGTCTTCAAGACTTTCTAATTATCTTCACTTTCTGAAGGGGATGATTGGCCTGATTCCTATCCTTTGGAGATTGCCAGCTTGAGTGAAACGATGAGGCAGTACAGATGACTCAGATCGCAGTCTTCGCTTAATCCCTCTTTTGCGTGGACCGCCCTTTTCGGGTTTTCAATCCACCGGGATACCCTTTCTTGCCTGAGTTGTCCTTACGGATTTTCAACTCACCGGGTGTACAATTTTTTTGTTTTTATTTATCCCTAATTTTTGCCCGAACCTATTTATTCTGTTTTTATGGTTCCCGGGATGCCCTTTTTTGCCTGGACCTTTCTTTTTTTTGTCCAGCGGGTCTATTTATGCGAAGTATTTTTTGACTGCGTCTGAGTTGATAGGGGATGGAAAATCTTCACCATCCATGGTTGTAAGCATTAAGGCTCCGCCAGAGAAAACCTTCTTAACCACATATGGACCTTCATAGTTCGGTGTCCATTTTCCCCTGTGATCTGTGTTTGGAGGATGGATCTTTCTAAGTACCAATCCACCAACTTGATACTCCCGAGGTCGCACTTTCTGATCAAATACCCGCTTCATCCTTCTTTGATACAATTGACCATGGCAAATAGCTGCTAGTCTCTTTTCCTCAACTAAGCTCAGCTCATTGAATCGGGTGCGAACCCATTCTGCCTTATCCAGTTTGACATCCATCATAACCCTCAGCGAGGGAATCTCAACTTCAGCTGGTAGGAATACCTCCATACCATACACAAGTGAGAACGGTGTTGCCCCAGTAGATGTCCTTACTGATGTTCGGTACCCGTGCAAGGCAAACGGTAGCATCTCATGCCAATCTTTGTAGGTCACCATCATCTTTTGCACAATCTTCTTGATGTTCTTGTTGGCCGCTTCAACAACGTCATTCATCTTTGGACGGTACGGTGAAGAATTGTGATGCTCAATTTTGAAGTCCTGACATAATTCTGCCATCATTTTGTTATTGAGATTAGAATCATTATCGGTAATGATTCTTTCGGGCACTCCATAGCGACAGATGATATCCCTTTTCAGAAATCTGGCTACCACCTGCTTGGTGACATTAGCATAAGACGCTGCTTCCACCCATTTGGTAAAGTAATCAATAGCGACCAAGATGAAGCGATGGCCGTTGGAAGCAGTTGGCTCAATCTTTCCAATCATATCAATGCCCCGCATTGCAAAGGGCCAAGGAGAAGCCATAACATTCAACGGATTCGGAGGCACATGCATTTTATCCGCATAAATCTGACATTTGTGACATTTGCGGGCTTATGAACAACAGTCTGCATCCATAGTCATCCAGTAATACCCCGACCTCAATAATTTCTTTGCCATTGCATGTCCTCCGGCATGGGTACCGAAAGAGCCTTCGTGCACTTCTTGCATCAACATGTTTGCTTCGTGTCTATCCACGCATCTGAGCAAAACCATGTCAAAGTTTCGTTTGTACAACACATCCTCATTCAAGAAGAAACTACCAGCTAACCTCCTCAGAGTCTTTTTATCGTTGTTGGATGCTCCAGCCAGATACTCTTGACTCCTCAAGAAGCATTTGATATCATGAAACCACGACTTGTCATCCGACACTGCATCAACAGCAAACACATGTGCAGGCCTATCAAGACGAGACACCTCAATTTTGGGCACATGGTTCCACCAATTCACTTGAATCATGGAAGATAATGTTGCCAAAGCATCAGCCATTTGATTTCCATCTCGAGGTATATGGTACAATTTCACTGTTGTAAAGAAAGTCAACAACCTCCTCGCATAGTCTCTGTAAGGAATCAAGTTTGGTTGATGGGTATGCCAATCTCCATTGATCTAATTGATCACCAGAACAGAGTCCCCAAATATTTCAAGAGTCTTGATCCTTAAGTCAATGGCTACTTCAATGCCCATAATGCAAACTTCATATTCTGCTTCGTTGTTGGTGACATCAAAAGTTAACCTGGCGGTGAAAGGTATATGAGACCCTTTCGGAGTGATAAGAACTGCCTCAACTCCACATCCATTCATGTTGACGGCCCCATCAAACATCAAACTCCATTTGGATTCAGGGTCTGGCCCCTCCTCCGGGAGTGGTTCCTCGCAATCTTTAGCTTTTAGAAACATGATGTCCTCATCAGGGAAATCAAGCCTCATTGGCTGATAGTCATCGATTGGTTGCTGCGCAAGATAATCCGACAAAATACTTCCTTTGATGGCTTTCTGAGAAGTATACTGGATATCATATTCAGTCAGCACCATCTGCCAACGTGCAACCCGTCCGGTCAATGCTGGTTTCTCAAATATGTACTTGACAGGATCCATCTTTGAAATTAACAAGGTTGTATGAGTGAGCATATACTGCCTCAATCGCTTAGCAGCCCATGCAAGTGCACAACATGTCCTCTCAAGCATTGAGTATCGTGATTCGCAATCATTGAATTTTTTGCTCAAGTAGTAGATGGCATGCTCCTTTTTACCTGTCTCGTCATGTTGACCGAGAACACAACCCATGGATCCTTCAAGCACAGTCAAATACATGATTAATGGTCTCCCTGGAACTGGAGGCATGAGAATTGGAGGTTCCCGCAAATATTCTTTTGTTTTCTCGAAAGCCCTTTGGCAATCGTCATTCCACCTGACCGCTTGTTCTTCTCTTAACAGCTTAAATATTGGCTCACAGGTGGTTGTGAGGTGAGATATGAACCGTGCAATGTAGTTCAATCTACCCAGGAACCCACGTACTTCTTTTTTTGTTCTAGGTACGGGCATTTCTTGTATTGCTTTTATTTTGGCAAGATCAACCTCAATTCCTTTTTCACTTACGATGAAACCCTGCAATTTACCGGACCGCACTTCGAAAGTGCACTTGTTCGGATTCAGCCTTAGTCGAAACTTCCTCAACCTTTCAAACAGTTTCTGCAGATTAACCAGATGCTCTTCTTCTGTTCAAGACTTGGCAATCATATCATCTACATACACTACGCCAAAATTACTCTTTGGCAGCACTTCATAGGCAGCGCTTTATTACAAAAGCGCTGCTATAAGTTAAAAAATTTAGAAAACACGGAAACTGTTCACTTAGAAAAAAAAAGCGCGTCTAAGTATAAGACCTTAGACAGCGCTTTTGAGGAAAGCGCTTTCTAAGGTCTTATAAATTAAAAAAAGAAAATTAAAGGAAAATATTAGACAGCGCTTTCCTTAAAAGCGTTGTCTAAGGTCTTATAAATTAAAAAAAATATATAAGACCTGAGACAGCGCTTTTGAGGAAAGCGCTTTCTAAGGTCTTATAAATTAAAAAAAAAATTAAAGGAAAATATTAGACAGCGCTTTGCTCAAAAGCGCTGTCTAAGGTCTTATAAATTAAAAAAAAAAAAAAAAAATCAAAAGCGCTGTCTAAGGCCCATATGAGACAGCGCTTTCAAAAGCGCTTTCTAAGGCCCACCTTAGACAGCGCTTTCATTCAAAGCGTTGTCTAAGGTCTTTTTAATTAAAATAAAGATTGAAACTGTATCAGTATTCTATACTTTTTCATTTCATTCTTTCCCTCTTTCCCTCTTTTTCTGCGAACAAGAACGAACCAGAGCTGAAACCACCGCCGTCGTCCGTCCTTTCACCGCCGTCGTCCGTCCTTTCTCGCCGTCGTCCGTCCGACCGTCGTCCTTCCTACATTGTCCTCCACCATCCTCCACCGTACTCCACCGTGCTCCACTGTTCTGGTAAGAGTTTTTCTTTTTATGTTATGTTTTAAGTGAGTTTCATATTTTTCTGTTAGGTTTTGTTCTTGTTACCATATTTTTGGAGTTCTTTAGATATAATGATGTTCTGTTAGGTTTTGGAGTTCTTTTGATAGAATGATGTTCTTTTGATAGAATATGAGTAGTTTAGATTAGTGTTATTGTAGTTTAGGTTAGTGTTATTGTAGTTTAGGTTAGTTTAGGTTAGTGTTAATGTTGCTCTACATTGTTATTGCTATATAATGTGTCAGTTTAGTTTAGGTTAGTGTTAGTGTTTGTGTTAATATTGCTCATTATTTTAATATTGTAAATCCTTGAGGTTGTTGTTCTAAAGAACCGAAATTCAAAGCAATTTATTAGGTAAAGAAATATATTGTAAATCCTTAAGTCATAACTTTCCTCCTTTTGGTTTTGATTTCTATTAATTACTAATGGAAAAACCATGGATAAAAAATGGATAAGTAGGAAAACTGTGTTATGTTAGAAGCCCTGTTAGAAGCTCATTCAATGTTCTATGTTTTATCATAACTTTCCTCCTCATTCAATGTTTTGATTCCTCATATAATAGTGTTTTTGTTGACCTTAATAAGTAGGAAAACCATGGATAAAAAATGGATGGATGCCGATCGATTGTCCAAAGAGTACGAGAATGGGGTATTGGATTTCGTTAAGTTTGCTGTTCAACACGTTAAAGACCCCAGTCGAATGGACTGTCCTTGCTTGGGTTGTTGTTATGTGGGTAAGGTTGACGCAGATGGATTAAAATCGCATTTACTGATGCATGGAATTGATCGAAGTTATAAGTGTTGGATACATCATGGTGAGAAAATTAACGAGAATGTTGAACCGAAGGGGAAAAGTAATACGTCCTATGCTTCAGATGACAAAGACACGGAAACATACGATTGTGATCGAGTAGAAGAGATTGCAGAAGCAGTTGAAGAAGATCTTCATGATTGTCCCGAAATGTTTGAGAGGTTGGTAAGTGATGCAGAGAAACCACTCTATCAAGGTTGCACTAAATTCACAAGACTGTCTGCGGTATTGAAGTTGTACAACTTAAAGGCGGGCAATGGGTGGTCGGATAAAAGTTTCACAGAGTTGTTGGCCCTTTTGAGAGAAATGCTACCGGAGGATAATGTTTTTCCCAATCGAACCTATGAGGCCAAAAAAATGTTGTGCTCTATTGGCATGAGCTATGATAAGATACATGCCTGTCCAAACGATTGTGTTTTGTTTCGAAACGAATATGCATCGTTAACTGAGTGCCCTAAATGCGGTTTGTCTCGATATAAGAAAAAATTGTCTCCAGCCAAGGTCTTATGGTATTTTCCTATAATTCCGAGATTTAGGCGCATGTTTCGTAGTGAAACCGATGCAAGACACCTGACTTGGCATGCAGATGAAAGAATTATTGATGGAAAGTTGCGACATCTGGCTAATTCACCACAGTGGTTGAAAATTGATAATGATTATCCTGACTTTGGAGAAGAAGCAAGAAACCTTCGCTTGGCATTATCTACTGATGGAATGAACCCGCATGGTCTTCAAAGTATCTCACATACCACATGGCCTGTGATTCTTATGATTTATAACCTACCTCCGTGGCTATGCATGAAGCGTAAGTACATGATGTTATCTATGTTAATCTTTGGGCCTAAACAACCAGGGAATGACATAGACGTATACTTGACACCTTTGATCGAAGATTTAAAGATATTGTGGGAGAACGGTGTGGAGGTTTATGATGGATATAGGAAAGAAAGTTTCAATTTGAGGGCGATGTTGTTTGGCACAATTAATGATTTTCCAGCTTACGGGAATCTATCAGGGTACAGCATAAAAGGTGAAAAAGCCTGTCCTATTTGTGAAGATAAAACAAATTCGAAGCGATTGGAGTTTGGTCATAAGAATGTCTTTCTCGGCCATCGTAGATTCTTAAATGCCAAACATCACTACCGTGGGTGGAGACAAGAATTCAATGGAGACACCGAACAAGGTAGAGCTCCACCTATGTTGTCAGGTGACCAAGTTTTTAAAAAGGTGAAAGATATGCGTACTCAGTTTGGCAAACCTTTTGCATATAAGGTTGTCAAAGGTGGGTGGAAAAAGAGGTCGATATTTTTTGAATTGCCATATTGGAAGTCTTTGTATGTGAGACATTTTCTCGATGTTATGCATATTGAGAAAAATGTATTTGAAAGTGTTATTGGTATGTTACTCAATATAAAAGGAAAGACTAAGGATGGCCTTAAAGCAAGAAAAGACTTGGTAGCGATGGGGATTAGAACTGAATTAGCACCCGTGAAGAAAGGAAGACGAACATATCTATCACCTGCTGCTTTTACTCTGTCTAGAAAGGAGAAGAAAATATTGTGTAAGTTTCTGAGTGAAGTTAAAGTTCCAGAAGGATACTCTTCAGATGTTAGAAGACTTGTGTCTATGAAAGACCTCACGTTGAAGAGTTTAAAGACACACGACTGCCATGTTATAATGGAACACTTTCTACCAATAGGTATACGTTTTATTTTGCCAGTGAAAGTAAGAAGCGCCATAACTAATTTGTGTTTTTTCTTTAGGTTAATTTTTAGTAAGGTAATCGATCCCGATATCTTACCAACACTACAAAAAGATATAGTTATTACCTTGTGTGAGCTTGAAATGTATTTTCCTCCCTCTTTTTTTGACATAATGGTACATCTAGTTGTTCATCTTGTGAAAGAGACATGGTTGTGTGGACCAGCTTATATGAGATGGATGTACCCTGCTGAACGTTATATGAAAATATTAAAAGGGTACGTGAAAAGCCGAAGTCGACCAGAGGGGTGTATTGTTGAACGATACATTGT
This sequence comes from Lathyrus tuberosus, assembly GCA_022829125.1. Taxonomy (NCBI): domain Eukaryota; kingdom Viridiplantae; phylum Streptophyta; class Magnoliopsida; order Fabales; family Fabaceae; genus Lathyrus; species Lathyrus tuberosus. The sequence goes on from JALAZF010000790.1 coordinate 296,560, forward strand.
TGAAGAAGCGGTTGAGTTTTGTACTGAATATTTGTCCAATGTTCAATCGATTGGACTCCCCAAAGCTCATATTTTCGAAAAAAAGGATGGTAAAAAATTAATTGGAAATAAAATTGTGACAGTATCAAGGGATGAACGGGATCAAGTGCATTTGTATGTTCTGTACAATGATAATGAGGTTGAGCCATATGTTGAGATGCACAAGGATGTACTCCGAAGGTTAAATCAGAACAGAAATGAAAATTGGATAGTACGAGAGCACAATCAAAGTTTCATACAATGGTTAAAGGATCATATTTATTCAAAGCACTCTTCAGATCCTGCTTCAGTAACAGAAAGGTTGAGATGTTTGGCATATGGTCCAAGTTTGCATGTGTATTCTCATAGCACATACGCAATTAATGGATACACATTTTATACCAAAGAACGAGATGATAAAAGTACTATGCAAAATAGTGGTGTCACCGTCCTAGCTGAAGCAATGCACATATCAAGTATGAAGGACTTAAACCCCAAATATGTAAATCTGTCATATTTTGGAGTTATTGAGCACATTTGGGTGTTTAATTACGAGAAGTTTCAGATTCCAATCTTTGGTTGCAAGTGGGTAAATAGTAGTGGCATACGAATGGATAAGTCTGGATTTTTGCAAGTGGATCTTAATAGGGTGGGGTACAAAGATGAGCCTTTTATTCTAGCATCTCAAGCTAAACAAGTGTTCTATGTCACTGACCCGACGAGTACGAAATGGTCTATAGTGCTTTTATCTAACAAAGTGGTTGATGATAGCGGTGTAGATCAATGTGATATTGATGTTGAGAATGAGTCATGCATTAGACGGAATGAGTTGAATAGAAATGATCAAGATGAGGATCTTATAGCGGATGAGTCATATATCAGAAATGACCATAACGAGGGAATTTGGATCCATTCATCCGTCCGCATTGCTAAGAAACAAGTAATTCATATTCCAACCAAGAAAAGACGAGATGTTAGTGAAAGAGGTAAAATAATAAAATGTTATATATTATGTCATATTATATTTGATATCCTTGATTTCCTTGATTTCTTTATCCTTGATTTCTTTATTATATTTGTTATATATTATGTCATATTATATTTGTTATATAATATATTTGATATCCTTGATTTCTTTATTACAGGTTAGATGGCTACTAACGATGATCACCCACATGATGATGATCACCCACATGATGATGATTACCCACATGATGATGATCCTATTCAGGATGAAAGTCAAAAATCTATGGAAGAAGAGATTAAAAGAGGAATAACCGTTATGAAGAAAGTGATCCGTGCTAGAGATCAAGGCATCATTTTAGATGTGCATTGGAGCCCTTCAGGCACTCTTGTTGAGCCTAACAGTCATACCTTGACAAGTTTCATTGGTGCACTTGTAAGGAATGCGATTCCTATTACTTGTGATGATTGGAGAAACAAATAGTTGAAGGAAGCCAAAGAAAAAATTTGGAATGAGATAAAGGTACCATAATTATGTCTTTAATTATGCCAACTAATCATGTATTTTAAATTATTTGTACTAACCAATGTGTATGGTTTTTTTAGAGGTGCTTCAACGTTGAGGAAGAAAGAAAAGCTTATTTGATCAGATTGGCAGGGAAGCTCCTAAGAGGGTTTATGACATATTTAAACCGCACCTTTCTTAAGGATGCTGAAGGTAACTTTGTTGATGCAGAGTATCCATCTAAATATGCAAGTTTGATTTCACCAAAAGAATGGGTAACGTTTAAAGCCAAACGACAAACCCCGACATTTAAGAGTTTAAGTGCAATTAATCGGGAAAGAGCATCAACTCCCCAGTATCGATACAGGAAAGGACGTGTTGGATATGGACGTTTGGAGCAATCTTTGGTAAGTATCAATAAATTGCAATGATATAATAATTGTTCATCATGAGTTATATTTGATCATATTATTTGGATTTATATGTAGTTACAAAAGGCGAATAGCTCTGAAACATCTCTTCCTGCACATGTCTTGTGGAAGGAAGCCCGTGTGGGCAAGTCTGGAGTTGTTGCAGAAGAGGTTCTACAAGTATTTGAGAAATGTGTAAGTATAACAATATTTCTTTAATTAAATCAAAACTTTATTAACAAATATTTGACAAATATTCGATATTCATCTGATTTTCAGGAGGCGTTATCTCAGTCTGTATCTCTAGATGATTCCAGGAGCATACTTAGTCGGGCATTAGATGTCCCTGAGTATTCTGGTCGGGTGAGGGGTAAGGGATTTGGGATCACTCCGACCTTCTTGAATATTAAAAAAGGAAAGGCTCCTAGTAATACAGAACTTCAAGCTAGATTGGAAGCACTGCAAGCTGAAGTTCGGGAATTAAGAAAGGAGAAAGAAAGGGATAACGCTTCAGGTTTTAGAGATGGATCGGAGAAAGATAGTATCAACTGTAGCTTTCGACCGAATATTCCAGAGGTAACTATATATATTTTTATGAAATTAAATTAGTAGCTTAAATTATTTAAATGACATATATACACATTAACATTGTCATATTTATTTTTGGTTTTAGGGCGTTTCCCATTGTCAGCTCTTCTTATCTTCACCAACTTATCGGAAGGTTGGCAAGGGAAAAGTGTATAACACTTCGGTAGAATTACTTCACAATAACCCACTCCCTACTGGATGCTTGAAAGTATCGGTTGATATTGCTACAGAGGCGGGTGCATTATTACCCTATCCTGACGATGTTTCGGATGCAACATTGGTGGGAGATGCTATAGGGTCGTATGTTGCATGGCCGTCAAACCTCATACTCGTAGGATATGAGGTATGCTTAAAACCGTTATGAATCTTTGTTAACCTTAATGTGTAGATTCAAAGATTTTACGAGCATTTTATTTTCATTTTTTACATGGTAATGTTATTTAGACTCCAACAAGATCCAAAACAAAGGATAAGGGGATTCCGGAGCATACCGAGTCCGTTGTCTCAAAAAAAGAGGTAAATCACAATTATATGATATTTATGCAAGGAAAATGTTAAATTGGATATCTTATACTTCATCTAACAAATTATATGATATATAGCTTCCTGGTAAAGAGATTAGCAACGTTTCAACACAGAAAAATGTTGGTGCTAAGAAGAACAGGGCTAGAAAACAACCTATCTCCAAGTTTAGGTCGTGCCTTCAGACGTTTCTACAATTGACAGATATTCCGACCGGAGGTGTTCGTCTTATACATATGGAGAAAGGTATATATGGCTTTGAACATGAACAAAATATTGGTAATGAAGACTTCGAGCAAGTTTTCAATCATGAAGAATTGGGCGTCAGTGTTGTCAATACATACGTGAGGTATATATCCATCTACTTTGGTATATTAATTGAACAACTTATTTACTTTATGTTTCAAATGAATAGTCTAATGTTAATGATGTTTTTATTTAAGGTTTCTGTATGACAAAGTTATGCGCCCACGTGGATTGCAGCAAAGATTTGCATTCTTATGCCCCGCTTCTGTCAACTTATCCTTAATAATAAATAAACCAGATGAGGTCCTGGCGTATGTACGCGACGTCTTTATGGACAACCAAGAAACGGAAAAGTTGTTCCTTTTACCGTTTAATACTGGGTTAGATTTTCATTCTAAATTCATCTATTATAGTTTTTTTTTGTATTTTGACGTCGTGTAGAAAGTTTCCATCTAACACTTGTTTAATCTTATAGTGGACATTGGTTGTTGGTCGCAATTAATCCTAGCAGAGAAGTGGTGTATTATCTGGATTCGTTAGGAAATGATTGGACAACATACCCGGATATGAAGAAATGTATTGACACGTAAGTGAGATTGTTCTAAATATGAATGTGTATATTTATTTGTTTGTTTATTTATTTATGTGAATTGTTCTAAATATTCATTTATATTTTATTAGCGTTATACAAGCTTTCCGAGCACTACGAGATGACCAAGTACCAAAGAGGAGAGTCAACCCCATTACATGGAATACAGTGAAGGTATATTAATTATCACATGTTTTATTATATTAGTGATGCTACTTGATAAAACTTAGGATTTATCCATATTTTCTTTTCATTTGTAGTGTCCTCGGCAACGTAATGAAATAGATTGCGGATATTTCATGTTGAGGTTTATGAGAGACACTCTTTTTTTGGATCGAATAGAGATTCCATCCGATGTATGTATTTCTAACTTATGAGTTATTTTAATATTTAACACATATCTCTCATATAATGAAATAGTTAAAACTAAATCAAACTATGTTATATTATTATGTAGTACTTTGAAGAATGCAAGTGTGCTCATTACTCAATTTCTCAATTGGATGAAATTAAAGAGGATTAGTGTCAATACATTATGGAGCTTGAAGTTTTATCAGGTATAATATTGTACTCTTACTTTAATTGATGAGAATTTAAATATGTGTAACTTTCTAACTATAGACATTGTTGATGTATTCTTTTAATTGAATTACAATCTTTGTGTTCTTTCAGGACCTATGTAGATTTGAAGCAATGCTTTGGTTGGATGCAAAAGTACTAGTATAAGTAATATGTACATTTGTAGAAAAAATATATATATTGGTTTGAATTGCCAATTGTTTTGGACATATAATTTTGGTGTAAATTGGTACATTTAAATAGGCCAAATTGGATTGATTTGAATCTCCAAATTGTGGTATTTTTCTGGAAAAAAATTGGTTGAAAAACAGGTCAAATTCTGGTTGAAAAACCTGGTAAAAATTGTGGTTTAAAAAAATTTATATAAAAATTTTCTTATACCTTAGACAGCGCTTTACACTAAAAGTGCTGTCTAAGGTGGGGCTTAGAAATCGCTTTCACCAAAAGCGCTGTCTAAGGTATGCCTAAAAAAGTTCAAAAAGGTGGGGCTTAGAAAGCGCTTTTTGTGAAAGCGCTGTCTAAGGTATACCTAAAAAATGTCAAAAAGGTGGGGCTTAGACAGCGCTTTTACCAAAAGCGCTGTCTAAGGTATACCTAAAACATGCCAAAAAGCGCTGTCTAATGGCACCATAGACAGCGCTTTTCATTAAATATACCCCCCTTTAGACAGCGCTTTTGGTATTACCCAAAGCGTTGTCTAAACCTTTAGCAGCGCAGGTTTAGACAGCGCTTAAAAGCGATGTCTAAGGCCAAAAAAAGCGATGTCTAAGGTCTTGTTTGGCGTAGTGATAACACTCAACCTCCTTATGAATCATGTCATGGAATAGTGTTACCATAGCTCACTGATACGTTGCCCCGGCGTTCTTCAACCCAAAAGGCATCACCTTGTAACAGAAGGTACCCCACGGGGTAATGAATGTTGTCTTCTCCATGTCTTCCGGCGCCATCTTGATTTGATTATACCCGGAGAAGCCATCCATGCAGGAGAATACCGAGAACTGAGCGGTGTTGTCAACCAGTACATCAATGTGAGGTAAAGAAAAGTCATCTTTCGGACTTACTCTGTTTAGATCCCAGTAATCAACGCACATTCTGACCTTACCATCTTTCTTTGGCACAGGGACAATATTTGCAACCCATGGTGGGTAATTGGTGACGGCCAGAAATCCCGCATCTAACTGTTTTTGTACCTCCTCCTTGATTTTGAGAGCCATTTCTGGTTTAGTTCTTCGAAGCTTCTGTTTGACAGGAGGACAACCCTCTTTCAACGGTAACCTGTGCACAACAATGTCTGTATCTAACCCCGACATATCTTGATATGACCAAGCAAAAATGTCAACATATTCCCGCAGCATACTGATCAACTCTTTCTTTACCTCAGCCTGCAGACTGGCTCCAATCTTAATTTCTTTCCTTGCGTCCTCGGAACCAATATTGATAACCTCAATTGTCTCTTGGTAAGGTTGAATGACCCTCTCCTCCTGCTTCAACAATCTAGCCAATTCTTCGGGAAGTTCACAGTCTTCTTCATCCTCCTCTTCGGCTTGATAGATTGGGTTATCAAAGTCATACTTGGCCATAGCAGAATCGTTATCAATGAAATCCGGGTGATTAAGTCTGCATGATTGAGGGTCATGCTTTATTTTAGAATGATACTTTTTGAAAAAAAAAACAAAAAACATTGCCATTTTATTGTTTTTCTGCAAAACTAAAAATGAAAGGCAAGGAACACAAAATTTGCATGTAAAACATCCTTTATTAATGATAAAAAACCTTGCAAATGCAATTATGAGGCCCTACAAATGGATCTACATGCCTTGGGCAGAGCGCGAGATTTTAATATGCAACAGAGAAAACAAAGAAAATTACTCTGTTTTAAGAGTAACTTGAACAATTTCTTCAATAGACCAATTGCAAAGCTCTTGACCCGGTACACACGGGCGCACCCAATTGTCAAGATCACAATCACTGTCGGCGTCCTCTTCACTTGCAGCACACATCTGATTAGGATTAATGATTCCTCCGCTATAGAAAGTAATCGGCCCCTTGCACTCTGTTGCAGCAGCTTGATACGGATTATAGCCTACGCCGAACTTATCTTCCTTTGCAGAGACTTCAATCAATTTGCCCCAGCCTTGGGCATTACCTACTTTGACTACTTCCACTGCCTGTTTGTAAGAAGCAATAGAAGTACCCACCTGTTCTTCGCTCTGAGAAGATACTGCCTTTGAAGACGAATCACCAATATTGACTGCCTCAAATGCTTGACACATCATCTCATGGATCTCTCCATCCATTTCCACGTACTTAAAGGTAGACAGCTGACTAACGAAGATATCTTCCTCTCCACATACAGTCACCACTTGACCGTCGACCACATATTTCAACTTTTGGTGCAACGTAGATGTCACTGCCCCAGCGGCATGAATCCACGGTCTGCCTAACAAGCAACTATATGCGGGTTGAATGTCCATCACGTAAAACACGCACTTAAACACTTGAGGACCAATCTTTACTGGGAGCTCTACCTCTCCGAATATAGAACATTTCAAACCATCGAAAGCCCTCACTACCAAATCACTTTGTCTTAGAATAATTCCGTCAGCGTCTAACTTTATTAAGGCCTTCTTTGGTAACACGTTCAGGGAAGACCCCGTGTCTACCAATACATGAGATAATACTTCCCCTTTACACTCCAGGGTGATGTGTAATTCCCTGTTGTGATTGCGACCCTCCGTAGTCAAATCATAATCTGTAAAACCTAGCCCATGGCTAGCATTGACATTAGAAACAACACACTCCAATTGATTCACGGTAATCTCTTGAGGTACATAGGCCATATTCAAGACCTTCAAAAGTGCCTCTCGATGAGCTGCAGAACACATAAGAAACGACAATATATAAATCTTTGATGGCGTTTGATTCAGCTGATCAACTACTTTATAATCACTCTTTTTGATAAGTCTCATGAACTCCTCGACCACTTTCTCAAAAGTAACTTTCTGCACAGATTCAGGAACAACAACCTCCTCTGTAACCACCTGTTTACCCTTGGCTTTGGCTGCTACCTCCGCTTCAGCATTAGTTCTCAAAGTCTGTGGAGCAAACAAGCGTCCACTTCTGGTGAAGCCACCAAGACCTCCAACATTATCAATACTGGAACTACCCCCAGCTGGAGTTTCCACTTCTTGTTTTTCCCCTTGGTAGTAAACATCTGCACCGTAGTGCTATGGGATAGCCCGCTCACTAGTATAAGGAACTGGCCCTGGCACCGTAATAGTAACAGGACTCACTACATTAGGCACTATAATATCAGCAGGCACCGGCACTTGAATTTCAGCTGGCGTAAAATAAATGGTAACGGCCGACACGTCATCACCCTTTTTGTCCCCCTACTCGAACTGTAGACAACCCTCATCAATCAAATTTTGAATACCGGCCTTCAGTTTATCACAACCATTACTCTGATTCTTACAATTAACATAATCTTCTTCATAGCCAGGGAACACTTACCCCTTCAACAACCGAGCCTTCACAAAACTCAAAGGAGCCTTTACCCTGTTCACATCAGTTACCAGATTCAAAACTTTCCCATCTTCAATGGCGTTGACCTTTGGTACATTATGATCTGGCATGGGATTTTGAAGCACATTCGGTGGAGTTGAGAAATTAATTGTCTTGGCATCAATCAAATCCTGTACCTTATGCTGAAATGCCCGACACTTTTCAATAGTATGACCTGGAGCCCCAGAATGAAACTCACAGCGGGCATTAGCATCATAACCCTTTGGTAACACAGCAGGAGCTGAGCCCATCGTACGAAGCTCCACCAGATTGAGTTTTAACAATTGAGGTAACAAAGTTGCGTAAGTCAAAGGCAGAGGGTCTATGTGCCTGTCAGTTTGTCTCTGCTGATATGATCTCCATGGCTGTTGATTATCCTGTGGCTGAACATTCTGTTGTTGTGGATGTGATTGAACTTATGGACTAGGAATGGTAACAGCAGCAAACTAATTATAGGAATCTTGATAGCCTCTACCTCTTCCTCTATTCTTATAAACAACACTGGTCTCCCCATCTCTCTTTCTGGTAGCTCCAGCAAATGGCTTCCTCACTCCTGAAGAACTAGCACCACTGACATCTTGTATTTTTCCAAGCTTCAACAAACTTTCAATCCTTTCCCCAGCGATTACAATGTCCGCAAACCCAGTTGAAGGAAAACCCACCAACCTATCAAGATAAGTTCCCTGAAGAGTACCCATAAACATGTCGACCATCTCCCGGTCCTGCAATGGAGGTTGAACCATGGCAGCCAACTGGCGCCATCTTTGAGCATATTCCTTAAAACTCTCGTTCGCATTCTGCGCCATACTCTGCAGCTGAGTACGGTTTGGAGCCATATCTATGTTGTATTGATACTGCTTGATGAAAGCATGAGCTAACTTCTTCCAGCTCCTTACAGAAGTCCTGCTCAACTTCATATACCATTCTTGAGATGCCCCAGTAAGGCTGTCTTGGAAATAGTACATCCACAATTTCTCATCGTCAGTGTGAGCGGCTATCCTCCCCACATAGGTTGAAGATGAGTTTTAGGACAAGTAGTGCCATTGTACTTGTCAAATGTTGGTGGCTTGAACTTGTGTGGGATTCCTACTCCAGGTACCAATCCCAAGTCAGAATCATCAAAACCAAGAGTGTTTTGGGATTCAATGGACCTAATTTTTTCGGCGAGCTCGTCGAATCTACGAGTATTCTCATCTTCAGCATCTAACAGAGTGAATTTCTCATCTTGGTTGTCTTCCACAACATGGCGAACCCCAGTATTTCTAGGAGGGTCACCGCCTACATTAACGCCAGTCTGATTACCAGTCTCATCAATAATTCTCTGACCTCTATTATTACCGTTGCCATTCTGCACCTCTACTTCTGGCCGCTAGACCATTGCCCTGAGTCTTTCCTGATTTTGGGCCATGCCAGTCATTAATGTCATGAACTGGTCCATCCTGTTCCTCAGCTCAGCCAATTCAGTTTGCATCTGATCCATGATCTTAGCTTGGTTTCTGCGAGTTACGTACCAGTGAATGTGGATATCAGCTATAGTGCCTAAAAATTATAGAAAGATCAGAAATTCACATCCCAGTACCTGAAAAGCAAGCAACAAAATGCAAAATGATATATGCTATGCAATGTCATGTTTATTCATTTTGGGGCATTCCTTCCCTCGATTCCAGTTTGACCGAAACGGAATAACACATACACCTGCAATTGCTAATATTGATTGAACATCAGAGGCACACATTAGTGAATCAGAATATCCATCATATACGGCCCAGTGAGTGTGTGTCCCATTGTATAATTTGATGAAGAATCCACCTCATAGAATCAATAATACCAAAACGAAATATCCATAGCACAAATGAAAACCCCCAACCAGGTATGGAACTGTCAAATACAAATTTGTTCGGAACAAATACACCTGAAAGCATGATTACAGACAAAAGAAAACCCATCAACAAGCCTGATGGTGAATCCTCGGAACAACAACAAAAATGCTTCAGACACTAAGCCCATACAAGTCTTCCCGAACCTCCTTGAGAAGTGCTTCGGTAACTGGATCGTTAGGGTGCTCTGTAAGACTCCTGATCAACTGACTCCTTATCTTGACAGCTTCCTCCAGCTTCCTGATTTGATCTTTAACAGCTAAATTTTTTACTTTCTTTACTCCAGCACGGACTTTCAGATCTTCAATCTCTCGGTTAGCTGAACTAAGTTTCTTGAGAAATTTGCTTTCTTTACTCTTCAAATTCTTCTTCAATCTTTGCTGCCCTTTGGAAAGTGCATTCTCAGACCTTGCCAACTGCTCATTGATACGCTTGCACGCCTCTTTTAATGCCATCTCATTTTGTTTAATCTTGCGAATATAGACAGTATCCTCAGCAATTCTTTTCTCATTTTCCTCGTGACGCTTGGTTAACTTTTGAACTTCATGCTCAACATTACGCTTATCACAAAGCGTCTTTCAGAGTCCTTCGCTTAGCTTCTCATTCATCTTGACTGCCTTGTCCTTTTCTGCCTTAAGCTTGTTATATTCAATAACACTTATCATGGTCACAGGTTCAACAGCAACTGGGTCTGACGGACCTTCCACAGAGAACGGCAAAAGAGTGATCTGAACTCTTCTTTTCAACCATGCATCATACTGAGGAGAAGACACGTTATTGCACTTGCCAAAGACAACTTTACCTTTTGTTTGCAAATTGCCCCAAGCCCCGGCCGCTTGCCTTACCAACAAAGGAATATCTTTCATGGAGAAAAAGAAGGATTCTTCCAATTCACTATCCTTCGGAGTATCTATTAAAGCAAATCCCAACTGTCTCCTTAAAATAACAGGATTGTAATTGATGCAACCCCTTATTCCCAAGAGTGACACATTTGGATGTCTCCCACAACTACTGATAAAATTCCCGCCCTTCGTTCTTTGATCAAACCAACGAATATCTTTTGTCGTCAACTTAATCAACCTTTTAGCCCAATTCATTGAAGGATGAGGATTCAAGAAAGCCTCGGAACTCGGTAAGTGTCTCATGAGCCATTTATGAAACAAAGGTGCACAACATCGAACCAATCCCCCTCGTTTCTTCTCATTCTTATAATGCACAGAATAATACAAATCACCCAAGAGTGTAGGTATAGGATTCCTCAACACAAAGATATGGATGGCTCTCATGTCTACAAACTTGGACTCATCAGCAAACAACATGATCCCATAAATGCTCAAGGCCATAATAGCAGAAACTGTCTCCCATTGAGCCTTAGCAGCACACTCTTTAGCTTTGGCAACCAAGAAATCCAGATGAAAACCGGATAAACCTCCTTTGGTGGCGAGGTTATCTTTTACCACAAGTACACTCAGATGGAGAGCCTTAGCTACCTCCTCATGCTTTGGAGGACACATATCAGAGCTAAAAGGAATCTGGTGTTTGAGAGGCACACCTAGAAGAATGGTATACTCTTCTAGCATCAGAGCCAACTGAAAGTCCAAAAAAGTGAAGCATCTTAACTGTGGGTCATAAAACTGCAAGCAAGTATGAATAACACTCCTGTCTGAAGTATTCAAATCATCAACCATAGTCAGAATCTCTCCATGAGCCTTTCGGAACATACCCACATAATCTGGAGTAATAAGAGATACCATCTTCTGTAACTGACCCACCTTGGTGTCAAAGAAAGTGTAATGCACATTATTCTTTCTTGGAACATCCATAGCTGCAAAGGGAACTGTCAACCGGAATCAAAAGGAAGTATACCCTGCAAATAAATAAACATGAAGGTTAAATGCAAAAATGTGAATGATGATATGTATGCAAGGGCATGTGATCATTGTTGAACATATACTGCTGAACCCACTGTACTGTTGTCTGACTTTGGTGAGATACACAAAACCAGGATCAAAGGCCCAGTAACAAATCCAGAACAAATAGAAACCAGTCAGGATCAAAGGTTCAATAACAAATCCAGACCAATAAGAAAACCAGGTATGATGAAGGTCAATGGTTCCTGCACACATGTAAACAATCCCCCCAATCTCACATGCATGTTCTAGAAAGTGAGGATTCTCAAATTCAGATCTCGAAATGAGAGGTAATAGCACATTCAGCCCGAAGGATACAATGCTACCGCCATACAAAAAGATCGTCCTCTGATTCACCTCAAAATAAAGAGGGGTCATCCTAAAGGTCATCCAGACTTAACAGCTCTTCCAGATAGCTCTACCATTATGGCAGACCCACAACGCAGAATTCTCTAGAGAGAACCACATCCAGATTGTGTTTCATATTCCCTCCTCGCACCGAAATGGAGCGTGAGAGGATATGAAACACACTAAACATAAGTGCACTCAGGCCTGTGTACTGGGCCTATCTCTCAGGTTACCCATCCCACCAAACAGAAACAACACAGTCCAGTATAATACAGTATATAAAATGAAAATGCTAAAATACGGTAAATACAGTAAAGTATGGTAAAGCAGTAATACAATAAACAGCAAATACGGCAAAGTACAACATCATACTAAACACCCAAAGAAAGAAAAACAGACAAGCGCTAGGATTGACTCGCAAACGGGGATGGACCAGTAAGAGGTCAATCTGTCCCCAACAGAGTCGCCAGCTGTCGCTCCTGGGATTTTGATCCTGGTACAAACGCGAAAGTGGCGCGGAAGAAAGAAAGAAGAGTCGCCAGCCACGCATTTTTATCCCACAGAAAGGGAAAGGTAATGCTGCACAAACCTGGGAGAAAGGAAAGAACGAGGTCTCGCGAACCAAAGAGAAAGGGTAAGGGAGTCGGTTACGTGAAGGGAAGGTTATCGCACCCCTTCACATCCGTCGTACTCGACGGGATCCACGATTGCTGTCTCGATCAAAGGGTGCAAAGAACTAGAAATCAACTACTAACTGGAGAACTGGAAATGAAAGGTAGAAAGGAAAGGGGAAAAAAGGAAAGAAATGACTCGGTAGGACGTCCTCGGAGTCCTAGTCCTACATATTCCCTCAGTGCAATGGGAAAGTCAGAGTCAACGTAGTTCGACGGACTACGGGGAAAGGTTGCTCGTCGAGATATCGCATCTCGTGCCTACGTATCTTCAATCAGGCGAGAAAGAAGAATCAGAGCAAATGTAGTTCGGCTCAACAAGGGTTGCTATGTTTGTGTTTTTTAATGGAAACGTCAGAGTGCGCGTCCCAGCAGTTAGGTGTTGCAGCTCGCTGTATGGAGACTTAGGCGTTACCTGTTTGCGGTAGAACGGACGTGACGAGTCCTTAAGGAATAGAATGAAGGAGATGAGAAGAGAATTTGTTTATTTTTGTATTTTAGAAAGAAGTATTTTGATTATTGACGTATAACGCATATTGCATTTAAGTCTTTCACGTAGGATCGAATGCCTCGCATACCGACCCAAGACGGGACGTATGCTAAACATTCTAAGAAAGTGAGAGAAGACCCCTCACTATCTCATTCTCACATGAAAGGCTCAAATGCAATATATGTTATGCCTTTATTAAGTTTTTTGCTTTTTGTTTTGAGATGAGAAGAAGAGAGACTCAAAGGCTGAGAACGGTAAAAGTCTAAATGGGAGACTAACAATCCTATTTGTTATCATGCATGGATGATCCTAAAGGTTAAGTGTGGTTTGAAGGGGGAACTTCTACCTAAGTTAGCATGCAAAGGGAAACCTAATGCTAATCCTACTCCAAGCTTAATCGAAAATTAAGTTGGACTAGGTAGCTCTAAGGGAGTGAATCCAAGACTTAAACAAGTCTTGAGACTCATGGGAACAGAAAGAGTGAAAGGGATAAAGAAGGAAAGACGAAAATGAGCAACAACAGCAGCTACAGCAACGCATCTGCAACAACACAGCAGTTAAAGATAGCACAAAAGCAATACAACTTATAACAGCACACAATTCAGCACAAGAAAGGCTGCAAAATGCCAAACAGCAGTACATACAACAGCACACATGCATCAGGACAACAGTGGAAAGACAAGGCAGCATGCATTGTATCCAAACAAATGCTCATAGCAAGGTCTCAATAATGTCTAATCATGACAAGCATGCATCCGATTAAGCATCAAACAACTAGACATGGACAAACTAAAGACATGCAAGCGATCCACAAACATGTGCATTCAACAAGGTTGCACTTCCTAATCATTGATCAAAGCAACATGCATAAGCAAACATAGATGCAAACAAACGATCATGCATTACAGATCCAACAATTTGAGCATTAATCAGGAAGTAACATGATTCAAGTGTGCGTGTGCATCGTGTTTATCGCGTCAATTAATCAACAACGCAAACATAAACATCAACAATGAGAAACCAATAATCGTGTGTCAAAGAATTGTGTTCATGCAAGGGTGTGAGGTGAAACAACTTAAGAATAATCCACAAATCATCAACGTATCAATCCATGAAGTTTAGACATGCAAGAGATCTCAAACAAGCAAGAAAATGCAAGAAAAACACAATCTGCTTCAGTGGTAATCGATTACTCACATAGGGTAATCGATTACTCAGTTGAAAATTGGCTAAAAACGTGAAAATAAGGCAGAGTAATCGATTACCCTGTTAGAGTAATCGATTACCACTGAAACAGAGGCAGAAATTCAACTTTGAAAAGCATTTTTCAGCAGCAAATCAATTATCCAAACCTCCAAACGATCATGTAAACAATAATGCACGAAAATTAAGTTCAATCACAATAATCAAACATCAATTAGATCCAACAATCATCACCATCCACAATCAAGATCAACCAAATGAATCAAAACACATCAAAATTCATGGATCTACATTGTATAAGTTGAAATTAAGCTAAAATGAGTATGGATATGAAATTAACCAACCTACAAAGCTGAGATTTGCTTTAGTAAGTGTTGCAAACAGAAATGAATGAATTCAAGTAGAGAAATCCAAGATTCACAAGCTTCTTGTACTCAAAAGTTGAAGATCCAAGCAATAAGCAACTAAAACTCCAAAAGCACTTCCAAAAATCACTTCTGAAAATTCAGCACCAGATCCAAATGAAAATCCAAATTGAAATGCTGAAATGTGGTGAGGATGAGAGGTTTTAGCTCAAGAATTAACAAGTTCCAATGAAGAACTTGTCATTCTCTATGAAGGAGCTTTGAGTGTGGTTTAAAATGGAGGTTGAGAGTGAAAAAGTGAGAGAGAATTGAGAGAATTCTGAAAATTGAGAGTGGAAAAAAATGGATCTCCCCTTGAGGTTTGGAATGAATTGGTTTAAATAACCCCTAGGTTAGGAGTTAAGTTTGGGTTGGGAGTGAGGTTAAGTGAGTGGAAATTGGGATGAAATGTGAATTAGAAAAGAAAGTGTGGAATTGGAGTGGAAAGAATTTGAATTTTTGGATGGAAAATGATGAAAATAGATCAGTTCTAGATCCCTCCCACACGTGCACAAGCCAAGCACATGATAAAAAATGCTCAAAAATTCTGCAGTGCTGAAAAATGCCATATTTTTTTCAATTTCGCCCAGAGTAATCAGTTACTCACTTTGAGTAATCGATTACTCTATTAAAAAATTTAAAATTTTGGCGCCAAAAGAAGGGAAACTTGGATATTCGTCCGGTTCCACCTGTTCTGAACACTGATAGACCTCTGAAACTTGCCATCTGATATTACCAATAGAATACACTTGAAATATGCTGCGAAATGTTTTTTTTGCACTCGGATTAACTGCTGATAACAACCGTCTGGTGCTGAATAACTGATAAAAAAAAAGACTGCCAGAGTTTCTGATCGTCCAGTTGCTTAACGAGTAAAATAAATGCTCGAAAAGACTTGGAAAGCTATCTGCTTCGCTCTGAACACTGTTAAAAATCATATTGGAACTGATGACGCCGTGAGCTGCTGAAAGAAAACCTTGATCCCATGCCCAAAAGAAATATGCAAAATGCAGGAATAATAATGCAAATGAAATGAAACATAAGCCAAAAGGTTAGCAACACTAGGGCAAATTTTGGGGTGTTACAGACGCCCTAGGCGAACAAGCGAGCCAGAGACGACAGCGGTGGCGTAATCTTTACTTTCTTCGTATCCATTCATTTAGAGCTCAAATCTTCATCTTTCTTAGTACTGTACTATTCAACATATTCATTTCTTTTATCTAGGTTTATGTTGTATATGCTCAAATATTCACCCTTTTCCTTCATTTGATTCCTCAGCTTCGAAGTACAGTACTCTTCAACATCTTCATTTCTTACGTGCATAAGATTCTCAGCTTTGAAGTACGATATTCTTCAACATCTTCATTCTTTTTTTCTTTGTTTATGTTGTATATGCTCAAGTCAGTATGAGAGTACATGTTTCATATGCTTTAGGTTATGATTGTCAGCTGGGTTGTACTTTGGTATAAGTTACCAATTCGTAATACATACCATGGTATTCTGATTTCATTGGTTATGATATGACATTTTTTGGTTATCATAGATAGAATTTTGATTTTTATTGTGGAAGTTACAGGTATATAAAACAGGGTTCTGCAAAGTTTTGCAAGAAATCTGGTAGACATGATGATCAAGTTGGTGTTAGGTAACACTTGTTGTATTGCCAATATCATTAGTAGTGTGTTATTTATGCCTCGATTGCCATATACGCTATGTTTTAATGCCTTCAGTTGTTTCTGTAACAGAAAGAATGTTGAGGAAGCTATTCAAGGATTGAATGGAACAATGACATCAAAGCAGACCGTGCATCTTTTTTGGGTAGCAGTCCGGGAAATAAACATGTAACTTCTATTTTCTTCTACGTCAATGAATTTTTTTATATCATCATTATTTAATGTTTTGTGACAGGTTATTTTAGTAATGTTTTATACATAACAAAAATTTATAGGAACATCCTGGTGTGGCATCTTAGGGCCTATTATTCCTTAAACACACATTACCACTTCATATGTAAATAGCATTAGGGCCTATATTAGTTTATTTAATGTTTTGATTTCCAATGCCCCATTTTAAATAAGAATATAATAAAAAATGAATGAGTAAATTGACCATCACTATTTAATAACCATCAATGATTTTTTAATTAAAGAAATAATAATGACTTTCAACTAAAACGATTAGATTTTCAATGTAGAGAGAAGATAAAGAATCAGAGAAATAATTATAAATACATTATTCCTCTTCTTACCATCACACAAGCAACATCATTGAAGAGGAATAATCAAAATGAGTTCCAACAATGCAGTCCAGGTTCAACAAACTGTAGATGTTCAACAACCTGTCCAGATTAAAGATGTTGTAGATGTTCAAGAAGTTGTCCAAGTCGTAGAGGTTGTAGAGGTCCAACAAGTTTTCCAACCCGAACAAGCTATACAGACCCAACAGGCGGTCGCCTTGCAAGGAATACGAACCAGGAGGAGAATAAGGAGATCAAGAAGAAAGAGAAGGAGGACAGCTACGGCCGATTCAGATGATGATGACGTAGCACCGTATAGTTGGAGTAACTTTATGTCAGCTAGGGCATTTAGATTTGATAATTAAAAATTAAAAGTGTCTTTGTTGTCTTCAAAATTCAGGAGTTTTAGATGTATTAAATATGAAACTTGCACTTGTGAAACATTTTGTTATCTTCGATATGGCAAACAACTCTTATTAAAAGTACTTGAATGAAAACTTTATCACAAATGTGGGTTGTATTTTCTGCTGTGATATGATGAACAATAATATAGGTTAAAGAATGGGATTATATATAAAAGCAGGATGATATTTGTTAATCCAGCAGAATATATAACGAAGGTTATACATCATAACTGTTATAATATCTCGCGCACTGTCAAGAAAAAAATAAATATCAAAACGGTGCAGTTGAGAATTGAACCAAGGACTATTATATTTATCACAACGGTTCGTTTGAAAAACCGTTGTGATAGGGCGCGTTGTTTCCAGGTTATTACAACAGTTAATGAGATGTCATAGTAAGTATCATTTTACAATGATACTCTACATAACAACGCCTGCGCCCGCGTGGTTATACATCTTTCCCAACCGTTGTTAAATGGGTTTTCCGTAGTAGTGTTGACAGGTGGACTGGAGGCAGCTTCGTTAACAGCGAACCAGGATAAAAATAACTTGTTCCTTTTATTATCCTTATTCTTGTTTGTTGAAGTGGTTTGGGAAAAAGCTTTGATTTTTAGAAACCCAATTCAAACCTGTTGGTTCTTGGATTGGCTAGGATTTTGGTAAAACAAAGTTGTTGAATGTTGATGTCACATGGGTGATGTCTTAACATTGAGTCTTAACATTGGTGTATGTTAAGTGTTTAGCTTGTTGAAGTTTTGAAGTCTGATGTCACATGCGATGTCATGACATCAGATATGCAGATCAGTAAAACATCAGGTCTGAGATGTTTTAAGGGTTAAGCGTTTTAGCTGGATTTTGGAAGAGCTGGCAGAGTAATTGGATGCGAATATCTTGGAGGAGATATTTTCTGTTACAAACAGATTTGATGCAGATTTGTAGGAGAGTTTAAAGGCTGAAGATCTAAGAAGATTTTGAGAGAGAAAATCTGTTGAAGATTCAGTTTTAAATAACAAATCAGGTCAGATATTGTAGCAGGTCCAAGCCCAATTCAAATAGCTATATAAAGCACATCAATCTTAAAGAAAAAGTGACGAAGAAAGAGAGCTAAAGACTGAGAGTCGGTTGAGTCTTCGTGTTTGTATTTTAAACCATTCTAGTGTGGATTGGTGTTGTTGTTGAGTTGTTCTTGATCAAAGCTGTGAAGCAGAATCAAGTTGTGTTTTTTAAAGTGTGTGATCTTTGAATTATATCACTGAAGTGATTTAGGGATTGAGTAGTGTTCTCATACTTAAGTGGTCTCTTAGGTAGAAGATTCATTAAGTAGTGATTAAGTTTAGGAGATGTCAACTAGGTTGTTGAGTCTGTAAATTTGATACTACTAATAGTGAAATTCATCCCTGGCTTGGTAGCCCCCAGACGTAGGTAGTTAGACCGAACTGGGTGAACAATTCTTTGTGTACTCTTCTGTTGTTTTACTTTGTCCATTACAGAGTGTGTTGTTATGACATCACACGTAACATCACATATCTGGTACCAGAATTTCAATTGGTATCAGAGCAAGCATCCTGCTCTGAATCTGGGTGAGATCTAGGACTGATACTTTCTGGTAAAGATGGACAAGGAAGTTGGTGGATTTGTGAATAGACCCCTTATTTTGGATGGCTCGAATTATGATTATTGGAAGCCAAGGATGATTACCTTTTTGAAATCCTTGGACAGCAGGGCTTGGAAGGCTATCATAAAAGAATGGAAAACACCTGTTGTTGTTGAGAAGGATGATGCTGGGAAAGAAAAAGAAGGCAGCTCAAAACTGAAACCTGAAGAAGAATGGACCAAGGAAGAAGATGAGCTTGCCCTTGGCAATTCCAAAGCCTTAAATGCTATTTTCAATGGAGTTGATAAGAACATATTCAGGTTGATCAATACCTGTGAAGTTGCCAAGGAAGCTTGGGACATCTTGAAGACTACTCGTTTATCTCATTTCGACCTATATTTGAAAAACCAATAAAACTTCCACACAAACATACATAATCATACACAATCATAGTATAATCGAGTTTCGCACCCTTACCCGATTAAATCGCGTTTGAAAAGTCGGTTGAATCGGTTCCCAAATCCACAAGTTTTTCCTCTTTTTCCTCTTCTCTTTCTCTTCTCCTTTTCTTTCTTCCTCTTTTTCTTAT
Organism: Lathyrus tuberosus; assembly: GCA_022829125.1. Lineage (NCBI taxonomy): Eukaryota > Viridiplantae > Streptophyta > Magnoliopsida > Fabales > Fabaceae > Lathyrus > Lathyrus tuberosus. The sequence continues at coordinate 316,270 of JALAZF010000790.1, forward strand.
TCTCTTTTTCTTTCCTTTCTATTTTTCTCTCTTTCTATTTCTATTCATTTCTAACTTAAGAAAATAAATGAAATGACCAAAATACCCCTACACTCAAATATCTCGCAAACGCTCCCAAAACGCGATAAAATATAATCTCGATGAAAAATAACATATTTTCAAATAAAAGTAAAAAATAAATTAATATAATAATAAAATAATCAAAACGACTCAATTAAATAAAAATAACTAAAACTGGGGCGTTACAACTCTCCCCCACTTAGAAATTTTCGTCCTCGAAAATATTACCTGAGACGAACAACTCTAGATACGACTCCCGCATCCGACTCTCCAACTCCCAAGTCAAATTGCCCTCAACAGCGCCTCCCCACGCTACTTTCACAAGTGCAATTTCCTTGCCTCTTAACCGCTTCAATTCGCGATCCAAAATCCTAACTGGTAACGCCTCAACCGTAAGGTTCTCCCTTACCTCAACCTCGTCCATCGGAATCACATGCGAAGGATCCGGAACATACTTCCGAAGCTGTGAAACATGAAACACATCGTGCAAATTTGACAGACTCGGCGGCAACGCCACCCTATAAGCCACAACACCAACTCTCGCGGATATCTGGTAAGGACCAATAAACCGAGAAGTAAGCTTCTTCGACTTCAATGCACGACCAACACCCATCACCGGTGTAACTCTCAAAAATACATGATCGCCCTCTTGAAACTCAAGATCTTTCCTCCTTAAATCATGATAACTCTTTTGCCTACTCTGAGAAGCCTTCAATTTCTCACGAATAAGTTTCACCTTGTCTGTAGTCTGTTGCACTAACTCCGGTCCAACCACCGCACTCTCACCAGATTCGTGCCAACACAACGGTGTTCGACATCTTCGTCTATACAACGCTTCAAATGGTGCCATTCCAATACTCGAATGGAAACTGTTATTATACGTGAATTCAATCAACGCAAGATAACTATCCTACACACCACCTTGTTCAAGAACACAAGCCCTCAACAAGTCTTCCAACGACTGAATCGTTCTCTCCGTCTATCCATCCGTTTGCGGATGATAAGTCGAACTCAATCTCAATTTAGAACCCAACGCCTTTTGTAAACTTTCCCAAAATCTCGAGGTAAACCTCGGATCTCGATCTAAAACAATACTCAACGGAACACCATGCAACTTCACAATCACACTGATATAAATCTCAGCTAACCTCTCCAAAGAAAAACTGATGTCAATCGGAATGAAATGCGCCGATTTAGTCAGTCTATCCACAACCACCCAAATAGCATTATGTCCCCTCAGTGTATTCGGCAACCCTGTCACAAAGTCCATATAAATGCTATCCCATTTCCACTCAGGAATATCCAACAGTTGCAACAATCCACTAGGCTTCAGATGTTCTACCTTAAACTTCTGACACGTCAAATATGAATACACAAACTGAGCCACATCTCTCTTTAATCCATACCACCCAAAATTCTTCTTCAAATCCTGATACATCTTATTCGCTCCCGGATGTATACTCAAACTACTCCGGTGTCCTTCCTCCAAAATCATCCTTTTCAACTCCGCATCATCAGGAATACAAATTCTGCCTCGGAACCTCAAAACACCTTTATCATCCACTTTAAAGTCCTCATTTACACTTTGATCACCAACCGTCATCAAATCAACAAATTTCACATCCAATTTTTGTTTCTCACTAACGGTCAACAGAAAATCATTAGTAACCTTCAACATACCAAGCCTCACACTGTCAGACGTCAATTCACACACCAAACTCAAATCTCTAAACGATTCCAAAAGTTCCCACTCTTTAACCATCAAAGCAGACATATGCAACGATTTTCGCCTTAACGCATCGGCTACCACATTAGCTTTACCCGGATGGTAATTCAAGCTAAAATCGTAGTCCTCCAAAAATTTCAACCATCTCCGTTGCCTCATATTCAACTCTTTCTGATCAAACAAGTATTTCAAACTTTTATGATCACTAAAGACTTCGAATCTTGCACCATAGAGATAATGCCTCCAAATCTTCAACACAAAAACCACAGCCGCTAATTCAAGATCATGAGTAGGATAATTTTTCTCATGCACCCTCAATTGCCTCGAAGCATAAGCTACAACCTTACCTTCTTGCATCAACACTCCCCCTAGCCCAATCAAAGACACAACACAATACACCACAAACGGTTCAGTAGGATTCGGCAAGATCAAAATCGGAGCTGTCGTCAATCTTCTCTTCAGCTCACTAAAACTTTCCTCACACCGAATATCCCAAATGAACGCTTGACCTTTACAAGTCAACTGGGTCAAAGGAAGTGCTAACTTAGAAAAACCTTCAATAAACCTCCATTAATATCCGGCTAATCCCAAAAAGCTTCTAATTTCAGTAACAGATCTCGGAGCCTCCCATTGTAGAACTGCTCCTACTTTAGATGGATCCACAGCGATACCGTTACCTGAAATCACATGACCAAAAAAACTCACTTTCGACAACCAGAATTCACACTTTGACAACTTGGTAAAAAGATTCCTTCTCCTTCAAAACCTGCAACACAATGCGCAAATGCTCTGCATGCTCCTCCCGAGACTTAGAATAAATTAAGATATCATCAATAAACACAACAACAAAACGATCCAAATGCTCGTGGAAAATACGATTCATGTACTCCATAAACACACCTGGCGCATTATAAACCCCGAACGGAATCACAGAATATTCATAATGACCGTAACGTGTTCTAAAAGCCGTCTTCTGAATATCTTCCTCTTTCACCCTTATCTGATGATACCCCGACCTCAAATCAATCTTACTAAACACACACGCACCAACCAACTGGTCCATTAGATCATCAATTCTCGGAAGAGGATACTTATTCTTAATCGTCACCTTATTCAACTGGCGATAATCAATACACAATTGCATACTCCCATCTTTCTTTTTCATCAATAAAACTGGAGCACCCCATGGCGACACACTAGGTCTTACAAACCTCTTCTCTAACAATTCATTCAATTGCTTCTTTAACTCAACCAACTCAGATGCCGACATTCGATATGGTGCCATCGATACAGGTCTAGTACCAGGAACTAGATCTATAGAAAACTCCACCTCTCTCTCTGGCGGTACATCTGAAATATCCTCAGGAAACACTTCCGGAAAATCACACACCACAGGAAACACATCAAGTGAAACTTGACTATCCACAAACAACGATGCAAACAACCCAAACAATTGAGCTTCGTCCGCCAAAAGTTTCTTCAACTCTTTGGTAGATAAGAAACTTGAGTCTCCGTCTTCTTCATGAGAAGGAAATCTCACCAACTTATGATAACAATCAATATGAACCCGATTAAACTGCAACCAATTCATACCCAGAACCACATCTAAACCCTCCAACGGCAAACACACCAAATCCATTTCAAAGTCTTTACCATAAATGGTCAAAGGACAACTTAAACAAACCAAAGAAGTAGTTACTGACCCCATTGCTGGAGTATCAATAACCATCTCTCCATCCATCGAAGACAACACAAGATTCAAACGCTTCGCGCACTCAGACGAAATAAACGAATGAGTCGCTCCAGTATCAATAATAGAAACTAAAGGCATACTATTAATAAAACAAGTACCTCTGATCAGACGGTCTGCACTTGTAGTCTGAGTTCCTGCCAATGCAAAAACTTTCCCACCAGTTGGAGCTTTCTTCGGTTTCAGACACTTTGTACTAATGTGACCAGGTTCACCACAATTGAAACACGTCACCACATTCTTCCTTGCACAATCAGCTACGACATGTCCTAAACCTCCACAATTAGAACACTTTCTCATATCTTTTCTGCATTCAAACTGGCGATGTCCTAATTCACCACACCTAAAACATCTCGGAGAATTAGACATTCCTCCCCCACTTGGCCTTTTCTCAAAATTACCTCTCTGCTTACCCTTATCAGCTGGTGTTACATAAGGACCACTACAAAACTGTTGCTTTCCCCTCCTCTCGCTCACACTCTTATAATGAGTAGAACGAGCTTTACTATCCTCCTCATAAATCCTACAACAATCCACCAAATCAGAAAACCTCCTTATCCTCTTATAACCAATTGCCTGCTTTATCTCAGGACGCAATCCATTCTCAAACTTCACACACTTAGAAAATTCCGCAGTCGCTTCCGCATAATGTGGATAAAACTGCACAAGCTCCACAAACTTAGCAGTATAATCAACAACGGACATACTACCTTGTTTCAACTCCAAGAACTCAATTTCCTTCTTTCCTCTTACATCCTCTGGAAAATACTTCCTCAGAAACTCAATGCTAAACATAGCCCAAGTGATCTCCTCCTCTGCAGCTTCCAACACATGACGTGTACTAACCCACCAATCATCAGCTTCTTCCAGCAACATGTGAGTACCCAGTCTCACCTTCTGATCCTCAGCACAATCCATCACTCTGAAGATCCTTTCAATCTCCTTAAGCCATATCTGAGCACCATCAGGATCATATCTTCCTTTGAAGACAGGCGGTTTGTTCTTCCTGAACTCATCATTACCCGCAGCATTAGGTGAACCCTGCACAGCCAGAGCCATAACTTGCATCACAGCAGCTAAAGCAGCGTTATTCCTACCAGCCATATTCTGTTCATTTCCAATAACAGCAACTATGGTTAAACAAACAGCTCACCGAACCACAAAGACCAACAAGGACTGACACAAACTGACACGGACTGGCTCTGATACCACTTAATGTAACACCCCCAATCTATACCCCTAATAAACAAAGCGATAAATAAAATTAAAAATATCATCAGAGTATATTTAAAACATTCACAACATAGACCGAGGGGTCACATCAATTGAAACAAATACATATACACCTGCTCATAAAGATATGCAACAATTCAGGTAGCACATAACAAAGGAACTTAGTTCCTAACACCCACAATCCAGATACAGAATAAAAGCGGAAAATCTGTACTGAATCTCATATATATATATATATATATATATATATATATATATATCACATAAAGAGTTTGTCTGCCATATACAACATCATACATGTACAAACCACAAGTTACATATACATAATACAAAATAATCACACTCGATCTCCCCGACTACCCGGTGCTACATATCAGAGCCGACCGACAAAAGAATGAAGACCTAAGCTTCACAAAAAGACCTCCAACATCTAATCTGCAATGCCTCGTAGAGCATTTAAAAACAGCAGAAGGGTGAGAAACACAATCATAATACAATTGCATACAATTATATAATAACACGAAAATACACATATAAAATATTCTCACCACCAATTATACCAGAATTCAAACACAAACAACACAAAGTATATCAACCAAGCACAATACACATATCGCCAACATATAAACATATATCAACTCATCAATTTCATTCACAATTCTCACACACAATTAATCCATTCATGATTTATGCAAATGCAAAGAGACCGACACAACGACTCTATGCAAATGCACATGCGGTACCATCCATCCTTCATTCTTAACACTAGTTCACTCAGGAACTATTGGAATCATCGCTTGTTACTTAGTGTAACTCCCCGTCGGGCAAACGATGTTCCCCGTCGCTTTAGGTCCTCTTTGTATAAGGCTCATGACGTTTATGGATTGCTTTAGGTCCTCTTTGTATAAGGCTCACAATCCGATCGCTTTATGTCCTCTTTGTATAAGGCTTACGATCGTCTATAATCATCGCTTTAGGTCCTCTTATTTATTTAAGGCTACATGTTATAGTGGATTCCCTCTAGAACCGTTTCATCGCTCACACCCACTAGGGCACACGACATCACCAACATGCATATCATGATGCTTGGCATACAATGACTCATGACATTCAAATGCACACATATACACATCCATAATCATGCATATATCATCAAATACAACAACTTGCAATTTCTTGCCCTTCGGCCACAAATCATCATCACAACATGTATCACGTGCATTCTCATCACACCACAGCACACAAGTCATACACCATTCATATCCACAGCACAATGCATGATACACATCAAATTCACACAATTAAAATGACAAAAGTCGAAAAAATGACACTATTCCTAATTCCCGACATAATTAAATCGGCCAACAATCTCAAAACCTATTTTTATAAGAAAGAACATTTCATAAGCTTTCCAATGGTACGAAGAACGTCCCGATCCGAGTTACGGATCAAAAGTTACGGAATTTAGAAAACAGATAAAATTTTTGAAGTCCCAGACCGCGCTGAGCGGGCTCCTACCGCGCTGAGTGGGCTCCGCTCTGACTCGTGAGATTGCATTTTTTTCCAGAAGCGCGCTGAACGGGCATCTGCGCGCTGAGCGGGCTCTGCGATTTTCAGAAAAATCCCTCTTCGAAAATCCAACCCAAAAATCCTATTTTTCACCCAAACTCAATTCCAACAGCAAAACAAATATCAACGATTGTTCATACACACAGTGTGATCATACAATACAGTTTATATCGATTTCCGACTGTGAAAACATCGATTTCTACTCGTTTATCTCATTTCGACCTATATTTGAAAAACCAATAAAACTTCCACACAAACATACATAATCATACACAATCATAGTATAATCGAGTTTCGCACGCTTACCCGATTAAATCACGTTTGAAAAGTTGGTTGAATCGGTTCGCAAATCCACAAGTTTTTCCTCTTTTTCCTCTTCTCTTTCTCTTCTCTTTTTCTTTCTTCCTCTTTTTCTTATTTTCTTTTTCTTTCCTTTCTATTTTTCTCTCTTTCTATTTCTATTCATTTCTAACTTAAGAAAATAAATGAAATGACCAAAATACCCCTACACTCAAATATCTCGCAAACGCTCCCAAAACGCGATAAAATATAATCTCGATGAAAAATAACATATTTTCAAATAAAAGTAAAAAATAAATTAGTATAATAATAAAATAGTCAAAACGACTCAATTAAATAAAAATAACTAAAATTGGGGCGTTACAAAAACAATATCCGGACGCGTATAGACTTAGGCGTACATCAGACTCCATACAGTTGAAGCATAAGGAGTCTTTTGCATATCTTGAATTTCTAAGTTTTCTTTTGGGTACTAATTAAGACTAAATTTGTCTTCCTAAGAAACTAGAGCATCCCCTGGTTTACATTCCCGCATGCCAAAATGTTTAAGTACCTTTTTGATATAGCTCTTTTGTGACAATCCAAGAATACCTCAAGATCGGTCCTGGTGTATCTAAAATGCTAATACAAAAGAGAAGTCACCAAGATCATTCATTTCAAATTTTCTTGATATAAATTTCTTAGATTTGTGCATCATACCTATATCATTAGTGGCAAGTAGTATGTCATCAACATACAAGACCAAGAATATGTACTTACTCCCACTGAATTTGTGATACACACAATCCTAAAAAACATTCACCTCAAAATTGAATGAGAGAATTACTTCATGAAACTTATGGTACCACTGATGAGACGCTTACTTTAGTCCATAAATGTATTTTGTCTATTTGCAAACCATATTCTTTGAGTCTCCTGAAACAAATTATTTTCGGTTGCACCATATAGATTGCTTAATCAACGTTGCCATTGAGAAATGTCGTCTTGACATCCATTTGATGGATTTCGAAGTCATAATGTGCAACAAGATGCATGATTTTCCTAAAAGAGTCTTTTGATGAAAATGGAGAGAAAGTCTCTTTAAAGTCTATCCCTTCCTTTTGGGTATAACCCTTATTCACATGACGAGCCTTATATGTAACACCCTTTTTTACCCTACAAATATTGCAGCAGATTAAATCAAATATCAGAGTAAAATCAGAACCACCTCAAAGGTGCACATTTCTCAATAAATTCAATTAAACAAAATTGCCCCGTAAACAACGGGTTTTCCTCAGAATAATTCAAAAACCATCAAACAGCAGCGGAACCACCATAACCACAATAATCCAACATAAAAAGGTTTTCAAAATAAAACCATAGTCGTCAAATAGCAACAAAATAAGAACTCAACAATGGTTCAAATCAATGACCCAACCCGATGTTACACTATCAGAGCAAGACCCTCTACATCGACCAAAGGAAAAATAAACTCCAAAAGTCCTCGAAGGCATCTACAGCTAATTCTGATCACCTGCACGTTACCCACGTGGAGGCAACATTCAAACAGGCAGGGTGAGTAATCACAATCCATTATAATCAATATAAAAATAGGATATGCATAAAATGGCGTCATCATCATATACAACATCATCAGGGTCATCAAAGGAAAACATCAAAAATCACGATATCATAAATCACATCAATGCCAAATAAATGCAATGCACAATAAGACTCATGCATGTGGTACAAATCGTCATAATCGATGGGAACCAGGCCATCACCCTCCAAAGATCCCCGTCATTAGGATCGATTCTACACAAGAACCGGAGCACGTCAAAACCACCTCACATCCACACAATGGGATGAAAGGCACAATAGACCGAAGTCTAACATAACTGTAATGCTATGAATGCATGATACACAACGTCATAATCATCATCATCAACACAAGTCACTACGTGCACCATCATTCATCACAACCTCATCATATCGTCATTCATTCATCAAAACATCATGCATCATCATCTTATAATCATCAATACAACTCATGGAAATTTACATCAAAATAGTCATGCATCATCATCTCACAATCAATATAACTCATGGTCATTCACATCGTCATTTAATCATCGAACATCACATATACGCAGCTCATAACGTCAATATACATCATGGTAATTCATATCATCAATTAACCTTTAAAATCATGTATAAACGGTTCATAATCATCAATAAACTCATATCAATTCAGATCATAAATTATTCATCAAAACATCACGGCATCATCATCTCATAATCATCAATAACATCATGGTAAATCATCAGAATAATCACAGCTCAAACGTCAAGACAACACAAGAAACATAAAACAAAGTTCGCGAACAGCAGTCGTTCGCTAGAATGTTTGCTTTGCGAACTCGTTCGCTCTGGCATTCGCCTTGCAAGCTGCCAGCGAATCCCCAAAATCCCATACAAAAACCAGAGAACTCTACTCTGTCTCCCTCGCTACCTCTGTTTGCTTTGCGAAGTCATTCGCTGGGAAGTTCGCCGTGCGAACTAAAAATCACAATCAGAGTTCATCTCAGTATCATCAAACAAAATCATCGCGCATTCCCTGCGCTGCTCGCTTTGCGAGTCTGGGGCGAATGTTCGCCTTGCGAAGGAATTGTTCGCTTTGCGAACTCACGATTTCAGGAAATCGCTGCTACACATCAGTAGAATAACAGACCCAAAAACTCTTACGATTTCAGCCTCATTTACCCCAAAAACATCCCTAAATCATTCCTAAGGCATTACGGCAATCAAAGGCACAAAATCTACGACTATTAGGTCGATTAATTATACTATCTTGACCTCAAAATCACCTAAACCTTCACAACCCCAAAGTTTCTCATAAACCCCATAAATCCCTCTCTCCACAATATCCACATATCATCAATAGAAGGTTTAGCCTCGAAGGCCTACGGTTATCCGATTCAATTCAACCCTTAATAATCAATCCACAAAAATGCCCTAAAGCACCAATTTACTCAAAAACCCACAAACCCATATAAACCTCAAAAATCAGCTTTAAACACATCGAATTCCTATATTGAAAACAATGAAAGGCAATACTCCTCATACCTTAGATTGTCGATTCAGAGCTTTCTCTATTGAGTCTTTGGAAACCTTCTCGAATCCTCACCTTTCCCTTTTTCCTCAGAGCTCTCGCCTTCTTTCCTTCTTTTCACGGTCTAACAAAATGATTCCTATTCTCAAATTCTCCTTTTTGTTAAACCTAACTCTTGGGCTTCTAAAATGGGCTTTCCCAAAAATACCCTCACTAACTCCTCCTTAAAAGTCCAATTTACCCTTAATTCCTCTAACATTATTTAAATTAATAATAATACTAATATATTTCATATTATATACTATTATTTAATTAAATAACCAAAACTCCACGAAAATGCCAACGTCAACACAAACCACCAAATTCACCGAAAATTCACAAATATTATATTTAAATAAATTAAATAAATATTTTAACAAATTTGGGGTGTTACAACTCTCCCCCACTTAAAGAATTTTCGTCCTCGAAAATTACCTCAATGAAATAGAGTCGGATACGACTCCCTCATCTGATCTTCACGTTCCCAAGTCCAACTTTCGCCAGCCGGTCCACCCCATAACACCTTCACCAAAGTTATGTCCTTACCCCTCAGTTGCTTCATCTCCCGACCGTCAATCCGCACAGGTAGAACTTCCACTGTCAGGTTATCCCTCACTTGTACATCATCCATCTGTATCACATACAATGGATCCTGAATGTACTTCCTCAACTGAGACACATGGAACACGTCATGCAAATTCGTAAGTGACGGCGGTAAAGCGATTTGATATGCTACCTCTCCTATCCTATACGAGATTTGATATGGACCTACAAAACATGGAGTGAGCTTCCTAGACTTCAAAGCTCGACCTACACCAGTCACTGGCGTCACCCTCAAAAAACACATGACCTCCTTCTTGGAATTCAAGTGTCATCCTTCTCTTATCATGGTAGCTCTTCTGGCGACTCTGCGATGCTCTCATCCTTTCTTGGATCATCTTAATCTTCTCGGTCGTCTCTTGTACAATCTCAAGTTTGAGTATAACACTCTCGCCCGACTCATACCAACACAAAGGAGTCCTACAACCCCTCCCATACAAAGCTTCATACATCATCATCTCAATACTAGAATGAAAACTATTGTCGTAGGTAAACTCGATCAACGGAAAATGACTATCCCACGATCCACCTTAATCCGACACACCAGCTCTCAACAAATCCTCTAAAGACTGGACAACCCTCTATGTCTTCCATCCGTCTGCGGACGATAGGCAGAACTCAATCTCAACTTAGTACCCCAAAGCATCTTGCAAACTCTTCCAAAACCTCGACGTAAATCTCGGGTCTCTATCCGACACAATACTCGATAGTATCTCATGCAACTTCATAATTTCTTCAACATACATCTCAGCTAACTTCTGAATATAATGATTAATCTTCATCAGTAATAAATGAGCAGGTTTAGTTAATCTATCCCCAATCACCCAAATAGAATCGTTCCCTTTTTCAGTATTCGATAATCTCGACACAAAAGTCCATGGAATTACTATCCCATTTCCATTCTAGAATATTCAACGGTTGCATCATACCCAACAGTTTCTGATGTTCGATCTTCGACTTCTGACAAGTCAAACAAGCATAAACGAACTCGGCAATATCCTTCTTCATAGAATACTTTTCTCGATCTCTGGAACATCTAGAACACACACTCTATCTCAAAACCTCATCACACCATTCTCATCAATTCGGAATTTACCTCTATTACCTTGGTTAATTAACGTCAATTGGTCCACCAACTTCAAATCCACTTGCTGACCCACTATGATTTCCTCCAAAACACCACTTGTCAGCTTCAACATTCCTAACTTCACACTGCCATGAGTCTCTTCACACGCCAAACTCAAATGTCGAAACTGTTCGATTAATTCCAATCCTCTCACTATAAGCATCAACATATGCAATGACTTTCTGCTCAACGCGTCGGCCACTACATTTGCTTTTCCCGGATGGTAACTCAAGTTAAAGTCATAATCCTTCAGTAATTCCAACCACCTTCTCTGCCTCATATTCAATTCTTCCTGATCGAACAAGTACTTCAGACTTTTATGATCACTGAACACTTCAAACTTAGGGCCAAATAGATAAGTCTCCAAATCTTCAACACGAACACCACAGCGGCCAACTCTAAGTCATGCGTAGGATAATTCCTTTCATGAAATCTCAATTGTCTCGAAGCATAGGAAACAACTTGTCCATCCTACATCAATACTCAACCAAGACCCATCTTCGACGCATCACAATACACCACAAAATATTCGCTCGGATTAGGCAAAATCAACACTGGAGTGCTTGTCAACCTCTTATTCAATTTCACAAAACTCTCTTCGCAAGCTACATCCCACACAAAAGATTGACCCTTCCGAGTCAACTGATTCAAAGGTAATGCCAACTTAGAAAAGCCTTCGATAAACTTGCGGTAATAATCCGCCAATCCCAAAAAACTTCGTATCATAGTAACAGACTTCAGAGTCTCTCACTGTAACACAACATCAATCTTAGAAGGATCTACAACAATTCCACCACTTGAAATCACATGGCCAAGAAAATTCACTTCCTTCAACCAAAACTCACACTTCGACAGTTTCACATACAACTTCTTCTCTTTCAACACTTGCAACACAATCCTCAAATGCTCAGCATGCTCTTCTTCAGGCTTAGAGTATATCAGAATATCATCAATAAAAACCACCACAAACTTATCCAAATACTCATGAAAAATCTGATTCATATACTCCACGAACACCAGGTGCATTAGATACGTCAATCGACATCACATCATACTCATAGTCATCATACCTCGTTCTGAAAGCTGTCTTTGAAATATCATCAGGCTTAACACGAATCTGCTGATAACCAGACATCAAATCAATCTTGCTAAGCACACATGCACCTACCAATTAATCCGTCAAATCATCAATCCTCGGAAGTGGATACTTATTATTGATCGTCACTTTATTCAACTATCTATAATCCACACACCATCTCATAGTACCATCTTTATTCTTCACCGACAACACAGAAGTACCCCACAGAGAAACACTCGGTCGAACAAACTTCATCCCAAGTAACTCTTCCAATTGTTTCTTCAATTCTCCTAACTCAGATGCAGACATCCGGTAAGGAGCCATTGCCACCAGACTCATACCTGGTATCAAATCCGCCGCAACCTCTACCTCACGCTCTGGAGGCCAATCACTTACGCCATCAGGAAACGCTTCCGAAATTTCATGAACAAAAGGCAAAACACCAACTTCTCCACCTTCACTAATACTCAAAATTACCCTCAACATAAACGTCTCGGCATCATCCTGCATCGACTCATCAAAACCATCTGTAAGCACTTGGCTTAACTTCAAACAATTCACTGCTCACACCACTTAAGCTCGCAAGACACATCTATCCCATCCAACATGATCCCGTCTATTATCAACAAGAGATTAAGGGTGATTAGTTCCTCAATTTGTCAATAACATCCGACTATCATGAGGCAGTACAAACTATCTTACCAAACTATTGTAGCATCCAACACCACATTTAGCCATTGCTCCACCCTCGAAGCATCTTGGGGAAGCACCATCTTCTCCCCCACTTGTTTCATTCCCAACCTATAAATGGAAAACAAAACAAGCATCGATAGTGTTTTCACACACATGTCGCACACTAGGGAATAAACAACATTAGACAACCTGGCCGGGCGGACCAACCAGGCTCTGATACCACTAATGTAACCCCCTTTTCTACCCCACAAATATTGCAGCAGATTAAATCAAATATCAGAGTAAAATCAGAACCACCTCAAAGGGTGCACATTTCTCAATAAATTCAATTAAACAAAATTGCCCCGTAAACAACGGGTTTTCCTCATAATAATTCAAAAACCATCAAACAGCAGCAGAACCACCATAACCACAATAATCTAACATAAAAAGGTTTTCAAAATAATACCATAGTCGTCAAATAACAACAAAATAACAACTCAACAATGGTTCGACTCAACGACCCAACCCGATGTTACACTATCAGAGCAAGACCCTCTACATCGACCAAAAGCAAAATAAACTCCAAAAGTCCTCGAAGGCATCCACGGCTAATCCTGATCACCTGCACGTTACCCACGTGGAGGCAACATTCAAACAGGCAGGGTGAGTAATCACAATCCATTATAATCAATATAAAAACAGGATATGCATAAAATGGTGTCATCATCATATACAACATCATCAAAAATCACGATATCATAAATCACATCAATGCCAAATAAATGCAATGCATAACAAGACTCATGCATGTGGTACCAATCGTCACAATCGATGGACACTAGGCCATCACCCTCCAAAGATCCCCGTCATTAGGATCGATTCTACACAAGAACCGGAGCACGTCAAAACTACCTCACATCCACACAATGGGATGGAAGCCACAATAGACCAAAGTCTAACTTCACTGTAATGCTATGAATGCATGATATACAACGTCAAAATCATCATCATCATCACAAGTCATTACGTGCATCATCATTCATCACAATCTCATCATATCGTCATTCATTCATCAAAACATCATGCATCATCATCTTATAATCATCAATACAACTCAAGGAAATGCACATCAAAATAGTCATGCATCATCATCTCACAATCAATATAACTCATGGTCATTCACATCGTCATTTAATCATCGAACATCACATATACGCAGCTCATAACGTCAATATACATCATGGTAATTCATATCATCAATTAACCTTTAAAATCATGTATAAACGGTTCATAATCATCAATAAACTCATATCAATTCAGATCATAAATTATTCCTCAAAACATCACGACATCATCATCTCATTATCATCAATAACATCATGGTAAATCATCAGAATAATCACAGCTCAAACGTCAAGACAGCACAAGAAACATAAAACAAAGTTCGCGAACAGCAGCCGTTCGCTAGAATGTTCGCTTTGCGAACTCGTTCGCTCTGGCATTCGCCTTGCAAGCTGCCATCGAATCCCCAAAATCCCATACAAAAACCAGAGAAATCTACTCTGTCTCCCTCGCTACCTCTCTTTGCTTTGTGAAGTCATTCGCTGGGAAGTTCGTCGTGCGAACTAAAAATCACAATCAGAGTTAATCTCAGTATCATCAAACAAAATCATCGCGCATTCGCTGCGCTGGTCGCTTTGCGAGTCTGGGGCGAATGTTCGCCTTGCGAAGGAATTGTTCGCTTTGCGAACTCGTGATTTCAGTAAATCGCTGCTACGCATCAGTTGCATAACAGACCCAAAAACTCTTACGATTTCAGCCTCATTTACCCCAAAAACATCACCAAATCATTCCTAAGGCATTACGGCAATCAAAGGCACAAAACCTACGACTATTAGGTCGATTAATTATACTATCTTGACCTCAAAATCACCTAAACCTTCACAACCCCAAAGTTTCTCATAAACCCCATAAATCCCTCTCTCCACAATATCCACATATCATTAATAGAAGGTTTAGCCTTGAAGGCCTACGACTATCCGATTCAATTCAACCCTTAATAATCAATCCACAAAAATGCCTTAAAGCGCCAATTTACTCAAAAACCCACAAACCCATATAAACCTCAAAAATCAGCTTTAAACACATCGAATTCCTATATTGAAAACAATGAAAGGCAATACTCCTCATACCTTAGATTGTCGATTCAGAGCTTTCTCTATTGAGTCTTTGGAAACCTTCTCGAATCCTCACCTTTCCCTTTTTTCTCAGAGCTCTCGCATTCTTTCCTTCTTTTCACGGTCTAACAAAATGAATCCTATTCTCAAATTCTCCTTTTTGTTAAACCTAACTCTTGGGCTTCTAAAATGGGCTTTCCCAAAAATACCCTCACTAACTCCTCCTTAAAAGTCCAATTTACCCTTAATTCCTCTAATATTATTTAAATTAATAATAATACTAATATATTCCATATTATATATTATTATTTAATTAAATAACCAAAACTCCACGAAAATGCCAACGTCAACACAAACCACCAAATTCACCGAAAATTCACATATATTATATTTAAATAAATTAAATAAATATTCTAACAAATTTGGGGTGTTCCATATTACCATTAGAATCTCGCTTGGTCTTAAAAATCCATTTGCAACCAATAAGTTTCACACTTTCTAGTAACGGAACAAATTCCTAAATCTTATTGTCTTGCATGGACTTATACTTCTGCTTCATTACTTCAATCCACATTTCGAAGTTGGAATCCTGCTTGGCTTGATGGAAGTTGATTGGGTCAACTTCCATCATGCCATTATTTTCCTCATGTTTTTGGAGAAAGACTATGTAATCATCCAAATTAGCATTTCTCCTTTCTCTAGTGGATCTCTGCAAAGGTATTGGTTCTTGTAACACTTTTTCTTGAGGATATTGAGTTTGTTTTTCATGAATTACCAAATCATCCTGAGTAAAAGAAAATTCAACAATGTCTTGTGGAGGTTCCGTACATGTTTCATCAAAAGCAACTGTATGTATCAGTTATGGAATTATTGTTGATTCTTCCTCTGGAAAAAAAGTCTCTAATCTTATTCTCCTCCCTAAACTCAATATCTCAAAGTATGTGGTTGTTCCCGTCTCAAAAATTGAGTTTAATCTGTGATCGTAAAATTTGTAGACCCTATATCTTTCAGAATAACCAATAAAGTAGTTGCTCACTGTTCAGGAGTCCAATTTATTTTCATTTGGCCTATATGGCCTTGCCTCGGCTGGACATCCCCATACGTGAAAATTTTCCAAACTAGACTTTCGCCCAGTCCAAAGCATATAAGGTGTTTTGACAGTTGCCTTGGTCATTATTATCAATTTTACGCTTAGTAACAAGTGATTCTATGTTAAGGATTCATTATAGGTATTTACTATGTTAAGAAAATACAGGTTATCATGAGCCATAAGTAAGTCAGTTCCAACAATATCATAATTAAAAGATAACTGGAATATATTGTTTCCAAATGAACATATATAACTTGATTTGTCCAAATAAGAAACTGAAATTGAATTGCGTCTAAATGACGATACCATAAAAGTGTCTTTCAAATCCAAATAAAACTCAGTACAAAATAATAAATCTAAAATTTCCTATAACTTCTACCTCCAGTGACTTGTCATCTCCAACATAGATGTATCTTTCAACATTATTTGACTTCCAGTAGTTCAAGAAACCTTGCATTGAAACACTAATGTTATTAGTTGCACTAGAATATAACCACAAAGTGTTTCTAAGTACTGAAGCTAAATTACCTCAAAACAGACCAAAATATGAAATATATCTTTCCTTGCACACCACCCATGATATTTAGGACATTTCTTTTTCATATGTCCATACATTTTGCAAAAGAAACAATTATCAACATATGTTTTTGTTTCTTGTATTGGAAAATTGACAGCTTCATTCTTTTTTTTTTATAAGGAGGGCCAAAGCCCAAAAAACAGCTTCATTTTTGGTCTCATTAATTTTCTTTCTTTTTCTCTTATCTTTAAAGATACCATTAAAATGAACACTTTCTATCTTATCTTGCTTCAACCTTATCTCATCTTGCAGATAATAAAAAAAACTCATTAAGAGATCATATCTTCTTTTAATATAAATAATTTTCCATAAATTGTTGGCAACTTTCCACTAATTCCCTTTGAACTGAAGAGTAGTTTATGCACGTTGAATAACTTTTTGATTAACTTTCCACTAATTCCTTTAACCTAATGGTCATATTCAATTAAACCTACACAATGAAATTGAGACTTTGTAAGAGGTGTAACTTTTAGAAGAGTCTCAAGATTTTTTTAAACAATAACAATTATTAGAAATATGTAACTAAATTCATTTTCGTTTCCGCTTTCATTCATAAAATTTCCCTTAAATTATTACGTAATTATAACACTTTCAATACTTAAAGTATAGTTTCAACACATCATTTTTCTAACTATTAATGATCATATAAAAAAGAAAACAATATTGAGTCACTTAACATGAGGATAGCATGTCAATTTTTTATTCATTAATAAACACAACCCATATGCATGATTCATACTAGTATCACACAAAGCAGTGGGTTGTACTTCTATAGGGTGTGACCACACAAAAATTGAATCCATAAGTAGGAATCCAGCACTTAGAAGTTCCCAGGTTCATATTCTGACACCGCCATAATAATTGCTTACTTCACGGGCCACCACTGCTTAATTAGGTTTTAAATTAAGTACATTAATTATCATGCAATTAAACTTGTTTTCCTTAGAATTCCATAATGAGGTGGGGAGACAAATATTTAGGTTTATGTGGGGTTACATAGCATATCACATTCAGTCATAGATGGATCATGATAGGGTCCTAACTCTATTTAATTGCATGCATACCCTCCCAAATTCATGAACCAAAAAAATTGAGTATTACTATCAAAGGCCATGGTCTAGTTAATTTGCCACTTGTTTGATAGCTATGGTAGGGTTTCTATTTAAAAAAAAATCTACTCAAATAGACTTTAATTTTCAAGTGAGTCTAGCTATAGTGTAATTAAAACTTACTATAATTGGGAGGAAAATGTACTAAACAAGACATAGAAAGAAACCCAAGTTTATGGTGTTAAAAAAAATGTAATTGATATTCTGAGGTACTAAGTGCTAACTGTAGTCTGAATAGAAGTACTAGTTGTAAATTTTGTGTTATAAGCATGGCTCTTTGATCACCAACACAATAGAACTCATAGCTAAATGATGGAGGATTATACTAACTCTCATTGTCGGTCTCCTTCTAAAACTATCAGACACATGCTGTTAGATAGATTGTACGGATAGTTCAAGATGTTAGTCATTGTTTTAGTTGTTTAGTTAGAAGTTAGTTATCTATTTATGATAGTTGCTTTGCAAGTAACATAACTCTCTGGTATATAAGTATCATTCTATATTAATAAAAGAGAAATGATATTCTTACACCTAATTTTTACACCTAGACTGTATTTTACTGTTTACCAATACGATAAACAGTAAAATATTATAATATTATTAATTTTTTATTAAGAAGTACCGATAATAAACTGTGTGATTAACCAACTTCATAACCTTATTAACCAATATTTTACGTTATATTAACCAACTTTGGTGACTGTTCAAAATTATTTTTAATATTTAGATGTTTATTAACCAATTTTATAATTTCATTAACCAACTTTTTACTTTTCATTAACCAACTTTGTTTTACTAAAAATTATTTTTAATATCTGGACGTTTATTAACCAACTTCATCACTTCATTAACCAATTTTTTACATTGTATTAACAAACATTATTCACTTAAAAAAAATCATTGTTCATATACTATATGCGAACACTGTTCACGTTACTGTTTAGGGGGCACATGCACTATTCATATGGCATTATTCATGTACTATTCCACAGTACTGTTCACTCTGTACATACGGTGTAGTGTATGTTTTGGTGTAAACGTAGCATTGCTGAAAAGCAGAAACGAAAATGAATTTAGTTACATATCTCTATTAATTGTTATTGTTTAAAAACTTGAGGCTCTTCTAAAAATTACACCTCTTACAAAGTCTCAATTTCATTGTGTAGGTTTTATTGAACATGACTATTAGGTTTAAGGAACCTGGAGAAAATAAAGTGCATCTCATCTATAATTTTGTTCATCAAAAAGTTATTCAACGTGCATAAATTACTCTTCATTTCAAAGGGAAATAGTGGAGAGTTGCCTTATTAATGGAAAAATATTTATATTAAAAGGAGAAATGGTCTCTTAATGAATTCATTTTATTATGTGTAAGATGAGAAAAGGTTGAAGCAAGATAAGATAGAAAGTGTTCATTTTAATGACACTTGTAAAGACAAAAGAAAAAGAAAGAAAACTAATGAGACCAAGAATGAAGTTGTAAATTTTCCAGCACAAAAGAAAAAAAACATGTTGATAATTGTTTCTTTTGCAAAATGTAGGGGTATATGAAGAAGAAAAGTCCTAAATATCACGTTTGGTGTACAAGAAAAGATATATTTCATATTTTGGTCTGTTCTGAGGTAATTTAGCTTCAGTACCTAGAAACACTTTGTGGTTAGATTCTGGTGCAACTACTAACATCAGTGTTTCAATGCAGAGTTTCCTGAACTACTGGAAGTCAAATGATGTAGAAAGACACATATATGTAGGAGATGACAAGTCGGTGGAGGTGGAAGTTATAGGGAATTTTAGATTATTATTTTGTATTGAGTTTTATTTGGATTTGAAAGACACTTTTATGGTACTGTCATTTATACACAATTTAATTTCAGTTTTTTATTTGGACAAATCAAGTTATTTACGTTAATTTGGAAATAATATGTTCAAGTTATCTTTTATTATGATATTGTTTGAACTGGTTCACTTATGACTCATGATAACCTATATTTACTTGACATAGTAACTACCTACAATGAATTTTTAACGTGGAATCACGTGGTACAAAGCGTAAAATTGATAATAACGACCAAGGCAACTGCTAAAACACCTTATAAGCTTTGGAATTGGCGAAAGCCTAGTTTGGAAAATTTTCACGTATGGGGATGTCAAGTTGAGGCAAGGCCTTATAGGCCAAATGAAAATAAATTGGACTCCCGAACAGTGAGCAACTACTTTATTGATTATTTTGAAAGATATAGGGACTGCAAATTTTACGATCACAAATTAAACTCAATTTTTGAGATGGGAACAACCACATCCTTTGAGATATTGAGTTTAGGGGGGAAGAATAAGATTAGAGACTTTGTCTCAGAGGAAGAATCAACAATAATTCCATAACCGATACATATAATTGCTTTTGATGAAGCATGTTTGGAACCCCCACAAGACATTCTTGAATTTTTTCCTGCTCAAGATGATTTGGTAATTCATGATGAACAAACTCAATATCCTCAAGAAAAAGTGTTACAAGAACCAATACCTTTTCGGAGATCCACTAGAGAAAGGAGAAATGCTATTCCAGATGATTACACCGTCTTTCTCCAAAAACATGAGGAAAATATTGGTATGATGGAAGTTAACCAAATCAACTTCATCAAGCCATGCATGATTCCAACTTCAAAAAGTGGATTGAAGTAATGTAGCAAAAGTATAAGTCCATGCAAGACAATAAGGTTAGGGAACTTTTCCTGTTACTAGAAATTGTGAAACCTATTAATTGCAAATGGATTTTTAAGACCAAGCATGATTCTAATGGTAATATAAAGAGGCATAAGGCTCATCTTGTGAATAAGGGTTATACCCAAAAGGAAGGGATAAACTTTAAATAGGCTTTCTCTCCATTTTCATCAAAAGACTCTTTTAGGACAATCATGGATCTTGTTGCACATTATGACTTGGAAATCAATCAAATGGATGTCAAGACGACATTTCTCAATGGCAACGTTGATGAAACAATCTATATGGTGCAACCAAAAAAATCCTTTTCAGGAGACTCAAAGAATATGGTTTGCAAATATACAAAATCCATTTATGGACTAAAGTAAACGTCTCATCAGTGATACCATATGTTTCATGAAGTAATTCTCTAATTCGATTTTGAGATGAATATTTTTTAGGATTGTGTGTATCACAAATTCAGTGGGAGTAAGTACATTTTTTTGGTCTTGTATGTTGATGACATACTACTTGCCACTAATGATATAGGTATGATGTGTGAATCTAAGAAATTTCTATCAAGAAAATTTGAAATAAAATATCTTGGTGATGCCTCCTTTGTATTAGGAATTTAGATACACCAGGACCGATCTCGAGGTATTCTAGGATTGTCACAAAGAACCTATATAAAAAAGGTACTTAATTATTTTGACATGTGGGAATGTAAACAAGGGGAAACTCTAGTTTCTAAGGGAGACAAATCCAGTCTTAATTAGTGCCCAAAAGGAAACTTAGAAATTCAAGAAATGCAAAAGACTCCTTATGCACTAACTATATGGAGTCTGATGTATGCCTAAGTTTGTACGCGTCTGGATATTGCATTCATAGTTGGGATGTTTAGAAGATATTTGAGCAATCCAGGAATGGAGCATTGAAAATTATCCAAAAGGGTTATGAGGTATTTAAAAAGAACAAAAGATTATATGCTCACAAATAGGAGTCCATAACGGTTGGAGATCATTGGATATTCTAGCTCTGATTTTGCTGGATGCCAAGATAGTAAAGATCCACTTTAGGCTATATTTACATGTTGGCTGATGGTGCAGTTTCTTGGCGCAATGCAAAGGAAACTCTGATTTCTTTATACACCATGGCAGCATAATTTATAGCATGTTTTGAGGCATCAAACTATGGAATTTGGTTGAGGAACCTTGTCATTAGGATTTGAATTGTGGAAGGAATTGAACAAACACTTAAGTTATATTGTGACAATAAACCATTTGTCCTATCTTCCATCAATAATAGGAGCTCGACCAAGTCATAACATATTGACATCAAGTTCCTAGTTGTTAAGGAAAGGGTAAAAAGTAGACAGGTTTCCATAGAACACTTAGGCAAAAACTTCATTGTAGAAAATCCTCTTACAAAAGGTCTTTCATAAGCACACTGCTCACATTGGTGTTTTGCGGTTTGAGGAATCTTTAATTTAATGGGAGTTTGTCATTTGTGAATTTTTTGAGGTTTTATATTATGTATGCATACTATGATTTTGAATATTTTTCTAGTTTATAAAGTTTGATATCCATGTATTTATACTTGGTACAATAAAGTTATTGAATGATCTCACTAAAGTAAAGTATGAACAATTGAAAATTGACATGTACAGACCATACTCTTGTGATTTTCATGCTACACATTTCATGATGAATCTATGTAATTTAGTTATTTCATTATTAGTAATCATTGATGGGTTTAGTTACGATTGATATACCGACAATCACTTTGGTTCTATGTACTAGTGTAACTAATGGACGAGATTATTTGGATATGCTTGAATTATATATAATGGAAAATTTTGAGCTTATAAAGTCTAACATGTATGTAAAGTTACATATGTGACCAATGGGAGATTGTTAGAATTTTTTGTTTCAAATATAATATTACATATGCTAGGGTCATTATTTAATTAGTCAAAACTATAATGGTATAATTGATATTAAGTCTATGGCTAAGGACATATATGTCATGAAAGGTTAGAGTGTATATACCATATGTCAATATTCTAATTTGATGAGGGGCCAAGTTAGAATATTGAAAATCGAGTAGTAACCCCAAGGGGATTATTTATGTGGGTTATGGTCCCCATTTGTAGACATATGATCAAAATGGTTTATTAGGTTTTCTCTCTTCATCCCCATCAAAAGAGAACCAAGAAACCCTAAGGCACTCTATAAATCGGAAGATCACGTACCCGCAAACCTTCAGAGATTTCAATAGCAAACTTAGGTACGCTTTCGGTATGGGTTCATAGGATATACGTTCATAGAATATGAACTCATATGGATTAATTTAGGATTATGTTCTTGTTTTCTGTATGGGTAGAGATACATGAGGTAAAAATAATTCTAACATTTTATACTCATCTTCAAATAATAAATGCTTAGGCTTTATAACCAAAACAACTAGATTTCGACTTTGAGTAGAAGCGACAATAATAGGAGTAGAAGCAAGAACAAAGGAAGAATTACCTTGAGGGATGATTTTGACATGAGGAAGGCACGAAGATTCCTTATATTCTCTCATTTTGGTTTGTTTTCCCTTAAGAATCTATTGAGTGTTGGATTAAGATGAATTTTTTATCTTTCCCTTTTTCTTTTCACATAGTTGGTTTGTATCCATTGTTGCTCTTTATGAAATGTTGGAGATGGAGGATAGGTGATTAATGAATATGGGTTTAATGAAAGAGGGTAATGATTTTATAAATGTCAGATGAAATGGGTTTGAGAATATCTTATGAGATGAAATGAAATGTTTGTGATACTTAAAATTTGATATGAGATTAATAATGACGATGATGAAGTAAATTTAAGTGTGGGTTAATGAATTTTTGAAAAAGTTTTAATGATTACAAATGAAAAGACACAAACATAAGAAAAACATGGAAATGAAGGGTTTTGATTTAAATTAAATATACCATGGTTCAAATCTAATGGAAACTATTGGGTTTGATTTGCATCAAACTACTTGTGATTGAATCAAGTGGCTCAAATTTCCTTCATAGCATGTTATGGTTTGAATCAAATAGAGGTGTGATTCGAATCAGATTGACAGAGGGCTAAATCAGATAAAATTTTATAAGCTTCATTCAAGTCATATGTCTTATGATTCGAATCATAGGCTAAAATTTTGAAAAATATGAAGAAAAAAAATTAATGCATGACAAAATTTTAAATGCAAAATATTACACAATTTTTAATGCGAAAATATTTTGATGTAAATGCTAAAAATAATGCCATTTGAGAAAAACCTTAATAATGCACATACGAAATGAAAAATATAAGATGACTATTATGCTCAGATGAATTATATATGTTAGGCATATATGAATAAGACTAGTCTGGTGAATGATATGCTCACATGAATAATTTATGATATGCACACATGAAACACATACATAATTTAAATAGAAAACACACCAAACACATATGGAACATATAATATTAAGTATAATATAAGAATATAAAGAAAATTGGAATGATCATACTAATATGACAATCTAGGATTTAACTTACTGCAAACGAAACAATTAGCAAACATAAATAGTAATAACAATAGTAAAATACAATTAAACATGGATAATTGAATACAATTCTCTTTGCACTTGTGGAAAACATTAACAAACACTCCTTTACAAGATTTCAGATGAAATGAAATGACAGGTATTTTGATTATCTTTGATCACCCTTTTATTAAACAAATGATTAGCTATTTCATTGCTTTGAAGTCATGGCTTGAAAATCTTGGATAACTGATTCAACACATTGACAATGATATGACTCTATCAAACTTAATTCTTTGAACTTCTTATATGCTTGTTGAACAATCACTAAACACGCTAATTTTCAGGAAACTATGTTCATCTTTTTTTACGATGACCTTGGAGCGTAGGTTAACAAGGATATGCTTCTTTTTCCTTTCTACAATCCTTTCACAAAATTCAAACATGCATACACTATATGATAATTTGTTAGCTTTACTAATAATAATATTGTAGAAGCTACGCTTTTAGGTTTTCGGTTACATGCACAAAACTCAAAACCTTATTAGCTCATCCTTGATGTATCTAGTTACAATGAAATTCTAGCTTACAATTAAAGACTTAATAAAATACTAGAAATGCATTACTTTTCATATCGTTGGGTCATTTATATAATGATGTCAATCATACATTCAAATGACTATCAAACATATTGAATCCACTTATAAAAGAAAACTTTTTGAAATAAAATACCATTCATATCATTTTATCCATATGCTAAATTTTTTTAAAGTCACTTAGAGTGTGTTTGGACGAGTTAATTGAGAATTTTTAAGGAATTCAAAATCCTAAGCAATTTAAATTATTCAATTGAATCCATTCATTTTTATTTTTGTTTTTGTTTGGATGAAGTATTAAAATGATTCCTTTTTAAATTTTTGAGGTCGTTTTCATAAATTTTAAAAATTTTGAGACAAATTTAAAATATGAAAAATAAGTACCAATTTATAATTTTTGAAAATTTGAAGGGACTAATTTTTAAATTTTTAAAATTGGTAAGGACTTATTTGTAATTTTTTGAAAACTTTAGGGGTGAATTTGAAATTTTTATAAAATATGAGGATCATCGTGCAAAATTTGAAATTTTAATAATAAACAATTTAACATTTGCATTATATAGAGTGAATGAGAAATTTCAAATTCTTTTCTTTTTGGTGTCATTTGAAATTCCTTAAATTTAACTTAAATAAAATACTTCATATATTTACATAATTTCAACAATTCTCTATATTTTTATCTAAACAATAGATTTTGGTCAAGTCATTTTAAATTCCCTCAAAAAATTACTTTCCCTCGTTAAAATGTTTCATCCAAACACTCTCTTAGACTTGATCAAAAGACCAGCTCTGAGGCCAATCATTGGGAGATAATATAGGATGAAACGGTCTAGAAGTGGAGGGTTGAATAGATCGGTCCTCATATGCCATTTTCAAAAACAAACACTTTTACAATATCAGTTTTTAAAGTGCGGAAGAAAAACGTGATAGTCAGAAACAAAATACACCAAATGCTTTGGTCCTATGGCATGGATTCAGGAGCGAGATGGACTTGTGTTGTCCATAATGGTACCACATGTATAAGGGCCACGTTGTGTCGTGAGTCACATTTCATATACATATATGTGCATGTTGCTATGAATGGGTGTGAGGCATGTATTGTTGTTGATTGTGTACTGAATGTCTGATATGTTGCATGTTCTCTACCTTATAATTCTTTACACTATTTATATTGAATGTTGTTTCTCACCCCCTTTACTTCATGTTGTCCACCATGGACATCTTGCAGATACTCAGGAGTAATCCTTGTTGTTGTGTGTGGAAGGTGGCTTGGCTGAGCTATTATTCGCTTTTATTTATCACTTTATCATACACTAGTTGTTTTTAATGCTCTGATTGTGTAACATTAGGGAAGGGAGTTTGTCATATTTTATGTTGATGTTGAATTTGTTGTTTTGGAGTTTATCACTTTATTTATGAAGTTGTTATGAAAAGTTTTACCGCTGCGTAGTTTCAAATGATTTTATGTGTTTTCGAAGGATTGTCGTTGGTGACACCTTAAATTGTCGAGTAATGCTTTATATATATATATATATATATATATATATATATATATATATATATATATATATATATATATATATATATATATATATATATATATATGTTTCGGGGTTTAGGGTGTTACGTAGTGGTATCAAAGCAGGTTGGTCGGTCGGTCCGGCCAAATTTTTGACATGTTATTTATTCCCAAGTACGCGACATATGTGTGAACACTGTAAATGCTCTTTTTTTTCTAACCACTTGTCGTAGGAGCGAGATTGAAACAATTGAGGGAAAAGATTTTGCTTCTCTAAGGTGCTTCTGGTGTGGAGAATTAGTTCAGCGCACAACTGATTGCAAGAGTGCAGGTTGTTGGATGAGTCTCTGTTGTTTCCTGAGTTGTTGAAGAAGAAGATTCAAAGTTTATATCTATTGAGTGTGTGTTGAGGTTGAATTTGTAAGAGTCTGCTATGAATGGTAGCATGGTCATTGATACCCTAACTAATGGTTCAATGAATACTTCGTTGGTGTGTTTGAATTGTCCTTTGATAATTTTTGGGCGAGATTTTAGGATTGGCATAGTGTGTTTGCCTCTAAGTCAACTTAATGTTATTCTGGGAATTAATTGGTTGAAGCTCAACCATGTGTTTATCAATTGTTTTGATAAGTTGGTGCAGTTTGTTGATTCTGAAGAGAGTACGGAGTCGAGTTTCATGACCGCGAGGCAAGTAGAGATGTCATTGAGAGAGAGTGCTCAAGTGTTCATGGTGCTCATGTCCTTGAGTGGGGAAAGCGACAGAATGATTACGGATCTACCTGTTGTGTGTGATTTTCCTAAGGTGTTCCCGGATGACATCAGTTCTTTGCCGCCAGAGCTTGAGGTGGAGTTTGCTATAGACCTATTACTTGGTACTAGTCCTATGTCGATGGCTACTTATAGGATGCTTGCTTCAGATCTGAGTAAGTTGAAGAAACAGTTAGAGGATCTGCTTGAGAAGAAGTTTGTTTGACTGAGTGTTTTTTCGTGGGAAGTGTCAGTGTTGTTAGTTAAGAAGAAAGATGGTAGCATGATATTATGTGTTGATTATCGACAATTGAACAAAGTTACTATCAAGAATAAGTATCCCCTTCTAAGGATTGATGATCTGATGGATCAGTTGGTTGGTACATGTGTGTTTAGCAAGATTGATTTGCATTCGGGTTATCATCAAATTCGTGTGAAGTCAGAAATACCGAATATTGCGTTTAGAATGAGATATGGTCCTTATGAGTATTCAATGTTGTTGCTGGGTGTGTCTAATGCGCCTGGAGTGTTCAAGGAGTACATGAATGGAATATTCCATCCGTATTTAGATCAGTTTGTGGTTGTTTTTACCGACAACATTCAGATATATTCCAATATCGATGAAGAGCATGTGGAGCATCTGAGAGTTGTGTTACATAACTTGAAGGAAAATAAGTTGCATGCAAAATTGTCGTGGCATGAGTTTCGGTTGAAGGAAGTGATTTTCGTTGGTCACGTGATTTTTAGTGGTGGTATTGTTGTTGATCCATCGAAGATAGATGCAGTGTTGCAATGGAAAACTTTGAAGTTTGTTATTGACATTAGAATTTTTCTTGGTTTGACATATTACTACAGGAGTTTTATTGAAGGTTTTTCAAAGTTAGCAGTGCCTTTGACTCTGTTGACTCGAAAGGGTCAAGCCTATGATTAGGATGTACATTGCAAAGAGAGTTTTCAAGAACTCAAGAAGAGGTTGATGTCTGATCCAGTGTTGGTTTTGTTGAATCCAAGTGAGTCCTTTGTTGTGTATTGTGATGCTTTTAAGATGGGTCTAGGTCGTGTGTTGATGCAGAGTCGTTAGCTTGTGGCTTACGCTTCTCGATACTTGACGGTTCATGAAAGGAATTATCCTATACATGATCTAGAGTTGGCAGAAGTGGTATTTGTGTTAAAAATTTGGAGACATTATTTGTTTAGATCTAGATTTGAAGTGTTTAGTGATCACAAGAGTTCAAAGTATTTATTTGATTAGAAGGAGTTGAATATAAGACAGAGCAGATGACTCAAATTTCTAAAGGATTATTATTTTGGCTTGATCTAACATCTGGATAAAACCAATGTGGTATCTGATGCGTTGAGCAGGAAGTCGTTACATATGTCGATGCTTATAGTTCGAGAGTTAGAATTGATTGGGAAATTCACATACATGAGTTTGATATGTGAAGAAACTCATAATAATGTGAAGTTAGGTATGTTAAAACTAACCAGTGGTATCCTTGAAGAAATCTGTGAAGGTCAGAAGATCAATATGGGATTGGTTAATCGACTTAAGTTAATCAATCAAGGTAAGGAAGGTGATTTCACAATTGACGAGAATGATGTGATGAGGTTCATAGACAAGGTTTGCATACCAGGTGTACCTGAGCTTAATAAGAGTATTCTTGAGGAAGGTCATAAAAGGGGTTTGAGTATTCATCCTGGTGCCACTAAGATGTATCAAGACTTGAAGAACATGTTTTGGTGCCCAAGAATGAAAAAGGAAGTAGTTGAGTTTGTTTATGCTTCTTTGACTTGTCATAAGTCAAAGATTGAACATCAGAAGTTGTTGGGTCTGATGTAACCGTTGAAAAATCTTGAGTGGAAGTGGGACAATATTTCCATGGATTTTGTGACAAGTTTGCTGAAGATGACAAAGGGATGTGATTCCATTTGGGTTATTGTTGATAAGCTGATCAAATCAGATTATTTCATACTGATTAAGATCAGTTATCCTTTATAGAAATTGGCTGAGTTGTATATTGAGAAGATTGTTAGCCTTCATGGTATTTCGTCGAGCATTGTAACAAATTGAGATCTGAGATTTATATCATGGTTTTGGTAGAGTGTGCAGGAATTGTTGGATACTAAGCTGAAGTTAAGTTTTGGTTATCATCCACAGACTGATGGCCAAACGGAAAGAACCATCCCATCCTTGGGGGATCTGTCGATGACTTGTGTGCGAGAACAAGGAGGTGCTTGGGATAGCTACTTGTTGTTGATTGAGTTCACTTATAATAACAGTTTCCATTCAAGTATTGGAATGGTGAGAGTGTGGTGAATGACCCTGAGATTGTGCAGTAAACTTCTGAAGAGTTACCATTATAAGAGGAGGAAAGCACTTGAGTTCTAAGAGGGGGATCATGTGTTTTTTAGGGTTACTCCAATAAATGGTGTTGGTCGAGCTTTGAAGTCTCGAAAGCTCACACCACATTTTCTTGGTCCATACCAGATCTTGTAGAGGATATGAGAGGTTGCATATCAGATTGCCTTGCCACCACCACTTGCTAATCTTTATCATGTGTTTCATACGTCTCAGTTGAGGAGATACATTCCATATATGTCTCATGTGATCCAAATGGATGATGTGCAGGTGAGAGAGAACATGATTATTGAGGCCTCGCACATGCAGATAGAGGATCGGGAAGTGAATAAGTTTAGTGGTAAGGTGGTTTGCGTTCCAGGTGTGTAATAAGAAAGTCGTTACATATGTCGATTCTTATAGTTCAAGAGTTGGAATTGATTGGGCAATTCAGAGACATGAGTTTGGTATGTGAAGAGATTCCTAATAATGTGAAGTTGGGTATCTTAAAAATGACCAGTGGTATCCTTGAAAGAGATCAGTGAAGGTCAGAAGATTGACGTGGGATTGGTTAACCAGATTTTTTTAATCAATCAAGGTAAGGGAAGTGATTTTATAATTGAAGAGAATGATATGATGAGGTTCATAGACAAGGTTTGCGTACCAGCTGTGCCTGAGCTTAATAAGATTATTCTTGAGGAATGTCATAGAAGTGGTTTGAGTATTCATCTCAGTTCCACTAAGATGTGTCAACACTTGAAGAATATGTTTTGGTGGCCAAGAATGAAAATGGAAGTAGCTGGGTTTGTTTATGCTTCTTTAACTTGTCATAAGTCGAAGATTAAACATCAGAAGTTGTTAGGTCTGATGTAACCGTTGAGTATTCCTGAATGGAAGTGGAACAACATTTCCATGGATTTTGTGACAAGTTTGTTGAAGACGACAAAGGGATGTGATTTCATTTGGGTTATTGTTGATAGGTTGATCAAATAGGCTCATTTCATACTGATTAAGATTATTTATCCTTTTTAGAAATTGGTCGAGTTGTATATTGAGAAGATTGTTAGGTTGCCTGGTATGTCGTCGAGCATTGTGTCGGTTAGAGATCCGAGATTTATATCACGGTTTTGGCAGAGTTTACACGAAGTGTTGGGTACTAAGCTGAAGTTAAGTTGTGGTTATCATCCACAGACTGATGGCTAGATAGAAAGAACCATCCCATCCTTGGAGTATCTGTTGATGGCTTGTGTGCTAGAACAAGGAGGTGCTTGTGATAGCTACTTGTTGTTGATTGAGTTCACTTACAATAACAGTTTCCATTCAAGTATTGGAAAAATGAGAGTGTGGTGATTGGACCTGACATTGTACAATAAACTTCTGAAGAGTTACTATGATAAGAGGAGGAAAACACTTGAGTTCCTAGAGGGGGATCGAGTGTTTTTGTGAGTTACTCCAATAAACGGTGTTGGTCGAGCTTTGAAGTCTCGAAAGCTCATGCCACGTTTTGTTGGTCCATACCAGTTCTTGTAGAGGATAAGAGATGTTCCCTATCAGATTGCCTTGCCAATGCCACTTGCTAATACTTATGATGTGTTTCATGTGTCTCAGTTGAGGAGATATATTCTGAATTTCTCTCATTTGATCCATGTGGATAATGTGTAGGTGAGAGAGAACATGATTGTTGAGGCATCGCCCATGCGGATAGAGGATCGGGAAGTGAAGTAGTTGTGTGTTAAGGAGGTTGCCTTAGTGAAGGTATTGTGGGGAGGACCAGGTGGTGGAAGAATAACTTGGGAGTTGGAGAGCCATATGAGAGAGTTGTATCCGACTCTGTTTCCTTTAGGTAATTTTTAGGGCAAAAAATTTCTAAGTGGGAGAGAGTTGTAACACCCTAAATTTGATTAATTGATTTAATTGAATTATTTTTATTTTTATCTAATTATTTGGTGTTTGGTGTGCCTTTGAATAAATTATGTTTTCATGTATGTTGATGGAGTGTAATGGTTTTTGTAGGATGTGGTGAGAAATAGGTGTTTGGTAGAATAATTAGAAATAACTAGAATATTAGTATTTTTAACTAATACTAGAAAGGGTTAATAGCCATTTTGCCCCCTGCCATATAGGCGCTTTCCGAAAAACCCCCATGTAAAAAAAAAATTGCAAGAATTCCCTTAACATTTGAAGATTCTCTCAATTTTGACCTTCAACACATCCAGTCACCAAAAAATGCTGATGTGACAGTATTTTTTTTTTTAATTTTTTTTTCTTATGTGAATGACGAGGTGGCATTTTATATTTATTTTTGAATTATTTTTATTGCTACGTTGGCATTTTGTTTTTTATTTATATTTGGTTTATGTTATTAAACAAATAAACATTCAAAAATTTTGTTAGAAGTGGGTGTTGAACCCATAACCTCACCTACACATGCGAAGGTTTTTTCCAATAGGCCACTTGTGTTTTTGTGATGTGTATTGCTTTTCAAATATATATATTTAGTATGTAGTATTTATTTCTCTTTTATTTAATATTTAGTATTTAAGAACTTTTATTTAGTATATAGTTTAGTATAACTAATTTGAACGTAGCATTTAAACACAGTAGATTTTAAATACAATAACATTTAAATTAAGCATTTAAATGTTCTAATTAATAAATTAAATTATTAACATTATTACTAAATTAAATTATTAACGTTGTTATTACTATAGCTTTTATAATTTATTATAACTATTTAAATAATATTTACAGTAAATAATTAGAATAAATTAATATATTAAATTATTAACATTATTAATAAATTAAAATATTATGTTTTAATATATATGTTTTAAATTATTATGTTATTAATAAATTATTAATAAATTAAGTTAATGAATTAAATTACAATAATATTTACGTTTTAATATAAATTAAATTAAACTAAATTAAAAATTATTAATATAAATTAATAAACTGGAATTATTAATAACATTTATAGAATAATATAAAATTAGTAAACTAATATTAATATAAAATTAGTAAGCTAAATAAAACTTGTTTTAATAAACTATTTTGAAAACTTAATAATTACTAAAATTACTAAACTAAATAAACAAAAATAAAACTAAAACTAAACTAAAATTAAAACTAAAAATTAAATATACTGTAGCATTAACAAAACTAAACTAAATAAAAATTATTAGAAATAAATACTAAATTAAACTAATTAAAACTTATTAAAAATAAATACTAAATTAAATATTTACTATAGCAAATAATTATGTTAGAAAAAAAATTATATTAAACTATTAATAGTTAATTATCAAATTAAATTATAGCAATTACTATATGTTTAGCTAATAATATGATATATATATTTAAGTGCGAAATAATAACATCACATGAGAGATAGCCTAGTGGAAAAGCTTTGCTCTTGTATTGCAAAGGGTATGGGTTCAACACCCACCTCCAACAAATTTTTTGAATGTTTATTTGTTTAATAACATAAACAAAAAATAAATAAAAAACAAAATGCCAACGTGGCAATAAAAATAATTCAAAAATAAATATAAAATGTCACCTCGTCATTCACATAAGAAAAAAAAATTAAAAAAAATTGTCACATCAGCGTTTTTTGGTGACTAGATGTGTTGAAAGTCAAAATTGAGAGAATCTTCAAATGTTAGGGGAATTCTTGCAAGTTTTTTTCACAGGGGGGTTTTTCGGAAAGCGCATATATGGCAGGGGGCAAAATGACTATTAACCCTATTAGAAATAAGGTTTATGAGCTCTTCTCTATAAAGAGCTTTAAAATTTAAGGAGTGATTGAAATTGTCGGGATAACATGTAAAAACAATCTTTGTCTTTATGTTTCTACAAGGTGGAATTTCACTTACTTGATATAGGATGCTGCTGAAAAGTTTGAGGCATCATTTGAAAAGTTAGAGGATGATGATCCTGGATACATGGAATTTTTTCACCTTACTGATCTACCTTGTTCCATTGATTGGGAAAAAATTGGGGCTTTTGTGATTTGTTTAAACACTTATAAAGCAACCAAAGTCTTTTCATCTTCACAAGTAGTGTGCTTGCATTCCGCATTTCATAACTTGTCTTCCATTTTGTGTGAGCTTCAATAAGCCTCTTTGAATATGAATACCTATGTGGCTCCAATGGTTTCAAATATGAAAACTAAATATGATAAGTATTGGGGAAATATGGGAAAAATGTATCATTTTCTTTACTTTGGTGTGATCTTTGACCCTAGGTTCAAGTTTGGCTATATTGAGTGGTCTTTTAATGATATGTATGGGATTTGTAGTGAACTTGCTAAGAAAAATGTTAGGTGTAAAAAAACTAGTCTCTTTAAACTCTACAATTTGTATAAATTTGAGCGTGATAAAAATGTTGGGGCTGGTTTATTAAAAGATCCATTTGGGAGCACTTCCCTTGGAGAAACATCTTCCCAATCTAAGAGTCTGACACTTTTTACACGGGTTAATGCTTTTAAAAGACACTTGAAGGAGAAAGAAACAATTGTAAATCAAAATGAACTAGATAAGTACTTAGGTGACCCTTGTTGTGTGGATGGAGAAAATGTTAACATTTTTAGCTGGTGGAAGGAGAATTTCACCCGTTATTCTATTTTAGCAACATTGGTTCGGGATGTGTTGGCAACACCCGTTTCAAACGTTGCTTCAGAAAGTGCTTTTAGCACCAGGGGAAGGGGAAATTTTAGACATGTATATGAGCTATTTGAGTCCAGAAATGGTCGAGGCCCTTGTTTGTTCTCAAAATTGGTTAAAGCCTTCTGACAACGACTTAAAAGTCTTGAATGTGATTGAAGAATATGAAATAACCGATTCAGTTGTTTCAGGTATTTTATGAATAAAAATTATCCTTTTTAACATTATTTTAGATATTATTTGTTGAAATTAAGCCTCATTATTTTTTTTACTAACTTGTAGAGTTTCGTGTACTTGTTACTGTTAGAGCAACTGCTCCTGGGCAGGTTGGGCCAGTATAATTCACTCTTAGGTGCAAAACATATCATTATATATTTTTATTAACTTACATGGTTTTAACTATACTAATTTGATTTTATAAAATTATTTGCAGATGTGAATGTTTTTTGGATATTTTGGAGTCACTTTAGGACTAAACAACACAAACCTATCTTTTTCAAGACTTTTTTGAAACTCATTTTGGGAACCAAGACTTTTTTCCATTATGATGTTACTTAAGTTGAATCCAGGTATAAAAATTTTAGGGTTAAATATACAACACCCCCTGCAATGTAGGCGAGTTTTGATTTACCCCCATCTAAAAGAAATTTTTTGAACCCCCCTTGAAATATTAAAATTCTATGTCTTTTGCCCATAAGCATCAAAGTTACCCCCTGTAAAAAAAGTTGGTTTACCCCCCCAAATTCAGCGTTCAAATTGCACACTTAGGGGGTAAAACAAAAAAAATATATATTACAGGGTGTAATGCAAAAAAATAATATTACAGGAGGTAAATCAAAACTCGCCTACATTGCAGAGGGTGTTGTATATTTAACCCAAAATTTTATATGACTCATTCTACTGTTGCTTAATACTATAATACTTCCAATGTTTTTAACAGGATCTTGTTTTTAACAGAACTTTAGTATAATTCTAGTACATTGCTACAACTACTTAATACTAGAATACTAGTATAATTTTAGTACACTAATGCTGCTACTTGATACTTGAAATCTAGTATAAGAATTTTAATACTATAATTCTAGTATTTTACTGCTCTTGCTTAATACTAGAATTTTAACAGAATTTTATATGAGCTTATTCTTGGATGTAAGTTTTAATAGGATCCTGTAACTATAATACTTTCAATGATTTTAAAATTTGAAATGCATCTCCTTGAAATTCTGGCAATGCAGACAGCAGATGTCCTAACACATGTCACGACATTGTTCTGCATAAACATTTAAACGCAGATGAACAACAGCAGACTGATACCTTGAATATCAGAACTGAATAATCACAGATGTTACGACATCTGATCCAACATGTTTATCATGAATCCTAACAGAAAAGTAAATCTGCAGAATAATAAAGAACACATAAATTGTTAACCCAGTTCGGTGCAACTCACCTACATCTGGGGGATACCAATCTAGGAAGAAGACTCCACTATCTGTAGAATTATTACAAAGCTAAACTCCCCCGTTTACAACTTTATATCCTAATCTTTACCTAATGAACATCTTTATCAAAGTTAAACTCCATCGTTTACAACTCTGATATGAGAGACCTACTCACTTCCTTAATCTCCAACTGTGATATCTCTGTCTTATGCCAATTCAGACTCTCTGTCGTGTTTTCTTGACCAACAAGTTATCTTGGACTTGCTTCAAAGTTTCTTCCAAGAACGATACACAAACCATTACCTAAAGGCTTCTGGTTCTGTCCCTGTTCCAATGCCTTCCACACTGCATCTCATGCTGCAGAGGGAGACTTACAACTCCTAAGAGAGCCTACGACTCTCAAACCCTAAACCCTTATTTTTCAAAAGATAACTAGGTTGCAAAGTTACAAGTGATACAAAAGTACATTCGGTACATATAAAACCCTAAGTCTAAGTCTTCTTATATAGTATTCTGTTGGGCTTTCAATCTTTGATCCTGTGATTCCTTGATCTGCTCCTTAATTCTTGCAACCGATTAAAACCTGCTAACTTAGTAAGTCTGCCAGGATGTCGAGTCTCCAAGCTGGGACATCTTCTTCGACATCTTTTTCTTATGCAAATTCTTCATTTATATCATTAGTATCTTTTAGCAAAATTTAGTCAAACACCTGGAGCTTTCACTCCTTATGACCTGTAATATTTGAGTAGTGTTGTTGTTTAATTTTTAATGTAGTTGTTGCTTAATTTTTAATGAATTTTGTTGCTGTTTAATTTTATACAACTCACTGTTGGAGGATTGTCTTTGCAGGAATCGTTCTCTGCGTAATGTTTAATGTAGTTGTTGTGACTGTCTATTGGATCAGAGACGGAAGTGAGCTTATTCTTGGATGTAAGTTTTAACAGGATCCTGTAACTATAATACTTCCAATGGTTTTAAAATTTGAAATGCATCTCCTTATGATATGCCTGCAATATTTCAGTAGTGCTCCTGCTTAATTTTTAATGTAGTTGTTGCTTAATTTTTAATGAATTATGTTGCATCTCCTTATAATAGTGAAATTTTTCTTTCCGCCTTCTTAGATATAGTTAGTACTTCAAAAAAGGGATTATTAGGATGATGTTTTACTGGTGAAAAAACAGAAGTGATGATATAGAGATAGTAATAAACTTGAGCAAAATTTTAAAAGTTGTGTTTATATAAATATATGTAAAATTGTTTATTACAATTTCTATTTATTTGTAGCCAGTTACTACAGCTTGTTGAGATATCGGAAGTTGTGTGCATGATGTTGTTTGTTGCCTATGTGCATGATGCTGGTTGTGGCAGAATATTTCCACTTGAAGTTCAGTTGGTTTTTCATGGTCTACTTGGTATGTTGATCTATTATTAGATATTGACATTTTACTTAGTGATCGACATACTAATTCCTCACTTTATTGGTTTGACTTGATGCAGCTTCATATAGCATTTTGCATCGTTGCTGCAATTGCACCTCTAGCTATTTTTCATGAATAATCGTAAACGTAAGTCTTAAAAGCTGTAGCATAGTTTGAGTTTTTTTTTTCTCATTTACAAATACAGCAAAAAAGAGAATTTTTCAAAGTATCAACCACGAGTATTTATTGAATTTTTACATTCTGTTTTGTTTAATTTCTCATTTAAAAGCTGCAGCCATGAGTATTTTTTTCATTCTGTTTGCAGCAAGAGCACTATCAAGCTCACCTTCCAGCAACAAATTATTTATGCAAGACTTTTCTGCTAGTGACACAAACACTAAGGATATTTGATTTGTAGAGCTTACTTGTAAAACATTTGAAGACTTAAATTTAGATGTAATATTTAGAATTTTAGATGGCTGTGTTATGGCTTTGTGCTATTATTAGGTTGATGAAAATGATTTCTATTCCATTTGTGTCCTGGCTTTGCACTATTAGACCATTTATATTGTAATATTTACATGGTTGTATTGTGGATTTGCATTATGGTTATTTGTGTTTATTTTTAAGTAGTTTGAAACATTTTAAAAAAAATTGAAATGCAGAAAACTAACTTTTATATATTTTTTATAATAAAAATATGATTCAATTAATCGAACAAACCGATTCGTTTTAACCGATAAGCCGATAAAACCAAACCTGATAAAACTAAAATACAACTTAGTCGAAATTGGGCCCCTAACAATTGGACCCATAGCTTGGGCTGGTTTGAGTTTTTAAGCTCGAGTTTTACCCAAAACGACCGAGTGTCCACCCTTATCTTATATGTCAGTTGTCATACCCCGAATTTTGACCACCAAGATTTCCCATCATTCTACAAATCATCACCACAATATGGATGTACCATCATGCCTCATCAATCTCCTCAAAGATGGGTGAGCATTCATCACAATCAAGAATTAGGGTTTTAAGCCCTCTCAGAGCACTTAGACAAAGGATCAATCAAGAAATGACATGATCTTCAACTTGTCTAACCTCTCAAACACCCATAAGGGATCAAGAGGACTCCCACATCAAGAATCAAGCACAAAGTTGCAACATTCCAAGTGGATCAAGCCTCAAGATCGCCAGTGTCACCAAATTAGGGTTTTTGTTGACCAAGGCCTCCAGATGAAACATTTCACCTAGGAATGAGCCAATGCTTCAATGCACAACCCAAGATACTCAAAGGGACCCCATGGACCAATCATCAAGTCAATTTAGCCTCAGGGGATGCATTTACCAAAAATCAGGAATTAGGGTTTCTTGACCTAATTCACCCCTAAGTTGACTTTTGAGGTAAAGCATGAGCCAAGACCTCAAGACATGATTTAAGGG
Source organism: Lathyrus tuberosus (assembly GCA_022829125.1). Taxonomy (NCBI): domain Eukaryota; kingdom Viridiplantae; phylum Streptophyta; class Magnoliopsida; order Fabales; family Fabaceae; genus Lathyrus; species Lathyrus tuberosus. The sequence continues at coordinate 354,890 of JALAZF010000790.1, forward strand.
CCTCAAATATACCACATTGTTCCATTTACAATAATGGATTGATCAAGGAATCTTGATTCACAAGTTTCATTTTCATCTGGACCATAATTAGGGTTTTGAAGGAAAAAGTCAATTGTACCTTTGACTTTTGATCAGGACATGCTCCCAAACCTTGGGACATGATTCAATACACCCTATAACACCTATGGAATCCATCCATTGGGTTTGATTTAGGTCAAGAACTTGATTTCACAAAGGATCGCACAGTTTGGATTCCATCCGATAAAAAGTCAACTGTGCATAAAATCAAGTTTGACTTTTTGGATTTTTTCACAAATATGGTTCCCCTAAGTCCAAAATAATGTTAATTTATGGTATTGATCATCATTCATTAAGAAAAATCAAGAAAAGTAAGGTTTCTTGCAAAAGGGTCAACCATGAGAAACCAAAATTTTTCTAAGTTATGGAACAAAAATGGTTTTGGTACCAACTTCCACGGATCATAACTTGTGATCCAAGCTGCCATTTTGGGTGATCCAAAGCTGGATTTGTAGGTCTTGCTACACTCTACAAAAGCTTCAACTACCTCAGACTCCAATTCTTCATGGATTTTGAGTTATGGAGTGATCAAAATGACAAAAACATGAAAATGACACTTTTTCCAACACTTAGTGAAAATCTGCCTAAGTTACTAGCCTTGAACATCAATGTTCATGGGGATTTTTCAATGGGATCCAAATAGTTTCAAAACAAACTATGATCACACATGTTTTTTATCATATGAGGGCTTTCTAAAAAACACAAGAGCCTCCCATAACTCAATCTGAGAAAGGAGATATGATCCCCTCAAAATCACCATTTCCAACTGCCTTGTACAAGGCAAAATTTGGTGTTTTGCTCGATTTGGCAAATTTGGACAACTCCAAGCCTTTTCATCCATTTGGACACATCTGAGGATAAAACAAAAGGAGAATGATCTGATCCCCAAGCCTCCAAAGTCCAAGAATCTACACATAGCCATAACAACCCTAAAAAGGCTAAAAAGGTGCCACTACAATAAAACTGTCGTGTAGCGTCGGCCAAAAGCCCTCGCTAACAGGCTTAAAACCGACGCTACAGCGTATTAGCGACAGCTTAGCGTCGGAGTCGGGGCGGACATCCTAAAGGTTGTAGCAAAGCATAATCACGAGTCGTCGCTAACGTAGTGTCGGCTGTTGTACGCTAGTGTGACGGTAAAACACACAAAACGACGCTAGTTTATTTATTTTTAATTAGCGTCGGCTAAAGCGGACGCCAAAGTCATATAGTGGCAGTTTAAAGCGTCACTCATACAATCTCTACAGTACGTTAGCGTCGGTTATTATGGACACTAGTTGGGGTTTTCTAAACATGGCGTCGATATAAACCGTCGCTACTTAGAAAATATAGTGTAATATAGCGGTACACATAACCGACGCTAGAGTTTATTTATTTTACGAATTACTTTAGCGTCGGTTTTTTTTGACGTTATGATCTTAATAATGTTCTGTGTAGCGTCGGTTTTAGCCGCCGCTAATGTTTTTTTGGTTTTTTTTATTTTTATTTAAATGTATTCCTGTTAAAAATCAAATTTATTTGCTACATTAAATTTACTGAACCCTATTTTTAATTTCAAACTATTAATTGATCCACATTATCACATCAAAATTCTAACACAAGATAACAAACTTGTGTAAATCCATGATATTGCTACATTAAGATGTGAAAGTTATATTAAAATATTGACAATAAGTTATATCAAAATTCTAACACAAAATTCTAACCCTATTTTTATGAAGATGTGAAAGTTGATATTAAAATATTAAAATATTGACAATAAACTTGTTCCCATCCACAATATTGCTACATAAAGATGTCAAATTACATCAAAATATCAAATTTATGAAAATCCACAATAATTTGAACAAGTTCCAAAACTCAAAAAAAGAGAATGCATATATGACTCAACATCAATCACTCATATCTTCTAGATCCAATGACTTCTCATCAGAGTCATCATCGTAATGGCCATAAGTATTAGGATGGACACTATAAGCAGGAGCAGTGGAAGTACCCGCCTGACTCAACTTCCAAGCAAACATCTCTTTTTGAAATTCTTGAAACTGCCTTTTCAATTCTTCTATCTCAGCCATAGATCTGTCTGCACGTGCATTAGCTGATGCAGCCTCTTCACGTGCTATAGCAGCCTCAGCTCTAACCGCCTCAATCGCTTGGCTATCCGCCTCTCTATTCTGGTTTGAAACTGTAACTTGTGTCAAATAAGACACACCATATCGTATGTTAACCACCATTCGGGCAGTTCCATAACAACGACCGCGCGACTTACCGCCGGCAGCTTCTTTCCAAATTTGTAGCCTTTCTGACGCATCTATATTATTATCAGTTTGAGTGGTTTGTGTCAGACGGTTCACATAATTTTCCTGTAAAACACAAGACACATATACAATCAGCCACATTTCAAGAATTCTATAACAATAGGCCACTCAATGCATGCATCACAAGGCCCAAACTCAATGCAACATAACATTTCACAAACTTGAAAAAATTCCTGAACTAATACACATTATTTGTACCACTGTAGCAAACACTTTAACTAATTTGTTTCAACCAAACAGTTCCTGAACAGCAGAAAAGTCTGCAACCAAACACTTTGTTTGGTTGAATCCAAATCCATGACAGTGTATCAGCATTACAAGTCTGTAACCAAACACTTTAACTAATACACATTATTTGTACCACTCAACCAGCCACATCACAAGGCTTGAACTAATACACATTATTTGTACCACATTATTTAACTCAATTCAATGGATGATCAGGAAACACTTTAACTGTTCTTGCAAACATAATAAAATACAGCAGCATTACAAGTCTGCAACCAAACAGCAGCAACAAAACCTTTGAAACACAGAAAATATTTGGAACAATTCAATTCAATGTTCTTAGAACCAAACAACAACAACAAAACCTTTGAAACACAGAAAATATTTGGAACAATTCAATTCAATCTTCTCTTGTTGCATTCACATCTTCTAGATATAGACACGTTTAGATTGAAAACGATATAGACATATTTACATTAGAAATGATAGCAACATATATATTCTTTCAAATAGATGATGAGAACGGGTCAAAGCATGTCTCACACACTACATATAACAAAAGGATTGACATGGCTGAAATAATTGGGAAGGGATTTGGTGCCTTTAATTTTCTATGCCTTTGTAACTTTGGTCTACATCTCTTTTACCTCTTCTTTCTCTCTTATACAACAACTTTTATAATCATTTATTTAAGTTCTAATACATGGCACAAAAGGTAGCCAATAGTTAAGGTAGAAATAATTATACAATTGAACCAATCATGTTCCAACAAATTAAACTGACATAACAGAATTTCAAAAACAATCAGTAACTAACTCCAAAACTCATTTCAACTCTAACTTCACATTAACATTTAACTAACCAAAACAAAACTAACTTCATAGCACTTTAATCATGACAGTAACAGATTCACACTTAGAAGCTCATAACTGACTTTCAATTACAAGCAATTATAAATCAAGAAAGGACTTACATGTGTTGTTTCTGCACGACGGTCAACCCACTGCCCATTCTTCTTTTTGTGGGTGGTCATGAAGAGCTCGTCGGGATTTGGTGGTCGACCTAACTTCTTTTCCTATAAATAAAGACAACATATATATGGTTACAATGAATATCAGATATAAATATTTTGGCGCATATTATAATTACAAATAGAATACACACCAATTCTAGAGCAACATCATGATGAGCTCTACGTCCTGTGGTATGGACCGCCCCACCTCTAGCTGATGATCGATTTGTCTTATTTTGTTGAGAGAGCTTTTTGAATTCTTCAGTTTGCCACCCCTTAAGAAGATACTTATAATGCTTTTCACCCATCCAAGACGGCTTTGTCCCATTCCTCCTAATCTTACCAAATATATCAATTATTCTTTTACCACAAGCTTTATGAAACAAATCTTCCATTTTGCTGTCATCATATGGCTCCCACTGAACAAGATCCTGGAAAAAGAAATAGTTTAGAAGACTGTGTTGGTAAACATATCAGAACTTCACAACCATATAAGAAGCATGAAGAAATTACATCTTACTTTAAACATTTTAAAGTATTGATCTCTCTCCTTTCTTCTACCACTTGATTTAAGCTCGCTATACCTCATGAAATTTCCAGAATAATTTTTTATTAAAACTTTTCTAATAGCTGCAGCAACAACATCACCTTTACATAACCTACAAAACATAAATCAAACAAAAATCAAACATAAACTACAACCTGATATATACAAGAGATTTGTGATAAGCATTGTAACATTCACATCATCACTTCATACACCAACAGAGTCACTATTTTGAATGTGAATCAGAACACATCATGAATGCATTAGCATATCAGTCACTATTTTGATAGAATCCCATATTGACATAAACCAACAGAGTCCTGATAAAAAATAAAAGAATTTTTAAGGAGAGATCTTTCTCTTATTCTTTCTCTTTCTCCATATAATATGATAAAGTATAATATGATCTATAATGTATCGTTGGTTGTACTTCACGCGCATGACTTAGTACATATTTCACTACAATGCACACATAGTACGACATTAACATAGTTGCAAAAACTGATCAGATTGTGCTTATTACTGGACCACTTACTAGTAAATTATCCATCAAGTGATGATATTTATTGACTGAATCTGTTGTGCTTATTACTGACTGGTTTTACTGGTACTAACTAATGTTATGAAACTGTGTGCACACATGCTGAAGTATCCATTACAAAGGATAAGTCAGTTAGTAGTCACCTACATTAAGTTAGTTTCTGTCATTCAGTTAGTTTCTGTCAAGAAATTTAGAGAAAATTGTAAACTTCTGTTAGAAGTTAGTTTTGGTTAGAGGAGGGAAAGTTAGGATGCAGTTCGAGAAGTTGGGAGTTTTTTGTTAGAAACCTGTTAGTGAATTCTCTTTCTGTTATGACAGTTAAGAGTTTTGTTAGGGAATTTGGTTAGTACTTCTTTCAATATTGACAGACCTTTAAAATATTTCTTTATTGTAATGAGTCTTGTTTAATTTGTGTTGGAAGTTTTGAAAGGGTCATTTAGGTAGTTAGACCTATGTTTAAACCTACTTATTGCTACCCATGTTTAAACCTTTAATCATAAGTCAGCATAGAGAATATCAGTCAGCCTGTGAATATCAGAAGTTAGACCTATGTTTAAACCTAGTTATTGCTACCCATGTTTAAACCTTTAATCATAAGTCAGCATAGAGAATATAAGTCAGCATAGTTATTGCTACCCATGTTTAGACCATATATTTGATGTTAAGGGCATGGAAGACAGGGCACCCCATAGAGAACCTACGGGTATTTCAAAAGCAACAGAAACAGGGCATGAAAGACAGGGCACCCCATAGAAACAGGGCATAAAAGTCATTGTTATAATTATGAATACAAGATTTCTTACCCTTGGCCCACAATACCGCGGCCTCCTCTCCCTCATCATAATCTGTTTGGTCTCTCTCCTCTTCCTTCACCGCTACTGTGGTGTGATGGGCAGCTGGACCTTGCAAAACATGTTGTGTCACTCCCGGGGTAGGAACAAATGTGCATTCCTCAAAAGTCTATGGTGAATTATAGCAACAACATGTAATCATACCAACCATTATAGCAACTTGTACTTACACAAAAAGATTCGAAAGTTTACAACTAAGAGCAACAACATGTTAAATGAATGGCCCTGTGGTGAATTTGAAACATGTCTGCACTACAAGACATAAGGAAACAATCTCTCATTAATTTTGAAATCGACATTTGAACATGAGGGAATCTCGACACAATACCACCAAAAGTTCAAACAGCAACATCAATATTTTCACCAAATTCTATCATATCAAACAGCAACAACAATATATTGGATGAACAACTCAATATATGTAAGTCATCACAAATTCAAGCAACAACAGCAATATGTTAGATGAACAACTCAATATATGTAAGTTACCACAAGTTCAAGCAACAACTCATATCTAAACAAAAATAACAGAGACTTGAGGTTTATGTTAAAATTGATTATGAGTTCAACACTAATCTAAACAGCGTACGAACAGACTGTGAAAGATTACAGTACTTGAATCTCAACAAAACAACACCAACTACATGATATTTATGACATTTCCAAGTTGTAAATTAAACATTACAGTAGCTTGTACTTACACAAAAAGATTCGAAAGTTTACCGCAATGTCGACACGAACAGCTACCAATCAACGTCACAAATCTTCAGTATTTGTCGCACCGAAGCTTCCGCAGGATTCCAATCTCGCAGCGCTTGCAGACTCAGATTCACAGCGTATGGAAATAAGCTGAAACCAGGATTGATTCACTGCTGTGTTGTTGGAAAAGAAGACGAACAACCCTTCGATGATGCTATACGCACAAATTTGGAACGAAATTGAGAGAGTTGTTGCTGTTCACATCGAAGTGTTTAAGGGTGGTGATGATTGAAATGGAAAATGTTGTCGTCGTGTCGGAAGTTGGATGAAGAGGTTGAACCGTGGGTCGAATGGATAGTACCAGGGTTGTTTTGTGGTGACAGAAAGAGGACCTCTTGTGGTGGTGATGGGTAGAGTTCAGGGGATGAAACACGGTGGTGGTTCCGGTGTCGTTCACGACTGATGGAGGTGGTTCCGGTGGGTATTGAGATGAAGAGGAAATAAGGGTTTGATTTTTCAACACGGTGGTGGTGAAATGAAGAGGAAAAAAAAGGAAGGTGAAATAAAGAGGCAATAAGCTGAGAATTTTTTTTATTATTTTAAATTTTATATATTTGATTATAATAAGTCTTATATGTTTTTTATATTTTATTTGTTTTAAGGAAATAAGTTTATACATTTTTTTATTATTTTATATTATATTATATTTGTTTATAATAATTTTTTTAATATTTTATATATTTGTATTATATTAAGTTTTATATTTAACTTTTAAAAGAATGTTTTATATTTTTTATAACTTTTCAACTTTAATTCTTATAATAAGGTTTAAATATTTTTTTTACTATTTTATATTTTATAGATTTGTTTATAATAAATTTTATATATTTGTTTTAAATTAAGTCTGACATCTTATTTATTTTGAAATTAAATTTTATTCTAAAAATTGAAAAAATTATTTGGTTAGAAAAAATAAAAAATTAATAAAAAAATAAATACATAAAAAATAAAAATGGGAGGCAAACTAAAGTTGTCGGGGGAAAAGCAAATTTTCACGCCAAACTTAGCGTCGGTTTTAAGCGACGCAAACCTTAACATAAATTATTAAATGAATAAGAAGAGCCAAACGAAAATTAAGGGGGGAAATGAATTATTTTTGCGCTAACTTTAGCGTCTATTAAAACCGTCGCTATATAAAAATATAAGTTAGCGTCGGTCTTAACCATCGCTAAAACTCCTTTAAATACATTATTTTCAATGAAACTGATTAATTCCATACATAGTGTCGGCAATAACCGACACTAATAATAATATCCTATTAAAATAATTAAGACAAATGCTTTTATACGTTAGCGACGGCTATTTGTGACATGACGTCAACACTACTAGTGTCGGAGTCAGGGCCGACGCTAAAAATTTGCGGCTAAAATGCATTTTTCTTATAGTGTGCCAAGACTCCAATTTTGTTTCCAAACATTCAATGGATGCACCAAGGTGGCATGGACTGACACATTCCTAACTGAATGAGTCAAGAATCATCACCGAATCAAAGGACCATAGGCCTGTGCCCTAACCTCAAGTCAATGGCTAGAGGAGACTTAAGATTCCTTTTGCTCAACATTGGCCAAAGGCCTGCTGCAGCTGCCATTCACTATTGATGCCAAAATAAACTTGCCACACTATAAATAGAGCTCAATTGTGATCAGTTTGAGTACACCAAAGCACTACAACTGATGCTTTCCTCAAAATCCCTCTCTTTAGGCCAAAATGACTTCTTTTGCAAGTCATCTATGAGTTTTTAAGTTAGAGAGCAACTCCACCACAGCTCATGATCCAAACACATCCAATATGTCATATCTAAGCTGTCTAAACACTCACTTGTGACATGAAACACCAAAATCAGAAAATCCATCTCCAAAACCTCAAAATTGGACTTTTCTGCATTTTTCACGCCATGTCTTGATTCAGTCACCTCCAAAGCCAAACCAGGCATCAAACACACTCTAAATATCATCCTCAAACTGTCCCAAGTAGTATCCCTCATCTGGAACACCATTTGAGAGAGTTGCTATTTTGGTCACTTTGCCACTTTTGCAAGAAAGAGCCTAATACTTGTTCCTGAGGATTCCAGCTGGTTTTGATCATCCTAAAAGCTTCTAATGGATCAATCAAGAGTGTTCAAAGCATTGAATCACTTCTGGCACAAGGAATTTGGCAGATAGCACAAGGAGCCCCAAGAGGTAAGTGCATGACAACTTGAACTCTTTGAGTTATGCATTGCTTTGAAGTCCACTGATCATAGACATCTCATACATATCATATATTTTGTGTTTGAACCAATTCACCATGCTATTAGTGTGTTATGATGTGTTAGCATAGAAAATGCAAATCTTGGCACTTTTTGCAAATCTTCGCTCTTTTTAAAACAAAGGTCACATGGGCCTCTCCTTGAGTTGTAAGCCCTATCACTTGTACAAAAATAAATTTTGGGTCTCTCCTTTAGTTGTAAGACCCAACCCTCTTTGTAAATAAAACCTTTTTTGGGCCTCAGTCATTGTATAAGTCCCAGTACAATTTACAAAACAACGGTACGATTACTGTTTTTTACCTGGGCCTCTCCTCGAGTATAAGCCCCAACAATCTTTTCAAAAACAACTTCCCTTTTGATTTAGGTTCAAACTCATAGTTGTTATCAAAACTTTCTTTAATTTCTTGAAAAACTAACCATACAGCTGTTACTATGGAAGCTTGCTCACCTGCAAGTTTTTATCAGCTTTCTTTACATGCTTTCATATATATATTTGTCTATATTGTTGGAAGCTTGCTCACCTGTAAGTCCTTCTTTCATATCCTTTTAAATACTTGTCATATATCAACTGTATATGCTTGTATATCTGTTTAGAGTTTTCCCCTGCAATTAGGTCTAGAACTAGATAAAGCCAGTGGTCACTCTTTCAACACAGTCAAAACTAGTTCCCCATAGGAATTCCAGATACCGTCTTGCCTTCTCTTGGGCTTAAACAATATGGAACAAAGAGAAAGGCATTATTCTCGGTGACACTTTTCTCAGGTTGTCACTATTAGAAATTGTCAAAGAAATTCATTTCCCCCAGAGAGGATTAATTCCCGGTGAAACCTCTCTTGAATTTATTTAAACCCTAGAACTGTTCATTAAAGAAAAGATTATTCCCGGTGAAAGTTTTCATGAACTCTTCTTAAGTTTGGACCCACAGGCTTCCTAAAAGCATCCCCGCCTCCTTTTGGGCTTTGTACAAGGACCCTCCGGCTTCTTAGAAGTTCTTATGCCTTCTCTTGGGCTTAATACAAGGACCCTGAAGACCTCTTACAGGGATAGGACAGAACTTAGTCATTCTTTGTTAGAGTTATCTTTCTAAAGAGTCAAAACCTCAGACCAATTTTAGGGTTGATTCTCATCCCTTAAAACATCTGCCTCCTCTTGGGCATCATACAAAGATAAACTCTTCCATACCAGTATACTTGGACAGTCTAATCTCCTATTGGATCTCAAAGACATTCTCAAGTTCCTTAAAAAATACATAAAAACCCTGATCATTCGATCAATCTCCAGTAGAGTTAAAACCCCGGTAGGTTCAAAAACTTAATTGTTCATCCTAAATTTCCCTAGCTAGGGTCAAATCACTGCCAATAAGCTTTTATCAGAACCTCAAGGCATCTGATACCCCAACTCTTCTAGAACCCTCAGCAAGAGTTGAGTCCCCATTTTGGACGTGCCTCTGGATCTCAATAATCCTTAGCAGAAGTCAACTTCCTCTTAGGTTTTGTATAATGATTTTCCTCAGCAGAATTTGCCCCAAAAACACCCTTTTGTTGAGTCCATCTTCTTTCTTAAAACACTCTCTTGTTGAGTTAACCCTTTTTAGCCTTAATCTTGGGCTTTGTACAAGACAAACAAAGTACTGTCTTGTTGAGTCAATCACCTTTCCACACTCTCTTGCTGAGTCTGTGGTACAAAACATAAACACTCTCTTGTTGAGTTAATTACCTTGAGGCACTCTCTTGTTGAGTCGACCCCTTTTAGCCTCCTCTTAGGCTTTGTATAATGATTTCTCCAGCTTGTTCAGCCTCAATCTTGGGATTTTGTACAAGACACCATAAATATCTTCCCAGCGGAGTCAATTCCTCCCAGCCTTTCTTTTAGGCTTTGGGAATTAATCTCCCTAAGCAAAGTTATACTCTCTCTTCAGCCTCCTCTTAGGCTTTGTATAATGATCTTGCTCAGTAGAGTTAGCCTCAATCTTGGGCTTTGTACAAGACAAATCATACTCTCCAGCTGAGTCAGGCAAGTCCTTTTAGCCACAATCTTGGGCTTTGTACAAGACAGATAAAACCTCTCACCAGTAGAGTCAGTTTCCCCTTTTAGCCTCAATCTTGGGCTTTGTACAAGACAAACAAAATATTTCCCCGGAAAAGTTAACTTTCAGCCTCCTCATAGGCTTTGTATAATGATATCCCCAAAAGAGTCAATTCTCTTTTAGCCTCAATCTTGGGCTTTGTACAAGACAGATAAACACTCTCTTGTTGAGTCAGTCTTTTCTAGCCTCCTCTTAGGCTTTGTATAAGAACTTCCCCAGTGGAGTCAATCAATCTCTTAGCTTCAACCTTGGGCTTTGATCAAGGCACACAAAAATCAACATCCCCTTAGAGAAAATCCAAAATCTCTCTGGAGGAAGACATTTCTCTGTGTTATCACACATCAAAACAGATAAATCAAATCAAACCCTAATCCCAGATAATTTTTGTAAGGGGCACACTTGTTGATTCAAATATCCAAGCTTTCGTCCATCTCTTATCCTGGCAAACTGCCTCTTTCATCTAATTACTATAAGTGGCTAGATTCTAGATTATTTACATCCACGCCACTGTCATTCTCTTAGTATGGAAAGCTCCTAAGGAAAAATGGCATTGCTCAACACTAAGTTAAAGTTTTCTCCTTCAGGACAAATCCCTCATAAAGGAAATTATGGCATTGCTGGATTCTCATATCCCAGTTAAAGTAATTTTCCTTCATAAACAGTCACCCAACAGTTGTGATAAACAGATGAGATGTCTCCCTTTAGAGATGACAAATTCTCTCAGTCAAAACTTTTAGCTTTAATCTTGGGCTTTGAACAAGACACAAATACTCAACCTTTTAGCTTCAATCTTGGGCTTTGAACAAGACACCAAAACATCTCTTTTCTCCCTTAGAATAGGAGGAGCTACGATTGCTCTGATTTCCCTGTTTCTTTAAACGGGAATACGTAGGCATAAGATTGCGAAATCTTAGCGAGCATACCAATAAAAAACTTTAGGTCCAGTACCTCACCAAAAATCATCGAAAATTATACTATATATATATCGCTTTTCCTACTTGATATCCGTGTTTATTTTTCTGTTAATGAGAATGTGAGTGATGTCGCATGTGGAAAGTATAAGAGAACCCTATGATAGGTGATGGCATAGACGGATGGACTTATAGGGAGTGATTCCCAAATAAGTGATCCTGGTAGACCATCAAATCAGTGGAGATACCCTTTGCGGATTCAATGTTTAACGACTTCGTCGTGAAGGAAGATTGTCCCAATGTGGTATCCGTGAAAGTGAGGATTTGGTATACATTAACCGTATGGCCATTTGGTAGTGCGGTAGCTATCGGAAATAGTTGACAGGCGATACTACACTCAATTGAGATTACTCTAGGATGCTACAGCTCGCTCAGGTGAACCAGCTTGCTGTTGTTATCCCTAGGGCTAAATGATTTTGGGAACTTTTAACCTGTTCTACAGGTACAAAAATTCACTAGAATACAACCTTTGGGGATGGGTAGAGCCATGACTCCATGCTCGTGACGTTGAACCCTTGAACCCATGTTTTTTCAATGTTTTTGTGTGCTGCATTCATGCATTCATTTAAAAAACTCTTAAACAAAAAAAAACATCTTCTTTTCTCTTCTCTCTTTTTCAAATTAAACTAAAACAATGATTGCAAATATCAGAGAGAAAGATTGCGTTATGGATTTCGGTAGAATGAAGACGCACAAGTACACCTTCAAGGCTCCAAAACTAGAAGATTTAAGGGGGTTGGCAAGGATGATCACCAACCCTGATGCTTTCAAAGCTAAGTACGGAGGGCTGCTATCTCTGTTAAGGGTCCATGTAGTTGAAGGAATCCTGTCTACGCTGATTCAGTTTTACGATCCGGTTTATCACTGTTTAGCATTCCCAGATTATCAACTAGCACCAACACTGGAGGAGTACTCTCACCTGACTGATTTACCCATTACTGACCAAGCTCCCTTTTCTGGACTGGAAGAAATTCCAAAGGATCAAACCATTGCAAGAGCAATATATTTGGACGAGTCAGAAGTCAGGACTCATATGACCACTAAGGAAGGAATCCAAGGTTTAACAGCCAAGTTTTTGGTAGAGAAAGCCCTATACTTTGCTAGTATAGGAAACATAACTGCTTTCGAAGATATCCTTGTTCTACTCATATACGGGTTGTTCCTCTTTACCAACATTGATAACTTCGTCCATACCAATGCCATTATGATATTTCTGATTGGAAACCCCGTACCAACCTTGCTCACAAATGCTTATCATTCTGTACACTTAAGGAATTTGTACAGCGGAGGAATGATCACATGTTGTGTACCCTTACTTTACAAATGGTTCATTTCCCATTTACCTAAGTCTGCTGCTTTTTGGGATCATAAGAGTACTCTACGTTGGTCATAGAGAATCATGTCTCTTACCAACTCTGACATAGATTGGTATAATCGGATCTATGACGGGATAAGGATCATTGACAAATGTGGAAACTTCCCTAATGTATCCCTCATAGGAACTAAAGGAGGAATCAACTACCATCCAATTTTAGTTCGCCGTCAACTCGGATACCCGATGAAGCTTATCCCACAAAATGTTCATCTGGAAGGTCTTTTCTTCAAGGAAGGAGAAAATGACAGGGCACTAAAGAAAGAAATAGTGCATGCATGGCAACACATTCACACGAAAGGGAGAGAGTCTCTAGGAAGGTCAGACTGTATCTCCGTGGAACCTTATCTCCACTAGGTATAAACTAGAGCTCTCAAACTAAAGATGCATTACCCTCGTCAAGAAGTTATTCCATTAAAGGTATCTGTCCTTTATTTTATGTCGGATACGGAAAAACTCCAGGTCGCTCTCAACAAAGTTCAATGGAAAAAGAACTCTTGGAAGAACAAATACTGTATCCTCAATGTAGAGTGTACCAAAATTCAGGAACTGTTAAAAGAAAAAGATACTCTGATCGAGATTCTCGAATAGCATGCTATAGAAGATCAAAGGAACTTGCTCACTCCTTTCACTTGGCAAAGGACTGACAACCCGACAACAACTGAAGAACCCCGGTCAAAGAAAAGGAAAGTACCGGAACCAGCATCTGAGCTCTCTTGAGAGATGACTCAGGATCCATAAACTTAGACATTTCCTATTACAGGACTTTGTAAAATACTATATTTCCCTTTCTGCAATCTTTCAAATTCAATAAAACGGGGTTTCCCCACTGTATGATATTTGCAATCTATTTGTTGAAGTTTCTTTTTGATTAAAGAAAAAACAAAAAAAAATTAATTAATATCATTGCATATCATTCATCATTCTCACATAACGCATTCTTCCTATCTTCGAGTCTCACGTATGTATTACGATTCTAGAGTCAAACTGTCTCATTCGTATAATACTCAGGCCAATCGACAAAAGAAAATGGACGATCTCGAGGAAGAGAATAGAGAGCTGAGAGAATAAATTGACGCTCTGAAGGAAGATCTGAAAAAACTTCACAATGACATGCAATCCCTGGCAACAGCTCAGAGGCAACAACAAAGGACTGTGATCTCGGAGATCACATCTACGCCCATAGTGGAGACGTATGATCCTCAGTACAACATGCCTAAATATCGTCCCTGGGGCATGCCTATCAACTTTGTCCCTGAGGGATACATCCCACCGGTCACAGAAGACCCAGGAACTACAGCAGAAACCGTTGGGCCTGAAGGTTACAAACTTCGGGAAAGCGAAGACGCAAGAGTGATGGTAGCAACTCTTGAAGGTTACAAACTTTAGGGCATAGAAGAACCAAGAGTCACCATTGTAATGACTATACCACAACCAGTGATACACACTGTCCCGGAAGGACAAATTCCACAAGTAATTTCTGGTGGAAACGAAAACATGTACGACATAATGAATGAGTTCCAGGAACAATTCCTGGAGATGCAGAAGGAATTGCACGCCATCCGCTGTCAGGATTTATTCGGAAAGGACGCCGCATACCTCTGTCTGGTCCCCAATGTGAAAATCCCGCACAAATTCAAGGTGTCTAACTTTGAAAAATACAAGGGCAACTCTTGCCCTCAAAGTCATTTGGTGATGTACGCTCGAAAGATGTCGACTCAGACAGAGAATCAACAGCTACTGATCCATTACTTCAAAGACAGTTTAACCGGTGCCGCACTAAAATGGTACATGGGTTTAAACCGCACTAAGATCGTCACTTTCAGAGATCTTGGCCCAGCTTTCGTTCAGCAGTACAATTATAACCTGGACATGGCACCAGACAGAGATCAACTCAGAGCAATGTTGCAGAAGGACAAGGAAACTTTTAAGTAATATGCTAAGAGATGGCGTGAAATTGCCGCCCAGATCTGTCCCCCTCTTGAGGAAAAGGAGATGACAAAGATCACTTTGAAAACCTTAAGTCCATTCTATTACGACCGAATGGTCGCCAGTACGCCCAACGACTTTACTGAAATGGTGAACATGGGAGTACGCCTTGAAGAAGCAGTCCGAGAAGGACGTCTGGTCAAAGATACAGGACCACCAAGCAGTACCAAAAGATACGGTGGTGCTTTCCCAAAGAAAAAAGAGCAAGATATTGGTAATATCTCTCTCGGAAAGCAAAGGCGAAGGTATCAACCAGTAGTAGCAGTAATTCGTGTTATCAACCCAACGTCGGCTCCAACTTATCACCCTCAGGTTGCTCAGAGCCAACCAAATCAACAATAGTATCAGCAAAGGACACAACAACTTCTTCAGCAGACTCGTCCTCAGTACAACAATAACAATCATACGACACGACTACCAGGGTTCGACCCTATACCAATGTTGTACGCAGAACTATTTCCACTACTACTGGTCAAGGGACACGTCCAAACCAGGACTCCTCTTACGATACCGGGAAATCCACCTTTTTGGTTTAAAGCGGATCAAACTTGCCCTTATCATCAAGGAGGATCGGCCACAACATTGAGAATTGTCTCAGTTTCAAATCTGATGTGCAGAAGCTTGTCAGAAACGGGGTCCTATCTTTCAAAGATACTAATCCAAATGTTTAGACGAACCCGTTGCCTCAACATGAAAAGACTGCAGTAAATTTGATAGAGGAGGAATTTAACTGCAATTATCAAATTCACGATGTACTCCTATTATGAACTAATCTGGTCAGGATGCATTGTAGACAGAGCGGGTACGGTCATGTACCGCCTCACAATTATCACCAGTGTGATATCTGCTCAAAGAATAATCAAGGATGTTCCGTAGTGCAATCATCTCTACAAGAACAAATGAATCTCAGATGGATTCAAGATCATCGAATCCGTAAAGTCAATATGGCTCACGCAAATCACAACATTGTCCAGAACCATAACATTCTGGCAATGAATGTCAACTTGGTGGCAATGCACTCAAGGCAAAGCCAACATCATGATCTGCCATGGCACGATTATAATTCCTGTCCGATCTGCTCAATAAACAATCAGGGATGCTCTTTTGTACAAGAGGCCCTCCAGCGTCAAATGGATCTCGGATGGATTCAGGATTACCGTGATAGAAGTAGCCATCAAGTCAATATGATTCAAATCTATGATATTCGCTTGATGAATACTAGTCTGGTAGAATTACACGCTAAGCAAGTCACGCTCAGCTTTCTGACTTCACATGATTATCAAGGGTGTAGAGTGTATCGTGAAGACGACCAAGGATGTGCACTTGTCCAAAGAACACTTCAACACTTGTTGGACCACTGGTGGCTTCCAATCTACTTGGATGAATACACACAACAAATCAGTATGACTAACGGGAGTCCTGATAGGCATCAAAGTCAGGATGTCCGCTCGATGGAAACAGATCTAGTAAGGTTACACTGCTTACAAACTGGACGTGGCTATGTGCCACCACATAATTATGAGCGTTGTAGAGTTTGCTCAGAGAACAATCAAGGATGCTACCTGGTAAAGTCAGCTCTTCAAAATCTGCTGGACCGAAAAGAGATTCGACCATGTTTAAGTTCTGGTTCGATCAATGTAATGCAAGATTATCCTCCTGATCAAAACAAAGACATTGTCGTAATCTCCAAACATGAAATGGCCAAAGACGTATGCGCCATAATCCCTCTACTCCATGAATCAAGAGTTCCTCTTGATAGTAGAAAGATTCTCAACCTCGAACCAGTTGAGGCTGTCTACGATGGTCAGAAAAATAAAAAGGCTCCTGTAGTTATCTAAATGCCGGGTCCACTACCGTACGAATCCGATAAGGCTATCCCTTACAAGTACGGTGCAACAACAATAAAAAATAGAAAGGAAATTCCATTACCCTCTGTCGTAAACATTGCCGACATCAGTCGAGTAACACAGAGCGGTCGGATCTTCAACAGAGGAGTTGGAGAACCCACCAAAGAAAAGGAACCTCAAACAAAAGTTCCCAATCGACCAGTCGGGCAATCCAGTAATCCCGACCTTTCAAAGAACAACGATGAGATGCTGAAGCTCATCCAGAAAAAGCGAGTACAACATTGTAGACCAACTGTTGCAAACTCCTTCGAGAATCTCTGTGTTATCTCTCTTGCTCAGTTACGAAGCTCATAGGGAAGCTTTGCAGAAATTCTTAGAGCAAGCTTTCGTAGAACAAGATGTGACGATAAGACAGTTTGATAGCATCATCTCCAACATCACTTCCTGAAACAACCTAGGATTCAGTGATGAAGAACTGCCGGAAGAAGGAAAAAATCACAACATGGCACTTAACATTACAGTCAACTGCCAGGACGATGCTCTGGCCAGCGTACTGGTAGACACATGATCATCTTTGAATGTTATGCCAAAATCAACTATAATACGACTCTCATTTCAAGGATCTCCGATGAGAGGCAGTGAGGTCATCGTCAAAGCCTTTGACGGATCTCGAAAAAAAGTTATCGGCGAAGTCGATCTTCCCATAAATATTGGTCCTCACACTTTCCAAGTCACTTTCCAGGTTATGGACATCTGGGCAGTATACAGCTATTTATTAGGAAGACCTTGCATACATGAAGCTGGGGCAGTCACTTCGACACTTCGCCAGAAGCTGAAGTTCGTCAAAAATGACAAGCTAGTCACAGTCTGTGGAGAGCAGGCCTTAATCGTGAGCAACTTATCATCATTTTCCTGTGTAGAACCAAAGGAGGTTGTTGGAACCCAGTTCCAAGCACTTTCGGTGAGCAATGAGAATCAATAAAAAAAAGGAACATTGATTTCCTCATACAAAGAGGCTCTCAAAGTGATCGAGAGTAACAACGCAAATGGATGGGGACAGCTTGTCATTCCTACGGATAACAAGACAAAGAAAGGTCTTGGTTTTTCCTCAACCTGTACTCAGACTGCTACTAACAATGAAAGTTTTCATCCCATTCAGGATTTCTTCCACAGTGGAGGCTTCTTTCACCCAGTGTCTCAAGAAGTACATACCATCAATGAAGGTGATTCCTCCAATACAGATGAAGAGTGGAAGTCCTGTCTCAACGAGGACGGTTATATGTCTCAGGAGGAAACGCATATACCATTTTGCTTTCCCATGCAAAGTCCGAGATATATACCAAGATCAGACGTCAAGATGATGTACGGAGATTGTGATCCTGAGGGATGTCGTGCTCCACCAAACTCATTAGAGGAGGACACTCCGATAAAAGACAACTTCAACTATGACTATTATGACCCAATGGATGACTTGCCAATTTGGAAGTCGTGCCCGGAAGACTTGGGGCAAAAAGAGTCAGCCCAACGATGCGTATCAGCTGAGCATCATTGAAAAGAATACCTGCGTCCCCACCAAATCATGGGATTATTACTCAGGACATTTTGAAGATATCCAGCACAATG
Source organism: Lathyrus tuberosus (assembly GCA_022829125.1). Taxonomy (NCBI): domain Eukaryota; kingdom Viridiplantae; phylum Streptophyta; class Magnoliopsida; order Fabales; family Fabaceae; genus Lathyrus; species Lathyrus tuberosus. Next base: position 373,357 of record JALAZF010000790.1, read on the forward strand.
ATGAATCTGCAAGGATTGCAGGACTAAAGTTCATTAACTATGCTTTTCTTGATGTTAACGTCATCGAGAAGGATGACTCCTCCAGTCCTGCAGAAGTATGGGACACCTTAGGACAGCCGAGTGGCAAGTATGACTTCTTGGTCAAGTACACCACTCCTGAAAGCTCTCGTATCAGGCTCGAAGACATCCAGCCAACTGGATGGGGAGATCCGCCTGAGAATGAAAACATTGTGCAAGATACAACAGAAGAGTTCATTTACAACAACTCTGCCTGGGAGGAAGACTCCAACGATCCTGCTCCGCCATAAATCAGCGTCATTTCTGAGCATAAACCAAGAAAGAAGGTACCAGACTTTGTGATTCACCGAGGAGTTCGCCGCCAATGGGTTGTTGTCGATGTCTCGAAAGTCGTCCATAAGTCTAAGTAATTGTCGTCTTTGTTTTAACCTTTCACCCTGCCCAAGTGAAACAAATGTTTTTATAGGGCTCACTTTCTGTAAATGTCCCTCTTCGCTTAGCCCAAAGCGACAGAGTTTTGTCTTATAGGGCCATAGTTTCAAGAATCGACTAAATCATAAATAAATAAGCGTCGTTCTGTAATTTCCGCATTCATTGTTGTTTTCACTTTTTGTTTTTCAGAAAATGGTAATTCTAAAACAACTCAAAATAATAAAAACGAGCATTTTTCAGAAAAATACACTGCACACACTCTTGCATTCTCTCTATCTCTTCTAAAAACAAATCATCACATCATGCAGATTGCTTGTATTAAACCCCGTTGAAACATACGATCCCATGCCTTCTTCCAACTTTGAATTCCCTGCATTTGAGGCTGAAGAAGAAGATGACGAAGAAATTCCAGAAGAGATCTCCCAATTACTCAGACAAGAGGAAAGGTCCATTGAACCTCACAAAGAGCCGTTGGAAATGGTTAACTTGGGTTCAGGAAAAGAGAGGAAAGAAGTCAAGATTGGGGCACTGCTCAGTACGACTGTCAGAAAAGACTTGATAAGACTTCTAAAAGAGTTTCCCGATGTATTTGCTTGGTCCTATCAGGACATGCCAGGGTTGGATACCAGCATCATGGAACATCATTTACCGTTAAGATCAGAATGTCTGCCGGTGAAACAAAGGTTGAGACGGACTCATCCCGACATGGCCATCAAAATCAAAGAGGAAGTACAGAAATAGATTGACGCGGGTTTCCTCGCCACCTCAGAATATCCTCAATGGTTAGCCAACATAGTACCAGTTTCGAAGAAGGACAGAAAAGTCTGAATGTGTGTAGATTACAGGGATCTGAACAAAGGCAGTCCAAAGGATGACTTTCCCTTACCACACATTGATATGCTGGTAGACAGTACAACAAAGTCCAAAGTCTTCACCTTCATGGATGGATTCTCGGGATATAATCAAATCAAAATGGCGCTGAAAGACATGGAGAAAACTTTATTCATCACCCCATGGGGCACCTTTTGTTATAAGATAATGCCGTTCGATTTGAAGAACGTCGGGGCAACCTATCAAAGGGCCATGGCTACTCTGTTTCATGACATGATGCACAAAGAAATCGAAGTGTATGTCAATGATATAATTGACAAATCTAAAACAGAAAAGGAGCATGTGACCCACTTGTCAAAGTTATTTGAGCGTCTGAGAAAGTATAAACTCCGCTTGAATCCCAATAAATACACGTTCGGTGTCCGCTCGGGAAAACTGCTAGGATTCATCATCAGCCAGAAAGGAATTGAGGTTGATCTTGACAAGGTCAAGGCCATTCAAGAAATGCCTTCACCAAGGACTGAAAAACAAGTTAGAGGATTTTTGGGACGTATGAATTACATTTCCAGATTTATATTCTTCATGACTGCGGCGTGCGCGCCAATCTTCAAATTACTCAAGAAGAATCAGGACTGCGTATGGACAGAAGACTGCCAAACCGCCTTCGACAGTATCAAGGAATACTTGTTGAATCCACCTATCCTGTCACCTCCAGTAGAGGGAAGACCACTGATCATCTATTTAACAGTCCTGGAAGACTCAATGGATTGTGTACTTGGCCAACAAGACGAAACAAAAAGAAAAGAGTCTGCCATCTACTATCAGAACCAGAAGTTTACCGAATGTGAAACTCGGTATACTATGCTTGAGAAAACTTGTTGTGCTATGGCTTGGGCAGCCAAACGTCTTCGCTAGTATATGATTTGTCACACTACTTGGTTAATCTCTGAAATGGATCTGATCAAGTACGTCTTTGAAAAACCTGCTCTCACAGGAAGAATCGCCCGCTGGCAGATGTTGTTATCAGAATACAACATCGAGTACCATGCTCAGAAAGCCGTCAAAGAAAGTATTTTAACCGATCATTTGGCTCATCAACCAATTGACGATCAGGAATCAGTCGAATTTGACTTCCCAGACGAAGATGCCGTGTACTTGAAAATGAAAGATTGCGATGAACCGCTACCCAGTGAAGGGCCAGAACCAAGTTCCTAATGGGTATTAATCTTTGACGGAGCTGTCAACAATTATGGAAACGGAATTGGGGCAATCATTATAACACCTTAGGGTACCCACATTCCTTTCACCGTCCAACTGACATTCAAGTGTACAAACAACGAGGCCGAATACGAAGCTTGTATCACAAGTCTCAAAGAAGCAATTGACTTAAGGATAAAGAATTTGGATGTATATGGAGACTCAGCCCTGGTTATCAATCAGATCAAAGGAGATTGGAACACATACCAATCAGGAATGATTCCTTACAAAGACAATGCGAGAAGGTTGTTACCATTCTTCAACAGAATCGAGCTTCACCATATCCCTCGTGAAGAGAATCACATGGCTGATGCACTAGCCACTCTCTCTTCCATGATTAGTGTAGGTCAATGGAATGACATACCTAAGATTGACATAATGCACCTAGAAAGGCCCGCTTACATTTTCATAATTGAAGCAGTCATAGATGACAAACCATGGTATCACGATATCAAATTCTTCCTTCAAAGACAAGAGTACTCGCCTGGGGCATCAAGAAAAGATAGGAAGACTCTCAGAAGACTGGCTGGCTACTTCTTCCTGAACAGTGATACACTCTATAAAAGAAACTTAGACATGGTTTTGCTTAGATGTGTAGACACACAAAAAGCAAACATGTTGATGAAAGAAATTCACGAAGGATTCTTTGGCACTCATGCCAACGGACACACAATGGCGAGGAAAATTCTGAGAGCAGGATACTATTGGTTGACAATGGAATTTGATTGCTACAAGTACATGAGGAAATGTTACAAGTGTCAGATATACGCAGACAAAATCCATGTACCGCCAACATATCTCAAAAGTTCTCTCTTCCCCATGGCCTTTTTCCATATGGGGAATCAACATGATTGGCATGATTGAACCCAAAGCTTCAAATGGACATCGGTTCATCCTGGTAGCCATTGACTACTTCACCAAGTGGGTCGAAGTAGTGTCATACCCCAATGTAACCAGACAAGTGGTAGTCCGCTTTATATAAAACAATCTCATATGCCGTTATGGTGTTCCAAGCCAGATCATTACTGATAATGGATCTAACTTGAACAATAAGATGATGAAAGAGTTGTGTGCTGAGTTTAAAATCGAACACCATAACTCATCTCCCTACCGGCGTAAGATGAACGGAGCGGTAGAAGCGGTTAACAAGAACATCAAGAAGATTATTCAAAAGATGGTTGTAACCTACAAAGACTGGCACGAGATGCTACCCTTTGCTCTTCACGGTTATCGCACATCTGTCTGCACTTCAACAAGGGCAACCCCTTTCTCTCTAGTATATGGGATAGAAGCAGTAGAAGTAGAGATCCCATCAATTTGGGTATTGATGGAAGCCAAGCTAACAGAGGCTGAATGGTGTCAAAGTCGACACGATGAACTGAACCTAATCGAAGAAAAATGAATAACGGCTCTATGCCACAGTCAGTTGTATCAGCAAAGAATGAAGAAGGCGTTCGAAAAAAAGGTTCGACCCTGTGTCTTCAGGAAAGGAGACCTCGTGCTTAAAAAGATACAATCATTCCTCACTGATTCTCGAGGCAAATGGACTCTGAATTATGACGGCCCTTATGTGGTCAAGAAAGCCTTCTCAGGCGGCGCGTTGAGACTCGCAACCATGGACGGAGAGGAATTTTCCTACCCTACAAATGTTGACATAGTCAAGAAATACTTCGCCTAAATAAGAAAAAATGTCTCGGTGGATTGAAAACCCGAAAGGGCGGTCCAGGCAAAAATTAGAGCCATAAGCAAAAAAAAAAATCTTCCCGATGGATTGGAAATCTCAAAAGACAATCCAGGCAAAAGTTAGGGATTAATGGAAAGTAACTACATTCAACAAGGTTAAATCCCCAGTGGTAGTGCCATTCATCAAAAACTTCCAGTCGAGGTCATCTTCGCCAGAAGCTCAAGATGTCCAGAATTCAAAGTTGGTAGAAGGATAACGGTCGGTATGTTTCAATGTAGCCCCTTTTCCCTTAAATTACCATTTTCTAAAGTTTGTAAATACTCTATGGGATCACGCGCTTGGATGATTTCCATCCTATCAATAAAATATGAGCCCTAGTGCTTTTGTTTGCAATTCTTATTGTTTTAGCTTTACAGAATGACATTTTTTATGATCAATGATTCTTGAAATAAAACAAAAAATGAATTTACTTGTCAAAATTTTGCTGCTTTTAAAATAAAGATGGCAATTCTTTTGATTGTTGAACATTGAAATAATATCGATCGCTTCTCTAAAGGTGATTGAACCTCAAAGTGCAGAATCAAAGTACTCCTTCTAAACCAGTGCACCTGAATGAAGGATCAACTGTGTCAGAGACCGTGTTTCATCTGACATCCCCGACAGAGTACGTATCTCTTAAGACCGATTGAACAATTATTTCTCCCCACGGGGACTGTCTCTCCTAAGTAAGGCATTATTGCTATCTTGGAACATTGATACTTTTTGTCCCCCACCGTGGCCGAGTATCCAGTCGTGTTCATCCACTAATCTATATGTCGCGTCAGTTTTGTCAGCATAAGCATAAACATACATACATCATGCATCTTTGATTCACATTCATATTCATATTGCATCACTATCACTATGGTCAGTCTTATCCCCAAGTGATAAAGTCCTCTTATCAATCGAGTTGTCAGTCATTTCCTCGTCAGGAAAAATGTCACCTAAACAATCTCTCCCCCAATTTATTTCTGGATTGGAGACGGTCCCCGACCACTTTGATAACTTGAACCTCTGAAAGGCAAGAAGGCATTTGACAAACGTCACTCTTCACCATTGAAGATGATATTTTCGCTTTCCTGGAATAAGGGATATCCCCAGAGGAAGCCTTCTAACCAAAGACTCTCGGCATTACAGCGGTTTCTCTCCGAAAGGTTTGGTGTCAACAAGGTCATCATCACCTCCAAATTGGATGACATCACATGGCATTTCTCCGAAAAGATCTAGAAGAAAAGTATGATATAGTATCCCCAAGCGAAAAGCAGTCTTTCAAGAGACTCGTTTTTCCCAGTAGAGTCAACAAATGGCGTCTCCAATAGAGAAGTTTGGACACCTCTACAGCTCAGACAAATGGGTACCCCCAGCAAGTCTGACATCAAAATCTTTTCCACCAAATGGAGTTTCCCTCGGTAGTAAAACTCGGCGAGAAGTTTGATGAAAACCGCTTTAAATAGCATCCCTTGTCAAGGAAGAAACTCGACAAGAAGAAAGTGAGACCAGTTCCGTGGCTAAAGACCAGGATCGAGGGGAAGTTTATTTTAGAAACTGAGACCAATTCCGTGGCTGAAGACCAAGATCGAGGGGAAGTTTATTTCAGAAACTGAGACCAGTTCCGTGGCTGAAGACTAGGATCGAGGGGAAGTTTATTTAAAAAAAACTAAGACCAGTTCCGTGGATGAAGATCAGGATCGAGGGGAAGTTTATTGACAAAAGAAACTAAAACCAATTCCTTGGCTAAAAACCAGGACCGAGGGGAAGTTTTACCCTTTTCTAAGCATCATCGCTTTGCAAAAGAAGATGGATGAGCGAATTGCCATTCATAACCATCGTCAAAATTTTGGGTATTCCGATATTTAATCCTCTTGCACCCCAAATGCCCGAATACCTTCGCCATTTACACCTTCGGGTCCAAGAAAATTAAATAGGGGCATCTATCATACCCCAAATTTTGACCATCAAGATTTCCTATCATTGTGCAAATCATCACCATAATATGGATGTACCATCATGCCTCATCAATCTCCTCAAAGATGGGTGAGCATTCACCACAATCAAGAATTAGGGTTTTAAGCCCTCTCAGAGCACTTAGACAAAGGATCAATCAAGAAATGACATGATCTTCAACTTGTCTAACCTCTTAAACACTCATAAGGGATCAAGAGGACTCCCACATCAAGAATCAAGCACAGTGTTGCAACATTCCAAGTGGATCAAGCCTCAAGATCGCCAGTGTCACCAAATTAGGGTTTTGGTCGACCAAGGCCTCCAGATGAAAAGTTTCACCTACGAATAAGCCAGTGCTTCAAAGCACATCCCAAGATACTCAAAGGGACCCCATGGACCCAATCATCAAGTCAATTTAGCCTCAGGGGATGCATTTACCAAAAATCAGGAATTAGGGTTTCTTGACCTAATTCACCCCTAAGTTGACTTTTGAGGCAAAGCATGAGCCAAGACCTCAAGACATGACTTGAGGGCTTCAAATATACCACATTGATCCATTTACAACAATGGATTAATCCAGGAAGCTTGATTCACAAGTTTCATTTTTAACAAATATGGTTCCCCTAAGTAAAAAGTAATGTTAATGTATGGTATTGGTCATCATTCATTAAGAAAATTCAAGAAAAGCGAGGTTTCTTGCAAAAGGGGCAACCATGAGAAACCAAAAATTTTCTAAGTTATGGAGCAAAAATGGTTTTGGTACCAACTTCCAAGGATCATAACTTTTGATCCAAGCAGCCATTTTGGGTGATCCAAAGCTGGATTTGTAGGTCTTGCTACACTCTACAAAAGCTTTAACTACTTCAGACTCCAATTCTTCATGGATTTTGAGTTATGGAGTGATCAAAATGACAAAAACATGAAAATGACACTTTTTCCAACACTTAGTGAAAATCTGCCTAAGTTACCAGCCTTGAACATCAATGTTCATGGGGATTTTTCAATGGGATCCAAATAGTTTCAAAACAAACTATGATCACACATGTTTTATATCATATGAGGGCTTTCTAAAAAGCACAAGAGCCTCCCATAACTCAAACTGAGCAAGGAGATATGATCCCCTCAAAATCACCATTTCCAACTGCCTTGTACAAGGCAGAATTTGGTGTTTTGCTCGATTTGGCAAATTTGGACAACTCTAAGCCTTGTCATCCATTTGGACACATCTAAGGATAAAACAAAAGGAGAATGATCTGATCCCCAAGCCTCCAAAGTCCAAGAATCTACACATAGCCATAACAAACCTAAAAAGGCTAAAAAGGTGCTAAGACTCCAATTTTGTTTCCAAGTATTCAATGGATGCACCAAGGTGGTATGGACTGGCACATTCCTAACTGAATGAGTCAAGAATCAGCACTGAATCAAAGGACCATAGGCTTGTGCCCTAACCTCAAGTCAATGGCTAGAGGAGACTTAAGATTCCTTTTGCTCAACATTGGCCAAAGGCCTGCTGCAACTTCCATTCACTATTGATGCCAAAACAAACTTGACACACTATAAATAGAGCTCAATTGTGATTAGTTTGAGTACACCAAAGTACTACAACTGATGCTTTCCTCAAAATCCCTCTCTTTAGGCCAAACTGCCTTCTTTTGCAAGTCATCTCTGAGTTTTTGAGTTAGAGAGCAATTCCACCATAACTCATGATCCAAACACATCCAATATGTCATATCTAAGTTGTCAAAACACTCACTTGTGACCTGAAACACCAAAATCAGAAAATCCATCTCCAAAACGTCAAAATTGGACTTTTCTGCATTTTTCAAGCCATGTCTTGATTAAGTCACCTCCAAAGCCAAACCAGGCATCAAACATACTTCAAATATCATCCTCAAACTGTCCCAAGTGGTTTCCCTCATCTGGAACACCATTTGAGAGAGTTGCTATTTTGGTCACTTTGCCACTTTTGCAAGAAAGAGCCTAATACTTGTTCCTGAGGATTCCAGCTGGTTTTGATCATCCTAAAAGCTTCTAAGGGATCAAGAGGTTTCAAAGCATTGGATCACTTCTGGCACAAGGAATTTGACAGATAGCACAAGGAGCTCCAAGAGGTAAGTGCATGACAACTTGAACTTTTTGAATTATGCATTGGTTTGAAGTCCACTGATCATAGACATCTCATACATATCATATATGTTGTGTTTGAACCAATTCACCATGCTATTAGTGTGTATATGATGTGTTAGCATAGAAAATACAAATCCTGGCACTTTTTGAAACCACTATCGGATTTTTAGATAGAGGCATCTTCTGAAAAATCTAAAGACACCATTGGATTCCTCATGAAATTCTAGGTCAGATGCACCTAAATTTTGTCCCAATCCATGGAGAAATGAGCAAATTACAACCTTCATGCAAATCCACCATGACTTGGTTTCTTGCCTTGGTCAGGCCTAGAAACCAGGCCATCCTTATGTATTAATGGGGTGGTTTTGATACACAGATGTATCACCACCCCAGTGTTAGCGCGCGCATGTGTTTGTCTTGGAGGTCTTGGGTTCAAACCCCACCCAGACCATTTTTGCCATTTTCCATATTATGTTATTTTTGTTATTTTTATGGTTTTTGTTAATTAATTCCAAAATTAATTTCTCTCTCAATTTTAATTATTTTTTATTGGTTCTTTTTGAAAAAAATCACAAAAATTTTAAAATATTTTATTCCACAAAAAAATCAAATTTATGTTATTTATTTAATATAGTTGATATTTTTGTAAATAAATTCATTTTTTTATTGTTTTTAAAACTTTCAAAAAATGAATTTTCATCTTGAAAATCAAAACCAAATGAGTTTTAATTCATCTTGTGATTAAAACCTCATTTTTCAAACCTAAACCAAAAATCACAAGTTGTTTACTCAAACTTATTTGGTGTTTTTATCATTTTTTACTAATTTTTCTTTTAAAAGTTACTTTAAAAATAAAATTAGGGTTTCTTGGATTTTGATCTTTTTCAAAACATTTTTCAAACTCTTTTGGGCCTCTTGATAGAGTGTAAGTCCCATCCTTTGTAAATAAATAAAATTGGGCCTCAGTCATTGTATAAGTCTCATGTATTTTCAAAAATCTCGGCGCGATCGTCGCCCTTTTTAAAACAAAGGTCACATGGGCCTCACCTTGAGTTGCAAGCCCCATCACTTGTACAAAAATAAACTTTGGGCCTCTCCTTGAGTTGTAAGACCCAACCCTCTTTGTAAATAAAACCTTTTTGGGCCTCAGTCATTGTATAAGTCCCAATACAGTTTACAAAACAACGGTACGATTACTTTTTTTCACCTAGGCCTCTCCTTGAGTATAAGCCCCAACAATCTTTTCAAAAACAACTTCCCTTTTGATTTAGGTTCAAACTCATAGTTGTTATCAAAACTTTCTTCAATTTCTTGAACAACTAACCATACAACTGTTACTATGGAAGCTTGCTCACTTGTAAGTTTTTATCAGCTTTCTTTACATGCTTTCATATATATATATATATATATTTGTCTGTATTGCCGGAAGCTTGCTCACCTGTAAGTCCTTCTTTCATATCCTTTTAAATACTTGTCATATATCAACTGTATATGTTTGTATATCTGTTTAGAGTTTTCCCCGGTAATTAGGTCTAGAACTAGATAAAGCCAGTGGTCACTCTTTCAACACAGTCAAAACTAGTTCCCCATAGAAATTCCAAATACAGTCTTGCCTTCTCTTGGGCTTAAACAATATGGAACAAAGAGAAAGACATTATTCCCAGTGAAACTTTTCTCAGGCTGTCACTATTAGAAATTGTCAAAGAAATTTATTTCCCCCAGAGAGAATTAATTCTCGGTGAAACCTCTCTTGAATATCTTCAAACCCTAGAACTGTTCATTAAAGAAAAGATTATTCCCGGTGAAAATTTTCTTGAACTCTTTTTAAGTTTGGACCCACAGGCTTCCTAAAAGCATCCCCACCTCCTCTTGGGCTTTGTACAAGGACCCTCAGGCTTCTTATAAGTTCTTATGCCTTCTCTTGGGCTTAATACAAGGACCCTGAAGATCTCTTACAGGGATAGGACAGAACTTAGTCATCCTTTGTTAGAGCTGTCTTTCTAAAGAGTCAAAACCTCAGACCAATTTTAGGGTTGATTCTCATCCCTTAAAACACATGCCTCCTATTGGGCATCATACAAAGATAAACTCTTCCATAACATTAGACTTGGACAGTCTAATCTCCTCTTGGATCTCAAAGACATTCTCAAGTTCCTTACAAAATACATAAAAACACTGATCATTCGATCAATCTCCGGTAGAGTTAAAACCCTGGTGGGTTCAAAAACTTAATCTTTCATCCTAAATTTCCCCAGCTAGAGTCAAATCACTGCCAATAAGCTTTTATCAGAACCTCAAGGCATCTGATACCCCAACTCTTCTTGAACCCTCAACAAGAGTTGAGTCCCCATTTTGGACCTGCCTCTGGATCTCAATAATCCTTAGCAGAAGTCAGCCTCCTCTTAGGCTTTGTATAATGAATTTCCTCAGCAGAATTAGCCCCAAAAACACCCTTTTGTTGAGTCCATCTTCTTTCTTAAAACACTCTCTTGTTGAGTTGACCATTTTTAGCCTCAATCTTGGGCTTTGTAGAAGACAAACAAAGTACTCTCCTGTTGAGTCAATCACCTTTCCACACTCTCTTGCTGAGTCAGTGGTACAAAACATAAACACTCTCTTGTTGAGTTAATTACCTTGAGGCACTCTCTTGTTGAGTCGACCCCTTTTAGCCTCCTCTTAGGCTTTGTATAATGATTTCTCCAGCTTGTTCAGCCTCAATCTTGGGCTTTGTACAAGACACCATAAATATCTTCCCAGCGGAGTCAATTCCTCCTAGCCTTTCTTTTAGGCTTTAGGAGTTAATCTCCCTAAGCATAGTTAATACTCTCTCTTCAGCCTTCTCTTAGGCTTTGTATAATGATCTTTCTCAGTAGAGTTAGCCTCAATCTTGGGCTTTGTACAAGACAAATCATACTCTCCAGTTGAGTCAGTCAAGTCCTTTTAGCCACAATCTTGGGCTTTGTACAAGACAAATAAAACCTCTCACCAGTAGAGTTAGTTTCCCCTTTTAGCCTCAATCTTGGGCTTTGTACAAGACAGACAAAATATTTCCCCGGAAAAGTCAACTTTCAGCCTCCTCTTAGGCTTTGTATAATGATATCCCCAAAAGAGCCAATTATCTTTTAGCCTTAATCTTGGGCTTTGTACAAAATAGATAAACACTCTCTTGTTGAGTCAGTCTTTTCTAGCCTCCTCTTAGGCTTTGTATAAGGACTTCCACAGTGGAGTCAATCAATCTCTTATCGAAATCTTAGCGAGCATACCAATCAAAACCTTTAGGTCCAGAACCTTCATACCAATCAAACTGAGGTCCAGTACCTCACCAAAAATCATCGAAAACTCACACACTCTCTCTCTCTCTCTCTCAAACATCTCCCAAAGAAGAAAATTTCCCATTTTATAGATGAACACCATCAAGTACAAAGCAGAACCTAATTGCTAACAACCTGTGGATAACCACATATAGGATGGGTAATTGACAACTCCCCATTGTATAACCTGACCTCGAACTCCCTGAATCTCTCTTAGCATCTGTTAAGTTAAACATTCGCGTGCAATGTTAGTTTTAGATAGCTTCTCTTTCCCTTCCAGCTTCACAGGATAAATAAGAAATCAGAAAGTAACACCCCTACTCCTACCATTGCGGTGAGGAGAAACACATGGCGATAAGGTGGTCGCGTCACCGACAAAAATCGTACGCTACATCAGTCCCTTCTTCACTGTACCTGAGATTCAAGTCCACTCTCACCGTAATCACCGTTCTTCAATCAATTCAGATTCCTTAACAGGACAAATTTTAATTTACAATTTTCATTTTCTTCGTCAAATCGTTTTCCATTCTTACTTCTTTATAAAACACATGACACCATTTTAAGGACACAAAAAACGGTCATGTGTTGCTAAATTGAAAAAAAATATATTTATAATATCAAAACATTAATTAATAAATGAATGAAGTGAATAATTAATAACAAAAAAAATGTTATTTAGAAACCCACATCTCATTACCGTTTTGAAAACTAAAATATATATAAAAGGTACTGATACATATAATAAGTATTAGAGGAAATTACACCCATCTTCCCTAAGTTCTATTAAAATAACATTAACACTCACTACTACAAAACGCGCAAACAACAACGTCCAAGTCATCATGGTTCTTCCAAAAACCGTTGTGATATCTCTAAACTCAGGCGCTAACTTTATATTATATTTTTTAATTAAAAATTTATATGGTATAATAACGGTTGTAAGTATAACCGATATGATGAAATCAATCTTTCATGTGTTCGAACCTCAGCTGTGGCAAATTTTTTTTTCATTTAACGTTAAGACGCTCCTTTCTTTTTTATTTATTTTTAAATAAGGGATATCACTATGATTATTATGGGTAACCGTTGTTGGAAATTCACCACACCCTATGATGATTTCGCTTCAATCTTGATCTCAAGATTGATCACCAACCCACAAATAATACGTAATGAAAATGAAGAACAAAGGAAGAACAAGAACAGCAAGAAAAGAAAACGAGAGAGAACAGAAATATTTGGAGAAAAGAATGTTACCCACGAACTGTGGGATTTTGAATCTATTGCACTTTCACTTGCTACCCGCAAACTGTGAATACAATTGTTGTGTTTACAATGCAAGGGATACTCCCTTTATATAGATTTAGATTTACAAAGACCCAAAACTCTAAAAGCCCAAAATATCAAATCTAATCTAAATAATATCAAATCTAATCTAATTAAAACAGAATCCAATCAAATCTAATCTAAGATGCATCTGTCGAAACAATTCGACACTCATAGGTAATTCGACACATGCTAGTTTCGACACACTATGAATTACAATTTAACAACCGTCGTGATATAGTTTACTATTATTTAAAATATAAAATATAATTACGGTTATAATTTTAAACCGTAACGAAAAGTGATATTTTCTAATATATAAATGAAACTATCTGTTGCCCAGTTCATAACAGTCGTTTCTCTCTAAAGAAAACCCTAACACAACCCTCTCCTCTCATGAATCTTAACCAATACTGTTACAAGTTGTTGGTGCAGAATAGCGGCAAGCAACAAAAAGATTTGGAAGTATTTTTCTGGGAATTATCGTGTCCACAGAGATCGGTTCTTGAACTGCCGTTCGACAATTTAATTGTTAATGAGTTTGGTGTAAAATGGTTTTAAGGTAAATGCGGGAAAGTAAATAAAAACATAAAAACTAATTCATTCTTCAAACAGACGAACTTATCAGGCGTGTATATATTCGACTCATCACAGACTTAAACTTACTGACCAATTACACTCAACTTACAATACTCCTCAATATCACCCGGTATCACTCACAACAGTGTCCATCTCTGGCACACTGAGTTGAGAAATCACCCGTATCACTCTCTTCGTCACTCTCGCGCACGAAGCCTCGAGACACGGACGTCATTAAGTTTCGAAACCCTTACGGATTACAATTTAACACACCACCTAATTTCGACACTCCTAGGTAATTTGACACATGCTAGTTTCGACACACTATGAATTACAATTTAACACACCACCTAATTCATTGTGTCTAAACTATCTACATTCATCATCGATCTTAGCTTCTTGAATACTTCGACCTGCACTCCCTTCTTCATGATATTTGTAATCTGATTCTCAGTTCTGCAGTGTTCCAAATTCATCTTCCCTTCTGCTACCTGCTCTCGAAGATAATGGAACCTCATTTCTATGTGCTTGCTTCGACTGTGAGCTATTGGATTCTTCGCCAAATTGATAGCTGACATGCTGTCAATCTTCATGGTAATTGCTCCATGATTCTTCCCTGTAATCTCTTCGACCAAGTTCACCATCCAGGTTGCTTGACATGCACAAAGAAAAGCAGCTATATATTCTGCTTCGCATGATGACAATGCCACTACTGGCTCCTTTCTTGAACACCAAGCAACTGGTGCACCACCTAACATAAACACATATCCAGCTGTGGATTTTCTATCTTCTGCATCACTACACCAGCTAGAGTCTATGTATCCCACTAACTTGCATTCTTTCCCTTCGTCAGCTGCAGGAAATAAAATGCCATAGTCGAGAGTCCCTTTCAGATACCTCAGTATCCCCTTCGTTGCTGTTAGGTGTGATACCTTTGGCTTTTGCATGACTCTACTTACCATACCAACACTGTATGCTAAGTCAGGCCTTGTGTGACAAAGGGATTTAAGTGACCCAATAAGTCCTCTGTATTGGGTTGGGTCGACATCATCTTCGTCTGGATCCTTCGACAGTTGCAGTCTGGTCTCAGTTGGAGTCGAAGTTGAGTTGAAATCTTGCATCTCAAATCTCTTGAGTATTTCGCCTGCATATCTTCGTTGGTGCATCATCAAACCTCTACTATTCTTGTAGAATTCGATGCCAAGGAAATATGATAGATCTCCCAAGTCTAACATTTCAAACTCCTTGCTTAGATCATGTTTGAAATCTTCGATCTCCTTCTTGCAACTTCCTGCTATCAACAAATCATCGACATAGAGACATAGTATAAGTAATTCGCCATTGCTTCTTCTTATATATACTCCATGCTCAGTTGTACACTTCACAAATTCCTTTTCCCTTAAGAAGCTGTCGATTTTCTTATTCCAAGCTCTTGGAGCTTGCTTAAGTCCATACAGGGCTTTATGCAGCCTGTACACTTTTCCTTCTTCGCCTCGTTTCACATACCCAGCTGGTTGTGCAACATAAACTTCTTCATCTAGGGGACCATTAAGGAATGCACACTTCACGTCCATCTGACATGTGTGCCACTTGTTCATATTTGCTAGATAAACAACCAACCTGGTTGTTTCGATTCTAGCAACAGGTGCAAACACTTCATCGAAGTCGATTCCTTCCTTCTGAAGAAATCCTTTCGCCACAAGTCTCGCCTTGTGTCGAGTTACTTCCCCTCTAGGATTTACCTTCACCTTGTAAACCCACTTCACATCAATTGCCTTCTTGCCTTGAGGAAATTCGACAAGTGACCATGTGTTGTTGACTTCGATGGACTCTAACTCTTCATTCATTGCTTTCACCCACTTCGAATCTTTCAATGCCTCAACTGCATTGACTGGTTCATCATCTGCGTAGAAAGAATAATGTACCAGCTCACCTTCTTCATCGACCACATCATCTGATGTAATTACACATTCTTGCAACCTTGCAGGCATGGGTCTTGTTCGTCGAGGTCTGCTTGAACCTGCTTCATCTGCAACTGGTTCACGTCGAACTTCTCTTTCGACTTCAGTGACTGGTTCTTCACAAGAGATTCTCACTGAATCCTTCTTGCCTTTCTCTTTCCAATCCCATTCTTTAAGCTCATCTATGATCACGTCCCTGCTGATCACTGTAACACCCCCTTCTATACCCCCAAGCTATTAAAGCGATAAATAAAATTCAAAATTTCATCAGAGTATAATTAAACATACCCGGCATAGACCGAGGGGTCACATCAATTTGAAACAAACATACAACACCTGCTCATAAAGATATGCAACAATTTAGGTAGTAATACACCCACAATCCAATTACAGAATATAAGCGGAAAATCCGTAACTGAATATCAACTTATATATATATCATGAAAGTTTGTCATACATCAAGTCATACATGTACAATCCAAAAGATACATATACATAGTACAAAATAATCACAAACGGCCACCCTAACTACCCGGTGTCACATTCCAGAGCCGACCGACAAAAGAATGAAGACGTAATGCTTCACAAAAAGACCTTCAGCAACTCTAATCTGCAATGCCTCATAGAGCATTATAAAACAGCAGAAGGGTGAGAAAAACAATCATAATACAATTGTATATAATTATATATTCACACAGAAATACACAGGTAAAACATTCTCACCACAAATGCACCACAATCAAATATAACACAACACAGTACAATTCTCAAGTATCAAATACCACTACACATCAATCATACACAATGCACTCATCATCCATACAATTACACATATTCCATCTCATCAATCACATTAACAATTCCATGCACATTTAATCCATGATTTATACAAATGCATAGAGACCGACACAATGACTCTATGCACATGCCATGCGGTACCGACTTCCAATATTTCTCATCACTAGTTCACTCAGGAACTCTGCTAGAATCATCGCTCGTTACTGAGGATCACTCAAGTAACACCCCGTCGGGCCTATGATGTTCCCCGTCGCTTTAGGTCCTCCTGGTATAAGGCACACGACGTTTATGGATTGCTTTAGGTCCTCTCGGTATAAGGCGCATAATCCGATCGCTCACACCCCACATGGGCACATGATCGTCTATAACCATCGCTTTAGGTCCTCTTATTTTTAAGGCGCACGATATATCAAATCGCTTTAGGTCCTCTTATTTTTAAGGCGCACAATGTTATAGCAGATTCCCTCTGGAATCAATCTGTCACTCAGGACGTCACAAGAATGCATATCATGATGCTTGGCATACAATGACTCATGACATTTAATATGCACACATATACACATCCATAATCATGCATATATCTACAATTACCATACATCGCATTTTCTCGGCGCAAGGCCACCAACCATCATCACAATATGTATTTCATGCAATTTCATCACCCAACAGTACACAAGTCATACAATATCTACACCAACAACATATTGCACTTACACACCAAGTTCACACACTTATACGGCAAAAGTCGACAAGAAAACAACACATTTTCTAATTCTCAACATAATTTAATCGGCCAACAATCTCAAAACCATCATCATAATAAAGTACATTTTATAAACTTTCTAACGCATCAAACCACGCCTCCAACCGAACCACGGATCAAAAATTACAAAGAAAACAAATTGGGAAAAGCTGCTACATTCGCAGTGCGAAGCTCCTAGCGAGTCCTTTGCTACTTCATTCGCAGTGCGAATGTCCCAGTGAACCAAGGCAGAAGCAAAAATAGCCTAGAAAATTCCCAACGTTCGCAGTGCGAACCATCCAGCGAATGCTCGCTACCCCATTCGCAGTACGAACCCTCCAGCGAACAGTGGCAGAATGAAAAATAATACAACGTTCGCAGTGCGAACATCACGCGAACGCTCGCCACCCATTCGCTGGCCATTCGCAGTGCGAACCTGCGATTTCAGCAAAACCCAGCAGCGCACCAGTTCATCCAAACATGACATTTTCTCAACCCAAACATTTCCAAACCAACATATGACAATCAAAACATAACTAAATCATGATAACAAGTATTCTACTACGTTTACACCGATTTTCAACCGCGAAACCATCGATTTCTAACAAAATTCTCATTTCCAACCTAGAACTCAAAGCTATGGAAAAGCAAGAAAACATCCAAGCAAACACATACATAATCATACACAAACATAGTATAATCGAGTTTCGCACCCTTACCCGATTTAATCGTGTTCTAGAAAGTCGGTTGATTGATTTCCAAGTTTTCTCAAAATTCTCTCTTTTCTTCTTTCTCTTCTCTTCTCTTCTTTTCTCTTTTTCTTCTTTTCCTTACTATTTTCTCTCTTTCTATTTTCTATTATATTCTAACTAAACAAAATAAATCAAAATGCCCAAAATACCCCTACCCTCAAATATCTCGCAAATGTTCCCAAAACACGATAAAATATATTCACGACGAAAAATAACATATTTTCACATAAAAGTCAGAAATAAAATAATATAATAATAAAATAATCAAAAACGACTCAATTAAATAAAAACTGACAAAACTGGGGCGTTACAATCACTACCTGCTTATTCACTGGGTCGAACAACTTGTAACCTCCAGTCGAATGATATCCTATCAAGATCATCTGATTTGACTTGTCATCAAGCTTCCTTCTCAACTGATCTGGCACATGTCTATGTGCTATAGATCCAAACACTTTTAAGTGACTGAGACTAGGCTTGTCACCAGACCAACATTCTTCTGGTGTGACTCCTTCAAACTTCTTCGTCGGACATCTGTTCAAAAGATATGTTGCTGTTGAAACTGCTTCTCCCCATAATTATTTGGGTAGATGCTTTCCATTCAACATACTTCTTACCATGTTCATGATGGTTCTGTTCTTGCGTTCTGAAATCCCATTCTGCTGTGGAGTGTAGGGTGACACCACCTCATGCACAATCCCTTCTTTTCTACACAATGTATCGAATTCTTTCGACACATATTCTCCACCACCATCAGTTCTCAGAGTTTTCAACCTTCGACCACTCTGTCTTTCGACCATGGATTTGAATCTGACAAATACCTCAAACACATCACTTTTCTTCATGATGAGGTAAGTCCATAACTTTCGACTGAAGTCATCTATGAACGTGACAAAATATCTGTTGCCACCAATCGAATCCACCTGGATTGGACCACATACATCAGAGTATATGACTTCAAGAATTGCCTTTGACTTCCTTCCTGCATCCTTGCTGAAGCTATTCTTGTGTTGTTTCGACTGAACACACTCTTCACAGACTTCACTAGGAATGTCGATTTCTGGTAATCCTGAAACCATATTTCTTCTCTTCAGTTCTCTGATGTCATTGAAGTTGAGATGGCCTAGTCGAAAGTGCCATAACCACTCATCTTTGCTGGCTGCTGTTGCTAGACACTTGTGCTCCATCACATTGAGTTCAATCTTGAAGGTCCTATTCTGAGACATTGGAGCCTTCAAGATCAACCTACCACCTGCGTCGAGAACTCTCATCATCTTGTCTTCGATAACTACCTTGTAGTTCTTTTCGACTAGCTGCCCTATACTGAGCAAATTACTCTTCATGCCTGGTATGTACAACACATTGGAAATTGTTGACCTTTTGCCATCTTTCCTCATAATCAGAACATCACCAACACCTTCAGCTGCTAGAGTGTTGTCATTTACAAACTTCACTGTGTTCTTCGACGAGGGCTTCATGTTGACAAACCAATCTTTCCTTCCAGTCATGTGTGATGAGCATCCTGAGTCCAAGTACCACTGATCTTGGAATCTCTCTTCATCTTTCGTTGTGACCATCAGCAACGTCTCTTCTTCTTCATGCTTCGCCAGATTTGCATTAGTTTCTTGATTTTTCTTCTTTTCTGGACAGTTACTAACATAATGGCCATATTTCTGACAATTGAAACATTGAATGTGACTTTTGTCTGGCTTTCGACCACCACCTCTTCCTCTACCTGCAGCACCACCTCTTTGGTTGCCTTGGTTCCAAGGTTTCTTCTGAGTCGAATTACTGCCTCCTCTATATTTGTTGCCATTCACGTTTCCTTTGCCTTTCCTTTCCTTTTCTGACTGCGCCTGCAAAGCCATATCACTCTTCGACTTTCCTGCAGCTCTCTCAGCCATCCTTTGTTCATGAGACTCAAGCGTCCCTTGAAGCTCTTCCTTCGTCAATACTGACAAGTCTTTCTAATCTTCTATGGCTACTACCTCGTGGTCGAACTTAGGAGTCAACGATCTCAAAATCTTTGAGACTACTGCTTTCGTCGTCAGCGTTTCTCCACATACTTTGATTTGATTCACCAGTTTTGTAACTCTGGTGAAGAAATCTGTAATACTTTTGTTGTCTTCCATCTGAAGCAACTCATAGGTTCTCTTGTGAGTTTGTAACCACACCTCTTTCACCTTTTCTGTGCCTCCAAATGACTTTTCAAGAATCTCCCATGCTTCCTTTGTTGATTCTGCATCGCTAACTTTTTCAAAGTTATCTGGATCAACATATTGATGGATTATAAACAGCGCTTTATAATCTTTCTTCTTCAAATCTTTGAGTGCAGCCTTTTCTTGATCCGTCGTGTTTTCCCCAAGCGGTGTTACTCCTTCCTTCACAAGATCCCACAGATCTTGATAACAGAAAACCACCTTGATCTGCTTGCACCAATTCTCATAATTATCTTTCTTGAGAATTGGTAGGGTTGCCGGAAAGTGCCCATTTGAATGATTCATAGCCATCACGATTTTCCTCCTTGAATCGCAACCGGAGCTCTAGATACCAGATGTTGGAAATTCACCACACCCTATGATGATTTCGCTTCAATCTTGATCTCAAGATTGATCACCAACCCACAAACAATACGTAATGACAATGAAGAACAAAGGAAGAAGAAGAAGAAGAAACAAGCTAACAGCAAGAAAGAAAAGAGAGAGAAGAGAAATATTTGGAGAAAAGTGTTTCTACCCACGAATTGTGGGATTTCTTCTATTGCACTTTCACTTGCTACCCGGAAACTGTGAAAACAATTATTGTGTTTACAATGCAAGGGATACTCCCTTTATATAGATTTAGATTTACAAAGGCCCAAAACTCTAAAAGCCCAAAATATCAAATCTAATCTAAATCATATAAAATCTAATCTAATTAAAACAGAATCCAATCAAATCTAATCTAAGATGCATCTGTCGAAACAATTCGACACTCATAGGTAATTCGACACATGCTAGTTTCGACACACTATGAATTACAATTTAACAACCGTCGTGATATAGTTTACTATTATTTAAAATATAAAATATAATTACGGTTATAATTTTAAACCGTAACGAAAATTGATATTTTCTCATATATAAATGAAACTATCTGTTGCCCAGTTCATAACAGTCGTTTCTCTCTAAAGAAAACCCTAACACAACCCTCTCCTCTCATGAATCTTAACCAATATTGTTACAAGTTGTTGGTGCGGAATAGCGGCAAGCAACAAAAAGATTTGGAAGTATTTTTTCGGGAATTATCGTGTCCACAGAGATCGGTTCTTGAACTGCCGTTCGACAATTTAATTGTTAACGAGTTTGGTTTAAAATGGTTTTAAGGTAAATGCGGGAAAGTAAATAAAAACATAAAAACTAATTCATTCTTCAAACAGACGAACTTATCAGGCGTGTATATATTCGACTCATCACAGACTTAAACTTACCGACCAATTACACTCAACTTACAATACTCCTCAATATCACCTGGTATCGCTCACAACAGTGTCCATCTCTGGCACACTGAGTTGAGAAATCACCCGTATCACTCTCTTCGTCACTCTCGCGCACGAAGCCTCGAGACACGGACATCATTAAGTTTCGAAACCCTTACGGATTGTTAGCCCTAAATCTATCTCTAGCATTCAGAAACTAACAGATAATCACCCCTAATCAATGTTTGTGAAGTTTATCTCTAACACGACCCAAACCCCGCGCATAAAGCAAAAATCAGAGACAATCACCAATAGAGATTTGTAAAGTAAATTAAATATAACACCATGATCAACAAATATACATAAGATCAAAGTAAAAACATATATAAACCCAACAAAGAGAGACTACAAAGAGAAGAGAAGAAGAAGAACCAAATATTTCTTGGTTTGTCAACACCAATCGACAAGAGATTCGACTCTGAATCATCCAAATTCAAGCTTCCATGATGTTTTCTAAGCAAATCCAATGAAGAAATGAAGTTTGATGGAGTGGGAGCAAAAAATACCCAAACCATAACCTAAAAATTGAGTTTTTTGCCCTTTAATGGAGTTCAGTCCGCACAATTTCGCCCGGCGGTGGTTCTGGGTCGCCCGGCGGCGAAGGGCGGTCATTCTGTAAGTTTTTCACAATTTTGGAGTGTCCGGACCGCCCCTGCACCACCCGGCGGCGCAGAGGCGTAGCACACCAGTCTGCAGAATTTTTTTGCACTGTTTTATTCGTAACTTTTGAACCGTAACTCCGATTGACGCACGGTTTGAAGCGTTGGAAAGCTTATTCAATGCTCTATACAACAATGGCAAGACATCCTTGATTGGATACCTGCAAAAATTGAGAAAAAATCAATTAAACTCAATGATATTTACACTATACGCAATATATACACTAAAAAGTATCGTAAACGTATTTATAAACAAATCAGGTTTTATTCGCACGATATTTACCACAAATCATTGATAAGTGCAACAAAACATATATACAAAAATAAGTACATTTTCCACTTATCAACTCTCCCCAACTTACATAATTGTTTGTCCACAAACAAGAATCAAACAAACTTGAAAATGCACAAGCAACATCCAAAGAACGATGAATCAACAGGTTTTGAAAAATGGAAACAAATGTATAGTTCAAATGAAAACGGTACACACAAAAAGTAAATACTTACCACTGGCTACGACGACAACATAGTCACAAAACAAACGCAAAATACAAAAATCATGCCAAAAATTCTAAAACAACATAAGTTCAAATGTGAATCACACCTAGCAAAAACAATCATCGGTAGATGAAAAACACAAAATGAGGTACTTTACACTCACACAACAATCTTGAAAACAAAAGACTAAATTATGCATACATCCACAAATTCATATTGAACATACAAAGGCAAGAATCACAAGGACTTCCAAGGTTGTAATGTGGTCGGGTAAACGAACAAGGGGCAATTCCTAAAGCTAATCGAAACAAAAACTTGCCTAAACCTAAGGGAGTGAAAACTCACAAAGATTCACACACAAAATTTCAACCAACTTCTTCCAAAATCCCAAGTGTTACACAAAACACAATACTTATTTAGCACAATTATTGAAACTCTTTTTGTTTCCTTTTTCAAAGATTTTCTTTTTCTTCCTTTTTTCTTTCTTTTTCTCTTTCACAAATTTTTCTCTCTCTTTTTTTTCTTCTTTTCCAATCCTTATAGAATCCAACCAATGAGTATACAATCATCCTCTCCCCAACTTGAATTCAACCGCACCATCATGTGAATACTCCCTACTTTCTAAGGCAAGGTAAAAATCCATACAACAACACAAAAAGTTGAGGGCTCAAGTAAAAACAACAATCAAGATCCACATAAAAATATGAACTTGACACTCATAGACAAGCATCAAGCTCAAACAACATGGATAATGACCAAAGGCTCAAAGGGGTTACGAAAGATCACACGCTCACAAGGTGAATTGACTATTTGGCTAAGGTGGTTGTGCTCAAAATGAAACAATTGCCTTGATCCTTTTCATGCATTCATATACACAACATAAACAACAGATTCAACATAATAAAATCCAGTTAGAACAAGAATGTTGGAACTCCGAGCATATATGAACAATGGAAGGCTTCCTCATAAAAAGGTTGGGAACTAAAGTGATTCACAACAAGAACAAGTATACAAAAGAATGGATGGCATAGAAGTTTGTAAAATGCCTAAGTATCATGAATATGCTAAAGTCAAGAAAGCGATAAATACATACCTCCGACGTGTACAAAACTTAACAAATATCATTACCAAACATCCGCAAGTTGAAACGAACCAACTTAGAAAATCACCAAAGCATCCTCAAATAAGTCAATCAAAATTTGCGAGCAAAGAACAACCAAAAACATTATAAATGAAAAACAATAAAACATGCTTGTTTTACGTCGTAAGCTCGTCGCCTTTACGGTGCTTAATTAGAAACTTCCTCTCTTCATGCCGTGGTGATGTCTCACCGCGCAACAAAAAGCAAGCGACCTAACCAAACACTTGAACAAACATTAAAACAAAACAAGTATATACATCACAGGTAAAATGTACAAATATCAAAGTATGCTTATGCACAAGTATAGTAACAAAATTTAAAACAAGATTATACACAATATGGACATTATGTGCAAAACTCAAAAACAAAGAAACTATCGCAATGCGATTCAATAAAAACACCAATCCCCGGCAACGGCGCCATTTTGTTGGTGCGGAATAGCGGCAATCAACAAAAAGATTTGGAAGTATTTTTCCGGGAATTATCGTGTCCACAGAGATCGGTTCTTGAACTGCCGTTCGACAATTTAATTGTTAATGAGTTTGGTTTAAAATGGTTTTAAGGTAAATGCGGGAAAGTAAATAAAAACATAAAAACTAATTCATTCTTCAAACAGACGAACTTATCAGGCGTGTATATATTCGACTCATCACAGACTTAAACTTACCGACCAATTACACTCAACTTACAATACTCCTCAATATCACCCGGTATCGCTCACATCAGTGTCCATCTCTGGCACACTGAGTTGAGAAATCACCCGTATCACTCTCTTCGTCACTCTCGCACACGAAGCCTCGAGACACGGACGTCATTAAGTTTCGAAACCCTTACGGATTGTTAGCCCTAAATCTATCTCTAGCATTCAGAAACTAACAGATAATCACCCCTAATCAAAGTTTGTGAAGTTTATCTCTAACACGACCCAAACCCCGCGCATAAAGCAAAAATCAGAGACAATCACCAATAGAGATTTGTAAAGTAAATTAAATATAACACCATGATCAACAAATATACATAAGATCAAAGTAAAAACATATACAAACCCAACAAAGAGAGATTACAAAGAGAAGAGAAGAAGAAGAACCAAACATTTCTTGGTTTGTCAACACCAATCGACAAGAGATTCGACTCTGAATCATCCAAATGCAAGCTTCCATGATGTTTTCTAAGCAAATCCAATGAAGAAATGAAGTTTGATGGAGTGGGAGCAAAAAATACCCAAACCATATCCTAAAAAATGAGTTTTTTGCCCTTTAATGGAGTTTCAGTCCGCACAATTTCGCCCGGCGGTGGTTCTGGGTCGCCCGGCGGCGAAGGGCGGTCATTCTGTAAGTTTTTCACAATTTTGGAGTGTCCGGACCACCCCTGCACCGCCCGGCGGCGCAGAGGCGCAGCACACCAGTCTGCAGAATTTTTCTGCACTGTTTTATTCGTAACTTTTGAACCGTAACTCCGATTGACGCACGGTTTGAAGCGTTGGAAAGCTTATTCAATGCTCTATACAACAATGGCAAGACATCCTTGATTGGATACTTGCAAAAATTGAGAAAAAATCAATTAAACTCAATGATATTTACACTATACGCAATATATACACTAAAAAGTATCGTAAACGTATTTATAAACAAATCGGGTTTTATTCGCACGATATTTACCACAAATCATTGATAAGTGCAACAAAACATATATACAAAAATAGGTACATTTTCCAATTATCAACTCTCCCCAACTTACATAATTGTTTGTCCACAAACAAGAATCAAACAAACTTGAAAATGCACAAGCAACATCCAAAGAACGATGAATCAACAGGTTTTGAAAAATGAAAACAAATGTATGGTTCAAATGAAAACGGTACACACAAAAAGTAAATACTTACCACTGGCTACGACGACAACATAGTCACAAAACAAACGCAAAATACAAAAATCATGCCAAAAATTCTAAAACAACATAAGTTCAAATGTGAATCACACCTAGCAAAAACAATCATCGGTAGATGAAAAACACAAAATGAGGTACTTTACACTCACACAACAATCTTGAAAACAAAAGACTAAATTATGCATACATCCACAAATTCATATTGAACATACAAAGGCAAGAATCACAAGGACTTCCAAGGTTGTAATGTGGTCGGGTAAACGAACAAGGGGCAATTCCTAAAGCTAATCGAAACAAAAACTTGCCTAAACCTAAGGGAGTGAAAACTCACAAAGATTCACACACAAAATTTCAACCAACTTCTTCCAAAATCCCTAGTGTTACACAAAACACAATACTTATTTAGCACAATTATTGAAACTCTTTTTGTTTCCTTTTTCAAAGATTTTCTTTTTCTTCCTTTTTTCTTTCTTTTTCTCTTTCACAAATTTTTCTCTCTCTTTTTTTTCTTCTTTTCCAATCCTTATAGAATCCAACCAATGAGTATACAATCATCCTCTCCCCAACTTGAATTCAACCGCACCATCATGTGAATACTCCCTACTTTCTAAGGCAAGGTAAAAATTCATACAACAACACAAAAAGTTGAGGGCTCAAGTAAAAACAACAATCAAGATCCACACAAAAATATGAACTTGACACTCATAGACAAGCATCAAGCTCAAACAACATGGATAATGACCAAAGGCTCAAAGGGGTTACGAAAGATCACACGCTCACAAGGTGAATTGACTATTTGGCTAAGGTGGTTGTGCTCAAAATGAAACAATTGCCTTGATCCTTTTCATGCATTCATATACACAACATAAACAACAGATTCAACATAATAAAATCCAGTTAGAACAAGAATGTTGGAACTCCGAGCATATATGAACAATGGAAGGCTTCCTCACAAAAAGGTTGGGAACTAAAGTGATTCACAACAAGAACAAGTATACAAAAGAATGGATGGCATGGAAGTTTGTAAAATGCCTAAGTATCATGAATATGCTAAAGTCAAGAAAGCGATAAATACATACCTCCGACGTGTACAAAACTTAACAAATATCATTACCAAACATCCGCAAGTTGAAACGAACCAACTTAGAAAATCACCAAAGCATCCTCAAATAAGTCAATCAAAATTTGCGAGCAAACAACAACCAAAAACATTAGAAATGAAAAACAATAAAACATGCTTGTTTTACGTCGTAAGCTCGACGCCTTTACGGTGCTTAATTAGAAACTTCCTCTCTTCATGCCGTGGTGATGTCTCACCGCGCAACCAAAAGCAAGCGACCTAACCAAACACTTGAACAAACATTAAAACAAAACAAGTATATACATCACAGGTAAAATGTACAAATATCAAAGTATGCTTATGCACAAGTATAGTAACAAAATTTAAAACAAGATTATACACAATATGGACATTATGTGCAAAACTCAAAAACAAAGAAACTATCGCAATGCGATTCAATAAAAACACCAATCCCCGGCAACGGCGCCATTTTGTTGGTGCGGAATAGCGGCAAGCAACAAAAAGATTTGGAAGTATTTTTCCGGGAATTATCGTGTCCACAGAGATCGGTTCTTGAACTGCCGTTCGACAATTTAATTGTTAATGAGTTTGGTTTAAAATGGTTTTAAGGTAAATGCGGGAAAGTAAATAAAAACATAAAAAATAATTCATTCTTCAAACAGACGAACTTATCAGGCGTGTATATATTCGACTCATCACAGACTTAAACTTACCGACCAATTACACTCAACTTACAATACTCCTCAATATCACCCGGTATCGCTCACAACAGTGTCCATCTCTGGCACACTGAGTTGAGAAATCACCCGTATCACTCTCTTCGTCACTCTCGCGCACGAAGCCTCGAGACACGGACGTCATTAAGTTTCGAAACCCTTACGGATTGTTAGCCCTAAATCTATCTCTAGCATTCAGAAACTAACAGATAATCACCCCTAATCAAAGTTTGTGAAGTTTATCTCTAACACGACCCAAACCCCGCGCATAAAGCAAAAATCAGAGACAATCACCAATAGAGATTTGTAAAGTAAATTAAATATAACACCATGATCAACAAATATACATAAGATCAAAGTAAAAACATATACAAACCCAACAAAGAGAGATTACAAAGAGAAGAGAAGAAGAAGAACCAAACATTTCTTGGTTTGTCAACACCAAACGACAAGAGATTCGACTCTGAATCATCCAAATGCAAGCTTCCATGATGTTTTCTAAGCAAATCCAATGAAGAAATGAAGTTTGATGGAGTGGGAGCAAAAAATACCCAAACCATATCCTAAAAAATGAGTTTTTTGCCCTTTAATGGAGTTTCAGTCCGCACAATTTCGCCCGGCGGTGGTTCTGGGTCGCCCCGCGGCGAAGGGCGGTCATTCTGTAAGTTTTTCACAATTTTGGAGTGTCCGGTCCGCCCCTGCACCGCCCGGCGGCGCAGAGGCGCAGCACACCAGTCTGCAGAATTTTTCTGCACTGTTTTATTCGTAACTTTTGAACCGTAACTCCGATTGACGCACGGTTTGAAGCGTTGGAAAGCTTATTCAATGCTCTATACAACAATGGCAAGACATCCTTGATTGGATACCTGCAAAAATTGAGAAAAAATCAATTAAACTCAATGATATTTACACTATACGCAATATATACACTAAAAAGTATCGTAAACGTATTTATAAACAAATCGGGTTTTATTCGCACGATATTTACCACAAATCATTGATAAGTGCAACAAAACATATATACAAAAATAGGTACATTTTGCACTTATCAACTCTCCCCAACTTACATAATTGTTTGTCCACAAACAAGAATCAAACAAACTTGAAAATGCACAAGCAACATCCAAAGAACGATGAATCAACAGGTTTTGAAAAATGGAAACAAATGTATGGTTCAAATGAAAACGGTACACACAAAAAGTAAATACTTACCACTGGCTACGACGACAACATAGTCACAAAACAAACGCAAAATACAAAAATCATGCCAAAAATTTTAAAACAACATAAGTTCAAATGTGAATCACACCTAGCAAAAACAATCATCGGTAGATGAAAAACACAAAATGAGGTACTTTACACTCACACAACAATCTTGAAAACAAAAGACTAAATTATGCATACATCCACAAATTCATATTGAACATACAAAGGCAAGAATCACAAGGACTTCCAAGGTTGTAATGTGGTCGGGTAAACAAACAAGGGGCAATTCCTAAAGCTAATCGAAACAAAAATTTTCCTAAACCTAAGGGAGTGAAAACTCACAAAGATTCACACACAAAATTTCAACCAACTTCTTCCAAAATCCCAAGTGTTACACAAAACACAATACTTATTTAGCACAATTATTGAAACTCTTTTTGTTTCCTTTTTCAAAGATTTTCTTTTTCTTCCTTTTTTCTTTCTTTTTCTCTTTCACAAATTTTTCTCTCTCTTTTTTTTCTTCTTTTCCAATCCTTATAGAATCCAACCAATGAGTATACAATCATCCTCTCCCCAACTTGAATTCAACCGCACCATCATGTGAATACTCCCTACTTTCTAAGGCAAGGTAAAAATCCATACAACAACACAAAAAGTTGAGGGCTCAAGTAAAAACAACAATCAAGATCCACACAAAAATATGAACTTGACACTCATAGACAAGCATCAAGCTCAAACAACATGGATAATGACCAAAGGCTCAAAGGGGTTACGAAAGATCACACGCTCACAAGGTGAATTGACTATTTGGCTAAGGTGGTTGTGCTCAAAATGAAACGATTGCCTTGATCCTTTTCATGCATTCATATACACAACATAAACAACAGATTCAACATAATAAAATCCAGTTAGAACAAGAATGTTGGAACTCCGAGCATATATGAACAATGGAAGGCTTCCTCATAAAAAGGTTGGGAACTAAAGTGATTCACAACAAGAACAAGTATACAAAAGAATGGATGGCATAGAAGTTTGTAAAATGCCTAAGTATCATGAATATGCTAAAGTCAAGAAAGCGATAAATACATACCTCCGACGTGTACAAAACTTAACAAATATCATTACCAAACATCCGCAAGTTGAAACGAACCAACTTAGAAAATCACCAAAGCATCCTCAAATAAGTCAATCAAAATTTGCGAGCAAAGAACAACCAAAAACATTATAAATGAAAAACAATAAAACATGCTTGTTTTACGTCGTAAGCTCGACGCCTTTACGGTGCTTAATTAGAAACTTCCTCTCTTCATGCCGTGGTGATGTCTCACCGCGCAACCAAAAGCAAGCGACCTAACCAAACACTTGAACAAACATTAAAACAAAACAAGTATATACATCACAAGTAAAATGTACAAATATCAAAGTATGCTTATGCACAAGTATAGTAACAAAATTTAAAACAAGATTATACACAATATGGACATTATGTGCAAAACTCAAAAACAAAGAAACTATCGCAATGCGATTCAATAAAAACACCAATCCCCGGCAACGGCGCCATTTTGTTGGTGCGGAATAGCGGCAATCAACAAAAAGATTTGGAAGTATTTTTCCGGGAATTATCGTGTCCACAGAGATCGGTTCTTGAACTGCCGTTCGACAATTTAATTGTTAATGAGTTTGGTTTAAAATGGTTTTAAGGTAAATGCGGGAAAGTAAATAAAAACATAAAAACTAATTCATTCTTCAAACAGACGAACTTATCAGGCGTGTATATATTCGACTCATCACAGACTTAAACTTACCGACCAATTACACTCAACTTACAATACTCCTCAATATCACCCGGTATCGCTCACAACAGTGTCCATCTCTGGCACACTGAGTTGAGAAATCACCCGTATCACTCTCTTCGTCACTCTCGCGCACGAAGCCTCGAGACACGGACGTCATTAAGTTTCGAAACCCTTACGGATTGTTAGCCCTAAATCTATCTCTAGCATTCAGAAACTAACAGATAATCACCCCTAATCAAAGTTTGTGAAGTTTATCTCTAACACGACCCAAACCCCGCGCATAAAGCAAAAATCAGAGACAATCACCAATAGAGATTTGTAAAGTAAATTAAATATAACACCATGATCAACAAATATACATAAGATCAAAGTAAAAACATATACAAACCCAACAAAGAGAGATTACAAAGAGAAGAGAAGAAGAAGAACCAAACATTTCTTGGTTTGTCAACACCAATCGACAAGAGATTCGACTCTGAATCATCCAAATGCAAGCTTCCATGATGTTTTCTAAGCAAATCCAATGAAGAAATGAAGTTTGATGGAGTGGGAGCAAAAAATACCCAAACCATATCCTAAAAAATGAGTTTTTTGCCCTTTAATGGAGTTTCAGTCCGCACAATTTCGCCCGGCGGTGGTTCTGGGTCGCCCGGCGGCGAAGGGCGGTCATTCTGTAAGTTTTTCACAATTTTGGAGTGTCCGGACCACCCCTGCACCGCCCGGCGGCGCAGAGGCGCAGCACACCAGTCTGCAGAATTTTTCTGCACTGTTTTATTCGTAACTTTTGAACCGTAACTCCGATTGACGCATGGTTTGAAGCGTTGGAAAGCTTATTCAATGCTCTATACAACAATGGCAAGACATCCTTGATTGGATACCTGCAAAAATTGAGAAAAAATCAATTAAACTCAATGATATTTACACTATACGCAATATATACACTAAAAAGTATCGTAAACGTATTTATAAACAAATCGGGTTTTATTCGCACGATATTTACCACAAATCATTGATAAGTGCAACAAAACATATATACAAAAATAGGTACATTTTCCACTTATCAACTCTCCCCAACTTACATAATTGTTTGTCCACAAACAAGAACCAAACAAACTTGAAAATGCACAAGCAACATCCAAAGAACGATGAATCAACAGGTTTTGAAAAATGAAAACAAATGTATGGTTCAAATGAAAACGGTACACACAAAAAGTAAATACTTACCACTGGCTACGACTACAACATAGTCACAAAACAAACGCAAAATACAAAAATCATGCCAAAAATTCTAAAACAACATAAGTTCAAATGTGAATCACACCTAGCAAAAACAATCATCGGTAGATGAAAAACACAAAATGAGGTACTTTACACTCACACAACAATCTTGAAAACAAAAGACTAAATTATGCATACATCCACAAATTCATATTGAACATACAAAGGCAAGAATCACAAGGACTTCCAAGGTTGTAATGTGGTCGGGTAAACGAACAAGGGGCAATTCCTAAAGCTAATCGAAACAAAAACTTGCCTAAACCTAAGGGAGTGAAAACTCACAAAGATTCACACACAAAATTTCAACCAACTTCTTCCAAAATCCCTAGTGTTACACAAAACACAATACTTATTTAGCACAATTATTGAAACTCTTTTTGTTTCCTTTTTCAAAGATTTTCTTTTTCTTCCTTTTTTCTTTCTTTTTCTCTTTCACAAATTTTTCTCTCTCTTTTTTTTCTTCTTTTCCAATCCTTATAGAATCCAACCAATGAGTATACAATCATCCTCTCCCCAACTTGAATTCAACCGCACCATCATGTGAATACTCCCTACTTTCTAAGGCAAGGTAAAAATCCATACAACAACACAAAAAGTTGAGGGCTCAAGTAAAAACAACAATCAAGATCCACACAAAAATATGAACTTGACACTCATAGACAAGCATCAAGCTCAAACAACATGGATAATGACCAAAGGCTCAAAGGGGTTACGAAAGATCACACGCTCACAAGGTGAATTGACTATTTGGCTAAGGTGGTTGTGCTCAAAATGAAACAATTGCCTTGATCCTTTTCATGCATTCATATACACAACATAAACAACAGATTCAACATAATAAAATCCAGTTAGAACAAGAATGTTGGAACTCCGAGCATATATGAACAATGGAAGGCTTCCTCACAAAAAGGTTGGGAACTAAAGTGATTCACAACAAGAACAAGTATACAAAAGAATGGATGGCATGGAAGTTTGTAAAATGCCTAAGTATCATGAATATGCTAAAGTCAAGAAAGCGATAAATACATACCTCCGACGTGTACAAAACTTAACAAATATCATTACCAAACATCCGCAAGTTGAAACGAACCAACTTAGAAAATCACCAAAGCATCCTCAAATAAGTCAATCAAAATTTGCGAGCAAACAACAACCAAAAACATTAGAAATGAAAAACAATAAAACATGCTTGTTTTACGTCGTAAGCTCGACGCCTTTACGGTGCTTAATTAGAAACTTCCTCTCTTCATGCCGTGGTGATGTCTCACCGCGCAACCAAAAGCAAGCGACCTAACCAAACACTTGAACAAACATTAAAACAAAACAAGTATATACATCACAGGTAAAATGTACAAATATCAAAGTATGCTTATGCACAAGTATAGTAACAAAATTTAAAACAAGATTATACACAATATGGACATTATGTGCAAAACTCAAAAACAAAGAAACTATCGCAATGCGATTCAATAAAAACACCAATCCCCGGCAACGGCGCCATTTTGTTGGTGCGGAATAGCGGCAAGCAACAAAAAGATTTGGAAGTATTTTTCCGGGAATTATCGTGTCCACAGAGATCGGTTCTTGAACTGCCGTTCGACAATTTAATTGTTAATGAGTTTGGTTTAAAATGGTTTTAAGGTAAATGCGGGAAAGTAAATAAAAACATAAAAAATAATTCATTCTTCAAACAGACGAACTTATCAGGCGTGTATATATTCGACTCATCACAGACTTAAACTTACCGACCAATTACACTCAACTTACAATACTCCTCAATATCACCCGGTATCGCTCACAACAGTGTCCATCTCTGGCACACTGAGTTGAGAAATCACCCGTATCACTCTCTTCGTCACTCTCGCGCACGAAGCCTCGAGACACGGACGTCATTAAGTTTCGAAACCCTTACGGATTGTTAGCCCTAAATCTATCTCTAGCATTCAGAAACTAACAGATAATCACCCCTAATCAAAGTTTGTGAAGTTTATCTCTAACACGACCCAAACCCCGCGCATAAAGCAAAAATCAGAGACAATCACCAATAGAGATTTGTAAAGTAAATTAAATATAACACCATGATCAACAAATATACATAAGATCAAAGTAAAAACATATACAAACCCAACAAAGAGAGATTACAAAGAGAAGAGAAGAAGAAGAACCAAATATTTCTTGGTTTGTCAACACCAAACGACAAGAGATTCGACTCTGAATCATCCAAATGCAAGCTTCCATGATGTTTTCTAAGCAAATCCAATGAAGAAATGAAGTTTGATGGAGTGGGAGCAAAAAATACCCAAACCATAACCTAAAAAATGAGTTTTTTGCCCTTTAATGGAGTTTCAGTCCGCACAATTTCGCCCGGCGGTGGTTCTGGGTCGCCCCGCGGCGAAGGGCGGTCATTCTGTAAGTTTTTCACAATTTTGGAGTGTCCGGACCGCCCCTGCACCGCCCGGCGGCGCAGAGGCGCAGCACACCAGTCTGCAGAATTTTTCTGCACTGTTTTATTCGTTACTTTTGAACCGTAACTCCGATTGACGCACGGTTTGAAGCGTTGGAAAGCTTATTCAATGCTCTATACAACAATGGCAAGACATCCTTGATTGGATACCTGCAAAAATTGAGAAAAAATCAATTAAACTCAATGATATTTACACTATACGCAATATATACACTAAAAAGTATCGTAAACGTATTTATAAACAAATCGGGTTTTATTCGCACGATATTTACCACAAATCATTGATAAGTGCAACAAAACATATATACAAAAATAGGTACATTTTGCACTTATCAACTCTCCCCAACTTACATAATTGTTTGTCCACAAACAAGAATCAAACAAACTTGAAAATGCACAAGCAACATCCAAAGAACGATGAATCAACAGGTTTTGAAAAATGGAAACAAATGTATGGTTCAAATGAAAACGGTACACACAAAAAGTAAATACTTACCACTGGCTACGACGACAACATAGTCACAAAACAAACGCAAAATACAAAAATCATGCCAAAAATTCTAAAACAACATAAGTTCAAATGTGAATCACACCTAGCAAAAACAATCATCGGTAGATGAAAAACACAAAATGAGGTACTTTACACTCACACAACAATCTTGAAAACAAAAGACTAAATTATGCATACATCCACAAATTCATATTGAACATACAAAGGCAAGAATCACAAGGACTTCCAAGGTTGTAATGTGGTCGGGTAAACAAACAAGGGGCAATTCCTAAAGCTAATCGAAACAAAAACTTGCCTAAACCTAAGGGAGTGAAAACTCACAAAGATTCACACACAAAATTTCAACCAACTTCTTCCAAAATCCCTAGTGTTACACAAAACACAATACTTATTTAGCACAATTATTGAAACTCTTTTTGTTTCCTTTTTCAAAGATTTTCTTTTTCTTCCTTTTTTCTTTCTTTTTCTCTTTCACAAATTTTTCTCTCTTTTTTTTTTCTTCTTTTCCAATCCTTATAGAATCCAACCAATGAGTATACAATCATCCTCTCCCCAACTTGAATTCAACCGCACCATCATGTGAATACTCCCTACTTTCTAAGGCAAGGTAAAAATCCATACAACAACACAAAAAGTTGAGGGCTCAAGTAAAAACAACAATCAAGATCCACACAAAAATATGAACTTGACACTCATAGACAAGCATCAAGCTCAAACAACATGGATAATGACCAAAGGCTCAAAGGGGTTACGAAAGATCACACGCTCACAAGGTGAATTGACTATTTGGCTAAGGTGGTTGTGCTCAAAATGAAACAATTGCCTTGATCCTTTTCATGCATTCATATACACAACATAAACAACAGATTCAACATAATAAAATCCAGTTAGAACAAGAATGTTGGAACTCCGAGCATATATGAACAATGGAAGGCTTCCTCACAAAAAGGTTGGGAACTAAAGTGATTCACAACAAGAACAAGTATACAAAAGAATGGATGGCATGGAAGTTTGTAAAATGCCTAAGTATCATGAATATGCTAAAGTCAAGAAAGCGATAAATACATACCTCCGACGTGTACAAAACTTAACAAATATCATTACCAAACATCCGCAAGTTGAAACGAACCAACTTAGAAAATCACCAAAGCATCCTCAAATAAGTCAATCAAAATTTGCGAGCAAACAACAACCAAAAACATTAGAAATGAAAAACAATAAAACATGCTTGTTTTACGTCGTAAGCTCGACGCCTTTACGGTGCTTAATTAGAAACTTCCTCTCTTCATGCCGTGGTGATGTCTCACCGCGCAACCAAAAGCAAGCGACCTAACCAAACACTTGAACAAACATTAAAACAAAACAAGTATATACATCACAGGTAAAATGTACAAATATCAAAGTATGCTTATGCACAAGTATAGTAACAAAATTTAAAACAAGATTATACACAATATGGACATTATGTGCAAAACTCAAAAACAAAGAAACTATCGCAATGCGATTCAATAAAAACACCAATCCCCGGCAACGGCGCCATTTTGTTGGTGCGGAATAGCGGCAAGCAACAAAAAGATTTGGAAGTATTTTTCCGGAAATTATCGTGTCCACAGAGATCGGTTCTTGAACTGCCGTTCGACAATTTAATTGTTAATGAGTTTGGTTTAAAATGGTTTTAAGGTAAATGCGGGAAAGTAAATAAAAACATAAAAAATAATTCATTCTTCAAACAGACGAACTTATCAGGCGTGTATATATTCGACTCATCACAGACTTAAACTTACCGACCAATTACACTCAACTTACAATACTCCTCAATATCACCCGGTATCGCTCACAATAGTGTCCATCTCTGGCACACTGAGTTGAGAAATCACCCGTATCACTCTCTTCGTCACTCTCGCGCACGAAGCCTCGAGACACGGACGTCATTAAGTTTCGAAACCCTTACGGATTGTTAGCCCTAAATCTATCTCTAGCATTCAGAAACTAACAGATAATCACCCCTAATCAAAGTTTGTGAAGTTTATCTCTAACACGACCCAAACCCCGCGCATAAAGCAAAAATCAGAGACAATCACCAATAGAGATTTGTAAAGTAAATTAAATATAACACCATGATCAACAAATATACATAAGATCAAAGTAAAAACATATACAAACCCAACAAAGAGAGATTACAAAGAGAAGAGAAGAAGAAGAACCAAATATTTCTTGGTTTGTCAACACCAAACGACAAGAGATTCGACTCTGAATCATCCAAATGCAAGCTTCCATGATGTTTTCTAAGCAAATCCAATGAAGAAATGAAGTTTGATGGAGTGGGAGCAAAAAATACCCAAACCATAACCTAAAAAATGAGTTTTTTGCCCTTTAATGGAGTTTCAGTCCGCACAATTTCGCCCGGCGGTGGTTCTGGGTCGCCCCGCGGCGAAGGGCGGTCATTCTGTAAGTTTTTCACAATTTTGGAGTGTCCGGACCGCCCCTGCACCGCCCGGCGGCGCAGAGGCGCAGCACACCAGTCTGCAGAATTTTTCTGCACTGTTTTATTCGTTACTTTTGAACCGTAACTCCGATTGACGCACGGTTTGAAGCGTTGGAAAGCTTATTCAATGCTCTATACAACAATGGCAAGACATCCTTGATTGGATACCTGCAAAAATTGAGAAAAAATCAATTAAACTCAATGATATTTACACTATACGCAATATATACACTAAAAAGTATCGTAAACGTATTTATAAACAAATCGGGTTTTATTCGCACGATATTTACCACAAATCATTGATAAGTGCAACAAAACATATATACAAAAATAGGTACATTTTGCACTTATCAACTCTCCCCAACTTACATAATTGTTTGTCCACAAACAAGAATCAAACAAACTTGAAAATGCACAAGCAACATCCAAAGAACGATGAATCAACAGGTTTTGAAAAATGGAAACAAATGTATGGTTCAAATGAAAACGGTACACACAAAAAGTAAATACTTACCACTGGCTACGACGACAACATAGTCACAAAACAAACGCAAAATACAAAAATCATGCCAAAAATTCTAAAACAACATAAGTTCAAATGTGAATCACACCTAGCAAAAACAATCATCGGTAGATGAAAAACACAAAATGAGGTACTTTACACTCACACAACAATCTTGAAAACAAAAGACTAAATTATGCATACATCCACAAATTCATATTGAACATACAAAGGCAAGAATCACAAGGACTTCCAAGGTTGTAATGTGGTCGGGTAAACAAACAAGGGGCAATTCCTAAAGCTAATCGAAACAAAAACTTGCCTAAACCTAAGGGAGTGAAAACTCACAAAGATTCACACACAAAATTTCAACCAACTTCTTCCAAA
This sequence comes from Lathyrus tuberosus, assembly GCA_022829125.1. Taxonomy (NCBI): domain Eukaryota; kingdom Viridiplantae; phylum Streptophyta; class Magnoliopsida; order Fabales; family Fabaceae; genus Lathyrus; species Lathyrus tuberosus. The sequence continues at coordinate 411,283 of JALAZF010000790.1, forward strand.
ATCCCTAGTGTTACACAAAACACAATACTTATTTACCACAATTATTGAAACTCTTTTTGTTTCCTTTTTCAAAGATTTTCTTTTTCTTCCTTTTTTCTTTCTTTTTCTCTTTCACAAATTTTTCTCTCTTTTTTTTTTCTTCTTTTCCAATCCTTATAGAATCCAACCAATGAGTATACAATCATCCTCTCCCCAACTTGAATTCAACCGCACCATCATGTGAATACTCCCTACTTTCTAAGGCAAGGTAAAAATCCATACAACAACACAAAAAGTTGAGGGCTCAAGTAAAAACAACAATCAAGATCCACACAAAAATATGAACTTGACACTCATAGACAAGCATCAAGCTCAAACAACATGGATAATGACCAAAGGCTCAAAGGGGTTACGAAAGATCACACGCTCACAAGGTGAATTGACTATTTGGCTAAGGTGGTTGTGCTCAAAATGAAACAATTGCCTTGATCCTTTTCATGCATTCATATACACAACATAAACAACAGATTCAACATAATAAAATCCAGTTAGAACAAGAATGTTGGAACTCCGAGCATATATGAACAATGGAAGGCTTCCTCACAAAAAGGTTGGGAACTAAAGTGATTCACAACAAGAACAAGTATACAAAAGAATGGATGGCATGGAAGTTTGTAAAATGCCTAAGTATCATGAATATGCTAAAGTCAAGAAAGCGATAAATACATACCTCCGACGTGTACAAAACTTAACAAATATCATTACCAAACATCCGCAAGTTAAAACGAACCAACTTAGAAAATCACCAAAGCATCCTCAAATAAGTCAATCAAAATTTGCGAGCAAACAACAACCAAAAACATTAGAAATGAAAAACAATAAAACATGCTTGTTTTACGTCGTAAGCTCGACGCCTTTACGGTGCTTAATTAGAAACTTCCTCTCTTCATGCCGTGGTGATGTCTCACCGCGCAACCAAAAGCAAGCGACCTAACCAAACACTTGAACAAACATTAAAACAAAACAAGTATATACATCACAGGTAAAATGTACAAATATCAAAGTATGCTTATGCACAAGTATAGTAACAAAATTTAAAACAAGATTATACACAATATGGACATTATGTGCAAAACTCAAAAACAAAGAAACTATCGCAATGCGATTCAATAAAAACACCAATCCCCGGCAACGGCGCCATTTTGTTGGTGCGGAATAGCGGCAAGCAACAAAAAGATTTGGAAGTATTTTTCCGGAAATTATCGTGTCCACAGAGATCGGTTCTTGAACTGCCGTTCGACAATTTAATTGTTAATGAGTTTGGTTTAAAATGGTTTTAAGGTAAATGCGGGAAAGTAAATAAAAACATAAAAAATAATTCATTCTTCAAACAGACGAACTTATCAGGCGTGTATATATTCGACTCATCACAGACTTAAACTTACCGACCAATTACACTCAACTTACAATACTCCTCAATATCACCCGGTATCGCTCACAATAGTGTCCATCTCTGGCACACTGAGTTGAGAAATCACCCGTATCACTCTCTTCGTCACTCTCGCGCACGAAGCCTCGAGACACGGACGTCATTAAGTTTCGAAACCCTTACGGATTGTTAGCCCTAAATCTATCTCTAGCATTCAGAAACTAACAGATAATCACCCCTAATCAAAGTTTGTGAAGTTTATCTCTAACACGACCCAAACCCCGCGCATAAAGCAAAAATCAGAGACAATCACCAATAGAGATTTGTAAAGTAAATTAAATATAACACCATGATCAACAAATATACATAAGATCAAAGTAAAAACATATACAAACCCAACAAAGAGAGATTACAAAGAGAAGAGAAGAAGAAGAACCAAATATTTCTTGGTTTGTCAACACCAAACGACAAGAGATTCGACTCTGAATCATCCAAATGCAAGCTTCCATGATGTTTTCTAAGCAAATCCAATGAAGAAATGAAGTTTGATGGAGTGGGAGCAAAAAATACCCAAACCATAACCTAAAAAATGAGTTTTTTGCCCTTTAATGGAGTTTCAGTCCGCACAATTTCGCCCGGCGGTGGTTCTGGGTCGCCCCGCGGCGAAGGGCGGTCATTCTGTAAGTTTTTCACAATTTTGGAGTGTCCGGACCGCCCCTGCACCGCCCGGCGGCGCAGAGGCGCAGCACACCAGTCTGCAGAATTTTTCTGCACTGTTTTATTCGTTACTTTTGAACCGTAACTCCGATTGACGCACGGTTTGAAGCGTTGGAAAGCTTATTCAATGCTCTATACAACAATGGCAAGACATCCTTGATTGGATACCTGCAAAAATTGAGAAAAAATCAATTAAACTCAATGATATTTACACTATACGCAATATATACACTAAAAAGTATCGTAAACGTATTTATAAACAAATCGGGTTTTATTCGCACGATATTTACCACAAATCATTGATAAGTGCAACAAAACATATATACAAAAATAGGTACATTTTGCACTTATCAACTCTCCCCAACTTACATAATTGTTTGTCCACAAACAAGAATCAAACAAACTTGAAAATGCACAAGCAACATCCAAAGAACGATGAATCAACAGGTTTTGAAAAATGGAAACAAATGTATGGTTCAAATGAAAACGGTACACACAAAAAGTAAATACTTACCACTGGCTACGACGACAACATAGTCACAAAACAAACGCAAAATACAAAAATCATGCCAAAAATTCTAAAACAACATAAGTTCAAATGTGAATCACACCTAGCAAAAACAATCATCGGTAGATGAAAAACACAAAATGAGGTACTTTACACTCACACAACAATCTTGAAAACAAAAGACTAAATTATGCATACATCCACAAATTCATATTGAACATACAAAGGCAAGAATCACAAGGACTTCCAAGGTTGTAATGTGGTCGGGTAAACAAACAAGGGGCAATTCCTAAAGCTAATAGAAACAAAAACTTGCCTAAACCTAAGGGAGTGAAAACTCACAAAGATTCACACACAAAATTTCAACCAACTTCTTCCAAAATCCCTAGTGTTACACAAAACACAATACTTATTTAGCACAATTATTGAAACTCTTTTTGTTTCCTTTTTCAAAGATTTTCTTTTTCTTCCTTTTTTCTTTCTTTTTCTCTTTCACAAATTTTTCTCTCTTTTTTTTTTCTTCTTTTCCAATCCTTATAGAATCCAACCAATGAGTATACAATCATCCTCTCCCCAACTTGAATTCAACCGCACCATCATGTGAATACTCCCTACTTTCTAAGGCAAGGTAAAAATCCATACAACAACACAAAAAGTTGAGGGCTCAAGTAAAAACAACAATCAAGATCCACACAAAAATATGAACTTGACACTCATAGACAAGCATCAAGCTCAAACAACATGGATAATGACCAAAGGCTCAAAGGGGTTACGAAAGATCACACGCTCACAAGGTGAATTGACTATTTGGCTAAGGTGGTTGTGCTCAAAATGAAACAATTGCCTTGATCCTTTTCATGCATTCATATACACAACATAAACAACAGATTCAACATAATAAAATCCAGTTAGAACAAGAATGTTGGAACTCCGAGCATATATGAACAATGGAAGGCTTCCTCACAAAAAGGTTGGGAACTAAAGTGATTCACAACAAGAACAAGTATACAAAAGAATGGATGGCATGGAAGTTTGTAAAATGCCTAAGTATCATGAATATGCTAAAGTCAAGAAAGCGATAAATACATACCTCCGACGTGTACAAAACTTAACAAATATCATTACCAAACATCCGCAAGTTGAAACGAACCAACTTAGAAAATCACCAAAGCATCCTCAAATAAGTCAATCAAAATTTGCGAGCAAACAACAACCAAAAACATTAGAAATGAAAAACAATAAAACATGCTTGTTTTACGTCGTAAGCTCGACGCCTTTACGGTGCTTAATTAGAAACTTCCTCTCTTCATGCCGTGGTGATGTCTCACCGCGCAACCAAAAGCAAGCGACCTAACCAAACACTTGAACAAACATTAAAACAAAACAAGTATATACATCACAGGTAAAATGTACAAATATCAAAGTATGCTTATGCACAAGTATAGTAACAAAATTTAAAACAAGATTATACACAATATGGACATTATGTGCAAAACTCAAAAACAAAGAAACTATCGCAATGCGATTCAATAAAAACACCAATCCCCGGCAACGGCGCCATTTTGTTGGTGCGGAATAGCGGCAAGCAACAAAAAGATTTGGAAGTATTTTTCCGGAAATTATCGTGTCCACAGAGATCGGTTCTTGAACTGCCGTTCGACAATTTAATTGTTAATGAGTTTGGTTTAAAATGGTTTTAAGGTAAATGCGGGAAAGTAAATAAAAACATAAAAAATAATTCATTCTTCAAACAGACGAACTTATCAGGCGTGTATATATTCGACTCATCACAGACTTAAACTTACCGACCAATTACACTCAACTTACAATACTCCTCAATATCACCCGGTATCGCTCACAATAGTGTCCATCTCTGGCACACTGAGTTGAGAAATCACCCGTATCACTCTCTTCGTCACTCTCGCGCACGAAGCCTCGAGACACGGACGTCATTAAGTTTCGAAACCCTTACGGATTGTTAGCCCTAAATCTATCTCTAGCATTCAGAAACTAACAGATAATCACCCCTAATCAAAGTTTGTGAAGTTTATCTCTAACACGACCCAAACCCCGCGCATAAAGCAAAAATCAGAGACAATCACCAATAGAGATTTGTAAAGTAAATTAAATATAACACCATGATCAACAAATATACATAAGATCAAAGTAAAAACATATACAAACCCAACAAAGAGAGATTACAAAGAGAAGAGAAGAAGAAGAACCAAACATTTCTTGGTTTGTCAACACCAAACGACAAGAGATTCGACTCTGAATCATCCAAATGCAAGCTTCCATGATGTTTTCTAAGCAAATCCAATGAAGAAATGAAGTTTGATGGAGTGGGAGCAAAAAATACCCAAACCATAACCTAAAAAATGAGTTTTTTGCCCTTTAATGGAGTTTCAGTCCGCACAATTTCGCCCGGCGGTGGTTCTGGGTCGCCCCGCGGCGAAGGGCGGTCATTCTGTAAGTTTTTCACAATTTTGGAGTGTCCGGACCGCCCCTGCACCGCCCGGCGGCGCAAAGGCGCAGCACACCAGTCTGCAGAATTTTTCTGCACTGTTTTATTCGTAACTTTTGAACCGTAACTCCGATTGACGCACGGTTTGAAGCGTTGGAAAGCTTATTCAATGCTCTATACAACAATGGCAAGACATCCTTGATTGGATACCTGCAAAAATTGAGAAAAAATCAATTAAACTCAATGATATTTACACTATACGCAATATATACACTAAAAAGTATCGTAAACGTATTTATAAACAAATCGGGTTTTATTCGCACGATATTTACCACAAATCATTGATAAGTGCAACAAAACATATATACAAAAATAGGTACATTTTGCACTTATCAACTCTCCCCAACTTACATAATTGTTTGTCCACAAACAAGAATCAAACAAACTTGAAAATGCACAAGCAACATCCAAAGAACGATGAATCAACAGGTTTTGAAAAATGGAAACAAATGTATGGTTCAAATGAAAACGGTACACACAAAAAGTAAATACTTACCACTGGCTACGACGACAACATAGTCACAAAACAAACGCAAAATACAAAAATCATGCCAAAAATTCTAAAACAACATAAGTTCAAATGTGAATCACACCTAGCAAAAACAATCATCGGTAGATGAAAAACACAAAATGAGGTACTTTACACTCACACAACAATCTTGAAAACAAAAGACTAAATTATGCATACATCCACAAATTCATATTGAACATACAAAGGCAAGAATCACAAGGACTTCCAAGGTTGTAATGTGGTCGGGTAAACAAACAAGGGGCAATTCCTAAAGCTAATCGAAACAAAAACTTGCCTAAACCTAAGGGAGTGAAAACTCACAAAGATTCACACACAAAATTTCAACCAACTTCTTCCAAAATCCCTAGTGTTACACAAAACACAATACTTATTTACCACAATTATTGAAACTCTTTTTGTTTCCTTTTTCAAAGATTTTCTTTTTCTTCCTTTTTTCTTTCTTTTTCTCTTTCACAAATTTTTCTCTCTCTTTTTTTTCTTCTTTTCCAATCCTTATAGAATCCAACCAATGAGTATACAATCATCCTCTCCCCCAACTTGAATTCAACCGCACCATCATGTGAATACTCCCTACTTTCTAAGGCAAGGTAAAAATCCATACAACAACACAAAAAGTTGAGGGCTCAAGTAAAAACAACAATCAAGATCCACACAAAAATATGAACTTGACACTCATAGACAAGCATCAAGCTCAAACAACATGGATAATGACCAAAGGCTCAAAGGGGTTACGAAAGATCACACGCTCACAAGGTGAATTGACTATTTGGCTAAGGTGGTTGTGCTCAAAATGAAACAATTGCCTTGATCCTTTTCATGCATTCATATACACAACATAAACAACAGATTCAACATAATAAAATCCAGTTAGAACAAGAATGTTGGAACTCCGAGCATATATGAACAATGGAAGGCTTCCTCACAAAAAGGTTGGGAACTAAAGTGATTCACAACAAGAACAAGTATACAAAAGAATGGATGGCATGGAAGTTTGTAAAATGCCTAAGTATCATGAATATGCTAAAGTCAAGAAAGCGATAAATACATACCTCCGACGTGTACAAAACTAAACAAATATCATTACCAAACATCCGCAAGTTGAAACGAACCAACTTAGAAAATCACCAAAGCATCCTCAAATAAGTCAATCAAAATTTGCGAGCAAACAACAACCAAAAACATTAGAAATGAAAAACAATAAAACATGCTTGTTTTACGTCGTAAGCTCGACGCCTTTACGGTGCTTAATTAGAAACTTCCTCTCTTCATGCCGTGGTGATGTCTCACCGCGCAACCAAAAGCAAGCGACCTAACCAAACACTTGAACAAACATTAAAACAAAACAAGTATATACATCACAGGTAAAATGTACAAATATCAAAGTATGCTTATGCACAAGTATAGTAACAAAATTTAAAACAAGATTATACACAATATGGACATTATGTGCAAAACTCAAAAACAAAGAAACTATCGCAATGCGATTCAATAAAAACACCAATCCCCGGCAACGGCGCCATTTTGTTGGTGCGGAATAGCGGCAAGCAACAAAAAGATTTGGAAGTATTTTTTCGGGAATTATCGTGTCCACAGAGATCGGTTCTTGAACTGCCGTTCGACAATTTAATTGTTAATGAGTTTGGTTTAAAATGGTTTTAAGGTAAATGCGGGAAAGTAAATAAAAACATAAAACCTAATTCATTCTTCAAACAGACGAACTTATCAGGCGTGTATATATTCGACTCATCACAGACTTAAACTTACCGACCAATTACACTCAACTTACAATACTCCTCAATATCACCCGGTATCGCTCACAACAGTGTCCATCTCTGGCACACTGAGTTGAGAAATCACCCGTATCACTCTCTTCGTCACTCTCGCGCACGAAGCCTCGAGACACGGACGTCATTAAGTTTCGAAACCCTTACGGATTGTTAGCCCTAAATCTATCTCTAGCATTCAGAAACTAACAGATAATCACCCCTAATCAAAGTTTGTGAAGTTTATCTCTAACACGACCCAAACCCCGCGCATAAAGCAAAAATCAGAGACAATCACCAATAGAGATTTGTAAAGTAAATTAAATATAACACCATGATCAACAAATATACATAAGATCAAAGTAAAAACATATACAAACCCAACAAAGAGAGATTACAAAGAGAAGAGAAGAAGAAGAACCAAACATTTCTTGGTTTGTCAACACCAATCGACAAGAGATTCGACTCCGAATCATCCAAATGCAAGCTTCCATGATGTTTTCTAAGCAAATCCAATGAAGAAATGAAGTTTGATGGAGTGGGAGCAAAAAATACCCAAACCATAACCAAAAAAATGAGTTTTTTGCCCTTTAATGGAGTTTCAGTCCGCACAATTTCGCCCGGCGGTGGTTCTGGGTCGCCCGGCGGCGAAGGGCGGTCATTCTGTAAGTTTTTCACAATTTTGGAGTGTCCGGACCGCCCCTGCACCGCCCGGCGGTGCAGAGGCGCAGCACACCAGTCTGCAGAATTTTTCTGCACTGTTTTATTCGTAACTTTTGAACCGTAACTCCGATTGACGCACGGTTTGAAGCGTTGGAAAGCTTATTCAATGCTCTATACAACAATGGCAAGACATCCTTGATTGGATACCTGCAAAAATTGAGAAAAAATCAATTAAACTCAATGATATTTACACTATACGCAATATATACACTAAAAAGTATCGTAAACTATTTATAAACAAATCGGGTTTTATTCGCACGATATTTACCACAAATCATTGATAAGTGCAACAAAACATATATACAAAAATAGGTACATTTTGCACTTATCAACTCTCCCCAACTTACATAATTGTTTGTCCACAAACAAGAATCAAACAAACTTGAAAATGCACAAGCAACATCCAAAGAACGATGAATCAACAGGTTTTGAAAAATGGAAACGAATGTATGGTTCAAATGAAAACGGTACACACAAAAAGTAAATACTTACCACTGGCTACGACGACAACATAGTCACGAAACAAACGCAAAATACAAAAATCATGCCAAAAATTCTAAAACAACATAAGTTCAAATGTGAATCACACCTAGCAAAAACAATCATCGGTAGATGAAAAACACAAAATGAGGTACTTTACACTCACACAACAATCTTGAAAACAAAAAACTAAATTATGCATACATCCACAAATTCATATTGAACATACAAAGGCAAGAATCACAAGGACTTCCAAGGTTGTAATGTGGTCGGGTAAACAAACAAGGGGCAATTCCTAAAGCTAATCGAAACAAAAACTTGCCTAAACCTAAGGGAGTGAAAACTCACAAAGATTCACACACAAAATTTCAACCAACTTCTTCCAAAATCCCAAGTGTTACACAAAACACAATACTTATTTAACACAATTATTGAAACTCTTTTTGTTTCCTTTTTCAAAGATTTTCTTTTTCTTCCTTTTTTCTTTCTTTTTCTCTTTCACAAATTTTTCTCTCTCTTTTTTTTCTTCTTTTCCAATCCTTATAGAATCCAACCAATGAGTATACAATCATCCTCTCCCCAACTTGAATTCAACCGCACCATCATTTGAATACTCCCTACTTTCTAAGGCAAGGTAAAAATTCATACAACAACACAAAAAGTTGAGGGCTCAAGTAAAAACAACAATCAAGATCCACACAAAAATATGAATTTGACACTCATAGACAAGCATCAAGCTCAAACAACATGGATAATGACCAAAGGCTCAAAGGGGTTACAAAAGATCACACGCTCACAAGGTGAATTGACTATTTGGCTAAGGTGGTTGTGCTCAAAATGAAACAATTGCCTTGATCTTTTTCATGCATTCATATACACAACATAAACAACAGATTCAACATAATAAAATCCAGTTAGAACAAGAATGTTGGAACTCCGAGCATATATGAACAATGGAAGGCTTCCTCACAAAAAGGTTGGGAACTAAAGTGATTCACAACAAGAACAAGTATACAAAAGAATGGATGGCATGGAAGTTTGTAAAATGCCTAAGTATCCTGAATATGCTAAAGTCAAGAAAGCGATAAATACATACCTCCGACGTGTACAAAACTTAACAAATATCATTACCAAACATCCGCAAGTTGAAACGAACCAACTTAGAAAATCACCAAAGCATCCTCAAATAAGTCAATCAAAATTTGCGAGCAAACAACAACCAAAAACATTAGAAATGAAAAACAATAAAACATGCTTGTTTTACGTCGTAAGCTCGACGCCTTTACGATGCTTAATTAGAAACTTCCTCTCTTCATGCCGTGGTGATGTCTCACCGCGCAACCAAAAGCAAGCGACCTAACCAAACACTTGAACAAACATTAAAACAAAACAAGTATATACATCACGGGTAAAATGTACAAATATCAAAGTATGCTTATGCACAAGTATAGTAACAAAATTTAAAACAAGATTATACACAATATGGACATTATGTGCAAAACTCAAAAACAAAGAAACTATCGCAATGCGATTCAATAAAAACATTAATCCCCGGCAACGGCGCCATTTTGTTGGTGCGGAATAGCGGCAAGCAACAAAAAGATTTGGAAGTATTTTTCCGGGAATTATCGTGTCCACAGAGATCGGTTCTTGAACTGCCGTTCGACAATTTAATTGTTAATGAGTTTGGTTTAAAATGGTTTTAAGGTAAATGCGGGAAAGTAAATAAAAACATAAAAAATAATTCATTCTTCAAACAGACGAACTTATCAGGCGTGTATATATTCGACTCATCACAGACTTAAACTTACCGACCAATTACACTCAACTTACAATACTCCTCAATATCACCCGGTATCGCTCACAATAGTGTCCATCTCTGGCACACTGAGTTGAGAAATCACCCGTATCACTCTCTTCGTCACTCTCGCGCACGAAGCCTCGAGACACGGACGTCATTAAGTTTCGAAACCCTTACGGATTGTTAGCCCTAAATCTATCTCTAGCATTCAGAAACTAACAGATAATCACCCCTAATCAAAGTTTGTGAAGTTTATCTCTAACACGACCCAAACCCCGCGCATAAAGCAAAAATCAGAGACAATCACCAATAGAGATTTGTAAAGTAAATTAAATATAACACCATGATCAACAAATATACATAAGATCAAAGTAAAAACATATACAAACCCAACAAAGAGAGATTACAAAGAGAAGAGAAGAAGAAGAACCAAACATTTCTTGGTTTGTCAACACCAAACGACAAGAGATTCGACTCTGAATCATCCAAATGCAAGCTTCCATGATGTTTTCTAAGCAAATCCAATGAAGAAATGAAGTTTGATGGAGTGGGAGCAAAAAATACCCAAACCATAACCTAAAAAATGAGTTTTTTGCCCTTTAATGGAGTTTCAGTCCGCACAATTTCGCCCGGCGGTGGTTCTGGGTCGCCCCGCGGCGAAGGGCGGTCATTCTGTAAGTTTTTCACAATTTTGGAGTGTCCGGACCGCCCCTGCACCGCCCGGCGGCGCAAAGGCGCAGCACACCAGTCTGCAGAATTTTTCTGCACTGTTTTATTCGTAACTTTTGAACCGTAACTCCGATTGACGCACGGTTTGAAGCGTTGGAAAGCTTATTCAATGCTCTATACAACAATGGCAAGACATCCTTGATTGGATACCTGCAAAAATTGAGAAAAAATCAATTAAACTCAATGATATTTACACTATACGCAATATATACACTAAAAAGTATCGTAAACGTATTTATAAACAAATCGGGTTTTATTCGCACGATATTTACCACAAATCATTGATAAGTGCAACAAAACATATATACAAAAATAGGTACATTTTGCACTTATCAACTCTCCCCAACTTACATAATTGTTTGTCCACAAACAAGAATCAAACAAACTTGAAAATGCACAAGCAACATCCAAAGAACGATGAATCAACAGGTTTTGAAAAATGGAAACAAATGTATGGTTCAAATGAAAACGGTACACACAAAAAGTAAATACTTACCACTGGCTACGACGACAACATAGTCACAAAACAAACGCAAAATACAAAAATCATGCCAAAAATTCTAAAACAACATAAGTTCAAATGTGAATCACACCTAGCAAAAACAATCATCGGTAGATGAAAAACACAAAATGAGGTACTTTACACTCACACAACAATCTTGAAAACAAAAGACTAAATTATGCATACATCCACAAATTCATATTGAACATACAAAGGCAAGAATCACAAGGACTTCCAAGGTTGTAATGTGGTCGGGTAAACAAACAAGGGGCAATTCCTAAAGCTAATCGAAACAAAAACTTGCCTAAACCTAAGGGAGTGAAAACTCACAAAGATTCACACACAAAATTTCAACCAACTTCTTCCAAAATCCCTAGTGTTACACAAAACACAATACTTATTTAGCACAATTATTGAAACTCTTTTTGTTTCCTTTTTCAAAGATTTTCTTTTTCTTCCTTTTTTCTTTCTTTTTCTCTTTCACAAATTTTTCTCTCTCTTTTTTTTCTTCTTTTCCAATCCTTATAGAATCCAACCAATGAGTATACAATCATCCTCTCCCCCAACTTGAATTCAACCGCACCATCATGTGAATACTCCCTACTTTCTAAGGCAAGGTAAAAATCCATACAACAACACAAAAAGTTGAGGGCTCAAGTAAAAACAACAATCAAGATCCACACAAAAATATGAACTTGACACTCATAGACAAGCATCAAGCTCAAACAACATGGATAATGACCAAAGGCTCAAAGGGGTTACGAAAGATCACACGCTCACAAGGTGAATTGACTATTTGGCTAAGGTGGTTGTGCTCAAAATGAAACAATTGCCTTGATCCTTTTCATGCATTCATATACACAACATAAACAACAGATTCAACATAATAAAATCCAGTTAGAACAAGAATGTTGGAACTCCGAGCATATATGAACAATGGAAGGCTTCCTCACAAAAAGGTTGGGAACTAAAGTGATTCACAACAAGAACAAGTATACAAAAGAATGGATGGCATGGAAGTTTGTAAAATGCCTAAGTATCATGAATATGCTAAAGTCAAGAAAGCGATAAATACATACCTCCGACGTGTACAAAACTAAACAAATATCATTACCAAACATCCGCAAGTTGAAACGAACCAACTTAGAAAATCACCAAAGCATCCTCAAATAAGTCAATCAAAATTTGCGAGCAAACAACAACCAAAAACATTAGAAATGAAAAACAATAAAACATGCTTGTTTTACGTCGTAAGCTCGACGCCTTTACGGTGCTTAATTAGAAACTTCCTCTCTTCATGCCGTGGTGATGTCTCACCGCGCAACCAAAAGCAAGCGACCTAACCAAACACTTGAACAAACATTAAAACAAAACAAGTATATACATCACAGGTAAAATGTACAAATATCAAAGTATGCTTATGCACAAGTATAGTAACAAAATTTAAAACAAGATTATACACAATATGGACATTATGTGCAAAACTCAAAAACAAAGAAACTATCGCAATGCGATTCAATAAAAACACCAATCCCCGGCAACGGCGCCATTTTGTTGGTGCGGAATAGCGGCAAGCAACAAAAAGATTTGGAAGTATTTTTCCGGGAATTATCGTGTCCACAGAGATCGGTTCTTGAACTGTCGTTGGACAATTTAATTGTTAATGAGTTTGGTTTAAAATGGTTTTAAGGTAAATGCGGGAAAGTAAATAAAAACATAAAACCTAATTCATTCTTCAAACAGACAAACTTATCAGGCGTGTATATATTCGACTCATCACAGACTTAAACTTACCGACCAATTACACTCAACTTACAATACTCCTCAATATCATCCGGTATCGCTCACAACAGTGTCCATCTCTGGCACACTGAGTTGAGAAATCACCCGTATCACTCTCTTCGTCACTCTCGCGCACGAAGCCTCGAGACACGGACGTCATTAAGTTTCGAAACCCTTACGGATTGTTAGCCCTAAATCTATCTCTAGCATTCAGAAACTAACAGATAATCACCCCTAATCAAAGTTTGTGAAGTTTATCTCTAACACGACCCAAACCCCGCGCATAAAGCAAAAATCAGAGACAATCACCAATAGAGATTTGTAAAGTAAATTAAATATAACACCATGATCAACAAATATACATAAGATCAAAGTAAAAACATATACAAACCCAACAAAGAGAGATTACAAAGAGAAGAGAAGAAGAAGAACCAAACATTTCTTGGTTTGTCAACACCAATCAACAAGAGATTCGACTCCGAATCATCCAAATGCAAGCTTCCATGATGTTTTCTAAGCAAATCCAATGAAGAAATGAAGTTTGATGGAGTGGGAGCAAAAAATACCCAAACCATAACCAAAAAAATGAGTTTTTTGCCCTTTAATGGAGTTTCAGTCCGCACAATTTCGCCCGGCGGTGGTTCTGGGTCGCCCGGCGGCGAAGGGCGGTCATTCTGTAAGTTTTTCACAATTTTGGAGTGTCCGGACCGCCCCTGCACCGCCCGGCGGTGCAGAGGCGCAGCACACCAGTCTGCAGAATTTTTCTGCACTGTTTTATTCGTAACTTTTGAACCGTAACTCCGATTGACGCACGGTTTGAATCGTTGGAAAGCTTATTCAATGCTCTATACAACAATGGCAAGACATCCTTGATTGGATACCTGCAAAAATTGAGAAAAAATCAATTAAACTCAATGATATTTACACTATACGCAATATATACACTAAAAAGTATCGTAAACTATTTATAAACAAATCGGGTTTTATTCGCACGATATTTACCACAAATCATTGATAAGTGCAACAAAACATATATACAAAAATAGGTACATTTTGCACTTATCAACTCTCCCCAACTTACATAATTGTTTGTCCACAAACAAGAATCAAACAAACTTGAAAATGCACAAGCAACATCCAAAGAACGATGAATCAACAGGTTTTGAAAAATGGAAACGAATGTATGGTTCAAATGAAAACGGTACACACAAAAAGTAAATACTTACCACTGGCTACGACGACAACATAGTCACGAAACAAACGCAAAATACAAAAATCATGCCAAAAATTCTAAAACAACATAAGTTCAAATGTGAATCACACCTAGCAAAAACAATCATCGGTAGATGAAAAACACAAAATGAGGTACTTTACACTCACACAACAATCTTGAAAACAAAAAACTAAATTATGCATACATCCACAAATTCATATTGAACATACAAAGGCAAGAATCACAAGGACTTCCAAGGTTGTAATGTGGTCGGGTAAACAAACAAGGGGCAATTCCTAAAGCTAATCGAAACAAAAACTTGCCTAAACCTAAGGGAGTGAAAACTCACAAAGATTCACACACAAAATTTCAACCAACTTCTTCCAAAATCCCAAGTGTTACACAAAACACAATACTTATTTAACACAATTATTGAAACTCTTTTTGTTTCCTTTTTCAAAGATTTTCTTTTTCTTCCTTTTTTCTTTCTTTTTCTCTTTCACAAATTTTTCTCTCTCTTTTTTTTCTTCTTTTCCAATCCTTATAGAATCCAACCAATGAGTATACAATCATCCTCTCCCCAACTTGAATTCAACCGCACCATCATTTGAATACTCCCTACTTTCTAAGGCAAGGTAAAAATTCATACAACAACACAAAAAGTTGAGGGCTCAAGTAAAAACAACAATCAAGATCCACACAAAAATATGAATTTGACACTCATAGACAAGCATCAAGCTCAAACAACATGGATAATGACCAAAGGCTCAAAGGGGTTACAAAAGATCACACGCTCACAAGGTGAATTGACTATTTGGCTAAGGTGGTTGTGCTCAAAATGAAACAATTGCCTTGATCTTTTTCATGCATTCATATACACAACATAAACAACAGATTCAACATAATAAAATCCAGTTAGAACAAGAATGTTGGAACTCCGAGCATATATGAACAATGGAAGGCTTCCTCACAAAAAGGTTGGGAACTAAAGTGATTCACAACAAGAACAAGTATACAAAAGAATGGATGGCATGGAAGTTTGTAAAATGCCTAAGTATCCTGAATATGCTAAAGTCAAGAAAGCGATAAATACATACCTCCGACGTGTACAAAACTTAACAAATATCATTACCAAACATCCGCAAGTTGAAACGAACCAACTTAGAAAATCACCAAAGCATCCTCAAATAAGTCAATCAAAATTTGCGAGCAAACAACAACCAAAAACATTAGAAATGAAAAACAATAAAACATGCTTGTTTTACGTCGTAAGCTCGACGCCTTTACGATGCTTAATTAGAAACTTCCTCTCTTCATGCCGTGGTGATGTCTCACCGCGCAACCAAAAGCAAGCGACCTAACCAAACACTTGAACAAACATTAAAACAAAACAAGTATATACATCACGGGTAAAATGTACAAATATCAAAGTATGCTTATGCACAAGTATAGTAACAAAATTTAAAACAAGATTATACACAATATGGACATTATGTGCAAAACTCAAAAACAAAGAAACTATCGCAATGCGATTCAATAAAAACACCAATCCCCGGCAACGGCGCCATTTTGTTGGTGCGGAATAGCGGCAAGCAACAAAAAGATTTGGAAGTATTTTTCCGGGAATTATCGTGTCCACAGAGATCGGTTCTTGAACTGCCGTTCGACAATTTAATTGTTAATGAGTTTGGTTTAAAATGGTTTTAGGGTAAATGCGGGAAAGTAAATAAAAACATAAAAACTAATTCATTCTTCAAACAGACGAACTTATCAGGCGTGTATATATTCGACTCATCACAGACTTAAACTTACCGACCAATTACACTCAACTTACAATACTCCTCAATATCACCCGGTATCGCTCACAACAGTGTCCATCTCTGGCACACTGAGTTGAGAAATCACCCGTATCACTCTCTTCGTCACTCTCGCGCACGAAGCCTCGAGACACGGATGTCATTAAGTTTCGAAACCCTTACGGATTGTTAGCCCTAAATCTATCTCTAGCATTCAGAAACTAACAGATAATCATCCCTAATCAAAGTTTGTGAAGTTTATCTCTAACACGACCCAAACCCCGCGCATAAAGCAAAAATCAGAGACAATCACCAATAGAGACTTGTAAAGTAAATTAAATATAACACCATGATCAACAAATATACATAAGATCAAAGTAAAAACATATACAAACCCAACAAAGAGAGATTACAAAGAGAAGGGAAGAAGAAGAACCAAACATTTCTTGGTTTGTCAACACCAATCGACAAGAGATTCGACTCCGAATCATCCAAATGCAAGCTTCCATGATGTTTTCTAAGCAAATCCAATGAAGAAATGAAGTTTGATGGAGTGGGAGCAAAAAATACCCAAACCATAACCTAAAAAATGAGTTTTTTGCCCTTTAATGGAGTTTCAGTCCGCACAATTTCGCCCGGCGGTGGTTATGGGTCGCCCGGCGGCGAAGGGCGGTCATTCTGTAAGTTTTTCACAATTTTGGAGTCTCCGGACCGCCCCTGCACCGCCGGGCGGCGCAGAGGCGCAGCACACCAGTCTGCAGAATTTTTCTGCACTGTTTTATTCGTAACTTTTGAACCGTAACTCCGATTGACGCACGGTTTGAAGTGTTGGAAAGCTTATTCAATGCTCTATACAACAATGGCAAGACATCCTTGATTGGATACCTGCATAAATTGAGAAAAAATCAATTAAACTCAATGATATTTATACTATACGCAATATATACACTAAAAAGTATCGTAAACGTATTTATAAACAAATCGGGTTTTATTCGCACGATATTTACCACAAATCATTGATAAGTGCAACAAAACATATATACAAAAATAGGTACATTTTGCACTTATCAACTCTCCCCAACTTACATAATTTTTTGTCCACAAACAAGAATCAAACAAACTTGAAAATGCACAAGCAACATCCAAAGAACGATGAATCAACAGGTTTTGAAAAATGGAAACGAATGTATGGTTCAAATGAAAATGGTACACACAAAAAGTAAATACTTACCACTGGCTACGACGACAACATAGTCACGAAACAAACGCAAAATACAAAAATCATGCCAAAAATTCTAAAACAACATAAGTTCAAATGTGAATCACACCTAGCAAAAACAATCATCGGTAGATGAAAAACACAAAATGAGGTACTTTACACTCACACAACAATCTTGAAAACAAAAAACTAAATTATGCATACATCCACAAATTCATATTGAACATACAAAGGCAAGAATCACAAGGACTTCCAAGGTTGTAATGTGGTCGGGTAAACAAACAAGGGGCAATTCCTAAAGCTAATCGAAACAAAAACTTGCCTAAACCTAAGGGAGTGAAAACTCACAAAGATTCACACACAAAATTTCAACCAACTTCTTCCAAAATCCCAAGTGTTACACAAAACACAATACTTATTTAGCACAATTATTGAAACTCTTTTTGTTTCCTTTTTCAAAGATTTTCTTTTTCTTCCTTTTTTCTTTCTTTTTCTCTTTCACAAATTTTTCTCTCTCTTTTTTTTCTTCTTTTCCAATCCTTATAGAATCCAACCAATGAGTATACAATCATCCTCTCCCCCAACTTGAATTCAACCGCACCATCATGTGAATACTCCCTACTTTCTAAGGCAAGGTAAAAATCCATACAACAACACAAAAAGTTAAGGGCTCAAGTAAAAACAACAATCAAGATCCACACAAAAATATGAACTTGACACTCATAGACAAGCATCAAGCTCAAACAACATGGATAATGACCAAAGGCTCAAAGGGGTTACGAAAGATCACACGCTCACAAGGTGAATTGACTATTTGGCTAAGGTGGTTGTGCTCAAAATGAAACAATTGCCTTGATAATTTTCATGCATTCATATACACAACATGAACAACAGATTCAACATAATAAAATCCAGTTAGAACAAGAATGTTGGAACTCCGAGCATATATGAACAATGGAAGGCTTCCTCACAAAAAGGTTGGGAACTAAAGTGATTCACAACAAGAACAAGTATACAAAAGAATGGATGGCATGGAAGTTTGTAAAATGCCTAAGTATCATGAATATGCTAAAGTCAAGAAAGCGATAAATACATACCTCCGACGTGTACAAAACTTAACAAATATCATTACCAAACATCCGCAAGTTGAAACGAACCAACTTAGAAAATCACCAAAGCATCCTCAAATAAGTCAATCAAAATTTGCGAGCAAACAACAACCAAAAACATTAGAAATGAAAAACAATAAAACATGCTTGTTTTACGTCGTAAGCTCGACGCCTTTACGGTGCTTAATTAGAAACTTCCTCTCTTCATGCCGTGGTGATGTCTCACCGCGCAACCAAAAGCAAGCGACCTAACCAAACACTTGAACAAACATTAAAACAAAACAAGTATATACATCACGGGTAAAATGTACAAATATCAAAGTATGCTTATGCACAAGTATAGTAACAAAATTTAAAACAAGATTATACACAATATGGACATTATGTGCAAAACTCAAAAACAAAGAAACTATCGCAATGCGATTCAATAAAAACACCAATCCCCGGCAACGACGCCATTTTGTTGGTGCGGAATAGCGGCAAGCAACAAAAAGATTTGGAAGGATTTTTCCGGGAATTATCGTGTCCACAGAGATCGGTTCTTGAACTGCCGTTCGACAATTTAATTGTTAATGAGTTTGGTTTAAAATGGTTTTAAGGTAAATGCGGGAAAGTAAATAAAAACATAAAAACTAATTCATTCTTCAAACAGATGAACTTATCAGGCGTGTATATATTCGACTCATCACAGACTTAAACTTACCGACCAATTACACTCAACTTACAATACTCCTCAATATCATCCGGTATCGCTCACAACAGTGTCCATCTCTGGCACACTGAGTTGAGAAATCACCCGTATCACTCTCTTCGTCACTCTCGCGCACGAAGCCTCGAGACACGGACGTCATTAAGTTTCGAAACCCTTACGGATTGTTAGCCCTAAATCTATCTCTAGCATTCAGAAACTAACAGATAATCACCCCTAATCAAAGTTTGTGAAGTTTATCTATAACACGACCCAAACCCCGCGCATAAAGCAAAAATCAGAGACAATCACCAATAGAGATTTGTAAAGTAAATTAAATATAACACCATGATCCACAAATATACATAAGATCAAAGTAAAAACATATACAAACCCAACAAAGAGAGATTACAAAGAGAAGAGAAGAAGAAGAACCAAACATTTCTTGGTTTGTCAACACCAATCGACAAGAGATTCGACTCTGAATCATCCAAATGCAAGCTTCCATGATGTTTTCTAAGCAAATCCAATGAAGAAATGAAGTTTGATGGAGTGGGAGCAAAAAATACCCAAACCATAACCTAAAAAATGAGTTTTTTGCCCTTTAATGGAGTTTCAGTCCGCACAATTTCGCCCGGCGGTGGTTCTGGGTCGCCCGGCGGCGAAGGGCGGTCATTCTGTAAGTTTTTCACAATTTTAGAGTGTCCGGACCGCCCCTGCACCGCCGGGCGGCGCAGAGGCGCAGCACACCAGTCTGCAGAATTTTTCTGCACTGTTTTATTCGTAACTTTTGAACCGTAACTCCGATTGACGCACGGTTTGAAGTGTTGGAAAACTTATTCAATGCTCTATACAACAATGGCAAGACATCCTTGATTGGATACCTGCAAAAATTGAGAAAAAATCAATTAAACTCAATGATATTTACACTATACGCAATATATACACTAAAAAGTATCGTAAACGTATTTATAAACAAATCAGGTTTTATTCGCACGATATTTACCACAAATCATTGATAAGTGCAACAAAACATATATACAAAAATAGGTACATTTTGCACTTATCAACTCTCCCCAACTTACATAATTGTTTGTCCACAAACAAGAATCAAACAAACTTGAAAATGCACAAGCAACATCCAAAGAACGATGAATCAACAGGTTTTGAAAAATGGAAACGAATGTATGGTTCAAATGAAAATGGTACACACAAAAAGTAAATACTTACCACTGGCTACGACGACAACATAGTCACGAAACAAACGCAAAATACAAAAATCATGCCAAAAATTCTAAAACAACATAAGTTCAAATGTGAATCACACCTAGCAAAAATAATCATCGGTAGATGAAAAACACAAAATGAGGTACTTCACACTCACACAACAATCTTGAAAACAAAAGACTAAATTATGCATACATCCACAAATTCATATTGAACATACAAAGGCAAGAATCACAAGGACTTCCAAGGTTGTAATGTGGTCGGGTAAACAAACAAGGGGAAATTCCTAAAGCTAATCGAAACAAAAACATGCCTAAACCTAAGGGAGTGAAAACTCACAAAGATTCACACACAAAATTTCAACCAACTTCTTCCAAAATCCTAAGTGTTACACAAAACACAATACTTATTTAGCACAATTATTGAAACTCTTTTTGTTTCCTTTTTCAAAGATTTTCTTTTTCTTCCTTTTTTCTTTCTTTTTCTCTTTCACAAATTTTTCTCTCTCTTTTTTTTCTTCTTTTCCAATCCTTATAGAATCCAACCAATGAGTATACAATCATCCTCTCCCCAACTTGAATTCAACCGCACCATCATGTGAATACTCCCTACTTTCTAAGGCAAGGTAAAAATTCATACAACAACACAAAAAGTTGAGGGCTCAAGTAAAAACAACAATCAAGATCCACACAAAAATATGAATTTGACACTCATAGACAAGCATCAAGCTCAAACAACATGGATAATGACCAAAGGCTCAAAGGGGTTACAAAAGATCACACGCTCACAAGGTGAATTGACTATTTGGCTAAGGTGGTTGTGCTCAAAATGAAACAATTGCCTTGATCCTTTTCATGCATTCATATACACAACATAAACAACAAATTCAACATAATAAAATCCAGTTAGAACAAGAATGTTGGAACTCCAAGCATATATGAACAATGGAAGGCTTCCTCACAAAAAGGTTGGGAACTAAAGTGATTCACAACAAGAACAAGTATACAAAAGAATGGATGGCATGGAAGTTTGTAAAATGCCTAAGTATCATGAATATGCTAAAGTCAAGAAAGCGATAAATACATACCTCCGACGTGTACAAAACTTAACAAATATCATTACCAAACATCCGCAAGTTGAAACGAACCAACTTAGAAAATCACCAAAGCATCCTCAAATAAGTCAATCAAAATTTGCGAGCAAACAACAACCAAAAACATTAGAAATGAAAAACAATAAAACATGCTTGTTTTACGTCGTAAGCTCGACGCCTTTACGGTGCTTAATTAGAAACTTCCTCTCTTCATGCCGTGGTGATGTCTCACCGCGCAACCAAAAGCAAGCGACCTAACCAAACACTTGAACAAACATTAAAACAAAACAAGTATATACATCACGGGTAAAATGTACAAATATCAAAGTATGCTTATGCACAAGTATAGTAACAAAATTTAAAACAAGATTATACACAATATGGACATTATGTGCAAAACTCAAAAACAAAGAAACTATCGCAATGCGATTCAATAAAAACACCAATCCCCGGCAACGGCGCCATTTTGTTGGTGCGGAATAGCGGCAAGCAACAAAAAGATTTGGAAGTATTTTTTCGGGAATTATCGTGTCCACAGAGATCGGTTCTTAAACTGCCGTTCGACAATTTAATTGTTAATGAGTTTGGTTTAAAATGGTTTTAAGGTAAATGCGGGAAAGTAAATAAAAACATAAAAACTAATTCATTCTTCAAACAGATGAACTTATCAGGCGTGTATATATTCGACTCATCACAGACTTAAACTTACCGACCAATTACACTCAACTTACAATACTCCTCAATATCATCTGGTATCGCTCACAATAGTGTCCATCTCTGGCACACTGAGTTGAGAAATCACCCGTATCACTCTCTTCGTCACTCTCGCGCACGAAGCCTCGAGACACGGACGTCATTAAGTTTCGAAAACCATACAGATTGTTAGCCCTAAATCTATCTCTAGCATTCAGAAACTAACAGATAATCACCCCTAATCAAAGTTTGTGAAGTTTATCTCTAACACGACCCAAACCCCGCGCATAAAGCAAAAATCAGAGACAATCACCAATAGAGATTTGTAAAGTAAATTAAATATAACACCATGATCAACAAATATACATAAGATCAAAGTAAAAACATATACAAACCCAACAAAGAGAGATTACAAAGAGAAGAGAAGAAGAAGAACCAAACATTTCTTGGTTTGTCAACACCAATCGACAAGAGATTCGACTCCGAATCATCCAAATGCAAGCTTCCATGATGTTTTCTAAGCAAATCCAATGAAGAAATGAAGTTTGATGGAGTGGGAGCAAAAAATACCCAAACCATAACCTAAAAAATGAGTTTTTTGCCCTTTAATGGAGTTTCAGTCTGCACAATTTCGCCCGGCGGTGGTTCTGGGTCGCCCGGCGGCGAAGGGCGGTCATTCTGTAAGTTTTTCACAATTTTGGAGTGTCCGGACCGCCCCTGCACCGCCCGGCGGCGCAGAGGCGCAGCACACCAGTCTGCAGAATTTTTCTGCACTGTTTTATTCGTAACTTTTGAACCGTAACTCCGATTGACGCACTGTTTGAAGTGTTGGAAAGCTTATTCAATGCTCTATACAACAATGGCAAGACATCCTTGATTGGATACCTGCAAAAATTGAGAAAAAATCAATTAAACTCAATGATATTTACACTATACGCAATATATACACTAAAAAGTATCGTAAACGTATTTATAAACAAATCGGGTTTTATTCGCACGATATTTACCACAAATCATTGATAAGTGCAACAAAACATATATACAAAAATAGGTACATTTTGCACTTATCAACTCTCCCCAACTTACATAATTGTTTGTCCACAAACAAGAATCAAACAAACTTGAAAATGCACAAGCAACATCCAAAGAACGATGAATCAACAGGTTTTGAAAAATGGAAACGAATGTATGGTTCAAATGAAAATGGTACACACAAAAAGTAAATACTTACCACTGGCTACGACGACAACATAGTCACGAAACAAACGCAAAATACAAAAATCATGCCAAAAATTCTAAAACAACATAAGTTCAAATGTGAATCACACCTAGCAAAAACAATCATCGGTAGATGAAAAACACAAAATGAGGTACTTTACACTCACACAACAATCTTGAAAACAAAAAACTAAATTATGCATACATCTACAAATTCATATTGAACATACAAAGGTAAGAATCACAAGGACTTCCAAGGTTGTAATGTGGTCGGGTAAACAAACAAGGGACAATTCCTAAAGCTAATCGAAACAAAAACTTGCCTAAACCTAAGGGAGTGAAAACTCACAAAGATTCACACACAAAATTTCAACCAACTTCTTCCAAAATCCCAAGTGTTACACAAAACACAATACTTATTTAGCACAATTATTGAAACTCTTTTTGTTTCCTTTTTCAAAGATTTTATTTTTCTTCCTTTTTTCTTTCTTTTTCTCTTTCACAAATTTTTCTCTCTCTTTTTTTTCTTCTTTTCCAATCCTTATAGAATCCAACCAATGAGTATACAATCATCCTCTCCCCAACTTGAATTCAACCGCACCATCATGTGAATACTCCCTACTTTCTAAGGCAAGGTAAAAATTCATACAACAACACAAAAAGTTGAGGGCTCAAGTAAAAACAACAATCAAGATCCACACAAAAATATGAATTTGACACTCATAGACAAGCATCAAGCTCAAACAACATGGATAATGACCAAAGGCTCAAAGGGGTTACAAAAGATCACACGCTCACAAGGTGAATTGACTATTTGGCTAAGGTGGTTGTGCTCAAAATGAAACAATTGCCTTGATCCTTTTCGTGCATTCATATACACAACATAAACAATAGATTCAACATAATAAAATCCAGTTAGAACAAGAATGTTGGAACTCCGAGCATATATGAACAATGGAAGGCTTCCTCACAAAAAGGTTGGGAACTAAAGTGATTCACAACAAGAACAAGTATACAAAAGAATGGATGGCATGGAAGTTTGTAAAATGCCTAAGTATCATGAATATGCTAAAGTCAAGAAAGCGATAAATACATACCTCCGACGTGTACAAAACTTAACAAATATCATTACCAAACATCCGCAAGTTAAAACGAACCAACTTAGAAAATCACCAAAGCATCCTCAAATAAGTCAATCAAAATTTGCGAGCAAACAACAACCAAAAACATTAGAAATGAAAAACAATAAAACATGCTTGTTTTACGTCGTAAGCTCGACGCCTTTACGGTGCTTAATTAGAAACTTCCTCTCTTCATGCCGTGGTGATGTCTCACCGCGCAACCAAAAGCAAGCGACCTAACCAAACACTTGAACAAACACTAAAACAAAACAAGTATATAAATCACGGGTATAATGTACAAATATCAAAGTATGCTTATGCACAAGTATAGTAACAAAATTTAAAACAAGATTATACACAATATGGACATTATGTGCAAAACTCAAAAACAAAGAAACTATCGCAATTTGATTCAATAAAAACACCAATCCCCGGCAACGGCGCCATTTTGTTGGTGCGGAATAGCGGCAAGCAACAAAAAGATTTGGAAGTATTTTTCCGGGAATTATCGTGTCCACAGAGATCGGTTCTTGAACTGCCGTTCGACAATTTAATTATTAATGAGTTTGGTTTAAAATGGTTTTAAGGTAAATGCGGGAAAGTAAATAAAAACATAAAAACTAATTCATTCTTCAAACAGACGAACTTATCAGGCGTGTATATATTCGACTCATCACAGACTTAAACTTACCGACCAATTACACTCAACTTACAATACTCCTCAATATCATCCGGTATCGCTCACAACAGTGTCCATCTCTGGCACACTGAGTTGAGAAATCACCCGTATCACTCTCTTCGTCACTCTCGCGCACGAAGCCTCGAGACACGGACGTCATTAAGTTTCGAAACCCTTACGGATTGTTAGCCCTAAATCTATCTCTAGCATTCAGAAACTAACAGATAATCACCCCTAATCAAAGTTTGTGAAGTTTATCTCTAACACGACCCAAACCCCGCGCATAAAGCAAAAATCAGAGACAATCACCAATAGAGATTTGTAAAGTAAATTAAATATAACACCATGATCAACAAATATACATAAGATCAAAGTAAAAACATATACAAACCCAACAAAGAGAGATTACAAAGAGAAGAGAAGAAGAAGAACCAAACATTTCTTGGTTTGTCAACACCAATCGACAAGAGATTCGACTCCGAATCATCCAAATGCAAGCTTCCATGATGTTTTCTAAGCAAATCCAATGAAGAAATGAAGTTTGATGGAGTGGGAGCAAAAAATACCCAAACCATAACCTAAAAAATGAGTTTTTTGCCCTTTAATGGAGTTTCAGTCCGCACAATTTCGCCCGGCGGTGGTTCTGGGTCGCCCGGCGGCGAAGGGCGGTCATTCTGTAAGTTTTTCACAATTTTGGAGTGTCCGGACCGCCCCTGCACTGCCCGGCGGCGCAGAGGCGCAGCACACCAGTCTGCAGAATTTTTCTGCATTGTTTTATTCGTAACTTTTGAACCGTAACTCCGATTGACGCACGGTTTGAAGTGTTGGAAAGCTTATTCAATGCTCTATACAAAAATGGCAAGACATCCTTGATTGGATACCTGAAAAAATTGAGAAAAAATCAATTAAACTCAATGATATTTACACTATACGCAATATATACACTAAAAAGTAGTGTAAACGTATTTATAAACAAATCGGGTTTTATTCGCACGATATTTACCACAAATCATTGATAAGTGCAACAAAACATATATACAAAAATAGGTACATTTTGCACTTATCAACTCTCCCCAACTTATATAATTGTTTGTCCACAAACAAGAATCAAACAAACTTGAAAATGCACAAGCAACATCCAAAGAACGATGAATCAACAGGTTTTGAAAAATGGAAACGAATGTATGGTTCAAATGAAAACGGTACACACAAAAAGTAAATACTTACCACTGGCTACGACGACAACATAGTCACGAAACAAACGCAAAATACAAAAATCATGCCAAAAATTCTAAAACAACATAAGTTCAAATGTGAATCACACCTAGCAAAAACAATCATCGGTAGATGAAAAACACAAAATGAGGTACTTTACACTCACACAACAATCTTGAAAACAAAAAACTAAATTATGCATACATCCACAAATTCATATTGAATATACAAAGGCAAGAATCACAAGGACTTCCAAGGTTGTAATGTGGTCGGGTAAACAAACAAGGGGCAATTCCTAAAGCTAATCGAAACAAAAACTTGCCTAAACCTAAGGGAGTGAAAACTCACAAAGATTCACACACAAAATTTCAACCAACTTCTTCCAAAATCCTAAGTGTTACACAAAACACAATACTTATTTAGCACAATTATTGAAACTCTTTTTGTTTCCTTTTTCAAAGATTTTCTTTTTCTTCCTTTTTTCTTTCTTTTTCTCTTTCACAAATTTTTCTCTCTCTTTTTTTTCTTCTTTTCCAATCCTTATAGAATCCAACGAATGAGTATACAATCATCCTCTCCCCAACTTGAATTCAACCGCACCATCATGTGAATACTCCCTACTTTCTAAGGCAAGGTAAAAATTCATACAACAACACAAAAAGTTGAGGGCTCAAGTAAAAACAACAATCAAGATCCACACAAAAATATGAATTTGACACTCATAGACAAGCATCAAGCTCAAACAACATGGATAATGACCAAAGGCTCAAAGGGGTTACAAAAGATCACACGCTCACAAGGTGAATTGACTATTTGGCTAAGGTGGTTGTGCTCAAAATGAAACAATTGCCTTGATCCTTTTCATGCATTCATATACACAACATAAACAACAAATTCAACATAATAAAATCCAGTTAGAACAAGAATGTTGGAACTCCGAGCATATATGAACAATGGAAGGCTTCCTAACAAAAAGGTTGGGAACTAAAGTGATTCACAACAAGAACAAGTATACAAAAGAATGGATGGCATGGAAGTTTGTAAAATGCCTAAGTATCATGAATATGCTAAAGTCAAGAAAGCGATAAATACATACCTCCGACGTGTACAAAACTTAACAAATATCATTACCAAACATCCGCAAGTTGAAACGAACCAACTTAGAAAATCACCAAAGCATCCTCAAATAAGTCAATCAAAATTTGCGAGCAAACAACAACCAAAAACATTAGAAATGAAAAACAATAAAACATGCTTGTTTTACGTCGTAAGCTCGACGCCTTTACGGTGCTTAATTAGAAACTTCCTCTCTTCATGCCGTGGTGATGTCTCACCGCGCAACCAAAAGCAAGCGACCTAACCAAACACTTGAACAAACATTAAAACAAAACAAGTATATACATCACGGGTAAAATGTACAAATATCAAAGTATGCTTATGCACAAGTATAGTAACAAAATTTAAAACAAGATTATACACAATATGGACATTATGTGCAAAACTCAAAAACAAAGAAACTATCGCAATGCGATTCAATAAAAACACCAATCCCCGGCAACGGCGCCATTTTGTTGGTGCGGAATAGCGGCAAGCAACAAAAAGATTTGGAAGTATTTTTTCGGGAATTATCGTGTCCACAGAGATCGGTTCTTAAACTGCCGTTCGACAATTTAATTGTTAATGAGTTTGGTTTAAAATGGTTTTAAGGTAAATGCGGGAAAGTAAATAAAAACATAAAAACTAATTCATTCTTCAAACAGATGAACTTATCAGGCGTGTATATATTCGACTCATCACAGACTTAAACTTACCGACCAATTACACTCAACTTACAATACTCCTCAATATCATCTGGTATCGCTCACAATAGTGTCCATCTCTGGCACACTGAGTTGAGAAATCACCCGTATCACTCTCTTCGTCACTCTCGCGCACGAAGCCTCGAGACACGGACGTCATTAAGTTTCGAAAACCATACAGATTGTTAGCCCTAAATCTATCTCTAGCATTCAGAAACTAACAGATAATCACCCCTAATCAAAGTTTGTGAAGTTTATCTCTAACACGACCCAAACCCCGCGCATAAAGCAAAAATCAGAGACAATCACCAATAGAGATTTGTAAAGTAAATTAAATATAACACCATGATCAACAAATATACATAAGATCAAAGTAAAAACATATACAAACCCAACAAAGAGAGATTACAAAGAGAAGAGAAGAAGAAGAACCAAACATTTCTTGGTTTGTCAACACCAATCGACAAGAGATTCGACTCCGAATCATCCAAATGCAAGCTTCCATGATGTTTTCTAAGAAAATCCAATGAAGAAATGAAGTTTGATGGAGTGGGAGCAAAAAATACCCAAACCATAACCTAAAAAATGAGTTTTTTGCCCTTTAATGGAGTTTCAGTCTGCACAATTTCGCCCGGCGGTGGTTCTGGGTCGCCCGGCGGCGAAGGGCGGTCATTCTGTAAGTTTTTCACAATTTTGGAGTGTCCGGACCGCCCCTGCACCGCCCGGCGGCGCAGAGGCGCAGCACACCAGTCTGCAGAATTTTTCTGCACTGTTTTATTCGTAACTTTTGAACCGTAACTCCGATTGACGCACTGTTTGAAGTGTTGGAAAGCTTATTCAATGCTCTATACAACAATGGCAAGACATCCTTGATTGGATACCTGCAAAAATTGAGAAAAAATCAATTAAACTCAATGATATTTACACTATACGCAATATATACACTAAAAAGTATCGTAAACGTATTTATAAACAAATCGGGTTTTATTCGCACGATATTTACCACAAATCATTGATAAGTGCAACAAAACATATATACAAAAATAGGTACATTTTGCACTTATCAACTCTCCCCAACTTACATAATTGTTTGTCCACAAACAAGAATCAAACAAACTTGAAAATGCACAAGCAACATCCAAAGAACGATGAATCAACAGGTTTTGAAAAATGGAAACGAATGTATGGTTCAAATGAAAATGGTACACACAAAAAGTAAATACTTACCACTGGCTACGACGACAACATAGTCACGAAACAAACGCAAAATACAAAAATCATGCCAAAAATTCTAAAACAACATAAGTTCAAATGTGAATCACACCTAGCAAAAACAATCATCGGTAGATGAAAAACACAAAATGAGGTACTTTACACTCACACAACAATCTTGAAAACAAAAAACTAAATTATGCATACATCTACAAATTCATATTGAACATACAAAGGTAAGAATCACAAGGACTTCCAAGGTTGTAATGTGGTCGGGTAAACAAACAAGGGACAATTCCTAAAGCTAATCGAAACAAAAACTTGCCTAAACCTAAGGGAGTGAAAACTCACAAAGATTCACACACAAAATTTCAACCAACTTCTTCCAAAATCCCAAGTGTTACACAAAACACAATACTTATTTAGCACAATTATTGAAACTCTTTTTGTTTCCTTTTTCAAAGATTTTATTTTTCTTCCTTTTTTCTTTCTTTTTCTCTTTCACAAATTTTTCTCTCTCTTTTTTTTCTTCTTTTCCAATCCTTATAGAATCCAACCAATGAGTATACAATCATCCTCTCCCCAACTTGAATTCAACCGCACCATCATGTGAATACTCCCTACTTTCTAAGGCAAGGTAAAAATTCATACAACAACACAAAAAGTTGAGGGCTCAAGTAAAAACAACAATCAAGATCCACACAAAAATATGAATTTGACACTCATAGACAAGCATCAAGCTCAAACAACATGGATAATGACCAAAGGCTCAAAGGGGTTACAAAAGATCACACGCTCACAAGGTGAATTGACTATTTGGCTAAGGTGGTTGTGCTCAAAATGAAACAATTGCCTTGATCCTTTTCGTGCATTCATATACACAACATAAACAATAGATTCAACATAATAAAATCCAGTTAGAACAAGAATGTTGGAACTCCGAGCATATATGAACAATGGAAGGCTTCCTCACAAAAAGGTTGGGAACTAAAGTGATTCACAACAAGAACAAGTATACAAAAGAATGGATGGCATGGAAGTTTGTAAAATGCCTAAGTATCATGAATATGCTAAAGTCAAGAAAGCGATAAATACATACCTCCGACGTGTACAAAACTTAACAAATATCATTACCAAACATCCGCAAGTTAAAACGAACCAACTTAGAAAATCACCAAAGCATCCTCAAATAAGTCAATCAAAATTTGCGAGCAAACAACAACCAAAAACATTAGAAATGAAAAACAATAAAACATGCTTGTTTTACGTCGTAAGCTCGACGCCTTTACGGTGCTTAATTAGAAACTTCCTCTCTTCATGCCGTGGTGATGTCTCACCGCGCAACCAAAAGCAAGCGACCTAACCAAACACTTGAACAAACACTAAAACAAAACAAGTATATAAATCACGGGTATAATGTACAAATATCAAAGTATGCTTATGCACAAGTATAGTAACAAAATTTAAAACAAGATTATACACAATATGGACATTATGTGCAAAACTCAAAAACAAAGAAACTATCGCAATTTGATTCAATAAAAACACCAATCCCCGGCAACGGCGCCATTTTGTTGGTGCGGAATAGCGGCAAGCAACAAAAAGATTTGGAAGTATTTTTCCGGGAATTATCGTGTCCACAGAGATCGGTTCTTGAACTGCCGTTCGACAATTTAATTATTAATGAGTTTGGTTTAAAATGGTTTTAAGGTAAATGCGGGAAAGTAAATAAAAACATAAAAACTAATTCATTCTTCAAACAGACGAACTTATCAGGCGTGTATATATTCGACTCATCACAGACTTAAACTTACCGACCAATTACACTCAACTTACAATACTCCTCAATATCATCCGGTATCGCTCACAACAGTGTCCATCTCTGGCACACTGAGTTGAGAAATCACCCGTATCACTCTCTTCGTCACTCTCGCGCACGAAGCCTCGAGACACGGACGTCATTAAGTTTCGAAACCCTTACGGATTGTTAGCCCTAAATCTATCTCTAGCATTCAGAAACTAACAGATAATCACCCCTAATCAAAGTTTGTGAAGTTTATCTCTAACACGACCCAAACCCCGCGCATAAAGCAAAAATCAGAGACAATCACCAATAGAGATTTGTAAAGTAAATTAAATATAACACCATGATCAACAAATATACATAAGATCAAAGTAAAAACATATACAAACCCAACAAAGAGAGATTACAAAGAGAAGAGAAGAAGAAGAACCAAACATTTCTTGGTTTGTCAACACCAATCGACAAGAGATTCGACTCCGAATCATCCAAATGCAAGCTTCCATGATGTTTTCTAAGCAAATCCAATGAAGAAATGAAGTTTGATGGAGTGGGAGCAAAAAATACCCAAACCATAACCTAAAAAATGAGTTTTTTGCCCTTTAATGGAGTTTCAGTCCGCACAATTTCGCCCGGCGGTGGTTCTGGGTCGCCCGGCGGCGAAGGGCGGTCATTCTGTAAGTTTTTCACAATTTTGGAGTGTCCGGACCGGCCCTGCACTGCCCGGCGGCGCAGAGGCGCAGCACACCAGTCTGCAGAATTTTTCTGCATTGTTTTATTCGTAACTTTTGAACCGTAACTCCGATTGACGCACGGTTTGAAGTGTTGGAAAGCTTATTCAATGCTCTATACAAAAATGGCAAGACATCCTTGATTGGATACCTGAAAAAATTGAGAAAAAATCAATTAAACTCAATGATATTTACACTATACGCAATATATACACTAAAAAGTAGTGTAAACGTATTTATAAACAAATCGGGTTTTATTCGCACGATATTTACCACAAATCATTGATAAGTGCAACAAAACATATATACAAAAATAGGTACATTTTGCACTTATCAACTCTCCCCAACTTACATAATTGTTTGTCCACTAACAAGAATCAAACAAACTTGAAAATGCACAAGCAACATCCAAAGAACGATGAATCAACAGGTTTTGGAAAATGGAAACGAATGTATGGTTCAAATGAAAACGGTACACACAAAAAGTAAATACTTACCACTGGCTACGACGACAACATAGTCACGAAACAAACGCAAAATACAAAAATCATGCCAAAAATTCTAAAACAACATAAGTTCAAATGTGAATCACACCTAGCAAAAACAATCATCGGTAGATGAAAAACACAAAATGAGGTACTTTACACTCACACAACAATCTTGAAAACAAAAAACTAAATTATGCATACATCCACAAATTCATATTGAATATACAAAGGCAAGAATCACAAGGACTTCCAAGGTTGTAATGTGGTCGGGTAAACAAACAAGGGGCAATTCCTAAAGCTAATCGAAACAAAAACTTGCCTAAACCTAAGGGAGTGAAAACTCACAAAGATTCACACACAAAATTTCAACCAACTTCTTCCAAAATCCCAAGTGTTACACAAAACACAATACTTATTTAGCACAATTATTAAAACTCTTTTTGTTTCCTTTTTCAAAGATTTTCTTTTTCTTCCTTTTTTCTTTCTTTTTCTCTTTCACAAATTTTTCTCTCTCTTTTTTTTCTTCTTTTCCAATCCTTATAGAATCCAACGAATGAGTATACAATCATCCTCTCCCCAACTTGAATTCAACCGCACCATCATGTGAATACTCCCTACTTTCTAAGGCAAGGTAAAAATTTATACAACAACACAAAAAGTTGAGGGCTCAAGTAAAAACAACAATCAAGATCCACACAAAAATATGAATTTGACACTCATAGACAAGCATCAAGCTCAAACAACATGGATAATGACCAAAGGCTCAAAGGGGTTACGAAAGATCACACGCTCACAAGGTGAATTGACTATTTGGCTAAGGTGGTTGTGCTCAAAAGGAAACAATTGCCTTGATCCTTTTCATGCATTCATATACACAACATAAACAACAGATTCAACATAATAAAATCCAGTTAGAACAAGAATGTTGGAACTCCGAGCATATATGAACAATGGAAGGCTTCCTCATAAAAAGGTTGGGAACTAAAGTGATTCACAACAAGAACAAGTATACAAAAGAATGGATGGCATGGAAGTTTGTAAAATGCCTAAGTATCATGAATATGCTAAAGTCAATAAAACAAAAAATACATACCTCCGACGTGTACAAAACTTAACAAATATCATTACCAAACATCCGCAAGTTGAAACGAACCAACTTAGAAAATCACCAAAGCATCCTCAAATAAGTCAATCAAAATTTGCGAGCAAACAACAACCAAAAACATTAGAAATGAAAAACAATAAAACATGCTTGTTTTACGTCGTAAGCTCGACGCCTTTACGGTGCTTAATTAGAAACTTCCTCTCTTCATGCCGTGGTGATGTCTCACCGCGCAACCAAAAGCAAGCGACCTAACCAAACACTTGAACAAACATTAAAACAAAACAAGTATATACATCACGGGTAAAATGTACAAATATCAAATTATGCTTATGCACAAGTATAGTAACAAAATTTAAAACAAGATTATACACAATATGGACATTATGTGCAAAACTCAAAAACAAAGAAACTATCGCAATGCGATTCAATAAAAACACCAATCCCCGGCAACGGCGCCATTTTGTTGGTGCGGAATAGCGGCAAGCAACAAAAAGATTTGGAAGTATTTTTTCGGGAATTATCGTGTCCACAGAGATCGGTTCTTGAACTGCCGTTCGACAATTTAATTGTTAATGAGTTTGGTTTAAAATGGTTTTAAGGTAAATGCGGGAAAGTAAATAAAAACATAAAAACTAATTCATTCTTCAAACAGATGAACTTATCAGGCGTGTATATATTCGACTCATCACAGACTTAAACTTACCGACCAATTACACTCAACTTACAATACTCCTCAATATCATCCGGTATCGCTCACAACAGTGTCCATCTCTGGCACACTGAGTTGAGAAATCACCCGTATCACTCTCGTCGTCACTCTCGCGCACGAAGCCTCGAGACACGGACGTCATTAAGTTTCGAAACCCTTACGGATTGTTAGCCCTAAATCTATCTCTAGCATTCAGAAACTAACAGATAATCACCCCTAATCAAAGTTTGTGAAGTTTATCTCTAACACGACCCAAACCCCGCGCATAAAGCAAAAATCAGAGACAATCACCAATAGAGATTTGTAAAGTAAATTAAATATAACACCATGATCAACAAATATACATAAGATCAAAGTAAAAACATATACAAACCCAACAAAGAGAGATTACAAAGAGAAGAGAAGAAGAAGAACCAAACATTTCTTGGTTTGTCAACACCAATCGACAAGAGATTCGACTCCGAATCATCCAAATGCAAGCTTCCATGATGTTTTCTAAGCAAATCCAATGAAGAAATGAAGTTTGATGGAGTGGGAGCAAAAAATACCCAAACCATAACCTAAAAAATGAGTTTTTTGCCCTTTAATGGAGTTTCAGTCCGCACAATTTCGCCCGGCGGTGGTTCTGGGTCGCCCGGCGGCGAAGGGCGGTCATTCTGTAAGTTTTTCACAATTTTGGAGTGTCCGGACCGCCCCTGCACCGCCCGGCGGCGCAGAGGCGCAGCACACCAGTCTGCAGAATTTTTCTGCACTGTTTTATTCGTAACTTTTGAACCGTAACTCCGATTGACACACGGTTTAAAGCGTTGGAAAACTTATTCAATGCTCTATACAACAATGGCAAGACATCCTTGATTGGATACCTGCAAAAATTGAGAAAAAATCAATTAAACTCAATAATATTTACACTATACGCAATATATACACAAAAAAGTTTCGTAAACGTATTTATAAACAAATCGGGTTTTATTCGCACGATATTTACCACAAAGCATTGATAAGTGCAACAAAACATATATACAAAAATAGGTACATTTTGCACTTATCACAAGTGAATGGAGAAAAGAAGCTTAAAGGATATCTGACGGGAGCAACGTCCGATGTAAACTGCTACGGAGGCGAAGATGGTATGTTCTCATGCTCTCTTCTTTCTACTCTTCTTCTGGATGCTGTTGATGTTTAGAATTTAAGATTATTGTTTTAGGGTTTGGTTTTAGGATGTTGTGGAAAACATTATGTTATTGATGTTTTAGGGTTAAGTTTGATTTTGTTGTGTTTCCTTGTAGATGCATGGTGAGGATGGTGGTAGCAAGCGTATGGTGGTAGCAAGCGTATACTATGATGATGTTTCATATGGTTTTTGTTTCCATGAAGAAAAATATAAAAAGTATGAAGTTATTGTATAAACTTCATCCACCTTATATTTTTTCTTCATGACATCACAAACTAGATGAACTTGAGATATCTTGATTTGTTACAGTTCCACGATTATTTTCAATAAGAGGTGCGTTATTGACTCAATGTATCTTGATTTGTTACAGTCCCACTTGGGGTTTTATTGCTTAAATAATGTATGTTTTTTTATTGTGTTGCATGAATTTGTTGTATGTTGTTGTTGACAAATGTGTCTGAAAACAAGAACAAAACATTGCTAAGTCACAAGATAGAGGCTTATTGTGACTTAGCAATTTTTTGTTCTTTAAATTCTTATACAGGTTGACAAGTTTAGTTTATTATATACTATGTATATTGTTTGTTTCACTAACCTTTTAATGAAAATGCAACCATTTATATTGACATAGAAACTTATATTCTGAAAATTAAGATGTATTTGAAAACCAACCTATATCAATCAATGTTTTTCGAATCGCATCTGTCTCATTCAGCACAATTTATGTTCCTTAACACATAATATATGGTTCAATGGTCTGTTTGCTTCAATACATCGATATTTACAATCGCGTTGATAAGCGACGATGATGAGGTAAACTATAATAAAAGATATCGATGCATTGAAGGAATCAGACCATTGAACCGTATATGTGTTAAAGAACATAAATTGTGCAGAATGAGACAGATTCAATTCGAAAAACATTGGTGTGTTTAAGTTGGTTTTAAAAAATAATTTAATTTTCAAATTATATATTTCTTTGCCAATTTTAATGGTTGTATTTTTTTAAATAGGTGTATGGTAAACCAAGCAATATACATTGGTATATAATAAACTATGAGTACTTTCCACGACGGTTATCTACATTAATCGTGATCTAATGTAATTTATTTGTTGTTGCTGGGTTTCAAACTCAGTACCTTATGTATCACAATGGTAGTTAAGCATAACCGTTTGGATATACCGCGCGCTTTCTAGAATACAACAACAGTCTCAGGGCCGTGATTATAAGTAGCGCATTTACCACAACACTCTACTTAACAACGCCTTGATCTGCGTTATTATATGTATTTTTCAACCGTTGTTAAAGGGGTTTTCCGTAGTAGTAATTATCTCAAGTTTTTAAAATATGCGCTAACTTCTCCCAAAATCTATTAAAATAACATTAACACTCTCTAATTTATAGTGAAAGTAAAAAATCGTAAATATAAATGACATTTATCTCCGATTTTTTTGTCTGTGAGTCAAAATTATATTGATATATGTAAACTTAAGGGAGATCAATATATATTTTAAAATTAGAGGGGGATGCAGTTACCATATTAACAAATCTCAAATAAAAGTGATTGTAATTTTCTCTATTTATTAACTTTCATTCTATTCAAATCTTTTACTAACTCTAATCAATAAAATTATTTTAATAAAGAATATTAATTTATTTAGAAAATTAACATTTCTAAATTTTTTTTTAAAAACGCATATAGTTTAAATAAAACACTTATTATTATAAGAGAGAATATATGATAGGGAAATAATGTTAAATTATACCAAAAAAATATATGATAGGGAAATAATGTTAAATTATACCAAAAAAATTTAAATAAATGATTAGAAAATTGGATTTTTCAAATATTATTCTTGTAATGGCAAATACCTACCATGATCGAGTGAATATTTGTTGAGTGAATATATAGAAAGAAGAAAAACCCTGTCAGTCTCATAATTGAGTTCTGAAACCATGTGCATCCTTAAAACCTCCATCTCTTTGTCTGTCTACCATATTCCTTCTATGAGTCTATCCCCACACAAGTACTCCGAGCTTATCCTCAATCACAAATTCACCCCCTATATTCTCACAATTTCTTCAACTACAATTAAAATTAAAATACAAAACAAAATATTGACCAAATCACAGTTCAATATTTCACCAGATACGAACTCTGTAAAGGGCAAAATCGTCATAAAAATCAAACTATTCAACACTATATAATAACTACGTTGTCAGAACCCAAACAAACACAACTCCATGCAGAAACTTTTCTTCACAACTCACCATAATTCATTTCATATCATCATATCATAGCATCATATCATATTTCATTTATCATATAGTATAGAAACTATATACTAAAATTAAAATTTCCATATTTCCACATCAACCACCAAAATGAGTAGCATTAAGTTTTTCCAAACTATAACCGTTACAGTACTGATATTAATTCTATCACTCACCGCCACCGTTGAGTCATGTCCACCGTCAGACAGGGCGGCGCTACTAGCCTTCAGAGCCGCTCTCCACGATCCCTACCTCGGCATCTTCAACTCATGGACCGGCACCGACTGTTGCCACAAATGGTACGGCGTCAGCTGCGACAGAGGCTCCCGCCGCGTCGCCGATATCAACCTCCGCGGCGAGTCAGAAGATCCAATCTTCGAAAAAGCTCACCGCACCGGCTACATGACCGGTTACATCTCACCAGCAATCTGCAAACTCAACCGCCTCTCAAGCATAACCCTCGCCGACTGGAAAAACATCTCCGGCGAAATCCCCCGCTGTATAACCTCCCTCCCTTTCCTCCGCATCATCGACCTAATCGGAAACCGTATCTCCGGTCCTATCCCCTATAACATCGGAAAACTCCAGCGTCTCACCGTCTTTAACATCGCCGACAACTCCATCTCCGGTAACCTCCCACCGTCGCTAACCAACCTCAGAAGCCTAATGCACCTCGACATCCGTAACAACCAGATCTCCGGGCCCATACCTAAAGACATCGGCAGGCTTCCAATGCTGAGCCGGGCTTTACTTAGCGGTAACAAAATCAGCGGGCCCATACCCGAATCAATCTCTCATATTTACCGTCTCGCCGATCTAGATCTATCTCGTAACCAAGTTTCCGGGCCCATACCCGAATCATTAGGTAAAATGGCGGTTTTATCCACACTTAATTTAGATATGAATCATATCTCTGGTCTTATTCCAATAAGTCTTTTTAACTCAGGAATAAGTGATTTAAATTTAAGTCGTAACAGTTTGGAAGGGAATATACCTGATGTGTTTGGTGTGAGATCCTATTTCACGGTTTTGGATTTGTCTTATAATAGACTTAAAGGGACTATTCCAAAATCTATGGCTTCTGCTTCTTATATTGGACATTTGGATTTGAGTTATAATCATCTTTGTGGTAAGATTCCTGATGGAGTTCCGTTTGATCATTTGGAGGCTTCATCTTTTGTTTACAATGATTGTCTTTGTGGGAAGCCACTTAAACCTTGTGTTAATTAAATTAAACATACTTAGTTTGTTTTTTTCATGAAGTTAATTATATGTAATTTGTAATAGGGACAAGAGTCTTGTGTTTTTTACTAGTAGTTGTTAGTAGATTCCCATGTATTTGTGTTTGTGAAATTGTAACTTTAATAATCATATGATATATTGCGTTACATTATAGTGTTATTACAATATAAATATGAATGGGCCAATGCTATATAATTAAGATACGAGGTTAATGTGTTTGTTCCCTGATTTTGTAACAAGAAATGGGCAACATTGTAAGCATTCATAGTTCTTCACCTATATTCTTCAATGGCTTCATCCATCTTTTTTTCTTTCTTCTCGAATTCTTTTACTACGTGACACTTCCACTCTTGGCCATCACATGATAAACTTTGAACATTTTAATAAGACCATTCTTTTTTATCAATGATCAAATCTTCTCCTTCTAGTGATACTCTTATATGGAAAAATTCACACTTGGATTTGAAGTTAAAGGTTAGAGAGAGAGAGATTTTCAAATTAATGTTTAATGCAATTGTAAGGAATTACATATTCAAACAAGAAAAAAACATCAATTAAAATAATGATAACAACAAAGATGAGCAGCAGGTTGATATAGATTAGTTGTTATTTAACATTATAATTTTAGAGAAATTTGTTAGTTTAGGTCTAGTTTTAGATTATTTTACTACATTTAGTGCAAAATTAATTTTTACAATAAAAGAAATGCATATTGAGGCTAAAACCAAAATTTGGAGCGAAAACGAAATCCAAAAATATTGAATATTGAGAAGAATTAGTACGAAATGCTAGAAGGACATCTTGGAAAATATGAGCATGTCATTTGGACACGTAAAAGTATAAAGAATCCTTTGAGCCTCTTTGATTGGTTGATGATCCATCCAAGACTTTGACTGATCAATCCTTTGAGCCTTTTGAAACAAACCCTAACCCACAGGAAATAACACAAAGCAATGTCTGATAACTTGGTTAGCTATGCATGAATGATTGACCTAGAATGATATGCAAAAGATCAAAGAATCTAAGGGTAAAATTTGAGGTATGACACTTCCCAAGAAATGGAGACCAATAGTTTCAACTCTTAAGCTATCCAAGGATCTGAACTCCATAAGCCTTGAAGAGTTTGTCAGCTCGCTCAGAAGCCATGGAATAGAGCTAGAGAAAGATGAGCCTCAGTAAAAAAGCAAATATGTCGCTCTAAGGTCTAGATTTGAACGAAATAATTCAGAAAAGACTAAAGCCTTCCAAGCTTAGGAAGAAGAAGACTCTAATGAAAAAGGTTCTGATGATGAAGATGAATTGTTCTTCTCTCCAGAAGAATCAAACAACTCTGAAAGAAAAGACAAAACAACTTCCGAAGTCCCAAAAATAGAGGAGGTCGCCCAGATTCATCTTCAAGAGGAAGAACAGACAAGGAAATAACATGCTATGAATGCAAGGAGGCAGGACACTATAGAAATGAGTGCCCAAAGCTTAAGAAACAGAGCTTCAGAAAATAAAGTTTCAAGAAGGATGCGTTCAAAGGCAAGAAGAAAGGACTCATGGCAACATGGGATGATTCTGACTTTGAAGTATCAGAATCTGACTCTTAGAAGAGCATCCCAATGTAGCACTCATGGCCTCCACAGGAAACACAACTGAAATAGAGTCTGACTCGGAAGAGGTATTTTTATTGAATTTTCTCGTGCTTGATCTAGAATCATGTTTGTCAGAATCTCTGAATAGGTATCAAAAACTTCAACGCAAATTCAAAGACCTGATAAAAGGCTCATGAACATGAAGTTGAATAATGCATTAAGCTAGAGAAAGAAGTTTCTAAACAAAAATATGACAATTTTGTTTTGGAAAGATAAAATGCTTTTCTGAACAAAAAATGTTTAAAACTTGAAGAAACTCTTTCTAAAGCTTCTCCAACTTCTGAAACAATCTTATATAAATATGATAAGGCATTTCAGAAATTCTTAAACAATAGCATAGATAGAAGCAAAATGGCTTCCATGATCTATGGTGTTAGTCACAATGGGAAGAGAGGATTTGGTTATGATTCTGATAATGATGATCGGATTTCACTTCAAGAAAACATAACAAAGTCTCTCTTCTCTTATCACTACACACCATCACAGACACAAAAATTTACTGCTGCACAAAAAACCCAAAGTGGTCAAAAAATCTGGGAAAACTAATCAAAGAGGACCCAAAAGATTATGGGTACCAAAAGATAAAATAGTATATGTCGTAAATATCCTATGCAGCAGAGTTAAAACACTAGTCATGGTACATGGACTCTGGATGTTCGCGACACATGACGGGAAGAAGGCATATGTTCCAAAGCCTGGAACTTAAAGATGTTGGGCACGTAGGTTTCAGAGGAAACCAGAAAGGAAGAATCAAAGGATCTGGAACAGTTGGTAGCAACTTTCTTCCTTCTATATCTAATGTACTTTATGTTGAGGGTCTAATGCATAACTTGTTATCCATAAGTCACGTAAGTGATAACAGTTATGACATTATATTTAATCAAAAAAACGTGCAAAGCTGTAAGTCAGAAAGATGGCATAGTTCTCTTCACTGGAAAGAGGAAAAACAATATTTACAAGATTAAGCTTTCTGATCTTAAAAACCAAGATGTCTAATGCTTAATGTATGTTAACGAAGAGCAGTAGGTGTGGCATTGACGCTTGGGTTATATTAGCATGAGGAGGATTTCTCAGCTAAATAAACTTGTGTCAGTCAGAGGCCTACCTAAGCTGAAGTTCACATCATTTGTCTTTGTGAAGCATGT
The DNA here is from genome assembly GCA_022829125.1 of Lathyrus tuberosus. Taxonomy (NCBI): domain Eukaryota; kingdom Viridiplantae; phylum Streptophyta; class Magnoliopsida; order Fabales; family Fabaceae; genus Lathyrus; species Lathyrus tuberosus. The sequence goes on from JALAZF010000790.1 coordinate 453,338, forward strand.
CAGAAAGGCAAGTTTTCTAAAATATCTTTTTAATCTAAAAATGTTGTTTCCGCCTCTAGACCACTGGAGCTTTTACACATTGACTTGTTTGGTCCTGTGAAAACAGTGTCAATCAATGGTAAGAATTATGTACTTGTCATTGTTGATGATTACAGTCGTTGAACATGGGTTAAATTCCCACGGCACAAGAATGAGTTGCATTATGTGTTTACTAGTTTCTGTTCTAAAGTGCAAAATGAATTTGATTATAAGATTGTTAGAGTCAGAAGTGACCATGGTGGCGAATTTGAGAATCAGTGGTTTGAAGAGTTATTTGACTCTAATGCATATCCCATGATTTCTTCCGCCCTAGAGCTCCACAGCAAAATGGAGTTGTAGAGAGGAAGAATAGTACGTTGCAAGAAATAGCCAGAACCATGATCAATGAAACAAATATGGCTAAGCACTTTTGGGCAGGAGCTGTGAATACATCGTGTTACATTCAGAATAGGATCTCTATTAGACCTATTTTGGAGAAGACTCCTTATGAATTGTGTAAGGGAAGAAAACCCAACATTTCTTATTTTCATCCATTTGGATGTTCTTGTTTTATTCTAAGCACTAAAGAGAATCTGAACAAGTTTGACTCTAAAGCACAAAAAAGTATTATGTTGGAATACTCTGAACGCTCTAAGGGCTACAGAGTATACAAATACAGAAACATGTATTGTGGAAGAGTCAATTCATGTTAGATTCGATGATAAGCTTGACTCATAACAGTAAAAGCTAGTTGAGGATTTTGCAGATCTAGAAATAACACTTGCAGGATCTGGAGAAAATACAAAAGACTCTGAGGATAAAGATTCAAAGAACACTAATAAAAATACATCTGAAGCAGTTGAATGTCATCCAACTCAGAAAAGGCAAAGAAATAGACAAATTGTTTCTAAAGAATTGATTCTTGGAGACAAAGCTGAACTTGTCAGAACAAGATCCACCTTTAAACAAATTGAGGAAATGCTTCTGGGATTGGTGTCTCTGATAGAACCCACTTCGGGTGATGAATCACTTTAGGACAAAGAATAGATTTTGGCAATGCAAGAAGGGCTAAATCAGTTCTCCAGAAATAATGTCTGGGATCTGGTACCCAAGCCAAAGGGAATTCACGTTATTGGAACTAAATGGGTATTCAGAAACAAATTAAATGATAAAGGAGAAGTCATCAGAAACAAAGCACGACTGGTTGCACAAGGTTACAGTCAACAAGAAGGTATTGACTATAATGAAACCTTTGCTCCAGTTTCCAGGTAAGAATCTATCCATCTTTTAATCTCTTTTGTTGTTAATCATGGTATTAATTTATATCAAATTGATGTCAAAAGTGTGTTTCTGAATGGATACATTTCTGAAGAAGTATATGTTCACCAACCTCTAGGTTTTGAAAACGTCAAGTTTCCAGAACATGTTTTTAAACTTAAAAAGTCATTGTATGGTCTGAAACAAGCTCCCAGAGCTTGGTATGAAAGACTAACTTCTTTTCTTCTAGAAAATGACTTTACCAGAGGTCAGGTGGACAGTACTCTTTTCTGTAAAAACTTTGGAAACAAACTGATGATTTTCCATATTTATGTAGATGATATAATTTTTGGTTCTACTAATCCATCTGTGAGTCAAGAGTTTTCTAAGCTAATGCAGGCATAATTTGAAACGAGTCTGATGCAAGAGTTAAAGTACTTTCTGGGGATACAAATAAATCAAACTTCAGATGTCACGTACATTCATCAAAGCAAGTACACAAAAAGCTCCTGAAGAAATTTGACATGTCAGATAGCAAACCAGCAAAAACTCCCATGCATTCTACATGCATTCTGGAGAAAAACAAGGTATGTAAAAAGGTTTGTCAGAAGCTCTATCGTGGTATGATAGGCTTTCTTCTCTATCTGACTACTTCTCGTCCATATATTTTATTCAATGTATGTCTTTGTGCTCTATTTCAATCAGATCCAAGGGAAACTCATTTAACAATTATTAAAAGAATCCTAAGGTATCTAAAGGGAACATCTAACCTTGACTTGATGTATGAGAAAACATCAGAATACAAGCTATTAGGTTTCTGTGATGCAAATTACGTTGGAGACAAATTAGAATGTAAAAGCACTTCTAGAAACTAACAGTTTCTAGGAAACAATCTCGACTCATGGGCTAGCAAAAGGAAACCAACTATTGCTCTATCAACTACTGAAGTATAATACATTTCAGGATCACTTTACAGCACCCAGATGCTCTGGATGAAAAATCAACTTGAAGACTTCCAGATATATGTGAGTAATATCCTTATCTTCTTTGATAACACGACTGATATTTTCCTGAGTAAGAATCCCATTTTACACTCCAGAGCTAAACACATAGAAATCAAACACCATTGTATTAGAGACTATGTTCAGAAAGGGGTTTTTGTTTTAGAGTTTATAGATATAGACCACCAGTGGGTTGATATCTTCACAAAACCCTTAGCTGAAGATAGATTTTTGTTCATTCTGAAGCATTTAAAAATGGAACTCTGTCCATAATGAACTTTTCCTTTCTAATGTGTTCAACTCACTCTGTAAAATTATGATTCTGAGTTGTGCACATATTTTTTTTTTCTTTTTGTTTCAATGATTCTTCTACAAGTTAGAAGTTGTCCATGTCAGGAATATCTCAAGTCAGAAACCTTTTGGTATTCGTGACTCTGAGAACATCTAAACCATGTATTTTCAAACGTGTGGCTATGATATGTTTTGGACACCTGTCTATCTAAAAATTATACGTTACCGGTTGAAACGAAACCTCGAGCGATGTGATGTCTTGAGAACAGTTGTTCAAATGTTCTAGGTGTTAAGTGCGTAATCACTGAGAAATCAATTGCTACCTTGCTGCAAATGAAACAAACAAGAGGAAAAAGGGTCTACAACATGAGCCCTAGGTCAAAATTTCTAATTCAATAAATTAACCCTGAAATCTTTACTCAAACCTCTGAGAGCAAATCTAATAACCAGGAACTTAACAAAAACCTCCGGGTATGGCTAAAAACCATTCTGGAATCATTCACAACAAACCAGCATCCAGTTCTTCTGATTATGTCAACACTGATCAGAAGTTCATGTTGTACTTTCTAATGAAAAGAGAACCGGTGCATTTGCCTTCCATTCTTTTCACGCATCCCAGATATGCTATCAAAGAAACTAGAAACTCTACGAAACGTAAAACCTACATTCCTCTAGGCAGACTCATCTCATACATTCTTATTAAAAATGGTCTTGTAGATCATTTAATTCATATGAAATTGATGGATGATATTATAGTAGATACTGGAAAACCTCTGAATGGAAGAAATCTCAAGAGTATGGGCATCATTGAGAAGGTTTCAACACTGGGTTCCTATCCAACACCTTCTAATAAGTCTTCTAGCTCTCAATCTATTACATATAGTTCTAATTCTAGAACCCCGAATTCATCAATACCTCCACCTTCTCCACTTATCTCGACCACACTCACAATTACATCCATCCCACCTTCTCCATCTACTATGTCAGCCCCCTCTAAAAAATCCAAATTACCTCCTACACCATCTAAATCAACCATCTCGCAAACTACCAAAATTTCTGAAACCACCTCACAAACAACAACTACTATTTCTGAACCCATTCCCCAAACAACAACAACATATGAAACCCTTGCCAACACGACAATGAATTCAGAAATCATTCCAACAACAAATCCTAAAATATTTACCCCCACAACCATTTCCACAACAGTTGTATCAAAATCACTTTTCTCTTTTGCCTTCTCATATGCTGCCAACGATGTCTTTCCAAAAACCTTCCCCACTAACATCACTCAACTAATTTCTAAAAATACTACTTCCGAATCCATACCTACCTCAGAACCCATGCACATTTCCATCTCCACAACAAATGTCACTTCAGCATTCCCATCCTTCACTTCTGAACCTTCTGATCCACACTCACCTGATCAAAACGATGATCAAACTATGACAAATGCTTTCTCATAATCGAATAACATCTTTACCGATAAATTTGATTCTGATGAAGAAACCAACTCTGATCATAACACCTCTGATTTTCAACCTCCTAACCTAAACCTTGATGAAGTAATATCTAGTTTCAAGGCTAATGCAGAAAGTAGAGTTCAGAAGCTCTATGAGGAGTCCAAATCTAGCAACGATCCTTCATATCTAGATACTAGCTGGAGTAGTTTTAATGAATGGTTAGTTGTTGAGCTTGACAAAATCAGAAACCTCTGTGTTCAAGTAAAGGATAATTTTGTCAAGGAATTCGAAGACAGATTAAAAGCTCAGAAGGCTGCTGAAAGAGAAGCTGCGGAGAAAGAGGCCGCTGAGAAGGAAGCTGCAGAACAACAAGCTAGAATGGAAGCTGCTGAAAAGGAAACTGCAGAAGGCTCTAATAGAGCACTCACTTTTGACACTGACATTTTCCCTCTAATGATGAAAACTTTGGAAGAGATGCAGCAGGAACAGCAGAAAGTCATAACTAGACTCGATAAGCAAGATGAAGTCAACACCAGCATTCAGAACATGCTTGCTCAACTTATGCAGAGGATCCCTCCTCCATTTTCTCAACCTTAGGCACTTAGGCTTCACCTTTTAGCTTTCTGATATGTTATAACTTTTTTATCTCTCTTGTATCGTTTTACATCATCTTCAATATATGTATGACTTTTTTTATTATGACAAAACGGAGGAGTAGAATACGTAATAATTTTGATACATATTTGATTATCTAATCTCAGTGCTTACATTCTAACCTTAATATATATATATATATATATATATATATATATATATATATATATATATATATGCAAAGTATATGTATGTCTCTTTTAGGATTGTTATAAGACAACCAGGTTCTGACTCAGGGGGAGCTTGTTTATCTCAGGGGGGTGTTCTAACTTAACTCTGATAATTTTTTCTGAGTTCTGATATCTCTTGCATATATTTTCGTAGACACTGTTCCATAAAAATACATGATTTTGTCATCATAAAAAAGGGGGAGATTGTTAGAACAAGATTTTGGTTCTGCATATAATCTCTAAGTTTTGATGATAACAATGCATATATTTTATATGTAACAATTTTGTACTCTAATGAATTTCTGAAGTGTGCAATTATCAATTTAAAATTGAGTCTGAATAACTCTCAAGAAGTTTCATCAGAATCCTTATGGCATGCCTCAAGAATTTACTTTGTTCGTCTCTGAAGAAACATCAGAAGTTCTGATGAATTTTGAATGCTTCTAAAGAAAAAGAAAGTTATGCGCTTCTAAGAAAAGTTTCGCTTCCGACTTTGATACCAAGCTTTGAACACATTATTTCTAAAGACTTTGAAGACTCTGATACCACTCATTCGTTCATCTTCTGGATTCATCATCAATTCTCATCAGATAAAGTTGATCAGAAGATAAGGTCAAAGACAGAAACGTGTGATGAAATAATTCGTACAAAAAATTCATTCCCATTTTGGTATAAACTGATTTCACGTTAGTACTGCTATATGGAATATGGTGAAACTTTGCCACTATTATCTTTTACAGGCTTGTTATTACCGTTGCAACAGCTGGCATCAATATTTACGTTTGTACCATTTAATGTTCAATCATTCAACTATATAAAGAAGTATCTACCTCATTTGTTTAGATGTAAAACGATCAATATTACAAGTGAAACACGCTCATTCTAGAAATTCTATCAAAACACAAAGAGTTGTTGCTCATATTTGTGTAATTCTTTGTTCTTAAATTTGTTTCATCTGCTTTATAAAAGCACCTTTGTAAACACTTTCTTTGTATATTCCTTGATATCATTTTCCTCTAGTGACTAAGTATTAGTCTGTAGACTTGATAGGGCTAAGGTGTTTTTCTAAACACTTATAGCATGTTTGGATTAGCTTTTGGAAGACCCAGAATCAATTCTAGAGGTGTAGAATTTAATTCTGGGTGATTTTGAGGTGTTTGTTTTTATCAAAAGTAGCTTCTACCTCCAGAATTGATTCTACCTCCAGAATTGATTCTACTTGAAGCTAGAATTTGTAGCTTCTACCTCCAGAATTGATTCTGGGTGATTTTTACACTAAAATTTATTGTTTAACTCACTTTTCATTAAATGCATCCAAACATAAATCAATTATGCTAAACTCAATTCTATTAAAATCAATTCTACCAAATTCAATTCTGCTAGAATCAATTATGTTCACCGCCAATCCAAACACACCCTTAGACGAACTTGTTGTAATCTTTCTAGATTAGTGGATTAAGTCCTTTTTGAAGGAAAAATCACCTCGGCGGGTGGACTGGAGTATCTTTGCTAACAGTGAACCATGATAAAAATATTTGTGTCTTCTTTTTCATATTCCCTTGTAAACCTTTGTGCTAAAAGTTCTAAAAATTTATGTTTAGTAAAAACCTAATTCAAACCCCGTTTATTGTGTTTTTCTCAACCTTCAAGACCCATGCTCGCTCGAAACTCCTTCACAAGACTCCCGTTCACCAAAATAAACATATGACTAGAGAAAATAGTAGCCTCCATTCATTTCAATCAAAGCTCTCCGAACCCCATCCTTGTCATCATATACTTAAGATACTCCCAACTAACCTTGTCGTAGGCCTTTTCAAAATCTACCTTGAAAAGCAAACAACCCATATTCTCCTTCGTTGCATAATCCATAATTTCGTTTGCGACAAGAACACCATCGAGCAGCCTTCTACCAGGAACGAAAGCACTTTGGCAAGGAGAAACAATAATTCACAAAAACTTTTTCAATCTGGAAGCTAGAAGCTTAGAAAGCATTTTGTACATACTACTCACACGACAAATGGGTTTGTACTCATCAAGCCCTAAAGGGTTGTCGTTCTTTAGAATCAAGGTTAAAAAAGAAGAAGTAATTGCTTTAGATAACACATCATTTCCATGAAACTCTTTAAAGAAGCACAAGATATCATCTTTAAGGAAACACCAACATTTTTTGATGAAGAAGAAATTATACCTGTCTGGACCCGGGCTCATTGATCCCTCACCGCAACGAGAGGAAGCATTCCATGAGGTAATATGATTAGCATATTACCCCTTTCTCTTCAAAAATTGTTACTTGAAAGTAGAAGGAACAAGAGTAAGTCTTGAGGTACTAAGACAACACATACACACACACACACATGTGCGCGTGCACACACACACACACAAATGTATTTCAACCCTCTCTTATCTTTTGATAAAACTTCTTAAAACCAAACCGGACAAGTGCTTAATTGATTAGAAGTTTGTTTAATCAATTAGAAAGGTAAAAATATGATGGTTAATCGATTACGAGGTCATTCTAATCGATTAAATCAAAGTGCAATGTCTTCTAATCGATTAAGGAAACTGGTAATCAATTAAGTTACGTAGAAAATCAAACTTTCCCAAATTGACTTGGTTAACCAATTAGTACATAGTTTTAATCGATTAATTCATTGTAAGAGACAATGAATTGTTTCCTTTTTTTTGCCAATTTTTTCCTATTAAAAATGGTTTCTCCTAATTTCAAATCACACTAGTTTTTTGAATTGAAACTCTTTACTATCATTTTTTATCTCATTCTTTTATATAATTATTTTCTACTATAGTTTCCTTAGTTCGAAGAGAGTGCAAACCTTCCTCTAAGAGTTGTGTTGTACTAATGATGTACTTAAATTGTTCATCCAAAAGCGTAGTTTAGTTAGCTGAAATTGTTTAAAGGTTGTAAGCTAAACATATAAAAATCTAGGGGTGAAAGTTATTGAGTTAAGTCTGTATAAAATCTTTGATTGTTAAAGGTTATTGAGCTAGACATGTGTAATAACTCTGGTTGTTTAAGGTTATTGAATTAAAATTGTGTAATAACTCTAGTTGATTGTGAAATGTTGTTAGGTTGATCTTGTGCAAAAGTCTGCGTTGTTTTGTAAGGTTGTTTAGGTCTATCTTGTCAAAAATCTCAAGATTATTTTAGAGGAAATCTCAAGGGGAAACCCTTGGAGACTGGAGGAGGTCAAGTGGTTTAGGCCGAACCAGCATAATTCTCTGGTGTGATCTTTTTATCCTCTATTTTTTGTGTTATTTATTTTAATTCTACTGCTTATCTCTCTGTCTTTAGTCTTCTCTATTATTTCGTTACTCCTTTTTTGCTTTCTCATATCATCTAATATAAACGTTTTTAAAATCAAAAGTTTTAGAAATTAATTTTTTTTAGAATTTTGAATATCACAATTAACCCCATCTCATCTCATGTGTTTAGAGTCAATGAGACAACACACTACTATGATTAACCTATTTTACCTTGGTTGGGTAAGGGTTATTACCTCGGTTTTCTTGGCGATGTAACGATGAGTGTCTTGGTAAGTCACAACTTTTCCCCTCGGTGTACATGCAACCGAGGGAAAAGGTGGAACTTTCAAAATGTTCGATCACTAACAACTGCATATACCCTTTTTTAAAACACGCTACTTTATCTCTCAATTTTTAGAATACCCGAGGGAACACACACACACACACACACACACACACACACACACACACACATATATATATATATATATATATATATATATATATATATATATATATATATATATATATATATATATATATATATATATATATTCATTGTTTTATTAAAATATAAAGTTATTTTTTTTATTTTAGATTGTTTTGGTTTCAATCCATTAAGTACAAATTTTTGACGAATTTGATTCATCATCATCACTGACAATATTGGAGAAGAGCAAATGACGATTTTATTGCATACCCATTGTTTTGCATGTAATATATTTTCTATGACTATTGTATACATTTGTTTTTGATATAAAATAAAAAATGTTAAATAAATAAAATAAATATTTAGATAGAAGATAAGAGATTGTGTAAGAACGCTAACTTTGAATTAAATTTTTTTCTGCACTTGCAATCCATCCAAGAGATCTTTTCCAAACTTCTACAAGTTTCATTATTTTCATGACAAATTCTTTCATTATCAACATTTGAGTTTCACAATATAGCGTACAAGATATATAGTGGTGGGTTGTTCGTGTTCTTATTGGATGTAGAGGGTTTTGTTGTGGATTGAAGTGTTGGCAATATCTTGAGCGTTGTTATTTTATGAATGTATGAACAAGATTCGTTGTAGACACAACTGGTTTACTTTTTCCCCCGATTCTTATTCAAAACCGAGGTAAAATGTTATTTCTTTTTTAATTAAAAAAAGAAATAAAATAGGGACTTTTTCCTCCGGTTTCTAAATCCACCGAGGTAATAAATTACTTCTATTTATAAAAAAATGCTTAATCGTAAAAAATTAAAAATAACATGTATTGTTTTCTTTTTCAATTATTTTTGCCTTTCACCAATTTCTTTATGTGTTGTAATATTCAAACAAAAATATATATTAAAAAATTTCAAGATCTTGTTTTGTGAAACAACAACTTTGTAGTATGATTAGGAAAAAATTTCTCAATGTTGTCAACCGAAGAAAATAATAGTTTTCTTTGACTGACAACCGTGGAAAGCCTATTACAAAATATAACAATGTATTTTTTTACCATTCAATATTGGCAAGAGGTGGTAACAACAACAACAACAACAACAACAACAACAACAACAATAACACCATTATGTGAGATAGATTGCAAGAACAAAAAATGTTTTGTTCAAGGTTGGTGTTAGAAGAGCAACAACATATAACCTTTAACTAATTAAGAAAATTTGAAGATTTTTCTGTCTTGAAATCCATCTCAAGAATGATATTTACAAGTTTGGAGCAGTTGTACATGAGTTAGGTTTAGGGTGCAACTTAGTGAACAATTCATTTTATAGTTAAATCAGGGTATCAAACCCCTCAGTTACAAGTGTAAAAGAAGGAATGGATTATTTAATTTTAAATAAAAAATATTAAAAAAAAAAACGTAACTTTTAAAGAAATAAAAATATAATCTATCTGAGATTCGAAGCATGTAACCTGAATTAATTTACCTCTCGGTTATCTACTAAAACTAAGAGAATATATGGTTTTTAAAAAAACATAGCACGTCCAGAAAGTATCCCTTGGTTTTTTGTTGGGTGAAGTGAAATCATTGTCATAAAATATATTATTTATAGTAGTGATATGCAATATATTAATTATTCGTAATATCATTATTACTAGGTAAAATAATATTAATCTAGCCTTATCAATATTCATTATTTTAATTAGTCATTCTTGCATCATAATATATAATTGACAAAGTAACAAAACTTGAAGTCCACTATCATAACAATAAGACATAATCGAATGAAGTAGAAAAAGTGGAAGTCCATATGTTTCTTATAAAATTTAACTCATGCAAATTTGAATTTACATAGTTTTAGAATTGTTGAAATATTATATTAAATTTGAATAAATTTGATTAGATTTAATATTGGGTTAAATATATTTGTGGTCCTCATAAATATTTCAAATTTCGTTTTTAGTCCCTCCAAATATTTTCTTTAAAGAATGGTCCTCCTAAAATTTTTAATCCACGGTTTCGGTCCCTAATACTAAAACCGTCGCTAAAACTATCGCTAATTCAGTCGCTAAGTGATAAACCGTCGCTAAAATTGTCGCTAATTCAATCGCTAAGTTGTGAAATTCGTCGCTAAGTTGCAGGAGGGACCAAAAGTGTGGATGAGAAATTTTAGGAGGACCATTCTTTGAAGGAAGTATTTTGAGGGACTAAAAACGAAATTTGAGATATTTAGAAGGACCACAAACATATTTAACCCTTTAATATTTAAATTTAATCCAAGTTGTGTTAGCCCAAACCCAATTAGGGTTGTATATAAATAGTCCTAGTTTGTATCATTATTTGTACAATTCAATAATACAAATCCTTATTTCCTTATTCTCTCTCTCTATTCTCTCCTCACTAAAAGTGCCTCACGCACTAATAAATTGGTATCCAGAGCTCCCGGTTATTGTTCTTGATCGAGTTTTCAAGAACTTCACGTCAGAGATCGTGTTTCCAGGGTAAGTGAATCAACCGCTATGAAGATGACTAGTGATAAGAGCATTCTGAATTCCCTTCCAATGCTTGACGGCAAGAATTGGATCCGATGGAAAAAACAGATGCAATCCTTATTTGGATTCCATGATACCCTAGAAGTGGTTACCGGCGGTGTTACTTTGTTGGCTGAAAATGCAACCGAAGAACAGAAAAAGCCCACAATGAAGTCAAGAAGAAAGATTGCAAGACTGCTTATTGCATTCAGACGACGGTCGATGCTGATAACTTCGACGGAATCTCTCATGCTGAAATGGCGAAGGAGGCATGGGATATTCTAGTGAAGTATTATGAAGGAGGTGAGAAAGTCAAGGTTGTCAAGTTGCAAACCTTGCGTCGACAATATGAGTTGTTGTCGATTGGAGAAGATGAAAAAGTTGCAGAATATGTGTCGAAGGTTAAGAAACTCGTCCATCTCATGAAGGGTTGTGGTGAAACCATAACTAATAAGATGATAGTTGAGAAGACAATGAGAACGTTGACCACTCACTTTGATCACGTTATCGTAGCTATTCAAGAATCCAACAATCTTGAAACCCTAAAAGTAGAAGATTTGGTTGGTTCGTTGGAGGCGCATGAGATGAGGATTGTCGAAAGAAAGGGAGTTCAGGATTCGATACAAGCACTGCAGGCTCAGTCATGGAAAAGGAATGATGGTTCCAACAAATTCAAAGGCAAAGTCGATAAGACTCAAGGAAAGAAGTCTTGGTCGAACCCTCACAAGAATCAGCTCGAAGATAGAGCTTCTGAATCCTCTAAAAGAGGAGGAGGAAACTATCGAAAGGACAAAGAAGATAAGAAAGGTATGCAGTGTTATAACTGTGAAAAGTGGGTTCATTTGGCCAAACATTGTTGGTATAGGAAAGACAATGGATCGAAAAAAGGCAAGGACGAAGGAGCGAACCTTGCACGCCAAAATTCAGATGATTCTGAAGGTGGTATGGTGGTTATGGCTGCAGTGGCAGATAACCATGTCGAATCAAAGATCTGGTTCCTCGACTCAGGCTGCTCAAATCACATGACTGGTCGAAAGGAGTGGTTGGCAGATTTTGACGAGTCGAAGAAGAGCAAGATAAAACTCGCTGATAACAGTTCATTGCAAGCAGAAGGTACTGGCAACATAGTTTTTCAACTGAGTAATGGAGCGAAAGCTATGATCAGAGATGTGTTCTATGTACCCGGAATGAAGTGCAACATGTTAAGTGTTGGATAACTGGTCGAAAAAGACTTCTCAGTTGTCATGAAAGATGGAGTTTTGAAATTGTTCGACACCCAGAACAATTTGGTCTTGAAATCTCCGTTGTCGAAGAACATGACGTTTAAGACCATGATCAGTTCGACTGAAGTACAATGTCTAAAAACTGTTGTCGACCACAAGGATAGTTGGTTGTGGCATTTAAGGTTTGGATATTTGAACTTTCGATCACTCAATCAACTGATTACTCAAGATATGGTATCTGGTATTCCAAGTCTTGAGATGCCTGACAAACCCTGTGAAGGTTGTTTAGTCGGAAAGTAATCCAGAAATTCTTTCATTACGACTATGCCAATGAGATCATACTGCATACTCGAAGTTGTACATTCAGATGTATATGGTCCATTCGAAGAACATACAATTGGTGGAAACAGATATTTTGTTTCGTTTGTCGATGAGTTTAGTCGAAAGCCGTGGATATATGTGATCAAGAGAGAGGATGAAGTATTTGAAATCTTTAAGAGATTCAAGATGCTTGTCGAAAACCAGAGTGAGAAGAGGATCAAAGTTCTGCGAACCAATGGAGGTGGCGAATACACTTCGAAGATGTTAGAAAAATTATGTGCAGAACATGGTGTTGATCATGAGGTAACTACTTCTTATACTCCTCAACATAATGGAATTGCTGAAAGAAGAAACATAACCATATTGGATATAGCGAGATGTATGCTCAAGCAGAAGAATTTGCCAAAATCTTTATGGGGTGAAGCTATTTGGAGTGCAGTTTATATCCTGAACAGGTGCCCTACCAAGAAATTGAAGAACGTGGTTCCTGAAGAAGTGTGGAGTGGAAAACGACCATCAGTGATTTATCTAAAGATGTTTGACTCTATGTGTTACAAGCATGTTCCTGATGCAAGAAGAAGGAAGCTTGATGACAAGAGTGAACCCATGATTCTGGTAGGATATCATAAGACTTGTGCATACAGGCTATTCAATCCAATTAATGAGAAGATTGTGTTGATTTGAGATATTGTGATTGATGAAAATTCTTCTTGGGATTGGAATTCTAGTAATTCAATTAACAAGCCATTGACGAGCTCTGATTTCGACGAAGAAACTGATGAAGTCGAAGTTGAAGGAATTGCTGAGAATCCAGTCGAAGTCGAAGTAGAAGCAGTTGCTGACATTCCCGACACAGAGGCTGTGGCTGAAACAAGCCAAAGACCTCGGCGAAATAGCGTTCCTCCAATAAAACTTCATGATTATGAAGTGACTGGTGATGATGAAGTCACACCAGATGGAGAATTAGTTAATTTTACTTTACTTGCAGGTGTTGAACCAATCAACCATAACGAAGCTTTAAAAACTCAATAGTGGAAGTTAGCTATGGTAGAAGAGTTACAGGAAATCGAAAGAAACAACATATGGGAGTTAGTCGAATTGCCAGTACATATAAAAGCTATCGAAGTAAAGTGGGTGTTCAAGTTGAAACACAATGCTGATGGGTCGATAGCAAGACATAAAGCAAGATTAGTAGCTCGAGGGTTTCTTAAAAGAGAAGGACTTGACTGCTCTGAAGTATTTGCTCCAGTAGCAAGACTGGAGACTGTTCGACTAGTGGTAGCATTGGCATGTAACCAAGGTTGGTCGACATTTCACTTAGATGTGAAGTCAGCATTTCTGAATGGTCCGTTAGACGAAGTGGTCTATGTCACACAACCTCCTGGGTTTGTGATTCAGAAGGAAGCGAGTAAAGTATATAAGTTACACAAAGCGTTCTATGGCCTCAAGCAGGCACCTAGGACATGGAACAAGAAGATCGACTCATACTTAGTCGAATTGGGATTTGTTAAATGCAAGTATGAGTATGGTGTCTATGTTTAGGTTGTAGCACAAGATATAACAATCACCGGCTTATATGTCGATGACTTGTTGGTAACTGGAAATAGCTTGGAGAATTTGTCGAAGTTCAAAGAGCTGATGATGAAGAAATTTGAAATGTCAGATCTGGGAAAATTATCTTATTTCCTATGCATGGAATTTCAAATGCTGAAGCAAGGTATGGTGCTACATCAAAGGAAGTATGTCAAAGAGATACTCAAGATATTCAAAATAGATGATTTGAATCCTATATCCTTACCTGTCGAAGCAAACTTGAAGTTGGAGAAGCATGAAATGAGTAAGCATATCGAAGCTAGATTTCACTTCTTGAGGGAAAAGGTAAATCGAGGTGAAATTGAAGTTAGGCATTGCTCAAGTGAAGCACAGTTGGCCGACATTTTCACCAAAGGATTGAAGATCGACAGATTCCTGAATTTGAGAAAGAAATTAGGAATAGTTCAGATCGACTATGACTAGCGTATGCTCGACAACTTGAATTATGGGGGTGTATTGAAATATTAGATTAAATTTGATTAGATTTGATTAGATTTAATATTTAAATATAATCCAAGTTGTGTTAGCTCAAATCCAATTAGGGTTGTATATAAATAGTCCTAGTTTGTATTATTATTTGTACAATTCAATAATATAAATTCTTATTTCCTTATTTTCTCTCTATTCTCTTCTCACTAAAAGTGTCTCACACATTAACAAGAATAATCCCATAAAGCAGCAAAAGTGGAAGTCCGGTTATCTGATCTATAAGGATAGACAATATGTCTTTCAAAGATAATACACAAAACTGAGAGATGGATCAATCTTTAACAATTGTTTATCCATAATAGTGAGAATAAAAAAGTAGTATATGATCTATTATCTTGAGCATCCAAGGTTCCAAGTTTATACAATTATACTCATTACAATCCAAATGAACCAATCATTTTATCAATTTAGATAATCAACACACAAATAAAAATAAGTACTAATCATATTTCGGCGAGATCAATCTTATTTTATGATGCAATATGACTATGTATTTGCAGGTGTGTCAAGTTTTTTTTTTTCGTCGGATACTTATGTTGGTATTAGTTTCTATTTCTTGTAACAATTATACTATATTTTATTTTTATACCTTTTAAATTTCTATTTTAAATTTTTTTTATGCGAAGAACTAAAAATCTCCGGGACATTGTTGGAAAAATGCCCCTTATCTAAAGATTTTTGCATAGGCGAAAAAAAGAACAATATAAATTTGTTTTTAAAATTGAAAAAAAAAATGGCTGTGAATCACTCACTTAAGGATTATTCATCCCTCAAGAGTACTAAATTGCACTAGAGTATTATTTTAAAAACTATTTAGATAAACAGCTTTGAGCTAAAATCCTCTCAATTGTCCTTGATAAAACATAATTAATTATCAGGTTCGCCAATCGATGATCCAAACTTATGACCTTAAGCCATGTAAGGAGTTCCTCATATGGTAAGAGAAAATACTAATAATACTCCTTATGGGTTATCCTAGCCTCCACCACACGCCACTTAGACGATACCATTAGTGACCATGAGCTATCCTACCTCATATGTGAGTCGAGATGCTCGAATTCTAATGAATCAATAAGATTGCCTATCTCTTTTGAATTTTCATTACAATGTTGAAGGCGATTTGTTGCTCCTTTGTGTTCATCTTTCTATCCTATTACTTCATTGTTGGAAGTCGGATCTATACACCTTGTTTCTTCAAATAATGGTTAGTAAAATATGAATTTATGACTAAACATATAATATCATACTTGTATTTAGGAAATATTGTAAAAATAGCTTACACAATCGAAAAATTGTTCAAAATTGACTTGGAATATCTTTAAGCACTCTAATTGATAACTTATAATTTTGAAATAGACATGAAAATCGTGTACTAGTCAAATTTTTAATTTACAAGAAAAGTCTCGAATTAGTAAAGTTTTGGAAAACAAGACAAAAAAGATATAAATAAAAATAGAACGACAGAAACTTGTAACTCGATTTTTCTCTAACATAAATTTAGTGAAAATATTTTTTATTTCAAATGTGATTAAGTCTAGTTTCAAATGGCACACAAAACACTTTAATCAAAGACCTCTATATAAGTATATAACCAAAATACTACAACAACATTAATGCAGAAAATAAAAAACACTATCACAACATATGAATATCTCATGAAATTCTAAAATAAGAAAAACCACGGTAATTGTCTAATAAAAACCAAATAATAATTTTATTTGAAATTTTTTATAAAAATATGTTATTCTTTCAAACATCCCATGAGCCTCAATACACTTACGCTCTGTAAAACAAATACCTAAATACATCTCACAACACTCTAGTATAAGAGTGTAAGATAATATAATTTTTTAATAGCTTATAGTGTTTCCGACTGACATATCTGGTAACGAAATACTAGAGTTTATGTATATTGAAATATAAGACTTTTTAACATTTTTGTTCAAACAACGCCAATAATTTCCACTTGTTTGAAAATGATACATCGTCTTTCTGTAACTATAAAACAATCGTTAGTTGCTCCAGTGGTGATTGGCGCTGAACTTGGTAGGGAAGACCGCGGTTCGATCCCCCGGAAGTGCGATTGGGAGGGGGCTGGAACCACTTGATGCCAGAACTGACCCCCGAACCAGATTAAACTGGTGGTGCAAACCGAAAAAAAAAACCACTTTAAAAAATTTCACATTGTTTCACTAAAATATATTGTTTAAAAGAACTATCATATTCTACCATAAAGCATATACTCCCCTCGACAATAAACCATTTTAAGATTTTTCATATTGTCTTCAAGTACATTTATAGTTTAAATAACTAACATAATCTATCATAAAAAGTATAGTAATTTGAAGTTAAATCCAGTCCAAGAATAATCACATTTTAAAAATTTGGATGAAAATTTATGGTACAACTTCTATATTGACGAAAAGTTCTTCAACCACCGAAATAGTCTTGCCATAAACCGCACATCAAAGTCAATAAATATATACTTACTTATCAACACCTTGTGTAATATATTTTGTATCAATACTTCTTTGATTTTTATTTTCCACAAGCCAAATATAATTCTTCCATCCATTTTCTCTAGCCCAAACTTTAATACAAAACTTATGATTGCAACTTTATCAACACAAGTTCATTCATAACAATAACTTTTTTAAAACAACATTTTTACAACACATTTTCTCCAAAACAAAACATTCATAACAATACTATTCTTTTCTACGTAGAATATAAAAAATATTGAAACCATAAAACATACTAAGAATTCCGATCCCTAGATCAAATAAAAGTCTTTGAAATAGTTGTTGTCAAAAATTAACATGTATAAAATAGAGAATAAAATGACTTCACAAAAGCATAACATAGAAACTTCTAAACAGAAGAAAAACCCATGATCGTTGTCAAATACAATCAAATAATAACACTATATGAAAATCGGTAGAACATATAAACTTTACTCTCAAACACCTCATGATCTCTCTAGGACACTCACACTCTCCCCAACAAATACCTAAATATATCTGACAATAATCTAACACAAACACTTGTGTGTGTAGTTTTGATCTTCATCTACTTTTACAATATTAAATAAAAGTCTTTGATATAGTTTTGATCTAAGCATTTCAATCCCTATATCAAATAAAAGTCTTTGAAAATATTATAGCCAAACTCATTTGGTCATGATGGTAATGGAACCAAATGTGAACAGATGTTGGATAGGAGATCCGATACTGATGAGGTAACCAAAGCTATTTCTCTCACTGGAGGAAAAGCCAACAAAATCAAAAACCTTCGTCCTATTCTAAGGATTTGGGCAAGCATCATTCTCAGTTGTTTTAATCCCAGGAGGCCAAACAGTTCTTCTGGCTACATCATTATGGATCAGCAATATAAGTTTCACTATATTGCGTCTGAGAGGAAAATAAACCCGCCTCACTTTATCTTCCGGTTCTTAAGAGATTTTATAAAGGATTATAGGAATGGAAGCAGAAAGATGAAATCATGGATTCCATGTAGCAGAATTATTTCAAATATTATGATGGAAAGTCGCCTGATAGACTCTTTAACAGATGATGAAAAAGTTCAAGGGCTGGTATCTACTGTTGGGAGTTTTCTCAACGTCGGGACTCTGAAAAATATGGGAATGATTCCCGCTTTATTTAGTCCAATTGTTGAGATCCCCAAGGAAGATATTCTCAGAAGAAGGATTCCACTAGTAGATTTTCCTATCTACTCCCACCCAGAGTCGGCGAGCTATGAATATAGAAAGGCCAACAACGACTCTGATGTTGCTCCTTCTGCTCCTTCGACACCAAAAGCTATCAAGGAGATAAGAAAGAAAAATAAGAATAGGAAAAGCCACCAAGGAGACCAGGAAGTTTGCTAAAAAAGATCTAAGTATTCAAAGAGAACTCTGGTGACATCTTCTGAAGCAACATCTGTTGCTCCTACTATTTCTACTAGAATAGTAGGTACTTCTGAAGTAACCCCTACTACTATTGTTGTAACTAGTTTTATCGACACTTCTGTTTCTCCTCAACTTAATGATGTTAATAGTTCATCCATCCCCACATCCACTATAACTTATTCTATTCCATTTTTTTTGGAACCTATTGTTCCGTTTGCTCCCCAAACTACTTCTTAACTACAAATTTCAATCATTATACCCTAATTTATTGTTGACCTTTTATCTTTTCCACCTTTTCTCTTAAACCAATCTCAAAGATATGAACTATCCCAACTTGGTATTTCTCACCTCCATTCCCAAACTATTCCACCACCACCACCAGACACATCTCATTCAGACACCCACATTCTTCAACCAACCACCATTTCTGATGATGAGTAAAAACTGAGCTCATTGTCTACCCAAACATGCCCTATCACCCCTTCTACAACCAAACACCCTCAAAAATAAACATCCATCCTACTCCCTTGGATGAATTATTTTCTCAGTTTCAAGAGGGTGCTTCTGGCAGATTCAAAACTCTCATTGAAGCTTGCAGAGGTAATGCAATCTTCTCTGATGCGTGTGGACTGACTAAAGCGTTCAGAAGATGGATTGCAGTCAACTCTGAAGAGTTGGAGGTTACCTGGCTAAAGGAAGCTAAGAGGAGCTTCAATGCCAGGCTCTTTGGTATAGTTGAACTTCTACTTCAGAAGGTTCCAGCCACTCTTCTGCTCTCGGCTCTAGAAGTGATTCCTTCTCCGCCCCCAATCCAGACTTCTCTGGTTCCTGATGAGACCTCTATTGAAGCTGCAAGTGTTTTTGGAACCAATGAGCCTTTGAGTTGTGAGGATTTCGGTATGAAAAAGTTGGATTTTTTGGCTGCAGAGAACTCAGAAGTAAAGGAAAGGACGTCAAAGATTGAAGGGTTGCTTGTAGAGATTCTATAGATACTTCCTAAATCCTCTGAACCTTAATTTTTATAATAACTTTGTGTTATCTTTGTTCTGTTCTCCTCTTTTCTTCTGTACTCGCCCATCTTTTGATTAATGAAATCATATTTTGTTTGGTTTATTTACTTTGTCTTGTTATTTCTTTTTGAATGATGATAAAGGGAGAGAATAAGTGTTAATGATTTTGATGTATCTAATTCCCATTATGAAAACCCAAAAATGTTTCTAACGGCTTAACTGGGTAATTTTCTGAGAACTTTGAAAATTTCATCATTTAAACCAAGTTTTTCAGGTTCTAAAGCATTGAATCAGATGTATTGAAACCAGATGCATACAAGTTCTGAAATTCACACTCTGGACAAGTCCATTCAACGATCTCTTTTACTAAGTTCTAATATTCATGACCTTGCTCTAATATCACTCATAACAGAAAAGCTCTAATACTAGATATCAGAAAGCTCTGATCGATTATTGATATGAAGAGAAAGTTATAACAACCTGGATTATGCCAAACAGGCAAGTTATTTATTTCATGTTGATTCAAAATGTTTATATGTGTTAAAAGTATTTTAAGTCTTAAATTCAGGGGGATCTTGCAAACCTAACTTTGAAATTCTAAGATTAAAAATAATTTTTAACAATATAAAATTCAAGGGGAGCTTACAAACCTCACTCTGATATTTTTATGTGATTAAACTGTGCAAAAAATGTTCATCAAAATACATGGTTTTGTCATCATAAAAAAGGGAGAGATTGTTAGACCAAGATTTGGGTCTGCATCTGGCCTTTGGTTTTGATGATAAAAATACATTGATTTTTAAAGAACAATTTTGTACACTAATGGTTTCTGTCAAATGTGTAGGTTTTGCTTAATAGGTTTTGACTCTGAAGCATTAAAGAGTGACATCATCAGATTCTGGAATCAACACACTCTAACTCTGAAGAGAAACAAGCGTGTTACAAAAAGTTGTCAAGATCTAGAAAGTTGTTAGACAGTGGTTCTGAAGAACGTTTATGCTAAAGCCTCTGATCATGACTCTGATTCAAGATCCTTTGAATGTTATGTCTCCTTCAAGACTCTGCACTAAGAATATGAAGATTCTGAAGAACAAGTGCTGAAGATTCTGAAGACCAGGTTCTGGGGAACAATGTCAAGACTCTGAAGACTTAAGTTCTGAAGATGCTCAATAAGGTCCTTGATTCTTCTAAAAATGCTTCAACAATTATTTTCAGAAGCCTCTGAAGATTAGAAGATGATAAGATCAAACCGGTTTACGTGAGATAAATAGTACACAATACACGATCAAAACATTCCTTCCACATAGCGAATTTCGTGGAGTAAGGACATTTATGTTGGACGATTTTATTTCCCGCCATTGATAACAGTTGCTGATGCGGTAAAGCGGCAAGCAAAAATTAATTAAGTACCCGGTTTTTGCTGTCCCCATAGGGATCGGTTTGAGGGAAAGAATGTCGTTCGGCAATCTTTAATTATCTAAGCTTGGGTTTTAAGTGGTTTCCAAAGGTAACATGCGAAAATTAAAAGCCGAAAAGCAAATAAATAACACATTCTTTAGAAATGAGCAACTCATCAGGAGTTGTATTTCCTTCTACCCATCATGTATGAAAAGAAACCTACGATCAACTGCACTCACCCTAATACTCGTCAAAACCCCCACGTATCGCTCACAAACAAAGGTTATGTCTAACACAAAGTCCGACACACACGCGCGACAAAACAACATCGAGCATTAAGATCCGACACACGCGCGAATATTTAGACCATTTCCCATAGCAAATAGATCATTATCTTAGGTCGAGTTTGAAAGGTGTATGTCTACAGCGATTCAAAATCTATTTAGATAGATATTAAATCAAAGGTAACATCGGTTAAGATTTGTAAAAGGGGGTTTATACAAAGATCCATAGATGAACATACAATCTAAGTAAACATACATACAACAACCCCAACAACATGAAGAATACAAAGAGAAGAAGGAAGAAGAACAAATTTCTCACAGTTTGTCATTTTCGGTTGAACTTCTCACGTAATGCACCTTCGATTGAAGTGGTGATTTGCCTCCGAATCATCTAGATGCATCATCCATGTGTTGTTTCTGTCATACCCCAAATTTGTCATACCTGTATATATTTCATCTGTACTATCCATCCACTAACCTTTATTCAGAAAATCCAAAAAACATGTTGCTTTTGCTTGTGGTCAGAACTCAGGGTTTTCACAAGGTTGATTTGAATCAAATCGGTTCTCATTTGAGGTTCAATGGTCATACAAGTTTCAAGGTTTGGGTGTGCACAATTCAAGTGGTGTAGGTGTGGAGCTTCAATTAGGGTTGTGCCTGTTCAAGTAATATGTGTGTGGATATCAGAATATCAGGTTGTGGCAAAGTCGAGTGTTTCAGGGTTAATAATCGTCGAGATCCAGTTCATTTTTCAATAAGGGTTTTGTGCGATGCAGTTTGTATCTCATGTCCTAATCCTCTGATTTTAAGGCGTTGTCTCGCTCGTCTGGTTCATAATGAAAATTTTGGTTTATCAGTATTCAAGTGGTCGAGTTCAGACGAATTTATCGATTTTATTGGTCAAGTTTCACTTCTAAAGCCTGATTCATTTGGTTTCAAGTTCAAAAAGCAAATAATTCTCATTTCCGCTTCCACTTATAGACGAGCACGATGGTTAATTTTAAATCAAGAATCAAGTCTAAAGAATTCTCACGGCTAAGGTTTTCAAGCATGGTTCAAAAATGAAAAATGGAGGTGCACATTATTACCAAAGTCCAAATTCTTTTTCAAGCCCATTACATTACCAAACCATTCCAACTAGTTACAAATATTCAGCAAAAAAAGCTCATGAAATTAAAAGGAAAAGAAGACCATGAAGCCCATTATAATTTTGTTTACAATCATTTTGCCAAAAAGAAGAAAAATAATAAATATGAGCTGGAACAACACAATGACGCACTGTAACAATACCTCAGCCAGCCATCTTCACATCGCACCCTACAAGTTGCAAATGATAGTAACCACTTTCAGCCTTGACATTGAAAATTCTAAGCCCAAAAGTGATACCTCTCAGCCTTTCTACGAAATTAAAAGACTACAAGTTAAGAGGGAAGCAACACGTTCAACCCACACACCACCTTACCATTTCTTGTTACTACTAAGCCATAAAATCATGCTCTATGTCTTGCTACCAAGACAATAAACCAAACCTTGCAACACACTGCACCAACTGTACGTTAACCTACAGCAAAATACCAAACCACTGCTCCAAAACCTTACAACATCACATGCCTGCTATCAAAACCGTGAAACAACCAACAACCTGCTGCCTCAGACCTGCGAGTGAAAATGACAATACAGCACAACAGACAAGATTCAAAAATAAAAACTTAAAGAGAGAGGGAGGAGAGGGGATGAAGGCGGAGAAATTTCACCGATCCGTTTCTTCACATAAGCTATTTTCTTATAAATAATCTTCGACCTTCTTTTTAGTCAAAAAAACAAAACAAAACAAAATCATCACTGCCCACGGCCATCACCCTTCAATTCTTCAACCATAAACTCAAACCTTTCACCATTCACAAACCAAAAATCAACCATAACATCAACAACGAAAAAACCTCTCTTCTTCAATCTTTCTCTTCTTTATCAACACTAAAAACACCACAAATCTTCAAAACCTTCTCCACGCAAACTACCCTACATCCACTTCACTTCATCGCCCTCACCAAATCTCAAACATCATCAATCGATTCCAAACACTCAGCAATCATTAACCCACCTTCAACCATTTTTTTTCAAAACCTAAACCTATCGAACCAGAATAGATTGAGATGAAGAGAGGTTGAAATGGAACCAACAAACCACGCCTTCAAAAGAATTCGTACGCTGCAAACCTGAAACGAGATTGAATCGAGAAAGCATCGTGCGAGGTTCTCCTTCTTTTAAAAGGCGACAGCGATGAAGACGGAGATAGAGCGGTTCGCTTCAAGTCGATGATGGTGATGAGCTCCAGACATGTTCTTTTTTTTTTTGCTACCCTCATTTGAGTTGTTTGTTCTATGAAACCTGATGAAGGTGAAAGGGTTAACAGTGAATGAGAAGCATTGTTTGACCGTGTTTCACTAAGTATATGGATTAGGTCATTAGCCTTTTTTTTTTTTATTTACTGAATACATATTGGTTTTTGTTTTATCTAGATTCATTTTTTCATGGATGATGGGCTTAAAGTCCAAGTGATTCCATGTCTTCTGCAACCTATCTACCCTTTGTACGCCCCCCCCCCCCCTTTCCCCCCTTTTTTTTTTTTTTTTATGATTTTGGTTTTATAAATTCTCTTAGATAATAGTTTTTTTAGGATCTTACTATTTTGGTTTAACTATTTTTGTGTTTCCTATATTAATCCACCAATTTTACTTTTTTTTTTAATTTCTCATTTCGATTATTACTTAGATTTTCTATTAATTTTTGGGCCAATGATATCAAAAATATCTTGATTAAAGTTGATTTTCTCAAATCGATTCAAAATCTTGATTTATATGAGGCCTATTTATTTTTTTATTTCAATTTATTTCATTACATTATTTTTATTCATTTATTTTGGGTCAATGAAAAGCAAACATCGATGATTTGTCGATTTCTCAACTTAATCTCGATAAAGGTGAGACCTTTATTCTTTCTCCTATACCTTTTCAATTTAATTTAATTTTTGTTATTTTCTCATTATTTTTATTCATTTTTGGGTCCATGAAAACCAAAATATCAAGATTTATCGATTTTTCGATTTTAAATCTTGATAAAGGTGAGACCTTTATTCTTTTTTGACATTTTCGATTTTATTTCATTTCTATAATTTTTATTTCACTTTTATTCATTTTTGGGTCAATGAAAATCAAATACTAAAGATTATCGATTTTTTGATTTAAATTTTAGTAAAGATGAGACCTTTCTTAGGTTTCCGATTTTTTATGTCTATTTTGATTTATATTCTTTTATTTTCACTTTTGGTCAATGAAAGTCAAAAATCGTTGATTATCGATTTTCTCGAATAAATTCTGATTAAGACGAGACCAATTTTATGTTATATTATACCTTGTTAATAGTATCTCGATTATATTATCGTTCATTCTTATTCATATCCATATCATATTCATACTCATGCTTATCTAACCATTTTCATTTGTTCAAACGCTTACTTCCCGGTTAAAATACTCAACACCTATTCAAATCATTTTTCAATTAAATCGCGAAAGAACTGAATTCTTGAGGTCAGCACTTCTTGGGTTCTTGAGTGGCCGCTATTGAGGCGCACGCCTTAGGTGGTGATCACTCGACCTTTCGCTCCTAAAACACTCGTCTTAACAATTTGGACAAAGAAATGCCATTGGAATCTAGCATTCCACGTGGTACTTTCGTCGTCCAACAAACAATATTTCATAAATCAATTGAATGAAAAAGGTGTCGTTGGGATCTAGCATCCCAATAATGCCCCGATTAATTGGTTGCGAGGCCGACGTCTCGTTTATCAAATAATCGTCATTCACCCTAAAACATTTAAGAAATCAAACCATTTTCAAACCAATCCTCGATTCGTCGTCGAGCCCAATCGTGAGCCGAGTGCCTTTTGCCTCGTCGCCAAATGCACACTTGCATATTTCGTAGGTTTTGTTACTAGGAGCACCCCTAGGGACTAGTATCGATCCTTACCTCATTTTGCAACCAATCCAATTCGATCTTTTTTTTTTCAAACGCTTTTTTAATCAACCTACGAAAGGAGGAGATTCTTGGAATCTAGCATTCCTTGGGTCTTCGAATGAATGACTCTTAAGGCACGCCCTTGGGTTGTTATTCATTCACCTTTTCGTCTTAAAACACTTAACCATTATCAAACATTTTCGCAATCAACTCACGAAAGAACTGAGTTCTTGGAGTCTAGCATTCCTCAGATTCTTGAGTGAACACTCTCGAGGCACGCCCCTTGGGTTGTATGTCATTCAATCTTTCGTCTCCTAAAATTCAAACCCCCATTCTTTTCGTGGGCGTACCACGAACTACGACTGCTCTGATTCTTTATTCTCGTCCGAGTAAAGATACGTAG
This sequence comes from Lathyrus tuberosus, assembly GCA_022829125.1. NCBI lineage: Eukaryota > Viridiplantae > Streptophyta > Magnoliopsida > Fabales > Fabaceae > Lathyrus > Lathyrus tuberosus. The sequence continues at coordinate 479,060 of JALAZF010000790.1, forward strand.
GCACAAGATTGCGATGATCTTGGCGAGCACACTACCATCTTTTTCCGTCAAACCCCGTAGTCGAACTACGATTGCTCTGATTCCTCATTCTCGTCCGAATGAGCATACGTAGGCTCGAGGTCGCGATGATCTTGCCGAGCACCCTATCCTAAAACCACCCCATTTCCCCCTTAGTTTCTTTTCCCTTTATCTTATCGTTTCGCATATATCGTTGAGAAGAAAACAAACAAGCTTAGATAACATTCCTCACAATTCGAACTAAGAGGTTCCCGTTGAGTACAACGGACGTGAGGGGGTGCGCGTACCTTCCCCTCACGTAACCGACTCCCGAACCCGGAATGTGGTTGCGACGACCGTGTTCTTACCCCTTCCTTAAAGGTTTTCTCGATATTTTCCTTTCCCTCTTTTGGGATAAATAAATTTCGGTGGCGACTCTGTCGATCCGTTTTCCGCGCCTTTAGCGCGAAGGGTCGTGTCTTCGATTAAGCGAGTTTTTCGAGGTGCGACAGATGGCGACTCTGCTGGGGACATTTGTGAGGAGTGTTATCTTTGTTTTCTTGTTTTTTCTCGTTTACGTATTTGTTCTCTTATTGCTTTCTCCTATTGTTCTTATCTATTGGATCTTGGGATGATATCATGAGTAAAGCTCTACACCCGAGCTTTGGTAAAAGCAGAGAGAACACATAGTTTAGAATTGGATGTCGATTAATGTTAGTCCCCAAGGACTCGCTCCTTGTGTGCCTAGCATGAAAGCTCCCCTAGAGTAGACCTTTTCGTAGATCATGTTGTAACACAGCTAGCCTGTCGCACGACTTGATTCATGAAGGGTCCGTGACTCTATGAACCACTCTTAGAACCAAGTTCTATATTGGTAGTCGTGTAGTGTTAGTCTCCAAGGACTCGCTTCTTGTGCGCCTAGCATGAAGACCCCGCTCAGGGGAGACCTTGTCGTCATCCTCGTCGTAATGCAGCTAGCCTGTTGCGTGACGTTGATGCGATTAGTGTCTGTAATCCTGGGAACCTTATCCATCAACATAGAAACCAGCCCGTGAGTGGGTTTGTGGGTAAAGAACCTAGAACTTTCCTCATAGAGCCTACCGATAGGGTTTCTTTGATCAGAGACTTTGGTCATCTACCAGTGGACGACCAACCTCAGAACTGTTTCAACCTGTGATCTGCGATCCTGGATCTTGCATCTTGCATTGCATCTCATGTTATTGCATTGCATTTGTTATGCATCTTGCATTACATTTTCAACCTCAAAAACTTATTTCTCCTTCCTTCATCTCCAGTAAATCAAGCTGATTCCTTGACATCAGTACGCAACTCGAGCCAACACAAAAAGAACGATGGAGCAGATTTAGCAAGAGCAAGCTGCCTTCAGAGAGGAGTTAGACTCTATGAAGGGAAAGATTGATCAGATTCTTGAAACCATCATGATGGCCAGAAGAGAAGAAGAACTGCGTGAAGCCGCTGCTGCCAACAACACTGTGCCTGTGCAAGGGTCACCCTCTAGGCTCTCAGTTCCTGATCCTAACCCTATCAATTATGGGATACCAATGAACTTCACACCTGCCGCTGAAGGAGCCACTACTCAACCACTTCCAACATCCGGAGTCACTGTTGGTGCTATTCCGCGAGCTCAACCTGTCGTCACTCAGATTCCTATTCCTCATGCTGAAGAGAATCTGATAGATCAGTATGATGAGGTCCAAAACTATCATGTTGATATCCCACTTGTCAATCCTACTGCTGCTCAGGATTCTGAAGCCATCAAAATGTGTCGTGATCTAGCTGAAAAACTCAGAGTCATGGACGGGCGCAACTCAAAATCTCTGAATGCTCTGGAAATGTGCTTGGTGCCTGATGTTGTCATTCCTCCCAAATTTAAAGTGCAAGAATTCCCAAAGTACAAAGGTCTCAGTTGTCTTCACATCCATCTGAAGACGTACTACCGCAAGATGGCTGCCTATGCGAAAGACGAAAAGCTGATGATCCATTGCTTCCAAGGCAGCTTGTCTGAGGCATCTCTTGAGTGGTATATGCAGCTGGAGCATACCAATGTGCGCACTTGGGATGATCTAGCTGATGCATTTGTCAAGCAATACAAATACAACACTGACCTTGCTCCAAACCGTACTCAGCTTTAGAGTATAGCTCAGAAGGATAACGAATCCTTTAAGGAGTACGCGCAACGCTGGAGAGAGCTAGCTGCAAGGGTGCATCCACCTCTTGTTGATCGTGAACTGATTGACATCTTCATGGGTACTTTGCAAGGCCAATACTATGAAAAGTTGATTGGTAATGTTTCTTCCGGATTCTCAGATTTGGTAATTGTCGGTGAGAGAATTGAAGAAGGTCTGAAAAGTGGAAAGATCCAAGGAGGTTCTAGCAGTCAGTCTGCAATCGAGAAGCCCTTCAATGGATACAAAAAGAAAGAGGGCGAAACAAATGTTGTCTCTGCTCAGAAAGGGCAAGCTCAACAAGCTCCCCCTCCAATGCCTTTTCAAATGCCATACTTCCAGTATCCGTATGTTACTGCTGCGCAATACGCTCCAATGCCTTATCAGCCAACTGTTCAAGTTGTTCAAGCTCCAATGCCCCAGCAACAGGCTCTTCAACAACAATCCTACAATCAGCAAGGGTATCAATATCCTCCTCAAAATCAACAACAGAGAGCTGCTCAACAACGTCAGCCTAATCAACAGAGGACAAGGAGGTCTGATAGAGACTTTGATCGTCTGCCAACGTCATATGCTCAGATCTTTGCTCAATTGATGGAGAAGAAGGCAATCGCTCTGAGGGACCTAGCTCCTCCAACTGTCATTCCCCCAGATTATGATGCTAATTCTCATTGTGAGTTTCATAAGGGTGCTCCAGGGCATACGATCGAAGACTGCAGAGCTTTCAAACACAAAGTTCAAGACATGATCGACTCAAAGTTTCTCACGTTCAATGGGAGGGCTCCAAATGTCATCAACAACCCTTTACCGCCGCCAAACTAGCGCCAGCATCAAGTCAAGTCAAGTTCATTCCCCGAAGAAGGCAGTCATGTTGCCATCCAATCATTTGCATTCTTGGATTTTTGTCTTTATTTGTTTAAGTACTGTATGCTTTGAACATTGCCGTTTGTATTTGGTTTTCTTAATGTACTGACAATGCATGTTTTGAATCAGTTATGTCGTATTCACTCATTTTTTCCATTTACTGTAAAATCACAGACACATTTATTTCCACTTCACTCTCTTTATCAACTGTCGCTTAGCAATGATTGGAGGGAGGATGATGAAAGCTAAATACCCATAATTGCAAACCGTATGCTTTCAGACAGAATCTCGTCGATGATGTACAGGCATTGTTTCAATTCCCCCAAACACTGGAGATACAAGGAATTAATCCCTAGTAAACGGCTTAGAGCCTAGAAGTAGCAGTTTCCTTCGGATATTTAAACCCTTACACTCAACCTGGGGCAGGGTAGTGTTCAGTTAACTCAATTACGCACTCAAATCACAAAGACAAAATCCAAAAGACATGTCGGTTGCTCATCAATACCCATGACTTGGCAGTCACAATCATCCAACAAAACAAAAAAACAAAAAATCAAAAGCCTACTAAGTCAAGCACCTCAAAGGAGACTTATGCAAAAGTCAAGGAAATCCCGATGGACTCGACAAGCGAAATCAGTCCATGCAAAAGATGGGATAAAAAACAAAATCAAAAGAGGCCCTCGAACCCTCAACAAAAATAAGTTTCAGTGACCATCAAATCAAAATCAAAGGGCCACTGATATCCATCAAAAACAAAATAAGGTGACTGCCAGTTCAAGCAAACCTTGAGCCATCACTCTTACACCGTCAACCCTTTTGGAAGACAAACATGTGCAGAATTAGCTGAGCGTAGGACTGGAGGTCATTACGAAGAAGGGGTGGGTAAAAATTATACTTTGAGCCTAATATCCTTTGTTTCATAACCGTGAACCAGACCACGTTATAACCCTCGAGAGACATAATTGAGGCGAAATTTATTCTGAAAATATACTATTGCAAGGTTGCGTAAACTGACTCCCTATATTTGCTAATCATCAGCATTGGTGTCATTCTCCTTGCTATATCTTTCACACAATCAAAATCAGCACACGTTTGGGCTAACGGTCTATTCGTCTCACTATCACGACACTCGAATAAACGACACTTTTTCAAAACTTGCATGAGTATTGCGTTAAGATTACTATTTGTGAATGTGTAATTTTAATTGAAAATCAGTGCTAGACATCAAAGCAATTCCAACAAGGGGCAATCAAAGAGGAACTTAAGCTTTCAGTGGTGCCAACCCGAAGCAAGACTCCCTCAACACCTCAATCTGGGGCAAACTTGTTCAACAGCTCGCTCAGGGGCAAGTCATCTCAAAGCACATCAAAGCTCAACTTCCAAAGATCAGACTACTTCAGAATTGGTTAATCAGGGGCAGACCTTTACCACGTTCAGACTGGGGCAAGACTCATTGCAGCAGGCTATCCTGACCATTAAGCACATAGTCGTGGATCTCTCAGGAGTGAACCCAGAATTCATCAACAAGTGATCAAACTCAAAGCTTCAAAAGCATCTTTATCTGCTTCAATCATGGCATCTTCAACGAACTGAGTGTCAAAGAAATCAAATCCCTCCCACCGCCCAAAAGTCCAATCCTCATTGGCAACTACCGATAGTCCACCGCGCTGGCACCTCCCCAAATATATTCAACCACCCGTCTGCAATCATATGCATCATCTGCATCGCATTCAACATCATTTGCATCATACGCGTCCCAAAAAACCAAATCATACTTCCCCAACACTTGCATCTTCGCGTGTCAGCATTTGCATTGCACAACATTACAAAATGAAGCATTCATACTGTAGCGAGCGATTTTGGACGCGGTTGCGAAGCGCTATCGCTCTTTGGTGTCTATAGCTCGATTCATTTTTTATCCTATTAAAGCTGATGAAGGAAGGGAAATAGATGTCTCAAATTAACCCTGCTTGCAAACTGAGGTTAAACAGCGGTTTGTTAGGTTACAGATGCTACAAAGATTCGGGGTCTCTATTGGGTGTATTTTTTTAAAAGTGGCGTCGATTTAGATGTTTAGGACGGATGCTTCTTGATAGATATGTGAGAGTATGGGATTTTGGGTTTTTGCTTAGTGTGCTCGCTAAGATTTTTCTTTCAATCTTATGCCTACGTATTCCCGTTTACCGAAACAGGGAAATCAGAGCGTTCGTAGTTCCTCTTATTCTATGGGAGGAAATGGTTGTTTTGGTGTCTTGTTCAAAGCCCAAGACGTGAAGCAAAAGGTGGTTTGTATCTTGTTCAAAGCCTAAGATGTGAAGCTGAAGGTGTTGACCTTAGAGAGAATTTGTCATCTCTAAAGGGGGTCTGTTTGTCACAACTGTTAGGTGACTGGTCATAAAGGGAGGATTACTTTAAGCGGGATACGCGGATCCTAGTAATGCCATAATTTCCTTTATAAGGGGTTTTAACCTGAAGGAGAAGACTTTAACTCAGTGTAGAGCAATGCCATCTTTCCTTAGGAATTTCTCATGCTAAAAGAGGGACAGTGGCATGGATGTAAATGATCCAGAGGCTTGCCGCTTACAGCGATTAGATGAAGGGGAAAGAGTTGTTGATGTTTGTGTACTGTGAACGAGGCACAGCTTTGATGCTAAAAGGTTGATTGGATCAACCAGTGGTTTTCTTATACAAAGCCTAAGAGGAGGCTAATATGTGTCTCGTACAAAGCCTGAGAGAGAGGCTAAAAGGTTTTGACTCGATGATGGAGTCTTTTGGTATCTCGTATAAAGCCCGAGATGAAGGCTATTGGACTCAACAAGAGAGTTTTTGTATCTCGTACAAAACCCGTGATGGCGGCTAAAATTTGTTTGGTTCAATAAGAACCTTTTTGTATCTCGTATAAAGCCCGAGATGGAGGCGAAAGGGGTGATTGACTCAACGAGGGAGTATCTTATGTGTCTCGTACAAAGCCCGAGAGAGAGGCTGAACGTTGTTTGACTCCGCTGGGGAGAATCATTGTACAAGCCCAAGAGGAGGCTATGGCGCTTGTTTCAGTTAAGTGACAGATCCAGTATACTGATTTTAAAGAGAAAATCAGTTCTTATATGAGTAATGTTGTACTCAAAGATTTGATTCGAGGATCCGGGTTATTCCTGTTCTTTAAGGAAGTGGGAAATCTGAAGGGTATTGAGACTGTCCGAGTCTACGGGTTTTCTAGTTATTTAACGAAGGGGTCACTTGAGAAAGTCTTTGAGACTCAAGGATATTGGACTGTCCGAGTCTAGAGTTTTATCTTTTGTACTATGCTTTGAGAAACAGTATTAGACTCTTTGAAAGGACTGTTCTATGCAGATGATTAAGTTCTGTTCCTATACCTCGAGGAGGTCGTCGGGACAATTTGTACGAAGCCCAAGAGGAGGCTGGAAGCTTTTAAGAAGCCGACGGGTCCTTGTACGAAGCCCAAGAGAAGGCTATCATTCCCGGAGGAAGAGATCATTATACGAAGCCTAATAGGAGGCTGTGAATACTTCTAAGAAGCCGACGGGTCCTTGTACTAAGCCCAAGAGGAGGCGGGGTTGTTTTTAGGAAGCCTGTGGGTCCTTGTACGATGCCCAAGAGAAGGCCGATGCTTTTAAGAAGCCGATGGATCCCCAAACCCCCGAGAAGTTCAAGACAGGCTATTCACGAGGAATAGATCAAGCCAGGAAAGTTCAAGAATTTGGAAGAAACTCAAGAGATGCCATTCACGGAGAAAAGGTCATCTCTGTGTAGTAGAGTTTCTTGACAAGTGCTTTTAAGAAGCCTGTGGGTCCCCAAACCCCGAGAAGTTCAAGACATGCCATTCACCGAGAATAGATCAAGCCAGGAAAGTTCGAGAATTTGGAAGAAACTCAAGAGATGCAATTCATGGAGAAGAGATCATCTCTGGGGAATAGAGTTTCTTTGACAACTTCTACGAGTGGCAGTCTATGAAAGGGTTCACCGAGAATGCTGCCTTTCATGTCTCCATATTGTTTAACCCCAAGAGGAGGGAAGACTGTGTCTGGTAATCCTATGGGGATCTAGTTTTGACTATTTCTAAGAGTGATCAACGGGCTTAATGCTAAACGTAGTTGTCGGGGAAACTCTAAATATCTATACTATTATTACACAGTTGATATGAGTTTATGAAAGAAGACTTACAGCGAAACAGCCCCACAATACAGTTATATGTATATGAAAGCGGTAAATGAAAGCGTGTAAACACTTACTCAGTTGTAGAGCTTCCATGCTGTTTGGTTAGTTATTCAACAAAGACAGATTGAAAACAACAGTATATTCAAAATCAAAGGAGAAAGTGCTTTGAAAAAGAAATATTTGGGGCTTACAGCTCAAGGAGAGGCCCAGGGTTTTATCAGTGATCGCACTGTTTTTTTGTACAGAGGGACTTATACAAGTGACTGAGGCCCAAAAGGTTTTCTGTACAAAGGGATGGTTCTTACACTCTCTCAAGAGGCCCAAAAAGTTTTAAAGAAAAAGAGTGGGGCTTATAACACGAGGGTAGGCCCAGATGACTTTTCGTTAAAAATGGCGATCGCGCCGAGATTTTCTTTTAACGCAGAGGGACTTATACAATAACTGAGGCCCAAATGATTTTGGTTAAAAGGGGATTGGGTCTTACACTCTAATAGAGGCCCAAAATTTTTGAATGGGTCTTATAGCTCAGGGAGAGGCCCAGGTGGTTAATTTTAAACTGGCGACGATCGCGTCGTTTATTTGAAAATGTACAAAGGGACTTATACAACGAATGAGGCCCAAATGGTTTTCTGTACACAGGGGGTTGAGTCTTACACTCTAATAGAGGCCCAAATGAGTTTTAAGAAAAGAAATGGGTCTTACTACTCGAGGGTAGGCCCAAGGTTTTTTGTTTTGAAAAGGCGACGATCGCGCCGTTTGTTTTTTGACGGTATCGGGACTTATACAATACACTGAGGCCCAAAAATGATTTGGTCAAAAAAGGATTGGGTCTTACACTCTATTAGAGGCCCAAAGTGTTTTGAAAATGATTTATGAGGGTTGAATTAATCCAAAAACCCTAATTTGTTTTCAAAAATGTATTTAATTGAATAAAAATTCAATAAAAATGATCAAAATTGTTTAACATATGGAAAACAAATTGTGATCTTGGATTAATGCTTCAAAAATTAAGTATTGACCTACAAAATAATTAGAAAGCATTAAAAGTTGCAAAATCAAGGTGGAAAAAATATTTTAAATGTTAAAAACAATTAAAACATTAATTCTTTGCAAAAATATCACTTATACAAAATAAATAATATTTTTGGGATTTTTTGGGAAAATAAAATATTTTAACATTTTTGTGAATTATTAAAAAAATAATCAACTCAAAATCATTAAAACTCAGAGAGAAATTAATTTTTGAATCAATTAAATAAAATCACAAAATTCAAATATTTGAATTTTAAAAAAATGGCGCCAAGAACACACCAAGAACACGCGCGTGTTCTGGGTTTGCCCAGATTTGCATTTTCTCTCCAATCTCACTGAATACTTGATTATATCATGCAATCACCAATCAACTCGTTTCAACCTCATGATCATGTCTATGACAATTAATTTCATTTAAATTAAGCATAAAACAAGAAATCACGAAATATCCTCAAGAACCCTAATTTCTGCATGAAGGCTAGGATTTTTGATACACGATTCAAACAATGCAATTAATTGAGGGGAAACATTCCATGCATGATTATGAACATATGGCCAAATTATTGTGCAGCAAAAATTGCATGGATCATAGAGTTAGAAGAGCTCATGCTTACCACTTGCAGCTGGTGATCGTGATTTGTGTTGGAGGTGTTACAGCTAGGTTCCAATGATCTGGATAGCTTCCCTAGGTGCCATGGAGTGTGTATGAATGCTTGGAATGGATTGAAATGATCTGGAACTTGAGATGGTACCCCAACTGCAAATCTGTCAAGAACTTGAGCAATTGGCTGGTGATTTTGTGAAATCTGTGTTCCAGATGTTAAGTGAGTGTTTGGATCACTTCTATATGATGTATATGAGGTGTGTGTATGATTGGTTTGATTGGAAAAGCTCTCAAACTCAAAACCCGATAGTGACTTGCCTTAGAAGGCAAAAATGGAGTGAAATAAGAGATTTTGAGGAAAGCATCTGTTTGATGGCTTTGGTGTACTCAAAATGATCACAATTGAGCTCTATTTATAGTAGAGCAAGTATGTTTTGCAAGGAATAGTGAATGGCAACTGCTGAGTAGGTTTGGCCAATGTTGGCAAATGAAAATCCAAGTCTCCTCTAGCTATTGACTAGAGGTTAGGGCACAGGCTGCTGGTTCCCTTGGTCTTGGATAAGTCTTGACTGATGTCATACCCCAAATTTTGACCACTAAGATGTCCCATCATTGTGTCACTCATCATCACAATATGGAGGAACCATCATACCTCATCAGTCTCCCCAAAGATGGGTGAGCATCCACTACAATCAAAATTAGGGTTTTAAGCCCTCTCAGAGCCTTAGACAAAGGATCAATCAAGGAATGACATGATCTTCAACTTGTCTAAACCTCTCAAACATACACAAAGGATCAAAAACGACTCCCACTTCAAGGATCAAGCACAAGGATGCTCCCTTCTAGGTGGATCAAGTCTCAAGATCGATAGTGTCACCAAATTAGGGTTTTGGTCGACCAGGGCCTCCAGATGGAAATTTCTCATCTGGGCACAAGCCAATGATCCAAAACATAACCTAATATACTCCATGGGACCTCATGGACCCAATCATCATGTCAATTTTGCCTCAGGGGATGCATTCATAAAAAATCAGGAATTAGGGTTCTTGACCTAATTCACCCCTAAGTTGACATTTGGGACAAATCATGAGCCAAGACCTCAAGAGAGGGTTTGAGGGTCTCTAATGAACTATATTGATCCATTTGGAACAATGGATTAATCCAAGAAGCTTGAGCAACAAGTCTCAATTTCATCTGCACCGCAGTTAGGGTTTTAAGGGAAAAGTCAACTGTAACTTTGACTTTTGACCAGGACATGCTCCCAAGCCCTATGACATGCATCAATATACCCTATGACACCCATGTAACATGTCCATCAAGTTTTATTTAGGTCAAGGACATGATTTCCTGAAGAATTGCACAGTTTGAAATTCATCTGATTAAAAGTCAACTATGCACAAAAGTCAACTTTGACTTTTTGAGATTTTTCACCAAAATGGATTTTTAACCCTAAAATGATGTTAATGTATGATTTGAATCATCATTCATCAAGAAAAATCAAGAAAAGTGGGATAACTTGTAAAAGGGGTAACCATAAAAACTTAGAAAATTTTCTAAGTTAAAAATAAAGTGACAAGGGCACCAACTTTGAAGGATCATAACTCCTAAACCACAAAGCCATATTTTTTCATCCAAAGATGGATTTGTAGCCCTCATTACCCTCTACAAAAACTTCAACTAGACCTAAGTCCAATTCATTAAGGATTTTGAGTTAGTGAGTGATCAAAGTGGCTGAAATGTGAAAATATCACTTTTTCCAACACTAAATGAAATTTTCACTAAGTCAGAATCTGCCTTCACTTTTTGCCAAATGTAGAGGGATTTTTCACTTGGATTCAAAAGAGATCAAAACCAAACATGTTCAAACAGTTGTTGCATCATGTAAGGGCTTTCCAAAATGGTCAAGAGCATTACCAAATTCAACTTACACCATGAGTTATGACATTGGAAAGTTGCCTTGCTGAAATCTGTCAAAGGCAAGGCAGAATTTGTAACTTTGCTCGATTTGCCAAAATCAGCCAAATTCAAATGCTCCTATCCATTTGGACACATCTGAGGATTAAATCTAAAGGGGACAATCACTGAGCCAAGCCTCCAAAGTCCATGGAACAAGAAATAGCATGTTGAACCTAGAATGGTCAAAATAGGGACAAGACTCCAAATTTGGATTGAAGCATTCAATGGAAGCATCAAGGTGGCATGGACTGAGCCATTCTCATCTGAAATCAGTCAAGACTTATCCAAGACCAAGGGAACCAAAGCTCTGTGCCCTAACCTCTAGTCAATGGCTAGAGGAGACTTGGATTTTCATTTGCCAACATTGGCCAAACCTACTTACCAGTTGCCATTCACTATTCCTTGCAAAACAAACTTGCTCTACTATAAATAGAGCTCAATTGTGATCAGTTTGAGTACACCAAAGCCATCTAACAGATGATTTCCTCAAAATCTCTTTCTCTTGGCAAAAATGCCTTTCTTAGCAAGGTAGCTATCGGGTTTTGAGTTTGAGAGCTTTTCCAATCAAACCAATCACTCACACACCTCACATACATCATATAGAAGTGATCCAAACACTCACATAACATCTGGAACACTGATTTCACAATATCACCAGCCAATTACTCAAGTTCTTGACAGTTTTGCAGTTGAGGTGCCATCTTCAACTCCAAACCATTTCAATCCATTCCAAGCACTCAGACACATCACTTGGTACCTAGGGAAGCTATCCACATCATTGGAACCTAGCTGTAACACCTCCAACACAAATCACGATCACCAGCTGCAAGTGGTAAGCATGAGCTCTTCTAACTCTATGATCCATGCAATTTTTGCTGCACAATAATTTGGCCATATGTTCATAATCATGCATGGAATGTTTTCCCTCAATTAATTGCATTGTTTGAATCGTGTATCAAAAATCCAGGCCTTCATGCAGAAATTAGGGTTCTTGAGGATTTTTCATGATTTCTTGTTATGTGTTTAATTTAAATGAAATTAATGGACATAGACATGATCGTGAGGTTGAGACGAGCATAATGATATATGGATTGCATGTTATAATCAAGTATTCAGGGAGATTGGATAGAAAATGCAAATCAGCCAAACCCAGAACACGCGTGTGTTCTTCAGCTGTTCTTGGCGCCTTTTTTGAATTTTCAAATATTTGAATTTTGTGATTTTTGTTTAATTGATTCAAAAATTAATTTCTCTCTGAGTTTTAATGATTTTGAGTTGATTCTTTTTTTAATAATTCACAAAAATGTTAAAATATTTTATTTTCCCAAAAAATCCCAAAAATATTATTTATTTCATATAATTGATATTTTTGCAAAGAATTAATATTTTAATTGTTTTTGACATTTTAAATATTTTTTCCACATTGATTTTGCAACTTTTAATGCTTTCTAATTATTTTGTAGGTCAATACTTAATTTTTGAAGCATTAATCCAAGATCACAATTTGTTTTTCACATGTTAAACAATTTTGATCAATTTAATTGAATTTTTATTCAATTAAATACATTTTTGAAAACAAATTAGGGTTTTTGGATTAATTCAACCCTCATAAATCATTTTCAAAACACTTTGGGCCTCTAATAGAGTGTAAGACCCAATCCTTTTTTGACCAAATCATTTTTGGGCCTCAGTGCATTGTATAAGTCCCGATACCGTAAAAAACAAATGGCGCAATCGTCGCCTTTTAAAAAATAACCCTTTGGGCCTCTCCTCGAGCTATAAGACCCATTCAAAACTTTTGGGCCTCTAATAGAGTGTAAGACCCAACCCCTTTTTAACCAAACATTTTGGGCCTCACTTATTGTATAAGTCCCTCCGCGTTAAAAGAAAACCTCGGCGCGATCGCCATTTTTAAACGGAAAAATCATCTGGGCCTACCCTGGTGTTATAAGCCCCACTCTTTTTCTTTAAACTTTTTTGGGCCTCTTGAAAGAGTGTAAGACCCATCCCTTTGTACAGAAAAACATTTTTGGGCCTCAGTCACTTGTATAAGTCCCTCTGTACAAATTCAAACAGTGCGCTCACTGATAAAACCCTGGGCCTCTCCTTGAGCTGTAAGCCCCAAATCTTTCTTTTTCAAAGCACTTTCTCCTTTGATTTTGAATATACTGTTGTTTTCAATCTTTCTTTGTTGAACAACTAACCAAACAGCATGGAAGCTCTACAACCGAGTAAGTGGTTATTGCTTTCGTTTACCGCTTTCATATACATATAACTGTATTGTGGGGTTGTTTCACTGTAAGTCTTCTTTCGTAAACTCATATCAATTGTGTAACAATAGTATAGATATTTCGAGTTTCCCCGGCAACTACGTCTAGAACTAGGTGACGCCGTTTCGTTTATTCGTAGAAATAGACAACTAGATCCCCAATAGGATCACCAGATACAGTCTTCTCTTCGGCTGTCCTTATTAGGAATTGTCAAGAAACTCTATTCCCAGAGATGAATGTATTCTCCGTGAATGGCATCTTTGAGTTTCTTCCAAATTCTTGAACTTTCCTGACTTGATCTATTCCTTGTGAATAGCTTGCCTTGAATTTCTCGGGGTTTGGGGACCCACGGGCTTCTTAAGAGCATCAGCCTCCTCTTGGGCATCGTACAAGGACCCACAGGCTTCCTAAAAGCAACCCCGCCTCCTCTTGGGCTTAGTACAAGGACCCTACAGCTTCTTAGAAGTATTCACAGCCTCCTCTTAGGCTTCGTATAATGATCTCTTCCTCCGGGAATGATAGCCTTCTCTTGGGCTTAGTACAAGGACCGATCGACTTCTTAAAAGTTTCCAGCCTCCTCTTGGGCTTTGTACAAATTGTCCCGACGACCTCCTAGAGGTATAGGAACAGAACTTAGTCACCTTCATAGAACAGTCCTTTCATAGAGTCTACTACCATTTCTCAAAGCATGGTATAAAAGAGGACACTCTAGACTTGAACAATCTAATCTCCTTGAGTCTCAAAGACATTCTCAAGTGACCCCTTTGTTAAATAGGAAGGAAACCCGTAGACTCGGACAGTCTCAATACCCTTCGGATTTCCTGATTCCTTAAAGAACAGGAATAACCTGGATCCTTGGATCAAATCCTTGAGTACAACATTGCTTATATAAGAAGTGATTTTCTCTTTTAAAATCAGTATACTGGACCTGTCACTTAATTGAAATAGTAACCACAACCTCCTCTTGGTCTTTGTACAAATGATTCTCCCCAGCGGAGTCAAACAACGTTTAGCCTCTCTCTCGGGCTTTGTACGAGACACATAAGGGACTCCCTCGTTGAGTCAATCACCCTTTAGCCTCCATCTCGGGCTTTATACGAGATACAAAAAGGTTCTTATTGAGCCAAACAAACTTTAGCCTCCATCTCGGGCTTCGTACGAGATACAAAAAAAACTCTCTTGTTGAGTCAAATAGCCTCCATCTCGGGCTTTATACGAGATACCAAAAGATTCCCTCGTTGAGTCAAAAACCTTTTAGCCTCTCTCTCGGACTTTGTACGAGACACATAGTAGCCCCCTCTTAGGCTTTATATAAGAAAACCACTGGTTAATCCAATTAACCTTTTAGCATCAAAGTTGTGCCTCGTTCACAGTATACAAACATCAACATCTCCTTCCCTTTCATCTAATCGCTGTAAGCGGCAAGCCTCTGGATCATCTATATCCATGCCACTGTCCCTCTTTTAGCATGAGAAATTCCTAAGGAAAGATGGCATTACTCTACACTGAGTTAAAGTCTTCTCCTTCAGGTTAAAAACCCATATAAAGGAAATTATGGCATTGCCAGATTCACACATCCCGGTTAAAGTAATCCTCCTTTATAACCAGTCACCCAACAGTTGTGACAAACAGATCCCCTTTAGAGATGACAAATTCTCTCTCTAAGGTCAACCTTTCAGCTTCATATCTTGGGCTTTGAACAAGATACAAATCACCTTTCGCTTCATGTCTTGGGCTTTGAACAAGACACCAAAACAACCATTTCCTCCCATAGAATAGGAAGAACTACGAACGCTCTGATTTCCCTGTTTCGGTAAACGGGAATACGTAGGCATAAGATTGAAAGAAAAATCTTAGCGAGCACACTAAACAAAAAACCCAAATCCCATACTCTCACATCAAAAAGCATCAGTCCTAACATCCTAATCCTTGTTCCCCGCCAGAAACCATTCTGTCAAAATAACACAAGAAAGGCCCCACCACATTGATCGCATCCGTAACCTAACAGACCGCTGTTTAAACTCAGTATGCAAAGCAGGGTTAATTGGAGACATCTATTTCCCTTCCTTCAACAGCTCACAATAGGATAAAAAATGAATCGACCTGTAGTTTAAGCTCAAACCGTAGAGAGCGACCAGCGCTTAAGAACCGCATCCAAAATCGCTCGCTACAGAAAAATGGCACCCACCGTGGGGCCGTTCAAAGTTAGATCTAGGCACAGTCTTTCTTTTCACCTCTTGTGTGAATACCACAGATTGGGGCTTCCGCCGGGGAACCCATTTTCTGTCAGGAACTTAGGACTCATCGCTTTAAAGGTCTAGGATGTTTAGGAAAAATATATATACCGCTTTTCCTAATTGCTATACGTGTTTATTTTTCTGCTAATGGGAATGCGGGTGATGCCGTATGTGGAAAGATTGAGTATACACTTAAGATAAGTGATGGCGACGGGGTCCACCATCAACCTCAGTGGAGGCTGACCAACGCAACCCATTCTCTCACCTAGACAATGGGCCGGTTGTTAAGTCTGAGAAGCTGAGGAGCCAAACCCTTTCGTAGTGCGGAAACTATCGGAAATAGTTGTTACGCGATATACCCTCATTTGAGGCTGGTGATCTATTCTCGGTGAATGGCACTTACTCTAAGATTGCACTACAACTCGCTGGCGATCCACTTGTTGTTTTGCTTTCCTGGGAGGAGCTGATGATAATGAATACAGGTACAAAAATCACCCTAGTAAACCTTTGGGGGATGGGTAGAGCCTTGACTTCATGACAACGACCCTTTGACCCCATGTTTTTTCTATGTTTTTGTGTGCTACATTCATGCATTCATTTAAAAAACATTAAAACATTCAAAAAAAATCTTCTCTTCTAGTCTCTCTGTTTTTCAAATTAAACTAAGACTGTGATTGCAAATATCAGAGAAAGGGATTGCACTAATGGATTTCGGTAGAAGGAGAACCCATAGGTATACCTTTAAGGTTCCAAAACTAGAGGATTTGAGAAGGTTAGCTAGGATGATCACTAACCCAGAGGCTTTCAGAGCCAAGCACGGAGGTTTGCTACCACTGTTAAGAGTCCATGTGATTGAGGGAATCATGGATGCGCTCAGTTTTACGATCCGGTTTATCACTGTTTCACATTCCCGGATTACCAACTAGCATCAACGCTGGAGGAGTATTCTCATCTGATCGATTTACACATCACAGATCGAGCTCCATTTTCTGGACTGGAAGAAATTCCAAAGAATCAGACCATTGCAAGAGCAATTCATTTGGACGAGTCTGAGGTTAGGACTCACCTAACTACTAAGGGTGGCATCCAAGGTTTGCCAGCCCAGTTCTTGACAAAGAAGGCCCTGTATTTTGCCAGTATAGGAAACATAACTGCTTTTGAAAGCATCTTTGTCTTGCTCACCTACGGGTTATTTTTGTTTCCCAACATTAATAAATTCGTCGATATCAACGCTATTAAGGTTTTTCTCATTGGAAACCCTGTGCCGACTTTGCTCACAGATGCGTATCATTCTGTACACTTGGGAAATTTGTACAGCGGAGGGGAGATCACATGCTGTGTACCTTTACTTTACAAATGGTTTATCTCTCACTTGCCCAAGTCTGCTGCTTTTTGGGATTGCAAGAGTGCCATACGTTGGTCGCAGAAGATCATGTCTCTTACCAACTCTAATATAGATTGGTGCAATAGGATTTATGAGGGAATCAGAATCATTGACCGTTGTGGAAACTTCCCCAACGTACCCCTCATAGGAACTAAAGTAGGAATCAACTACCATCCGGTATTGGTTTGCCGTCAATTTGGATACCCGATGAGGCACATCCCACTGGGTGTTCATCTGGAAGGTCTTTTCTTCAAGGAAGGAGAAAACGACAGAGCACTAAAGATGGAAATAGTGCATGCTTGGAAGCATGTTCATAAGAAAGGACGAAAGTCTCTAGGAAAACCGGACTGTGTCTCGGTGGAGCCTTATCTCCAATGAGTACAAACTAGAGCTCTCAAGCTAAAAATGCCTTATCCTCGTTTCGGAATTCTTCCACCAAAGGAATCTGTCATGTACTTCATGACAGAAACTGAAAAGCTTCAGGTTACTCTCAACAAAGTTCAAAAGGAGAGAAGGTCTTGGAAGAACAAGTACTGCACCATCGACGTAGAGTGCATCAAAATACAGCAATTACTGAAAGAAAAAGATGCTCTGATTGAAATTTTGGAGCAACATGCTGTGGATAATCAGGATAACCAAAGGAATTTGCTCGCTCCTTTCACTTGGCAAAGGAATGACAACCCGACAATGGCCCAAGAGCCCCGGTCAAAGAAGAGAAAGATACCAGTATCAGCACCCGAGTTTTCCTCATAGAGGACTCTGGGTTCATTAGCTTAGGTTTCTGTTTCTGTATCTTGTAATCTACTGTATTTCTGTTTCTGTAATCCTTTGAATTTCAATAAAAAGGGGTTTCCCCACCGTTTGATATTTGCAATCTAATTGTCGAAGTTTATTTTGATTAAACCAGAAACAATTAATATAATCATTGCATTCATTATTCTCACATCGCGTATTCTTCTTACCTACGAATCTCACGTTTGTGTCTCAGTTCTAGAGTCAAACTGTCTCATTCGTATAATACTCGGGACAATCGTCAGAAAAAGATGGATGATCTTGAGGAAGAAAACAGGGAGTTGAAACAAGAGATCGACGCTCTGAGAGAGGATATGAGAAAGCTTCGTAACGACATGCAAGCCATGGCGGAAGCTCAGTTACAAAGAACTGTGATCTCAGAGATCACCTCAACGCCCATAGTGGAGAAGTATGATCCTAGGTATCAGATGCCGAAAGATCGTCCTTGGGGCATGCCTGTTAACTATATCCCGGAAGGATATGTTCTGTGTTAGAAAAGTATTAGTGGGGGTTGTTTTTAAATCGTATCCACAGGGATTGTTTGATATTTGATGCGTGCCTTTCAATAGTTTCGATATTCTAAGTTAACGGTTTCAAAAGTTTCTCAATTGTTTTTAACATTCACTTGTAGAAAAGATTAATTTGTCACAAAGATTTTGTAAAAGGTTTTATAAAAACATGTTAAGGTTAGGTTTCGCTAATCCTTTCCATGTATAAACGATTAATCAAGCATATGAACTCGGTTTCCGACCAACATAACCGCGTATCCTCCCGACTAAGTTTATGTCTAAAGCGAAATCGTGAGTACCGTTGTTTAAACTGTTAGATGATGTCTCACGCTAACAATCTAAACAACGATCATTAAGATCAATACAATGCGAATAGCAAATTCCAAATCTATGTCTAGAGTTTGGTTTTTAAGAGATGAAATTGTTAGGTCAAGATTTGTGGAATCTATGTCTAGAGTAAAACAAATCAAACATAAAGCATTAAGAGAAAACAACTTCATCTATATTGATCAAAGACCTTGTTCATATACAATAGATCAAAAGCAATACATAAAAATAGAATCAACTGCCTCTAACCTCAACAGAGAGGGTTTAGCTACCACTTCTCATGGTAGATTGGATAACAAGTAAAGAGAGGAGATGAGTAAACATCCACGCCGAATAATCAAGAATGGATGCAAAATCAGCTTCTCCAAGTGAAAATACAAGCTCCAATGGTAAAAAGACTGAAAACTATGATTTTGGATCAAAATGAACAAAAGATCCCTAAAACATAAAGTGAAATTCAATTTATACAAAGCAGAATTCTGCAGTATTCGCACTTCGAGCAATCCATTCGCACTGCGAATGAGGAAAAATGGCACTTTAAGTGCCTCTGAGACTTAAACCGCCCCAAGAAGAAATCGTGGGTTCGCACTGCGAACCCTTCATTCGCACTGCGAATCATTCGCTAGCTACATTCGCACTGCGAATAAACTAGCGAGCCAGAATTCTCAAACCCAGAACTTACTGCCTCTCTTCGCCAGCACCTTCGCACTGCGAACCAACTAGTGAACCTTCGCTGGACCCTCGCCAAGAGTTTGCAGTGCGAACACAAGGTAATCTCAAAGTTGGAACTCTCTGCCTCTGCTCGCTGGCGTCTTCGCTGGTCCCTCGCAGTGCGAACCTTCGCTGGTCCTTCGCCAGATTGTTCGCACTGCGAACACCCTGTTGCAGCTAAAAACTCAGTGGAAACTTGCATTGGTTCCATGTGTTCTCACTTTTGCTCCTATCATGCCTATACCTGCACATTAACACACAAATAACAAGCTCCACACATATATTACAATATACGCAGTACAACATAATTTACTGCGTAAATTCACAATTAACCGTTAGAAAGAAATGAAAAATGCCAAGTACTTCGTACAAATATATAACATGTTTGACATCTAACAAACTCTCCCCAACTAACTCTTTGTTTGTCCTCAAGCAAAGTATGCCTCCCAAGAGGATTTGCTCAAGCACACAATTCATCCAAGACGTGAAAAACGGCTCAACTAAACAACGATCACAACAATGCACAATTACACAATTTAAGAATATAATGTAAAAGAACTTGTCTCTTAAACAATTTCAAACAATGTTTCAAGAAACAACTAACCCACATACACATGTCATTCTACACTCCTCTTCGAAAAAGGATTGAAGAAAAACGTGCATACAAGCACAGGACAATTACACTCAGATGACAAATGATGCAATACTAAGCAATTCATACCATATCTCAATGATCATAACAGAAATCATGGAAGTAAAATATCACTAAGGACTTCAAGGTTGTAGCTTGGTCGGGTGAACAAAAAAGGGACATTTCTAACGGTCTTTGAAACGAAATTGCCGATGCAAAAGAACATTCACTATACACCTATTCACACAACACACTTCATTTCACCAATTTTTTTCATCCACCTTCACAAACTACAGTGCACACTTATTGATTCTATTATTATTATTTTTTTTATTCAAGCAAACATTTTCTCCCTTGTACAACATATACACACTCTTTTCATGACATGCTTGCTTGGAAATTTTTTTTTTCAAAATTAGGAGTAATGCACCCATCTTCTTTTTATTCTCCCCAACTCATCTTCAACTCAACCAAAAGTGAATGTTCCTTGCTTTTTGAGGCAAGGAAATCAAAGTAAACAATTTTCAAAGGTTAAAGAAGAAAATGTTAGAAACTCACCAAATTCAATGATGAACCAAACTTGCAAATTATGTACATAAAACAAGTTCATCATTCAATTGAGTTCTAAACTATTTAGGCTCAAAGGGGCTACCAAATGCTCTCTCCTCACGGGTGAATTACTATATGGATACAGTTGTGCTCAAATTCAAACAA
This sequence comes from Lathyrus tuberosus, assembly GCA_022829125.1. NCBI lineage: Eukaryota > Viridiplantae > Streptophyta > Magnoliopsida > Fabales > Fabaceae > Lathyrus > Lathyrus tuberosus. Next base: position 499,450 of record JALAZF010000790.1, read on the forward strand.
GTGCCTTGATCACTTCTCATAATTCCACAAAATCACATGGTCACAAGATAAGGCATGAATTAAAAGTAAAGACAACATTCATCACAATCCTTAGCATATAGTAATACTTTGGAGGCTACTCACTTTAATGGCTTTTGATCCTAAAATGACACATGCATTCAAAGGAAGTTGTAACATGAAACAACATTTTCAATCGCACCAAGACACACAGTTCTAAAACATACAAAATTCTCGAACTAGGTAACGATATACCTTGTCGCAACACAATGCTTACGGTACTATCATAGCCCTCACATCTTGGAGGAATCAACCTTTAAAACACAAGAATCTCCAACCTACTTCCCCAAATTCATCCTAAAAGAAGGAACATCAAAATAACACATATGCACAGTTTAAGAGTTGAACATTCGTCAACTGAAGAATTCAACTCTTACTAACACTTAACAACAAAAAACATACTGAAGTGTTGAGCATTCGTAAACTGAAGAACTCAACACTTAATACTATAATTAAAAACCAACAATTTATTAGTAAAGCGAAACAAAATTTTTTACTGCAAACCATAATCATTACTAATAATAATCATAAAGTGCCTGGTGTATAAAACACCTACATAATCCAAAAAGTACCACACGAGTACGAGTACATCAATATTAGACTAGTAAAAGCTGAAAAAACAAAATACAAGAAACTTCACTTTGATGACCAAAGGAAGTGTACAAGTCTAAGATCCAAAAAGTCAGTCCTCCTCGGACTCAGTCTCGAGAACATCAGTACCCTGCTCATCCTCAGGCTCAGTCCCTAGTACATCCGTCCTCTGCCCATCATCATCATCAGAAATCATAATATCATCGCCATCTCCCTTCTCCTCAGTATCATCATCAGCAGCAGGCTCAACAACATTCTCTCCCCAACTGAAAACAGGCCTGGCCTCAGGCCATCCAGCATGCGTGAGGAACTGCTCCCTCGACATCATAGTGTGCTGCATAGAAGGGTCACGGATCTGCAATTGGAGAACCTGCAAAGAATCATGAATATCATTCATGGCACGTTGCTGGGCAGCCATCCAATCCCAATTATATTGGCAGATCTCCTGCGGATATGGATAGAAGCTGTGAGATCCAGAAGAAGCACCCTCGTTTGTACCGGTCTCTGCACCAGCACCAGCCCCAGAAGATTCAGCTCTAACACCTTTCGGTTTGCAGAATTTGTCGACATATCGATCATCAATAGTCGACGGCACAGTAACTTGACGACGCGAAGGCAAAGTCACTCCAGCATCAGCACATAAGGTCATAATCAAATAAGGGAAAGCAAGAGGGGCATTCTTCCTCGAAGCATTCCCACCTAAACCAATCTCAACGATGGCCCTTATTTCATCAGCAATGATCCTTGCGACGTCAATTTCTATGTTAGTAAGGATACTGTGGACAAGGTGAGCCAAACGAATCGGAATTGTGGAGGAATGTGACTTTGGCGTAATGTTGGTCACAACCAAAAGTAAAACAAGTTGAGCCAAAGGCACCATATCCTCACGGTGATATCGAACAACCACTCCTGAATGATTAAACTTTACATTTTTACCTGGGCGTAGGAGATCAAGAGTCATTGCGGCAATATCACGATAATTACTCAGCGTCTCATGATACCTATCCTCTTCGCTAGCCCGCAGTGGAAGGGGGTCTCCAAGAACTCTGTTAATAGTTCTTCTGTCAAACCTTACCGTTTTCCCGCCAACAAATGTAGTCCAAGTAAACAGATCGCCCTCATCAGGAAGGGCGTTGGCGTAAAACTGACGAACCATTTCCACATTGTATGAATCAACAGGATTTATCAGTGTATCCCACTCTTTTGCAGTTAACAAGGCAGCAATGGCACGATAACTTCCCTGCTCATTTAGAACAAACCTCCTTTCCGCAAGGATGGTCCTTGCTTCCAACAGCTGATACCTCTGAGCTTGTCTAATTCCTCTGAACCGAGTCTCATCAAAGCGGACCGGCGCTTGTCTTGATGTCGATGCCTTTCTTTTCCTTATCATGGTTTTAGGACCCATCTGCACCAATGACAAACAAGTCCACACAAAAACACAAAGACAGATCATTAGAATTAAGGACAGACAAGCAACAGAATAAACTATCAGAAAAACAAAAATCTGGGCTGCTCGCTAGATCACTCGCACTGCCAAGCCTGGCGAACGCTCGCCCTAGGTTCGCAGTGCGAACAAGCCAGCGAAGGCACGAAAATTTTGAAAAATTTTATCCAGACCCAGATTCACACCCTAGCATGCTTCTACATGGCATCTACTCCCAAAAACCATCAGAAAACTCAACATGCATTGAAAATCCTAACCCAGAATTCTAACCCACATGCACTACAAATCTCACATGTAAAATTTACCAACACAGTTACAATTACACAGAAAGAACAGAGAAAAGACATCATACCTTGTAAGGAAATGACAGTGAGTAAAAACACAGTAAAGAAATTGACAGAAAAATAGCACGTGAGAGGGAAGGAGAATGAGAGGTTTTTTTTTTCTTTTTGGTTTATGGTTGAAAGTGAAAGTGAGAGACTAGGGTTTGGTCCCCCCAAGTCAATCAGCACTTACACATGGGTCATGGGCCTACGTGCAGGCCCACCCATAAAACCCTCATTTTTACTGATGTGGTAGCCAAACAACCAAGGCTGGTTCGCTGACATTCGCAGTGCGAATAGACAGCGAATGCTCGCCCCAGATTCGCAGTGCGAATGAGCCAGCGAACAAGACAGTTTTTCCAAAATTACAGGTCTGTCTTGCTGCCACACTTCCAAATGTCTAAAATGTAAAAATGACTAAAAACAGCAAATTAAAGCAAAAATACTTACAATGTTGGGGTGCCTCCCAACAAGCGCTTGTTTAACGTCGGCTAAGCTCGACGGTCCATCGCAACCTCACAGATCGCGGAAAGGCACAACTGCGGGATTCCGCTCGAAACCTCCTCCGAGATACACTTTCAGCCTCTGGCCATTAACTGTCCAATTTTCCTTTGACGTCGTGTCCTCAATTACGATTGCTCCATAGGGTTTGATCTCCACAATCCGAAACAGACCGGACCATTTAGATCTTAATTTTTTGGGAAACAATTTTAATCGAGAATTGAACAATAGGACCAGCTGTCCGACCTCAAACTGTTTGATGACAATTTTTCTGTCATGGTAAGACTTTACACGCTCCTTATACAATTTATTGGAATTGTACGCCTGAAGGCGCAATTCATCCAACTCGTGTAATTGCACTTTTCTTTTTTCGCCGCTTAGAGTTGGATCAAAATTCAAAAATTTTAAGGCCCAAAACGCCTTGTGCTCCAACTCTACCGGCAAGTGACAATTCTTACCATAAACCATTTTAAACGGTGTGAGACCGATCAGAGCCTTAAAAGCGGTCTGATACGCCCACAACGCATCATCCAGTTTGTTCGCCCAATCCTTTCTCGAGGCCGAAACAGTTTTCTCTAAGATACGCTTAATATCACGATTGGATACCTCTGCTTGACCGTTAGCTTGAGGATGATATGGTGTAGCAACTTTGTGCTTCACACCATATTGCTCAAGAGCTTTGTCAAGCTGAGTGTTACAGAAGTGAGATCCTCCATCACTTATTAACACTCGAGGTGTACCAAAACGCGCAAAAATATTTCTTTTCAAAAACTTCACCACAGTTTTTTCGTCGGCTTTAGCACATGCTATCGCCTCAACCCACTTGGAAACGTAATCCACAGCGACCAAAATATATTCATTAGAAAATGAAGATGGGAATGGACCGACAAAGTCGATCCCCCAACAGTCAAAAACTTCAATTTCTAACATATTTTGTAATGGCATTTCTTGCCGCTGTGAAATACCTCCACTTCTCTGGCACTTGTCACAACTAAGGGCATGCGCATGCGCATCTTTGAATAAGGACGGCCAATAAAAGCCCGATTGAAGGACTTTAGTGGCCGTTCTTAACCCATTGAAGTGACCTCCGTAAGGAGAGTTATGACAATGCCACAGAATATTCGTGGCTTCCTCCACTGACACACACCTTCTGAGGAGGTTGTCGACACCAAGTTTAAATAAATGGGGTTCATCCCATACAAATGACTTGGCATCAGACAAAAATTTCCGTCTCTGGTGGTGCGTTAGACCGTCCGGTATCAATCCGGTGGCTTTGTGGTTAGCCATGTCGGCGAACCATGGTCTAACCTGCACTCTAAAAAGATTTTCATCTGGGAACTCCTCTTTTACCTCAAATTCATTTTTGGTCACGTCAATGTTGACCAGGCGGGATAAGTGATCCGCCACCAAATTCTCGGAACCCCTCTTGTCACGAATTTCAAGATCAAATTCCTGTAACAACAGGATCCACCGAATCAGCCTCTGTTTTGAATCAGGCTTGGTGAGCAGATACCTTATAGCCGAATGGTCCGTATAAACGATGACACGTGAACCAATCAAATAGGCACGAAATTTCTCCAACGCATACACTATGGCAAGCAACTATTTTTCAGTTGTTGCATAGTTAATCTGAGCCTCGTTTAAAACTTTGCTCGCATAATGTATAGCGTGGAAAACTTTCATTTTCCTCTAACCCAAAACAGCCCCAACCGCATAATCGCTTGCATCGCACATTAATTCAAAATCTATTTTCCAGTTAGGCGCAACGATTATCGGGGAGATTGTTAAACTCTTTTTCAAAGAATTAAAAGCAAAAAGACCAGACTCATCAACGTCAAAAATCTTACCTTGGACGAGCAAGTTGCTCAACGGCTTTGCGACCTTGGCGAAGTCCTTGATAAATCTCCAGTAGAACCCGGCGTGTCCAAGAAAGCTCCTTATACCTTTGACATTCATTGGCGGTGGTAATTTCTCGATAACATCCACTTTGGCTTTATCAACTTCAAGGCCTTTTGCAGAAACCTTGTGACCAAGCACAATTCCCTCGTTCACCATGAAGTTGCATTTTTCCCAATTAAGCACCAAATTAGTTTCCACACACCGTTCCAACACCGTATCCAAATTTTTCAAGCACAAATCAAATGATTTCCCAAAAAAGGAGAAATCATCCATAAAGACCTCAATTGTCTTTTCGATCAAATCCGAGAAGATAGTTTGCATACACCGTTGAAAAGTCGCCAGTGCATTACATAATCCAAACGGCATCCTCCTATAAGCGAAGATTCCAAACGGACATGTAAAATCTATTTTTTCATGATCATCTGGGTTCACAATAATTTGGTTGTACCCCAAATATCCATCCAAAAAACAGTAAAATTGTTGACCGGAAAGCCTTTCGAGCATTTGATCCATAAAGGGTAGAGGAAAATGATCTTTTCTCGTAGCTTTGTTCAACTTACGGTAGTCGATGCACATTCTCCACCTGGTAACGGTTTTTGTTGGAATGAGCTCATTTTTCTCGTTTTGGACCACCGTTAATCTGCCTTTTTTCGGTACCACATGCACCGGACTAACCCACGGGCTGTCAGAAATAGGATAAATCATTCCGACATCTAACATTTTCACCACTTCCTTCCTAACCACTTCTTTCATAATAGGATTTAAGCGGCGTTGAGGTTGAGCAACCGGTTTAAAGTCTTCCTCCATGAATATCCTATGCATGCAATATGAAGGGCTTATGCCTTTGAGATCGGACAATGTCCATCCCATTGCACCCTGATTTTTTCTTAACACTTGAATTTAGCAGCTTTCCTCCACTTCAGATAAAACACTGCTTATGATCACCGGTTTATTACCATCGTCATCGAGAAAAGCATACTTCAAGGTTGACGGTAACACTTTCAGCTCAAGTTTGGAAGGCTCATCATTAACCACTTTTTTTAGAATTTCCTCTTCATAATCCCAAGGTTGCAATTCTTCCAAAGCTTCAAGCTCTAACAAACACTCTTCAAGAGCTTGCTCTTCTTCAACCGAGAATACTTCCAAGGTATCATCCAAAGCTCTTTGTAACGGATCAATGACATGAATTTGCTTTGTAACTTCAAAACTTGCTTTCTCCGTTGCATCGATTCGGAAACAATCACCTTTATCTTTCTTGTGCTTCATGGCATCATAAAGATTGAAACACACCTCTTCATCTTGGACTCTCACTTTCATGAGACCATCGTCCATGTCAATTGCCATACGGGCAGTTTTCATGAAAGGCCTTCCAAGAATCAAAGGTGTATCCTCATCCTCCTCCATTTCAATTACAACAAAGTCGATCAGAAACAAAAATTTGTCCACTTTGACCAACACGTCTTCCGCTACACCATGAGGACGGGTAGTGGATTTATCGGCGAGTTGCAACGTCATTTGCGTGGACATCAATTCCATGTGGCCTAGCCGTTTCACAATCGACAATGGTATCAAGTTGATGCTAGACCCCAAATCAATCAATCCATTGCCCACATACATGTTCCCGATCGTATCCGACAATGTAACTCGTCCCGGATCACATTCTTTTTGCGGGAGAGTCCGTTGAATGATGGCACTACAGCTTGTATCCACTATAATCGTCTCCTGATCTGTATACCTTTTCTTCTTCGTGAGGATATCTTTCATGAATTTCGCATATTTAGGCATCTACTCCAAAGCCTCGGAAAATGGAATATTTATTTGTAATTGCTTGAAGATATCCATAAACCGAGAATAGTTCCGCGCACTATCTTTCTTTGTAGGAGCATGCGGATATGGTAGATGTTGAATTGGAATATTGTTCATCGGCTCCTTTCCCTTCTTAGTTCTCTTCACTCTTTCTTCACTCTCTATTTTTTTCTCATTCTCACTTTTTTCTTTCTCATTTTTTTCTATCTCATTTTCAACTAACACACCCTCAACATTTTTTTCTACTTCAATCTCTTCCCTATCTTTTTCTTTTTCAACTACAACCTCCTCCTCCACTCTCTTTTTACCTACACCCATGTCAATCTCTCTTCCACTTCTTGTATATTAGGTTATGATTTGAAGTATTGGCTTGTGCCCAGATGAAAATTTTCCATCTGGAGGCCCTGGTCGACCAAAACCCTAATTTGGTGACACTGTCAATCTTGAGACTTGATCCACCTAGAAGGGAGCAGCCTTGTGCTTGATCCTTGAAGTGGGAGTCCTTTTGATACATTGTGGATGTTTGAGAGGTTAGACAAGTTGAAGATCATGTCATTCCTTGATTAATCCTTTGTCTAAGGCTCTGAGAGGGCTTGAAACCCTAATTTTGATTGTAGTGGATGCTCACCCATCTTTGGGGAGACTGATGAAATATGATGGTTCCTCCATGTTGTGATGATGATTTTCACAATGATGGGAAATCTTAGTGGTTAAAATTTGGGGTATGACAGATGCCCCTATTTAATCTTCTTGGACACGAAGGTGTGAATGACGAAGGTATTCGGGCATTCGGGGTGCAAGAGGATTAAATATCAGAATACCCGAAATTTTGATGGTGGTTATGAATGGTAGCGTACGCATTCATCTTCTTTAGCTAAGCGATGATGCTTAGAAAAGGTAAACTTCCCCTCGATCCTGGTCTTCAGCCAAGGAGCTGGTCTCAGTTTCCTTTTGGGATAAACCTCCCCTCGATCCTGGTTTCCTACCAAGGAACTGGTCTAAGTTTCTTTTGTTAATAAACTTTATTGACAAGGGACGCTATTCGTAGCGGTTTTCTTCAAACTTCTCGCCAAATTTTCCTGGGGAGATGTCATTTGACGAAAAAAAAAACATTTGATGTCAGAGTTGCTGGGGAACCCAGTCGTCTGAGTTGTAGAGTTGCACAAACTTCTCTGTTGGAGACGCCATTTGCCGACTCTATCTGGGGAAAGCGAGTCTCTTAAGAGGATGCTTCTACGTGGGGTCTTACATCATACTTTTCTCGGGATCTTCCCGGAGAAATGCCATATGATGGGGTCCAATTTTGAGATGCCGATGACTTTTTCATCAGTGGTTTTTTCGGAGCGAAACTGACATGCTATCGAATCTCTGATTACGAGGCTTTCTCTGTGGATTTTCCTTAAATCGGGAAAGCAAGGATATCATCTTCAATGGCGAAGAGTGATGCTGACTGAAAGTTCCTCTGGTTTTTCAGAGGTTCAAGTTATCAAAGTGGTCAAGGGCCAACTTCCTTCCAGAAATAAACTGGAGGCGAGGTTGTTCAAACGCAGGGTTTCCTGACGAGGCAAGAACTGACAACTCGATTGAGAGAACTTCTATCACTAGGGGACAACACCGACTAGAGTGATAGTGATGCAATATGAAATGTGAATGCAAATTAATATTGCATGATGTATGTATGTATATGCTGACAAAACTGACGCGACACACAAACTAAAAGATGAACATGACTGGATACTCGGCCACAGCAGGGCAAAAATGTATCGCTGGTTCAAGATAGCAATTCCACCTTGCTTAGGAAAGATAGTCCCTGTTGGGAGCTATGTTGGTCGGGCTTAGGAGATGAGAACTCGGCCGAAGAGGTCAGATGGAATAGTCACATCTGACACTGTTGATCCTTCATTCAGGCGCACTGGCGTAGAAGAAGTACTTTGATTCTGCACCTTGAAGTTCGCTTACCTCTGGAGAAGCGGTTGATGCTCTTTTGATGTTCAACGGTCAAAAGAAATTGCCATCTTTATTTTAAAGCAGAAAAAGTTTTAGCAAGTAAATTCATTTTTGTTTTATTTCAAGAATCGTTAATCATATCAAAATGTCGTTCTGTAAAGCTAAAACAAATAAGAATTACAAACAAAAGCACAAAGGCTCAAATTTTATTGATAAAATGGAGATCAGCCAAACGCGTGATTCCAAAGAGTATTTACAAAGTTAGAAAATGGTAATTTACAGGGAAAAGGGCTACATTGAAACATAACAACCGCTATCCTTCTACCAACTTTGAATTCGGGGCATCCTGAGCTTCTGTTGAAGATGACCTTGACGGGAGTTTTCCTCCAATAGATGGTGTAACTGCTGCTGAGGGACCTGCCTCTGTTGAACATAGTTACTTGCCATTATCCCTAATTTTTGCCTGGATTGTACTATGACGTTTCCAATCCATCGGGATGATTTTTTTTTATGTCTCTAACTTTTGCCTGGACCGCCCTTTCGGGTTTTCAATCCACCGAGACGTTCTTTTTTTTTTTAGTTTAGGCGAAGTATTTCTTGACTACATCAACATTCGTGGGGTAGGCAAATTCCTCTCCGTCCATGGTTCCAAGTCTCAAGGCGCCGCCTGAGAAAGCTTTCGTGACCACATAGGGGCCGTCATAATTCGGAGTCCACTTGCCCCGAGAATCAGTGAGAAAAAATTGTATCTTCTTGAGCACGAGGTCTCCCTTCCTGAAGATGCGAGGTCAGACCTTTTTGTCGAACGCCCTCTTCATTCTCTGTTGATACAATTGACCATGGCATAATGCCTTTATTCTCTTTTCTTCGATCAGATTCAATTCGTCGTGTAGACTCTGACACCATTCAACTTCTGTAAGCTTAGCTTCCATCAATACTCGGATTGACGGGATCTCTACTTCTATGGGGAGCACTGCTTCCATGCCATACACTAGAGAAAAAGGGGTTGCCCCTGTTGAAGTGCGGACAGATGTACGATAACCGTGAAGAGCAAAGGGTAGCATCTCGTGCCAGTCTTTGTAGGTTATAACCATCTTTTGAACGATCTTCTTGATGTTCTTATTAGCCGCTTCTACCGCTCCGTTCATCTTTGGTCGGTAGGGAGATGAGTTATGGTGTTCAATCTTGAACTCTGCGCACAACTCTTTCATTATCTTGTTGTTCAAGTTAGATCCATTATCAGTAATGATCTCGCTTGGAACACCATAACGGCAGGTGATATTGTTTTTGATAAATCGGACCACCACTTGTCGGGTTACATTGGCGAATGACGCTGCTTCGACCCACTTGGTGAAGTAGTCAATGGCTACCAGGATGAACCGATGTCCGTTTGAAGCCTTGGGCTCAATCATGCCAATCATGTCGATTCCCCATATCGAGAATGGCCATGGGGAAGAGAGAACTTTGAGATGTGATGGCGGTACATGAATTTTGTCGGAGTATATCTGACACTTGTGACACCTCCTCATGTACTTGGAGCAGTCGGATTCCATTGTCAACCAATAGTACCCTGCTCTTAGGATTTTTCTCGCCATTGTGTGTCCGTTGGCATGAGTGCCAAAGGATTCTTCATGAATTTCTTTCATAAGCATGTCTGCTTCTGGTCTGTCTACGCATCAGAGCAAGACCATGTCAAAATTTCTCTTATAGAGAGTGTCACCGCTCAGGAAGAAGTTTCCAGCCAATCTTCTGAGGGTTTTTCTGTCTTTCTTGGATGCTCCAGGTGGGTACTCCAGTTTCTGAAGGAAGCATTTGATATCGTGATACCAAGGTTTGTCATCTATGACTGCTTCGATCGTGAAGATGTAGGCGGGCCGTTCAAGGCGCATTATGTCGATCTTAGGTAAGTCGTTCCATTGACCTACACTAATCATGGAAGAGAGAGTGGCTAAGGCGTCAGCTATGTGATTCTCCTAACGAGGGATATGATGAAACTCAACTCTGTTGAAGAAAGGTAGCAACCTTCTTGCGTAGTCTTTGTAAGGAATCAATCCTGATTGGTATGTGTTCCAATCTCCTTTTATCTGATTGATAACCAAGGCTGAGTCGCCATATACGTCCAAGTTTTTGATCCTTAAATCAATCGCTTCTTCGAGACCCATGATACAAGCTTCGTATTCGGCCTCGTTGTTCGTACATTTGAACGTAAGTCTGGCAATGAAAGGAATGTGGGTACCCTGAGGGGTAACAATGATTGCCCCAATTCCGTTTCCATAATGATTAACTGCTCCGTCAAAGATAAGTCCCCATTGGGAACCTGGTTCTGGCCCTTCATTAGGTAGTGGTTCATCGCAGTCTTTCATCTTTAGATACATGACATCTTTGTCTGGGAAGTCAAACCCGATTGATTCTTGATTGTCAATCGGTTGATGAGCCAAATGATCGGCTAAAACACTCCTCTTAACGGCTTTCTGAGCGTGGTACTCTATGTCATATTCTGATAATAGCATCTGCCAACAGGCAATCCTTCCCGTAAGAGTAGGTTTTTCGAAGACATACTTGATTTGATCCATCTCTGAGATTAACCAAGTAGTATGACGAATCATGTATTGGCGAAGACGTTTGGCTGCCCAAGCCAAAGCGCAACAAGTTTTCTCAAGCATCGTGTACCGAGTTTCGCAGTCGGTGAATTTCTTGCTCAAATAGTAAATGGGAGACTCTTTCCGTTTAGTTTCGTCTTGTTGGCCAAGTACACATCCCATTGAGTCCTCTAGAACTGTGAGGTAAATGATCAGTGGTCTTCCTTCCACTGGAGGTGATAAAATCAGAGGATTCAACAGATATTCCTTGATACTGTCGAAGGCGGTTTGGCAATCTTCTGACCAAACGCAATCCTGGTTCTTTTTGAGCAATTTGAAAATCGCCGCACAGGTCGCGGTCATGAGGAATATGAATCTGGAGATGCAGTTCAAACGTCCCAGGAATCCCCTGACTTGTTTTTCCATTTTCAGAGAAGGTATTTCTCGAATGGCCTTGACCTTGTCAGGATCAACCTTAATCCCTTTCTGGCTGACGATGAACCCTAGTAGTTTCCCTGAACGGACACCGAAGGTGTACTTGTTAGGATTCAAGCGGAGCTTGAATTTTCTTAAACGTTCGAACAATTTTGACAGATGTTCAACTTGCTCATTCTCTGTTTTTGATTTTGCAATCATATCATCGACATATACCTCGATTTCTTTGTGTATCATGTCATGAAACAGAGTAGTCATGGCCCTTTGATAGGTTGCCCCGGCGTTCTTCAAACCGAACGACATTACCTTGTAACAAAAGGTGCCCCATGGGGTGATGAACGAAGTTTTCTCCATGTCTTTCGGCGCCATTTTGATTTGATTATAGCCCGAGAATCCATCCATGTAGGAGAAGACTTTGAACTTTGCTGTACTGTCTACCAGTATGTCAATGTGTGGTAAAGGAAAGTCGTCCTTTGGACTAGCCTTGTTTAGATCTTTGTAGTCGACACACATTCTGACTTTTCTGTCCTTTTTGGGAACAGGTACAATGTTGGCTAACCATTGAGGATATTCTGATGTGGCGAGGAAACCTGCGTCGATCTGTTTCTGTACCTCGTCTTTGATTTTGACGGCCATGTCCGGGTGAGTGCGTCTCAACCTTTGCTTTACTGGCGGACATTCCAATCTTAACGGTAAATGATGTTCCACGATGCTGGTATCCAACCCTAGCATATCCTGATAGGACCAAGCGAATACATCGGGGAACTCTTTGAGAAGCTTTATCAAACTCTCTTTGGCAGTTGGACTAAGCAGTACCCCAATCCTGATTTCTTTTCTCTCTTTTTCTGAACCCAAGTTTACCGTTTCCAACGGCTCTTTATGAGGTTCAATGGACCTTTCCTCTTGTCTGAGTAATCGGGAGATCTCTTCTGGAATTTTGTCGTCATTTTCTTCTTCAGCCTCGAATACCGGGAACTCAAAGTTGGGAGAAGGCATCGGATCGTATGTTTCAACGGGGTTTAAAACAAGCAATCTGCATGACGTGATGATTCGTGTTTAGAAGAGATAGAGAGAATGCAAAAGTATGTGCAGTGTATTTCTTTTACTGCTTGTTTTTATTTTTAATTATTTTTTAGGATTACCATTTTCTAAAAAACGAAAAGAGAAAACAATAATTAATGCGGAAATTACAGAACGACGTTATTTTATTAATGAACAAGTCGATCCTTGAAACTACAGCCCTATAAAACAAAACTCTGTCGCTTCGGGCAAAGCGAAGAGGGAAATTTTACAGAAAGTGAACCCTATCAAAACATCCGTTTCACCTGGGCAGGGTGAAAGGTTAAAGATGGCAATTACTTTGACTGATGAACGACCTCCGGAACCTCAACGACAACCCATTGGAGGCGAACTCCTCGGTGAATCACAGAGTCTGGTACCTTCCTTGATTTGTCTTCAGAAATAACGCTGATTTCTGGTGGAGCAGGATCATTGGAATCTGTCTCCCAGGCAGAGTTGTCGTAGGAGAATTCCTCAGTTGTATTTTGCATAGTATTTGTGCTCTCAGCTGTATCTCCCTATCCAGTTGGCTGGATGTCTTCGAACCTGATACGAGAGCTTTCGGGCGCAGTGTACTTGACCATACAGTCGTATTTCCCACTTGGTTGTCCCAAGGTGTCCCAAACTTCTTTGGAACTGGAGGAGTCATCTCTCTCGATGACGTTGACCTCGGGAAAAGCATAGTTGATGAATTCAAGTCCTGCAAACGTTGCGAAATCATCTTCATGTTGAGTAGTTTCTGAATGACCTGGGTGTTGATCCCATGACATGGTGGGGACACAGGTATTCTGTTCAATGACGGTTAGCTGATTTTCATTGTCCGGCTGACTCTCTTGCCCTAAGTATCCTGGGTAAGGCTGCCACATTGGCAGACCATCCATTGGGCCATAGTAGTTGTAGTCAAATTGGTCTTTCATCAGAGTGTCCTCCTCTAATGAGTTTGGTGGAGCACAACATCCTTTCGGATCACAACCTCCATAGATCATTTCGACGTCTGATCTGGGTATAAATCTCGGACTTTGTGTAGGAAAGCAAAAAGGAGTTTACGTTTCGTCCTGAGACATATAACTGTCCTTGTTAAGATAGGACTTCCATTCTTCATCTGTGTCAGAGAGATCTTCCTCATTGATAGCATGTACTGCTTGAGACACTGGGTGAAGGAAACCTCCACTGTGGAAGAAGTTTTGAAGGGGATGAAGACTTTCATCGTTGGCAGCTGTCCGGGTACAGGTTGCAGAAAAACCAAGACCCCTCTTTGTTGTATTGCTAGTAGAAATGACAAGTTGTCCCCATCCTGTCGTATCGGTACTCTCGACTGCTTTGATAGCATCGTTGTATGAAGAAATGGAAGTTCATTCTTTGAACTGATTGTTCTTGCTTACCGACAGTGCTTGGAACTACGTTCCAATAACCTCCTCGGGTTCTACACAAGTAGACGATGATAAGTTGCTTACAAGCAAGGCTTGTTCCCCATAAACTGTGACAAGTTGATCGTTCTTGACGAACTTTACCTTTTGGTGGAGGGTTGAAGTAACCGCTCCAGCCTGATGTATCCAAGGTCTTCCTAATAAATAACTGTGCGTTGCCCGGATAGCCATGACCTGGAAAGTGACTTGGAAAGTATGAGGACCGATAGTTATGGGAAGATCAACTTCGCCGATAACCACTTTTCTGGATCCGTCGAATGCTTTGACGACGACCTCGCTGATTCCCATCGGAGGGCCTTTGAATGATAATTGCATCAAAGTGGACTTCGGCATAACATTCAGGGCTGACCCTGTGTCTACCAGTACGCTGGCTAAAGCATCGTCCTGGCAGTTAACTGTAATGTTGAGTGCCATGTTATGACGGTGACCCTCTTCGGGTAATTCCTCATCACTAAATCCCAAATTATTGCAGGAAGTGATGTTAGAGACAATACTATCGAACTGTCTGATTGTTACATCCTGTTCCACAAAGGCTTGCTCTAAGACTTTCTGTAGAGCCTCCCTATGCGCTTCTGAACTGAGTAACAGTGATAATACCGAGATCTTTGAAGGAGTCTGTAACAGTTGATTGACAATGTTGTATTCACTCCTTTGGATGAGCTTCAGCATCTCATCTTCATTTTTCGAAAGGTCGGGATTATTGGATTGACCGACTGATGGATCGGGAGCTCCTGTCTGAAGTTCCTTTTCCTTGTTAGGTTCTCCGACTCCTCGGTTGAAGATTCTACCGCTCCGTGTTACACGACTGATGTCTGCAATATTTACGACGAAGGGTAATGGAATTTCCTTTCCATTTTCAATTATTGTTGCACCGTATTTGTAAGGGATTGCCTTAGCTGATTCATACGGTAATGGTCCTGGCAGATAGATGACTATGGGAGCCCTCTGATTTTTCTGACCATCGTAAGTAATCTTGATCTGTTCCCGGTTGGGAACTTTAGATTCGTCAAGTAGAGGGATGATGGCAAAAACATCCCTGGTCTGGTGACGACCAGAGATTGTGACAACATCCTCAACTTGATCGGCAAGGTAGTTCGGCGTCTAGTTGATGGGTCCAGAACCCGGATATGGACGAATCTCTACACGATCCACCTGACCCTGAAGAGCTGCTCTCACAAGGTAACACCCTTGGTTACTTTCCGAACAGACGCTACAACAGTCATAATTGTGTGGTGGCACCTGGCCACGCCCACTTTGAATACAATGTAACCTCACCAGGTTAGCTTCCACAAGTCGGACATCCTGGCTCTGATGCCGAGTGGGATTCCTGTTATTGATACTAATCTGCTAAGTATCTTCATCCATGTAGATTGGCATCCACCAATGATTTAACAAGTGCTGAAGTGCCTTCTGGACAAGGGTACAACCTCGATCGTTTTCGCAACCCGCTTTACAACTTTGATAGTCGTGTGATATTAAGAATCCGAGTCGGACCTGCTCAGCATGTAACTCTACCAAGTTGGTATTCATCAAGCGAATGTCAAAGATTTGAACCATATTGATCTGATAGGGATTCCTATCATGGTAGTCTCTGATCCATCCAAGATCCATCTGACGCTGGTGGGCCTCCTGTATGAAAGAGCATCCCTGTTTATTTACCGAGCAAGTCAGACAGGAACTGTAATCTTGTCGCAGCAGATTATGATACTGGATTTGCCTTGAGTGCATTGCCAACAGATTGACATTCATTGCACAGATATCGTGGTTCTGAATTATGTTAGAATTCGTGTAAACCATGTTAACTCCACGAACTCGGTGCTCTTGGATCCATCCGAGATCCATTTGTTCCTGTAGAGCTGATTGCACCACAGAACATCCCTGGTTGTCTTTAGAGCAGATATCACACTGATGATAGTTATGAGGTGGCACATGGCCATATCCACTCTGTCTACAATGCATCTTTACCAGATTGGTTTTCAACAATAGTACATCGTGAATTTGATAAACATCGTTAGTCTCTCCTTCTATCAAATTGACTGCAGCCTTCTCATGTTGAGGCAGCGAGTTCGTGAGAACATTAGGATTTGTATCCTTGAAGGATAAGACCCCGATCCTAACAAGTTTTTGCACGTCGGAGTTGAAATTGAGACAAGTCTCAATGTTATGCCCTGATCCTCCTTGGTGGTAAGGGAAAGTTTGATCCACCTTAAACCAAAAAGGCGGATTTTTCGGTACTATAAGAGGAGATTTAGTCTGAATGTGCCCCTTAGCCAGTAGTAATGGAAATAGTTCTGTGTACAACATGGGTATAGGATCAAACCCTGATGGCCATGTTATATTGTTGTTGTTGTATTGGGGACGAGCCTGCTGAAGAGGCTGTTGTGTCCTTTGCTGATCAGGTTGGCTCTGCGCAACCTGAGGTTGATACGTAGGAATAGGCGCAGGGCTGATAGCAGGAGTTACAGCTGCTACTGGTTGATAACGTCGCCTTTGCTTTCCGAGAGAGATATTCCCAATATCTTGCTCTTTTTTCTTAGGGAGAGCACTACCGTATTTTTTAGTACCGCTCGTTGATCCAGTGTCTTTTACCAAACGTCCTTCTCGGACGGCTTCCTCAAGACGTACGCCCATGTCGACCATTTCGGTGAAGTCACTGGGCGCACTGGCAACCATTCTATCATAGTAAAATGAGCTTAAGGTTTTTAAGAAGATCTTTGTCATCTCTTTTTCCTCAAGAGGTGGACAAATTTGAGCGGCGATTTCACGCCACCTTTGAGCATACTCCTTAAAGGTTTCCTTGTCCTTTTGCGAAGTTGATCTGAGTTGATCTCTGTCAGGTGCCATGTCCAAATTGTATTTGTATTGTTGGACGAAGGCAGTACCAAGATCTCTGAATGTATTGATCGTAGTACGGTTTAAACCCATGTACCATTTGAGTGCGGCACCGGTTAAACTATCCTGAAAGTAGTGAATCAGTAGGTCCTGATTCTCCGTCTGAGCTGACATCCGCCAAGCGTACATCACCAGATAGCTCTGAGGGCAAGAGTTACCATTGTATTTTTCAAAGTCGGACACTTGAAATTTGTGCGGAACTTTCACATTGGGGACCAAGCAGAGATTTGTGGCGTCCATTCCAAATAAATCCTGACCGCAAATGGTTTGCAGCTCCTTCTGCATTTCCAGGAACTGCTCCTGGAATTCATCCATTCTGTCAAACAAAGTTTCCTTTTTACCAGAAGGTATTGGCAGAATCTGTCCTTCCGGGATAGTGTGCACCACAGGGGGTGGTACCGTGACTACGGCAGCGAATCTTGGCGTTTCCCGAAGTTTGTAACCTTCAGGAGTCTTGAGTATGCCCCCTGGCATCTTCGCTTTCCCGAAGTTTGTAACCTTCAGGCCCAGCGGCTTCTGTTGTGATTCCCTGATCTTTAGTGATCAGCGGAACATATCCTTCCGGGATATAGTTAACAAGCATGCCCCATGGACGATCTTTCGGCATTTGATACCTAGGATCATACTTCTCCACTATAGGCGTCGAGGTGATCTCTGAGATCACAGTTCTTTGTAGCTGAGCTTCTGCCATGGCTTGCATGTCGTTACGAAGCTTTCTCATATCCTCTCTCAGAGCGTCGATCTCTTCTTTCAACTCTCTGTTTTCTTCCTCAAGATCATCCATCTTTTCCTGACGATTGGCCCGAGTATTGTACGAATGAGACAGTTTGACTCTAGAACCGAGACACAAACGTGAGATTCGTAGGTAAGAAGAATACGCGATGTGAGAATGATGAATGCAATGATTATATTAATTGTTCTTTTGGTTCAATCAAAATAAACTTTGACAATTAGATTGCAAATATTAAACAGTGGGGAAACCCCTTTTTATTGAATTCCAAGGATTACAGAAATGGAAATACAGTAGATTACAAGGTACAGAAACAGAAACCTAAGCTAATGGGTCCCGAGTCCTCTCTGAGGAGAAACTGGGTGCTGATTCTGGTACTTTCCTTTTCTTTGACCGAGGCTCTTGGGCCGTTGTCGGGTTGTCATTCCTTTGCCAAGTGATAGGAGCGAGCAAATTCCTCTGGTCATCTTGATTCTCTACAGCATGTTGCTCCAAAATTTCAATCAGAGCATCTTTCTCTCTCAGTAGTTGTTGTATTTTGATGCACTCCACGTTGAGGGTGCGGTACTTGTTCTTCCAAGACCTTCTCTCCTTTTGAACTTTGTTGAGAGTAACCTGAAGCTTTTCAGTTTCCGTCATGAAGTACATGACAGATTCCCTCGGCGGAAAAATTTCGTATCGAGGATAAGGCATCTTTAGCTTGAGAGTTCTAGTTTGTACCTAGTGGAGATAAGGCTCCACCGAGACATAGTCCGGTTTTCCTAGAGACTCCCGTCCTTTCTTATAAACGTGTTTCCAAGCGTGCACCATTTCCGTCTTTAGTGCTCTGTCACTTTCTCCTTCCTTGAAGAAAAGACCTTCCAGATGAACACCCCATGGGATATGTCTCATCGGGTATCCAAATTGACGACGAACGAGAACTGGATGGTAATTGATTCCTCCCTTAGTTCCTATAAGGGGTACGTTGGGGAAGTTTCCACAACGGTCAATGATCCTGATTCCGTCATAAATCCTATTACACCAATCTATATCAGAGTTGGTGAGAGACATGATCTTCTGCGACCAGCGCAAGGCACTCTTATGATCCCAGAAAGCAGCAGACTTAGGTAAATGGAAGATAAAACATTTATAAAGCAGAGGTACACAGCATGTGATCTCCCCTCTACTGTACAAATTCCCTAAGTGTACAGAATGATATGCATCTGCGAGCAAAGTTGGTACAGGGTTTCCAATGAGAAAAACCTTAATGGAGTTGATATCGACGAAGTTATTGATGTTGGGAAACAAAAATAACCCGTAGGTGAGCAAGACAAAGATGCTTTCAAAATCAGTCACGTTTCCTATACTGGCAAAATACAGGGCTTTCTTTGTCAAGAACTGGGCTGGCAAACCTTGGATGCCACCCTTGGTAGTCATGTGAGTCCTGACCGCAGACTCGTCCAAATGAATTGCTCTTACAATGGTCTGATTCTTTGGAATTTCTTCCAGTCCAGAAAATGGAGCTTGATCTGTAATGTGTAGATCAATCAGATGAGAGTATTCCTCCAGCATTGGTGCGAGCTGGTAATCCGAGAATGTGAAACAATGATAGACCGGATCATAAAACTGAATGAGCGCATCCATGATTCCCTCAATCACATGGACTCTTAGCAGAGATAGCAACCCTCCGTACTTGGCTCTGAAAGCCTCTTGGTTTGTGATCATCCTCGCCAAACCTCTTAAATCCTCTAGTTCTGGAATCCTGAAGGTGAACTTATGAGTTCTCCTTCTACCGAAATCCATTAGCGTAATCCTTTTCTCTGATATTTGCAATCACAGTCTTAGTTTAATTTGAAAAACAGAGAGACTAGAAGAGAAATTTTTTGAATGTTTTAATGTTTTTTAAATGAATGCATGAATGCAGCACACAAAAACATAGAAAAAACATAGGGTCAAAGGGTCGTTGTCATGAAGTCAAGGCTCTACCCATCCCCAAAGGTTTATACTAAGGTGATTTTTATACCTGTACTCATTATCATCAGCTCCTCCCAGGAAAGCAAAACAACAAGCGGATCGCCAGCGAGTTGTAGAGCAATCTTAGAGTAAGTGCCATTCACCGAGAATAGATCACCAGCCTCAAATGAGGGTAGTATCGCATGACAACTATTTCCGATAGTTTCCGCACTACAAAAGGGTTTGGCTCCTCAGCTTCTCAGACATCACAATCGGCCCATTGCCTAAGAGAGGGAATGGGTTACATTGGTCAGCCTCCACTGAGGTTGATGGTCGACCTCATCGCCATCACTTATCTTAAGTGTACACTCGATCTTTCCACATGCGGCATCACACGCATTCCCATTAGCAGAAAAATAAACACGTATAGCAATTAGGAAAAGCAGTATATATATATTTGTCCTAATCATCCTAGACCTTTAAAGCTATGAATCCTAAGTTCCTGACAGAAAATGGGTTCCCCAGCGGAAGCCCCAATCTGTGGTTTCATACAAGAGAAAAGAAAAAAGGGTAGAAGAGCCCCACGGTGGGCGCCGCTTATAAAGTTTCTACCTAATAGATGAGAAGAGAACAAGATCTTGCTACAAAGGTGAGATAGATCCTAATGACATGTCCCCAGTGAAGTCGCCATTTTTTTGTAGCGAGCGATTTTGGACGCGGTTGCGAAGCGCTATCGCTCTTTGGTGTCTACAGCTCGATTCATTTTTATCCTATTAAAGCTGATGAAGGAAGGGAAATAGATGTCTCAAATTAACCCTGCTTGCAAACTGAGGTTAAACAGCGGTCTGTTAGGTTACAGATGCTACAAAGATTCGGGGTCTCTATTGGGTGTATTTTTTTAAAAGTGGCGTCGGTTTAGTTGTTTAGGACGGATGCTTCTTGATAGATATGTGAGAGTATGGGATTTTGGGTTTTTGCTTAGTGTGCTCGCTAAGATTTTTCTTTCAATCTTATGCCTACGTATTCCCGTTTACCGAAACAGGGAAATCAGAGCGCTCGTAGTTCCTCCTATTCTATGGGAGGAAATGGATGTTTTGGTGTCTTGTTCAAAGCCTAAGACGTGAAGCGAAAGGTGGTTTGTATCTTATTCAAAGCCCAAGATGGGAAGCTGAAGGTGTTGACCTTAGAGAGAATTTGTCATCTCTAAAGGGGGTCTGTTTGTCACAACTGTTGGGTGACTGGTCATAAAGGGAGGATTACTTTAACTGGGATACGCGGATCCTAGCAATGCCATAATTTCCTTTATAGGGGGTTTTAACCTGAAGGAGAAGACTTTAACTCAGTGTAGAGCAATGCCATCTTTCCTTAGGAATTTCTCATGCTAAAAGAGGGACAGTGGCATGGATGTAAATGATCCAGAGGCTTGCCGCTTACAGCGATTAGATGAAGGGGAAAAAGTTGTTGATGTTTGTGTACTGTGAACGAGGCACAGCTTTGATGCTAAAAGGTTGATTGGATCAACCAGTGGTTTTCTTATACAAAGCCTAAGAGGAGGCTAATATGTGTCTCGTACAAAGCCCGAGAGAGAGGCTAAAAGGTTTTGACTCGATGATGGAGTCTTTTGGTATCTCGTATAAAGCCCGAGATGAAGGCTATTGGACTCAACAAGAGAGTTTTTGTATCTCGTACAAAGCCCGAGATGGCGGCTAAAATTTGTTTGGTTCAATAAGAACCTTTTTGTATCTCGTATAAAGCCTGAGATGGAGGCGAAAGGGGTGATTGACTCAACGAGGGAGTCTCTTATGTGTCTCGTACAAAGCCCGAGAGAGAGGCTGAACGTTGTTTGACTCCGCTGGGGAGAATCATTGTACAAAGCCCAAGAGGAGGCTATGGCGCTTGTTTCAGTTAACTGACAGATCCAGTATACTGATTTTAAAGAGAAAATCAGTTCTTATATGAGTAATGTTGTACTCAAAGATTTGATTCGAGGATCCGGGTTATTCCTGTTCTTTAAGGAAGTGGAAAATCCGAAGGGTATTGAGACTGTTCGAGTCTACGGGTTTTCTTCCTATTTAACGAAGGGGTCACTTGAGAATGTCTTTGAGACTCAAGGATATTAGACTGTCTGAGTCTAGAGTTTTATCTTTTGTACTATGCTTTGAGAAATAGTAGTAGACTCTTTGAAAGGACTGTTCTATGCAGATGATTAAGTTCTGTTCCTATACCTCTAGGAGGTCGTCGGGACAATTTGTACGAAGCCCAAGAGGAGGCTGGAAGCTTTTAAGAAGCCGACGGGTCCTTGTACGAAGCCCAAGAGGAGGCTATCATTCCCGGAGGAAGACATCATTATACGACGCCTAAGAGGAGGCTGTGAATACTTCTAAGAAGCCGGCGGGTCCTTGTACTAAGCTCAAGAGGAGGCGGGGTTGCTTTTAAGAAGCTTGTGGGTCCTTGTACGATGCCCAAGAAGAGGCCGATGCTTTTAAGAAGCCGATGGATCCCCAAACCCCGAGAAGTTCAAGACAGGCTATTCACGAGGAATAGATCAAGCCAGGAAAGTTCGAGAATTTGGAAGAAACTCAAGAGATGCCATTCACGGAGAAAAGATCATCTCTGTGGAGTAGAGTTTCTTGACAAGTGCTTTTAAGAAGCCTGTGGGTCCCCAAACCTTGAGAAGTTCAAGACATGTCATTCACCGAGAATAGATCAAGCCAGGAAAGTTCGAGAATTTGGAAGAAACTCAAGAGATGCAATTCACGAAGAAGAGATCATCTCCGGGGAATAGAGTTTCTCTGACAACTTCTACGAGTGGCAGTCTATGAAAGGGTTCACCGAGAATGCTACCTTTCATGTCTCCATATTGTTTAACCCCAAGAGGAGGGAAGACTGTGTCTGGTAATCCTATGGGGATCTAGTTTTGACTATTTCTAAGAGTGATCAACGGGCTTAATGCTAAACGTAGTTGCCGGGGAAACTCTAAATATCTATACTATTATTACACAGTTGATATGAGTTTATGAAAGAAGACTTACAGCGAAACAGCCCCACAATACAGTTATATGTATATGAAAGCGTGTAAACACTTACTCGGTTGTAGAGCTTCCATGCTGTTTGATTAGTTGTTCAACAAAGACAAATTGAAAACAACAGTATATTCAAAATCAAAGGAGAAAGTGCTTTGAAAAAGAAAGATTTGGGGCTTACAGCTTAAGGAGAGGCCCAGGGTTTTATCAGTGATCGCACTGTTGTTTTGTACAGAGGGACTTATACAAGTGACTGAGGCCCAAAAGGTTTTATGTACAAAGGGATGGGTCTTACACTCTCTCAAGAGGCACAAAAAGTTTTAAATAAAAAGAGTGGGGCTTATAACACGAGGGTAGGCCCAGATGACTTTTCGTTAAAAATGGCGATCGCGCCGAGATTTTCTTTTAACGCAGAGGGACTTATACAATAAGTGAGGCCCAAATGGTTTTGGTTAAAAGGGGATTGGGTCTTACACTCTAATAGAGGCCCAAAAATTTTGAATGGGTCTTATAGCTCAAGGAGAGGCCCAGGTGGTTAATTTTAAACTTGCGACGATCGCGTCGTTTATTTGAAAATGTACAGAGGGACTTATACAACGAATGAGGCCCAAATGGTTTTCTGTACACAGGGGGTTGGGTCTTACACTCTAATAGAGGCCCAAATGAGTTTTAAGAAAAGAAATGGGTCTTACTACTCGAGGGTAGGCCCAAGGTTTTTTGTTTTGAAAAGGCGACGATCGCGCCGTTTGTTTTTTGACGGTATCGAGACTTATACAATACACTGAGGCCCAAAAATGATTTGGTCAAAAAAGGATTGGGTCTTACACTCTATTAGAGGCCCAAAGTGTTTTGAAAATGATTTATGAGGGTTGAATTAATCCAAAAACCCTAATTTGTTTTCAAAAATGTATTTAATTGAATAAATATTCAATTAAAATGATCAAAATTATTTAACATATGGAAAACAAATTGTGATCTTGGATTAATGCTTCAAAAATTAAGTATTGACCTACAAAATAATTAGAAAGCATTAAAAGTTGCAAAATCAAGGTGGAAAAAATATTTTAAATGTTAAAAACAATTAAAACATTAATTCTTTGCAAAAATATCACTTATACAAAATAAATAATATTTTTGGGATTTTTTAGGAAAATAAAATATTTTAACATTTTTGTGAATTATTAAAAAAAGAATCAACTCAAAATCATTAAAACTCAGAGAGAAATTAATTTTTGAATCAATTAAATAAAATCACAAAATTCAAATATTTGAATTTTCAAAAAATGGCGCCAAGAACACACCAAGAACACGCGCGTGTTCTGGGTTTGCCCAGATTTGCATTTTCTCTCCAATCTCACTGAATACTTGATTATATCATGCAATCCACATACCAATCAACTCGTTTCAACCTCACGATCATGTCTATGACAATTAATTTCATTTAAATTAAGCATAAAACAAGAAATCACGAAAAAACCTCAAGAACCCTAATTTATGCATGAAGGCTAGGATTTTTTATACACGATTCAAACAATGCAATTAATTGAGGGGAAACATTCCATGCATGATTATGAACATATGGCCAAATTATTGTGCAGCAAAAATTGCATGGATCATAGAGTTAGAAGAGCTCATGCTTACCACTTGCAGCTGGTGATCGTGATTTGTGTTGGAGGTGTTACAGCTAGGTTCCAATGATCTGGATAGCTTCCCTAGGTGCCATGGAGTGTGTATGAATGCTTGGACTGGATTGAAATGATCTGGAACTTGAGATGGTACCCCAACTGCAAATCTGTCAAGAACTTGAGCAATTGGCTGGTGATTTTGTGAAATCTATGTTCCAGATGTTATGTGAGTGTTTGGATCACTTCTATATGATGTATATGAGGTGTGTGTGTGTGTGTGATTGGTTTGATTGGAAAAGCTCTCCAACTCAAAACCCGATAGTGACTTACCTTAGAAGGCAAAAATGGAGTGAAAGAAGAGATTTTGAGGAAAGCATCTGTTTGATGGCTTTGGTGTACTCAAAATTATCACAATTGAGCTCTATTTATAGTAGAGCAAGTTTGTTTTGCAAGGAATAGTGAATGGCAACTGCTGAGTAGGTTTGGCCAATGTTGGCAAATGAAAATCCAAGTCTCCTCTAGCCATTGACTAGAGGTTAGGGCACAGGCTGCTGGTTCCCTTGGTCTTGGATAAGTCTTGATTGAATTCAGTTGAGAATGGCTCAGTCCATGCCAACTTGATGCTTCCATTGAATGCTCCAATCCAAAATTGGAGTCTTGTCCCTATTTTGGCAATTCTAGGTTCAACATGCTATTTCTTGTTCCAAAGACTTTGGAGGCTTGGCTCAGTGATTGTCCCCTTTAGATTCAATCCTCAGAGGTGTCCAAGTGGATAGGAGCATTTGGATTTGGCTGATTTTGGCAAATCGACCAAAAGTGTAAAAATCTGTCTTGCCTTCGCAGATTTCAGCAAGGCAACTTGCCAATGTCATATCTCATGATTCAAATTGAATTTGGTAATGTTCTTGGCCATTTTGGAAAGCCCTTACATGATACACCAACTGTTTGAACATGTTTGGTTTTGATCTCTTTTGAATCCAAGTGAAAAATCCCCCTACATTTGGCAAAAAGTAAGGTAAAATCTGACTTAGTGAAAATTTCACTAAGTGTTGGAACAAAGTGACTTTTCTTGATTTTGATCACTCCATAACTCAAAATCCATGAGGAATTTGGACATAGGTCAGTATGAAGCTTTTGTAGAGGGCAATGAGATCTACAAATCAAGCTTTTAATGAGGAACAATGGCCTTGTGGTTTAGGAGTTATGGTCCTCCAAAGTTGGCACATTAGTGTCACTTTTTCCATAACTTAGAAATTTTTCTAAGTTTTTATGGTTACCCCTTTTACAAGTTATTCCACTTTCTTTGATTTTTCTTGATGAATGATGATTCAAATCATACATTAACATCATTTTAGGGTTAAAAATCCATTTTGGTGAAAAATCTCAAAAAGTCAAAGTTGACTTTTGTGCACAGTTGACTTTTTATCAGATGAATTCCAAACTGTGCAATTCTTCATGAAATCATGTCCTTGACCTAAATCAAACTTGATGGACATGTTACATGTGTGTCATAGGGTATATTGAATCATGTCTTATGGCTTGGGAGCATGTCCTGGTCAAAAGTCAAAGTTACAGTTGGCTTTCCTCGCGAAACCCTAATTGTGGTGCAGATGAAATTAAGACATGTTGCTCAAGCTTCTTGGATTAATCCATTGTTCCAAATGGATAAATATAGTTCATTAGAGACCCTCAAACCCTCTCTTGAGGTCTTGGCTCATGATTTGCCCTAAAAGTCAACTTAGCGGTGAATTAGGTCAAGAAACCCTAATTCCTGATTTTTTATGAATGCATCCCCTGAGGCAAAATTGACTTGATGATTGGGTCCATGAGGTCCCATGAAGTATATTAGGTTATGCTTTGAAGTATTGGCTTGTGCCCAGATGAAAAATTTCCATCTGGAGGCCCTGGTCGACCAAAACCCTAATTTGGTGACACTGTCGATCTTGAGACTTGATCCACCTAGAAGGGAGCAGCCTTGTGCTTGATCCTTGAAGTGGGAGTCCTTTTGATCCATTGTGGATGTTTGAGAGGTTAGACAAGTTAAAGATCATGTCATTCCTTGATTGATCCTTTGTCTAAGGCTCTGAGAGGGCTTGAAACCCTAATTTTGATTGTAGTGGATGCTCACCCATCTTTGGGGAGACTGATAAAATATGATGGTTACTCCATGTTGTGATGATGATTTTCACAATGATGGGAAATCTTAGTGGTCAAAATTTGGGGTATGACACATACATGCGTAAGATCCAGGATCAATCTCAAGACTCCAAGGCGATCTTCAGCCCGGCCAGGGGCATCTTCTTCAAGTCCGTGGGAGTTCCTCACGAAGTTGTTCAACCTTTTGTTCAAGCTCAAGACAAGATTTCAAAGCAATCTTCAGCCCAGTCAGGGGAATCTCCTTCAAGTCTTTGGGTGTTCCCCAATGATTTGGTCCTTTCAACCTTTTGTTGACAAGGATGGTGTACCTCAGTGACTTCTTTACTTCAACCTTTTGTTGATGTCTCCAAATAAGTATCACTCATCATATCCCTAGCAAACTTGACCTTTTGTCAATTGCCTTACTATCATCCTTGTGGTGATAGTCAAACCCTATCAATTCAACTTAACCTTCATCCTTTTGGTGTTGGTCCTCACAAGTGGGAACTTACTATTATCCTTTTGGTGATAGTCAAACCCTATCAATTCAACTTAACCTTCATCCTTTTGGTGTTGGTCCTCACAAGTGGGAACTTACTATCATCCTTTTGGTGATAGCCGAAGTCAAGTCAACTTAACCTTCATCCTTTTGTTGTTGGTCCTCGCGAATAAGAAGTTCCTATCATCCTTTTGGTGGTAGTAGCTTATTTTGATCCGTCATCCTTTCGGTGTCGTCGATCCATAAACCCTTAGTCTGTGTGTCATCCTTTTGGTGAGTGACAGCCTTTGTGTGTGTTCCCTATTATCCTTTTGGTAATAGCAGGCTGTGTGTGTGCCATATTATCCTTTTGGTAATAGCAGGCTGTGACCTCATTTCCATCCTTTTGGTGGAAGGGTCTGTGTGTGTGTGCCATATTATCCTTTTGGTAATAGCAGGCGTTGACCTCATTTTCATCCTTTTGGTGGAAGGGTCTGTGTGTGTGCCCTATTATCCTTTTGGTAATAGCAGGCTTTGACCTCATTTTCCATCCTTTTGGTGGAAGGGTCTGTGTGCGTGTGTGCCCTATTATCCTTTTGGTAATAGCAGGCTTTGACCTCATTTTCCATCCTTTTGGTGGAAGGGTCTGTGTGCGTGTGTGCCCTATTATCCTTTTGGTAATAGCAGGCTTTGACCTCATTATCCATCCTTTTGGTGGAAGGGTCTGTGTGCGTGTGTGCCCTATTATCCTTTTGGTAATAGCAGGCTTTGACCACATTTTCATCCTTTTGGTGGAAGGGTCTCTGTGTGTGTGCCCTATTATCCTTTTGGTAATAGCAGGCTGTGCGTGTGTGCCCTATTATCCTTTTGGTAGTAGCAGGCTTTGACCTCATTTTCATCTTTTTGGTGGAAGGGTCTGTGTGTGTTCACTATCATCCTTTTGGTGATAGGTCTGTCACCCTTTTGGTGTCATATTTTCTTGAATTTCAACTTTCCTACCCATTTTCTTTCTTTCGGACAAATTTGTGGTCTTTTTATATCTAATTGACTTACACCTCGATAGGACAAACGCCATAGCAGTTCATTTTACTCGGTTTAAGCCAATTAGATAGGGGCATCTGTCATACCCCAAATTTGTCCTACCTGTATATATTTCATCTGTACTATCCATCCACTAACCTTTATTCAGAAAATCCAAAAAACATGTTGCTTTTGCTTGTGGTCAGAACTCAGGGTTTTCACAAGGTTGATTTGAATCAAATCGGTTCTCATTTGAGGTTCAATGGTCAAACAAGTTTCAAGGTTTGGGTGTGCACAATTCAAGTGGTGTGGGTGTGGAGCTTCAATTAGGGTTGTGCCTGTTCAAGTAATATGTATATGGATATCAGAATATCAGGCTGTGGCAAAGTCGAGTGTTTCAGGGTTGATAATCGTCGAGATCCAGTTCATTTTTCAATAAGGGTTTTGTGCGATGCAGTTTGTATCTTATGTCCTAATCCTCTGATTTCAAGGCGTTGTCTCGCTCGTCTGGTTCATAATGAAAATTTTGGTTTATCAGTATTCAAATGGTCGAGTTCAGACGAATTTATCGATTTTATTGCTCAAGTTTCACTTCTAAAGCCTGATTCATTTGGTTTCAAGTTCAAAAAGCAAATAATTCTCATTTCCGCTTCCACTTATGGACGAGCACGATGGTTAATTTTAAATCAAGAATCAAGTCTAAAGAACTCTCACGGCTAAGGTTTTCAAGCATGGTTCAAAAATGAAAAATGGAGGTGCACATTATTACCAAATTCCAAATTCTTTTTCAAGCCCATTACATTACCAAACCATTCCAACTAGTTACAAATATTCAGCAAAAAAAGCTCATGAAATTACAAGGAAAAGAAGACCATGAAGCCCATTATAATTTTGTTTACAATCATTTTGCCAAAAAGAAGAAAAATAATAAATATGAGTTGGAACAACACAATGACGCGCTGTAACAATACCTCAGCCAGCCATCTTCACATCGGACCCTACAAGTTGCAAATGATAGTAACCACTTTCAGCCTTGACATTGAAAATTCTAAGCCCAAAAGTGATACCTCTCAGCCTTTCTACGAAATTAAAAGACCACAAGTTAAGAGGGAAGCAACATGTTCAACCCACACACCACCTTACCATTTCTTGTTACTACTAAGCCATAAAACCATGCTCTATGTCTTGCTACCAAGACAATAAACCAAACCCTGCAACACACTGCACCAACCGTACGTTAACCTACAGCAAAATGCCAAACCACTGCTCCACAACCTTACAACATCACAGGCCTGCTATCAAAACCGTGAAACAACCAACAACCTGCTGCCTCAGACCTGCGAGTAAAAATGACAATACAGCATAACAGACAAGATTCAAAAATAAAAACTTAAAGAGAGAGGGAGGAGAGGGGATGAAGGCGGAGAAATTTCACCGATCCGTTTCTTCACATAAGCTATTTTCTTATAAATAATCTTCGACCTTCTTTTTAGTCAAAAAAAAAAAACAAAATCATCACTGCCCACGGCCATCACCCTTCAATTCTTCAACCATAAACTCAAACCTTTCACCATTCACAAACCGAAAATCAACCATAACATCAACAACGAAAAAACCTCTCTTCTTCAATCTTTCTCTTCTTCATCAACACCAAAAACACCACAAATCTTCAAAACCTTCTCCACGCAAACTACCCTCCATCCACTTCACTTCATCGCCCTCACCAAATCTCAAACATCATCAATCGATTCCAAACACTCAGCAATCATTAACCCACCTTCAACCATGTTTTTCAAAACCTAAACCTATTGAACCAGAATAGATCGAGATGAAGAGAGGTTGAAATGGAACCAACAAACCACGCCGTCAAAAGAAGTCGTACGCTGCAAACCAGAAACGAGATTGAATCGAGAAAGCATCGCGCGAGGTTGTTCTTCTTTTAAAAGGCGACAATGATGAAGACGGAGATAAAGCGGTTCGCTTCAAGTCGATGATGGTGATGAGCTCCAGACATGTTCTTTTTTTTTGCTACCCTTATTTGAGTTGTTTGTTCTATGAAACCTGATGAAGGTGAAAGGGTTAACTGTGAATGAGAAGCATTGTTTGATCGTGTTTCACTAAGTATATGGATTAGGTCATTAGCCTTTTTTTTAATTTTAATTACTGAATACATATTGGTTTTTGTTTTATCTAGATTCATTTTTTCATGGATGATGGGCTTAAAGCCAAAGTGATTCCATGTCTTCTCCAACCTATTTACCCTTTGTACACCCCCTATTTTTTTTATGATTTTGGTTTTATAAATTCTCTTAGATAATAGTTTTTTTAGGATCTTACTATTTTGGTTTAACTATTTTTGTGTTCCTCTATTAATCCACCAATTATACTTTTTTTTTAATTTCTCATTTCTATTATTACTTAGATTTTCTATTCATTTTTGGGCCAATGATATAAAAAATATCTTGATTAAAGTTGATTTTCTCAAATCGATTCAAAAGATAAAACTCTTCAACACCCATATACTTGGATAGTCTAATCCCCTTGAGTCTCAAAGACATTCCCAAGTTCCTCTTTTGGGCACCCTACAAAAAATAAAACTCTTCAACACCTGTATACTTGGATAGTCTAATCCCCTTGAGTCTCAAAGACATTCTCAAGTTCCTTCTAAAAATAGGAAGAAACCCTAATTATTCAGGACCAATCTCCAACAGAAACCCGACCTCTCTCATGAGGGCTCTCCCACTTGGACCTGTCTCGAGATCTCAATAAAATCCCGGCAGTAAGATAACCTCCTCTTAGGCTTTGTATAATGATCCTTTCCTCAGGAAAGTCAGCCTCCTCTTGGGCTTTGTACAAATGATTCTCCCCAACGGAGCTAACCTTTTCAGACTCTCTTGTTGAGTATAAAAGACTCTCTTGTTGAGTCAATCTCCTTTTAGCATCCATCTGGGCTTTGTACGAGACACAAAATCACTCTCTTGTTGAGTATAAAAGACTCTCTTGTTGAGTCAATCTCCTTTTAGCCTCCATCTCGGGCTTTGTACGAGACACTAAATCACTCTCTTGTTGAGTATAAAAGACTCTCTTGTTGAGTCAAACTTTTTTAGCCTCCGTCTTAGGCTTCGTATAAGACAGATAAAGGTACTCTCTTGTTGAGTCAAACCTTTGTAGCCTCCGTCTTGGGTTTCGTACAAGACATATAAAAACACTCTCTTGTTGAGTCAGTCACTCGTTAGCACTCTCTTGTTGAGTCAACCCTTTTAGCCTCTATCTCGGGCCTCATACGAGACAAATAATAAACACCCTCTTGCTGGGTCAATAGCCTCCTCTTAGGCTTTGTATAGAGGAATCCCCGGTTGAGCCAATCAACCCTTTAGCATCAACCTTATGCTTCAATCAAGGCATACGAACATCAACAGTTCCTCTTTAGAGATAACAAGTTATCTCTCAGTCAAACCTTTTAGCTTCAATCTTTGGCTTTGAACAAGACACAAAAACCCTTCAGCTTCACATCGTGGGCTTTGAACAAGATACAAATAAAGCGTTTAGCCTCTGTCTTGGGCTTTAAACGAGACACCGATACATCTTTTTTCCCCCTAGAATAGGAGGGAACTACGATCGCTCTGATTTCCTTGTTTCGTTAAACGGGAATATGTAGGCATAAGATTGCAAAATCTTAGCGAGAATACTAATCAAAAACTCAAAATCCAGTACCTCCGTCAGTCAACCAAAAACATTAGATCTAATACCTCACTAAAAACCTCACAAATAGTCCAGACACCGTGTTCTTAAGCAAAATAACCAAAGACAGACCCCCCTTTTGATAGCATCTGTAAACCAACAGTTCTGACTGTTTAACCTCAGTATGCAAGCAGGGTTAATTGGAGACATCTATTTCCCTTCCTTAATCAGCTTCACAGGATAAAAAATGAATCGAACTGTAGTACCAAAAACGATAGTGATTCGAAACCACAAAAATCGCGCTACAAGAGTGTTTGAGTGGAAGTGGATGGATATCAAATTCATGGAAGCTTGAGTTGAAATTCATGGATAATATTGGAAAAACTGACTCTAAACGAAGAATGGTTCAGATAAAACTGTCGTGTGCTATTGACTACTTATTATTAATGAATTTCCTATTCATTAGGCTAGTGTCCTCCAGACTTAGGTGACAATTATACTGAACTGTGTTAGTAATTTTTTGTGTTTTAATTAATTCATCTAATATTTTATACTTTTTATCTAACACATTAATTCAACGCCGTGTGTGACATCTTATATCTCTGATTAAATAAAATTACAATTTACAATAGTATGCACAAGTCCTATAAAAAAAGCAAATAATACCATCCTATTTGAGTTTCAACCCTTTGAGATCTAAAATGCAATCTTGTCTCTTTTTTCCATCCACTATGAGTTTTCCTAAATCAACTTCCTGTGAAAAGAAATTGAGCTGTCTCATTCACCATTATACATTCCCATGTGTTTAGAGAGAAAAAAAATAACGTTATTTTGCAACCTACTAAGTACTAACTAGTAGTGACAGAGTTGCCAAAAGAAACTAGAGTACATAATCCGACCAACATAGATTACTACTGTCTAATTGATTACCAGTTAAACAATCAATCATGTGAGAGGCTTTCTTAAGACAAAAACGAACATGTGCAAGGTCCTCCAATGCAGTGCAACAGCTAAGGATTTTGTCGTTTTAATGCCATGTGCTGTGTTTTTCATCTATGATATTATCCACACATTTGTTGCTCTATTAGACATAGACATGCTAATTTATTTACTACTTCGTTTTAGTATATCTTCTTGTGCATGAATGTGGAATTGTTTTGATTTATATGATCTCGTATTCATTGTCAAGACAAGTATAATGTATTCAGTAATTATTCTTCTAAATCCATAATTTTAAAAGTTAGTTTTGGATTTATGAAATTGAGTTATATGAAATGATATAAAAAATTATACTTTAGATTATTTAAATTGCATGTGTTCCAGTATGATTTAAAACATAAAATGATAAAAAAAAATAAATGTTTCGACATTGTCAGAAATAAAAAAGTGAAAAAATAGAAAAAAAAAGTTGATGAAATACGTCGGAGCCAAAGGCGAAGGTACGGCTGGTAGTGGTTGGAGCAAGGAGATGCGGTGGCGGCGGTCCAGTGGCTGACTAGGAAGTCAGTAGTGGTGGAGGCTAGTGGCAATAGATCAACGACGGTTTGGCCGTCTAAAGATGGAGTTGACGGCGATGGAGCCGCAAGCAACAATGAGTTAGGTCAGTCCATCAGGCATCGAGTCTAGTTTGGATTGTTTGAGTGTAATGGGCTTCGTCGTTTGGGTTCAGGATTCTATCTGCCATCCCCACAATTAAATCTGGCACCCCCCCCCCCCCCCCCCCCAATTTTTTATAATGTCAAAACTGCCCCTGGGAAAAAAATACATCAAATTTCCGTTAGAAATTTTCAGTAGTTATATTAAAATTTTTGGTACAATTTGAAATTTCTGGTGTATCGAAAATTTCAAATTTCTAATTAAGTGCAAATTGTTCCGAAAATATGAAATTTTCGAGTGTATACTGGAAATTTCACTTAAGGTGAAATTTCCGGTAGTTTCATTTTTAGGGTTTTTTGGATGATCATGATTTTGTCGACATTATTGTGCGGCTATGATTGCACCGACAATTTGTGTGGTCCAGAATTAATTCACAGTTGTATGAATTGGGGTCACCGCTTGTTGAGAAACACATCTTAAAAAAATGCCTCCTCCTCAATTTATGATTAAGGCAGAAGTTTACTTCAACAGAACTTCTCCTCATGTAGAGTTCAAGCTTCCCAATGACACCACCTCTTTTGCCGGCCTGACGTCGAAGTTGAATGAATTGTTGCCTGATGGCGACAATAGAAAGGTGAGAAAGATCGAGTTTCGTGAAGATTTGATTAATACAAACGGGAGGGTGAAATACAACCTTATTGAGTTGAAGATCGACGAAGATGTGAAGGAAATGCGGAGATTATTTCGCCGTAGGATAACAAAGGGTCCGATCCAGTTAGATGCGAACCTGTCAAGATCCGTTGATGACATAATGGAGATGCTGAAACGTCCTGAAGCGTTTGGTAGTGTTTAGGTTTTTCTTATTTATTAATCATATTGTAATGTTAAGTGTTTTATGTTTAAGTTATGAAAATCATTTTCGGATGTAAGTTAACCTTCACACTGCAATTTAAGGAAGATCACTAATATTAGTTAATAAAATGTTCTGAGAAAGATGTCTGAATAATATACATATAATACATATAATACAAATAATACAAAATATATCTAAATAGATCCCCATAGGCTATGTGTGCAATTCGAGCTAATCTAGAATAAACGCCACCATATGGATTTACCAAACCCATGAGCTCATCCGTAATCACTGCAATCATTTGGAAGTGCTGCTGGTCATTGGCGTGATCTACTGGAGGAGGCGGCGGCGGCATATCATCAATGGGCACCTGGTTATCAGAAGGCCCATCATCAGTTGGGGATGGGGTGATGCATGGATGTGATACAGTGAGGTACCATTATAAGTAATCCTCCTCACACTGAGAGAGGTACTGAACAGGGACCGCTCGATCTCTGATGGCACGACCAGAGCTGAGGAAGTTACTCTGAAACCACCAATCAATACCTGCAGACGGTATATCTGGAACTAGTCGTGGTATACTTTAAACATAGTCATACTGTCGCAGACACCTCTCAGGAAAGTGTCTCGCAACCATGGTCTGCCATCGCATATAACCTGAATATAAGGAGGACTCCTCGAACTCACGGTGGACTCTATGAGCATCGTATGATGTCCAGATGACATCATCTAAGGTCAGCGCATCCAGCCTCCTCCTATACTTGTTAGGTGTCAAGAAGTGCTTATTTTCATAATTGATTTTGATACCTTTAAGCTCTTTTAATCGCTTTAATCGGGAAACGACTTATTAATTAAGCTATTCTTTCATTTTTATGAATATTAGTTATTTTGATGTGTTTGTGAATTTTTGCAGCAATTTTGGTGAAAATATCACGGCTCGAATCGCACAGAAACGAGAATTTGGAAAAGTTGTGTGTCGCATTTTGGGCCCCTGCATCGCCCGACCCTGCTAGGGCGCAGGAGGGTCTCATCGCCCGGCGCTGCAGGGGCGCTGCTCCCCATGTCTAACCAAAGTTACAGAATTGTTCCTGGTTGCGTCTCTTGAAGACCGCCCGGCCGTGACAGCATCGCCCGCGCGCTCGGTTCCCATCGTCCGGCGCTCTCAGATATTTTGAGAGGTCCATGTGACACTGAAGCTGTCACGTGGCCTCACGTTTGGCCACCGCCCGACCGTGGAAAGTACCGCCCGGTGCTCTTGTCTGGGCTGAACATGTTTATAGGGACATTTTTGTAGATATTTTGGGGGGATCACTTTTCATTTTTCACTTTTTTGTAACCTAGAAACTTGTGAGAGGAAAAAAACTCCATTGTTATTTTATTTTCTTAGTTTCCAAGCTTTTATGCTTCAATACTTGAATCTTTGAAGATTGATGCTCCAAAAGCTTTGCAACATTACTTGTCAAGCAAGCTACCATGAAAATGTGTAGCTAAACACTTTTGTGTTAAGGTTAGATGTAGTTGATCTTGATCATAAGTATTTCTTTTTATCTTTTGTATATGAACAAGGTTTATGATCAATATAGATGAAGTTATTTATTCTTAATGATGTATGTGTTGTTTGTATCACTCTAGACATAGATTTTACAAATCATGACCTAATATTTTCATCCCTTAAAAACCAAACTCTAGATATAGATTTGGGATTTGTTATTCGCTTTGTGTTGATCTTAACGGTTGTTGTTTCGATTGTTAGCGTGAGACATCATCTAACGGTCTAAACAACGACACTCACGAATTTACTTTAGACATAAACTTATTTGCGAGGATACGCGATTGTATTGGTCGAAAACTAAGTTCATATGCTTGATTAATCGGATATTAATGAAAAGGATTAGCAAAACCTAATCTTGACATGCTTTTCCAAAACTTACAACATCTTTGCTAAAAATTTACTCTTTGCTACAAATTTTTGCTAAGCAAAACCAAGAATCATTTGAAACTCCTTAACTTAAAACGCTTCGACTATTGAACGGAAAGCATCCAAATATCGCACAATCCTTGTGGAGACGATAAAAACACCCCCTAATACTGTTTCAACAAATTGGCGCCGTTGTCGGGGATTATTGTTTGATATTGCAAGCATTGCAATAGTTGTTTTTTTTAAGCTTGTTAACTTTTTCTTGAGCTTGTTAATTTGTTTGGTTTAGTGTGCAGACTTCGGTTTATGCGAGGGAAGTTACCTGCGGACCAACTTCTGTTCGATCCTGAGATTGAAAGAACCGATCGTAAAATCAATAGTAGAACAAGGCGAAGGAGGCAACTTGCCAAATAAAAACGAGAGCGAGACGGAAGTTCCACTTCAACTCAATTTCCACGGTTTCTGCCAACTATGGATCCACCACCACCTGCTTCTAGACCATGTACTAACAGTCCAAGACATAATGCACAGTTTTCTCACAATGCTCATAGCGGTTGGCACTCATAAATGAAGACTAGTATTCTCTCGCTTCTATATCAGAGCCCTTTTACTGGTATGGATCATGAGGATCCTTATACACATCTGAGGAAGTTCTATGAGATTGCGGGAGTAACTGGTGCACCTAAAGCTGAAGAAGAGTCACTGTTTAAGAGACTATTCCCGCATTCCCTCATTGGGAAGGCCAAGGAATGGTATCTTGATCAGTCGACGACAATCATGATGGATTGGAACGTACTTGAGGAAATTTTTTTGGAATGATTCTTTCCACATAATCGTTTCATGGAGGCAAAGACCGCAATAACAGTTTTCACGCAGGGTGCCAATGAATCTCTCAACGAAGCGTGGGAGAGATTCAAATCTATGTCGAGAAAATGCAAGGGGCATGGCTTCGATGAGCTTTCTCAAATTCATATTTTTCGGAATGGTCTTCAATTAGTGCAGAAAACATTGTTGGATGCCACCGCGGGTGGATCTTTGATGAGCAAAAGTGTCGAAGAAGCCCTGCCATAATTGACAAGATGGCTTTAAATGACCATCAGGGAAGCCATAACCGTGGCTCTTCTCAAAGGACTCCAGGAGTTTTGGAACTGGGAACCAATGATGCTATACTTGCTCAAAACAAGTTATTATCCCAA
Organism: Lathyrus tuberosus; assembly: GCA_022829125.1. Lineage (NCBI taxonomy): Eukaryota > Viridiplantae > Streptophyta > Magnoliopsida > Fabales > Fabaceae > Lathyrus > Lathyrus tuberosus. The sequence continues at coordinate 536,598 of JALAZF010000790.1, forward strand.
CAAGTTGAGTTGTTAACGAAACAAATGTCCAAACTTCCACAACAACTCAAAGAGATTCATGACTCCTCAAGTAAAAGTGTTCAAGTAGCTTCTTGTGAACTTTGTAGAGGAGATCATCTTACCGGATATTGTCCTCCGTTTGTGGAGGAGGTAAATTATGCTGGAAACCAAAATCAAGGATACCAACCCCGACCTCTTTATCAACAAGGCAACCAAGGTTACAACAAATAGGTAATCAGGGTTATCAACAACCGTGGAGACCGCAAGAAGCCAGACCTTTAAACCGTCAACAATACCAAAATTACACTCAACCTCCACAAGTTCCCATTGTAAATACAAAAATGGAAGACACTCTCACGCAATTTATGCTAATGTCAATGTCAAATCAGAAGAATACCGATGCTGCCATAAGGAATCTTGAAACGCAAGTCGGACAATTATCAAAACAATTGGCCGACCAACAAAAAGGAAACTTTACGGCAAATACTTTACCAAATCCTAAAGAGAATTGTAAGGCTATTCTAACAAGAAGTGGAAGAGAGATTGACATGGGTGTAGGTGAAGTTGTAGTGGACGAGGAGGAAGTAGTTGAAAGAGAAAAAGATAGTGATGAGATTGAAGTAGAAAAAAATGTTGAGGGTGATTTAGTTGAAAAAGAAAAAAGAATGAGAGAAGAAAAATTGAAAAAAACTTGGAAGGGGAAGGAACCGTTGAATAATATTTCGATCCAACATTTACCATATCCTCATGCTCCTTCAAAGAAAGATAGTGTGAGACACTATGCTCGATTTATGAATATTTTAAACAATTGCAAATAAACATTCCATTTTCCGAAGCTTTGGAGCAAATGCCGAAATATGCGAAATTTAAGAAGGATATTCTCACAAAAAAGAAGAGGTATACAGATCAAGAGACTATCATGGTGGATGCTAGTTGTAGCGCTATCATTCAACGTACTCTCCCGAGGAAAGAAAGTGATCCGGGACGAGTCACCTTGTCAGTTACAATAGGTAATATCTATGTGGGCAACGGGTTGATCGATTTGGGGTCTAGTATCAATTTGATACCTTTGTCTATTGTGAAACGCTTGGGACATATGGAATTGAGATCCACTCAAATGACATTGCTACTTGCCGACATATCCACTACTCGCCCTCACGGTGTAGCGGAAGATGTATTGCTTAAAGTGGACAAATTCTTATTTCCTATTGATTTCGTGGTAATTGAAATGGAGGAAGATGAAGACGCTCCATTGATTCTTGGAAGACCGTTTATGAAAACTGCTAGAATGGCAATTGATATGGACGACGATCTCATGAAGGTTAGAGTCCAAGATGAGGAGGTTTGTTTCAATCTATTTGAGGCCATGAAACACAAGAATGACAAAGGTGGCTGTTTTAGAATAGACGTAATGGAAGAAGCAATAATGGATGTCACAAAGCAAGTTCATGTAGTGTCCCCTTTGCAAAGAGCTCTTGATGAGTCCTTTGAAGTATTCTCCGATGAAAAAGAAAGAGCACTTGAAGAGTGTTTAAAGGAACTTGAATCTTTAGAGGAGTTGCAACCATGGGAGTGTGAAGAGGAAGTGTTAAAAAAAGAGGTGATTGATGTGAAATCTCAACTTGAATTGAAGGTGTTGCCTTCCAATTTGAAATATGCTTTCCTTGATGACGGTTGTAACAAACCGGTTATCATTAGCAACATTTTATCTACCAATGAGGAAAATCGGTTAATTCAAGGTTTGAAGAAAAATCAAGAAGCAATGGGATGGACTCTTTCCGATCTAAAAGGAATAAGTCCCTCTTATTGTATGCATCAAATCTTCATGGAAGAGGATTTCAAACCGGTCGCTCAACCGCAACGCCTTCTGAATTCAACGATGAAAGAAGTAGTAAGAAAAGAGGTTGTCAAGCTCTTGGATGCCGGTATGATTTACCCGATTTCCGATAGTCCTTGGGTAAGTCCGGTCCACGTTGTGCCTAAAAAAGGAGGAATGACCGTGATCCGAAATGAAAAAAATGAGTTGATTCCGACAAAAACGGTGACGGGCTAGAGGATGTGTATAGATTATAGGAGGCTAAACACCGCTACTAGGAAAAACCATTTTCCACTTCCTTTTAGGGACCAAATGTTAGAAAAATTGTCGGGCCAACAATTCTATTGCTTTTTGGATGGTTACTCCGGGTATAACCAAATTTCGGTTGACCCGGATGACCATGAGAAGACGGCATTCACTTGTCCTTTTGGGATTTTTGCCTACCGAAAGATGTCGTTTGGTCTATGCAACGCACCAGCAATGTTTCAACGTTGTGTTCAAGCAATTTTCTCCGATCTTATTGAAAAATTGATGGAGGTATTCATGGACGACTTCTCCATTTTCGGAGCGTCTTTTGATCTTTGTTTGAGAAATTTGGAGGTCGTTCTTGAACAGTGTGTTGAGACGAATTTGGTATTGAACTGGGAGAAGTGCAATTTTATGGTTACGGAGGGGATTGTGCTTGGCCACAAAGTCTCCTCTAAAGGTCTTGAGGTTGATCAAGCAAAAATTGAAGTGATTGAAAAGTTGCCTCCTCCAACTAATGTCAAAGGCATCCGTAGTTTTCTCGGACATGCGGGATTCTATCGGAGGTTCATCAAGGATTTCGCGAAGATAGCAAAACCTTTGAGCAATTTGCTCAACAAAGATAAGTCCTTTGATTTTGATGAATCTTGCATGTTTGCTTTTAATTTTCTAAAGAAAAGTTTGACTACCTCACCCATAATCATCGTACCTAATTGGAAAATGGATTTTGAACTCATGTGTGATGCGAGCGATTATGCGATGGGTGCAGTTTTGGGTCAACGAAAAACAAAAGTTTTTCATGCTATACACTATGCGAGCAAAGTCTTAAATGAAGCTCAAATAAACTATGCAACAAGTGAAAAAGAGTTTCTTGCGATAGTGTATGCATTGGAAAAATTTCGTTCTTATTTAATTGGGTCTCGAGTTGTCGTTTACACGGCGATTAAGTATTTGCTCACCAAGCCTGATTCTAAACAAAGGCTAATTCGTTGGATCCTCTTGTTGCAAGAATTTGATTTGGAAATTCGTGACAAGAAAGGATCTGAGAATTTGGTGGTGGATCACTTATCTCGCCTTGTAAATGTTGACGTGACCAAAAAGGAATTAGAGGTCAAAGAGGAATTTCCGGACGAAAAATTGTATATGGTGCAAGTTAGACCATGGTTCGCAGACATGGCTAATCACAAAGCCGCCGGATTAATACCGGATGGTCTAACTCACCATCAAAAAAAGAAATTTTTATCGGATGCCAAGTCTTTTGTTTGGGATGAACCACATTTGTTTAAGCTTGGTGTCGATAACCTCTTGAGAAGATGTGTGTCAATTAATGAAGCCACTAACATACTTTGGCATTGTCACAACTCTCTGTATGGAGGGCATTTTAACGGATTAAGAACGATAACGAAAGTCCTTCAATCGGGCTTTTATTGGCCTTCTTTATTCAAAGATGCGCATGCGCAAAGTTGTGACAAGTGTCAAAAAATTGGTGGAATTTCAAAGCGGCATGAAATGCCTTTACAAAACATGTTGGAAATTGAAGTGTTTGATTGTTGGGGAATCGACTTTGTTGGACCTTTTCCATCTTCATTTTCCAACGCGTATATTTTGGTCGCAGTGGATTACGTTTCCAAATGGGTAGAGGCAATAGCATGTGCTAAGGCCGACGGAAAAAGTGTGATAAAATTTTTTAAAAGAAACATTTTTGCTCGATTTGGTACTCTGCGAGTGTTGATAAGTGACGGAGGATCCCACTTTTGCAACACTCAGCTTGAAAAAGCCTTGGAGCAATATGGTGTTAAGCACAAAGTTGCAACACCATATCATCCTCAGGCTAATGGGCATGCGGAGGTATCGAACCGGGAAATTAAAAGAATTTTGGAAAAAATTGTGTCATCCTCAAGGAAGGATTGGTCAAATAAGCTCGATGATGCTTTGTGGGCCTATAGAACCGCTTTTAAAGCTTTGATTGGTCTCACGCCTTTTAAAATGGTATATGGTAAGAATTGTCATTTACTGGTAGAGTTGGAACATAAGGCGTTTTGGGCCTTGAAATTTCTGAATTTTGACCCAACTTTAAGCGGTGACAGAAGAAAAATGCAATTACATGAATTGGATGAATTGCGCCTCCAAGCGTATGATTCCAATAAGCTTTACAAAGATCGAGTCAAAACTTACCATGACAAGAAAATAGTGATCAAACAGTTTGAAGTGGGGCAGCTGGTCCTACTTTTCAATTCTCGATTGAAATTGTTCCTAGGTAAATTGAGATCTAAGTGGTCTGGTCCATTTCGGATTCGGGAGATCAAGTCATATGGAGCAATAGTCATTGAAGACAAAAAGTCAAATGACAATTGGACTGTGAATGGTCACAGGTTGAAAGTTTATCTAGGTGGTGATTTCGAGCGGAATCCCTCCGTTGTGCCGTTTTGCGATCTTTGAGGTTGCATGGGACCGTCGAGCTTAGCCGACGTTAAACAAGCGCTTGTTGGGAGGCACCCCAACATTGTAAGTATTTCGTGTCTTTTTAGTGTTTTTATTGTTGCATTGCCATTTGGAGTGAAAAATTGATGTCTGCATGTTGTGAGTGGAGTATGAGTTAGTTGCATAAAAACTGGTCTGCAACACCATAGCAGAAAAATCTGCTATCTGGTGTGGAGCGCCCGGCACTGGATTATACTGCCCGGCGGTGCTTGAAAATTAGCAGAGGCCTCGCCTCTGATTGGCCAGGCGATAGAGTAAAGGAGGGGGGATTTTGAAACATTGTCTGATTTAATTAAAGGGTTGGAAATTCCAATTAGGGACTTTTCCAATTTTTCCCTTGGCTTATTAAAAGACTTGAGAGAAAGTTTTGAAACTTTTCTCTCATTCTCTCCTGTTGAAAACCCTAGCTTTCACTCTCTTGCCCTTTGCTCTCTCACGTGCTCTCAATTCAGACCCTCCTAGCTTAAGGTATGCATGTTGTTTTTGTTTGTTCTTCTTTTCTTAACCATGTATCATTTTAGGAAAAAATGTGGTTAGGGTTGTGTGATTTTGACATAGATGGTTGTGAGCTAGATTCCCTTCTTCAACCTTGCATGTTCTTATTGTTGTTATCTATGTTGTTTATTAGCCATGGGTTGAAGAAGGATGTGTAAGAAAAGAGCAGGGCTGCTCTTAAAAAAAATTTGTTCTGATGTCGCGAGTACCGCCAGGCGGTAGAGGGGCGCAACAGCACTCTTGCGTCGCCCGGCGCTGCTAAGGTACCAGCCCTGTTTTGCCCAGTCTGGGCTTTTCAATGTGTGTTTTGTTTTTTTTCGTATGACTAACAGTGCTAATATGTATGTCTGTGCTGGGCTGTTTTTATTTGGTTTGTGCAGATGTCTGCCTGCTTTGCTCCACAGCACGCGTCAAAGAAGAAATAAAAGAATGTTGTGACCTCATCAAACGTCCCAAATACTCCACATGAATATGACCGTAGCCGCTTTCTGTCCGCTGAGCATGAAGCGAGAATCAAGTCTCTTGAGGGCAGAACTATTCTCTCTGAAAAGAGGTTTGTAATCAACCGTGAGGGGGACTACCGAAGAATTCAGGGGATCTTCGAGAAGAAAAAGTGGGATAAGCTGATGAACCCGGCTGATCGCGTTTGTTACCAACTGATCAGAGAATTCTATGCTAATGCGCTTCAGGCCGAAGGCGAATTCTACAGATTTAAGACCTTCGTAAGGGGTTGAGAGATCAGCTTCAGCAGGGACGCCATTAATAGGATCTTGGGCAGTCCTAGTAGTTTAAGAAGTCTGCAAATCGATGATTTCATGAAGCTTTCACAAGCAAAGGATGATCACAAAATGGTAGCCAGTGCGATTCTCAAACCAGGTTGCAAGGTAGATCGGAATACAAAAAGGGAGCCGATCAAATACAGTAGGAAAAACATGACTCCGGAAGCATAGGTTGTTCTTCTCTTGGTTTGCTATAACGTAAAGTCGCGATTTCACCGTTCTTCTGTCCCTCTTGACACAGGATTCCTTATGTACTGTATCATGGAGGACAAGGAGGTGGATATCGCCCAAATCATTGCTTGGGAGATGAAAACTTTTGTTGATAATACTCGGAGGCCGGGAGTGCATGATGATGCTCCCATCATTTTTCCTTGTCTGGTCCAGGCTTTAATCTATCAAACTGACATTCTTATTCCAGGTGTAATTAATGAGAAACTGAAATTTCTGGTTGATGACAACTATTTGGATCGGTTCTGCAAGTCCAAGGAAGAAAGGAAGAAAAAGAAAGCTGTTGAGTTGGGTAGTAGTTCTGGTGGTCAGGGAAGTGGTCAGGCAGATGAAAGTGACTCATCCATTTTCGATATGAAAGCGGCGTTTAATTACACTTGGGATATGGGTGAGTCACTACACATATCAAATCAGTTTAATTTTGATTGTATGCAGCAAATGTATCATTTTCAGACGCATCCGGCGGAGTACACTCATTTTCCTACAAGGGATTCGTTCGACGCTTATGCGAATTGGCCTGGGGACAGGCGCCCGTTCTATTCGGAGGGGGCAAGAACTGGTGGTGTTATTGCGGATGATGATGATGATGATGATGGTGATGACGGTGATGAGATGCAGGACGATCTCAATGATATGGTTAATTAAGCTTCAAAGTGAAGGATTTTATTTTGTCTTGTCATTTATTTAGGTAGTTTATTTTCAGTTTTTTTCAGTATGTACTTTTGGATCGCTTCGGCGAGAATTTCTGTTGTGAAATTTTGTCGCTTCGGCGAGTACAATTTTGGTGTTTTCACACCATAGTTATAAATTTGCAGTTTGGTTAGAGTGTGTTCTAGTTAAATGCTATTTTTATTTTTATGTTTCTGTTTTTATTTTTATGTTGTGGGTGCACAAGGAAAATAATGGTTGTCTTTGAAATTTTGAAAATTTTGTGTGTTAGCACAAGAAGAGAAATGAATATCTTGTTGATCTTAAACATTGATGGTGATGATATAATTCTTGATTGTGTGCACAATCAAAGTATGTAATTTAGTGGGTATATCATAATGTGAATATGAAGTTTTTAATTTTTGAAAAATTGGTCAATGTAATGTTTTGTAAACTCTTGTTCATTTTGAATCAATTAGGACATTCCCACAAATGTGAGTTGCCTCCATTTGTCACAAATTCTTTAGGGATTCAAGTAGTTGTTGCTTACTCAAATGGTTTATGTTTAATCTTGCTTGTTGTTTTGAAATTATGGAAACATAGAAATGATCAAGGCAATTTTTGAGTACTATGAGTATAACCACTTTTCCAAAAACACTTAAAATCACCGGGTGAGTGTGTGAGCATTAGAATCCTCTTTTGAGCCAAAGGCGAAAAATTTGTTAATTTTGATGCATGAACTCGAACTTTAACCACTTTGAAGAGCATTTTGATTTAAGTTTATAGTTTTGTTGAAGTTGGGGAGATTGGATCATTGTGAAAAGAGAAAAAGGAATTGTGGATACAATGCATTCTCAAATGAATTCAAAAAGAGAGTGAAAAAGAAAGAAAAGGAAAAATCAAAAGAAAAAATTATGGGAATCAAAACAAGAAAAGAGAATGCATTGTGAGAATAAGAGTTGGAAGTTTGAGCAAGAATGGTTGTGTTTAAAAAGAAAAATGTTCTTCATGAAATTTACCCTTTCTTGATTCAATAGTCGTGTACATATGTCCCTTGTTTTTAACCCCGGCCAAGTTACAACCGATAAAAGTCCTTTTGTGATCTTTGTTTCCGTACGTTTTCTTAAGTAGTAAGATGATTGCATAAACTGTTTTGGATGTGGCACAATTACTTATGAGTGTGTTCTGTCCCTTGTAAATAGTGCGTGTAAATAATTAGGTTATTCAATTTGAACTTAAGGGTACTTGGATTTGCATTGTATAATTTTGTGATTAGGATTTGAGTCATATTCATGTTTTGATCATATGAGTGCTTAGAAATACTTTGTGCGTGTATTTGTCGAGTTTGAACCATTGATGTTTTTGGTTGATTGAGTGTTTGGAAATCTTGTTTGTGGTTGTTGACACTTATTTTTGTTTAAGGGCAAACAAAGATGCAAGTTGGGGAGAGTTGTTAGGTGTCAAGAAGTGCTTATTTTCATAATTGATTTTGATACCTTTAAGCTCTTTGAATCTCTTTAATCGGGAAATGACTTATTAATTAAGCTATTCTTGCATTTTTATGAATATTAGTTGTTTTGATGTGTTTGTGAATTTTTGCAACAATTTTGGTGAAAAGATCGCGGCTCGAATAGCCTGGAAACGAGAATTTGGAAAAGTTGTGTGTCGCATTTTGGGCCCCTGCATCTCCCGGCCCTGCTAGGGTGCAGGAGGGTCTCATCGCCCAAAGCTGCAGGGGCGCTGCTCCCCATGTCTAACCAAAGTTACAAAATTATTCCTGGTTGCGCCTCTTGAAGACCGCCCGGCGGTGACAACATCGCCCGACGCTCAGATCCCATCGCCCGACACTCTCAAATATTTTGAGAGGTCCATGTGACACTGAAGCTGTCACGTGGCCTCACTTTTGGCCACCGCCCGACCGTGGAAAGTACCGCCCGGCGCTCTTGTCTGGGCTGAACATGTTTATAGGCACATTTTTGTAGATATTTTGGGGGGATCACTTTTCATTTTTCACTTTTTTGTAACCTAGAAACTTGTGAGAGGAAAAAAACTCCATTGTTATTTTATTTTCTTAGTTTCCAAGCTTTTATGCTTCAATCCTTGAATCTTTGAAGATTGATGCTCCAAAAGCTTTGCAACATTACTTGTCAAGCAAGCTACCATGAAAATGTGTAGCTAAACACTTTTGTGTAAAGGTTAGATGTAGTTGATCTTGATCATATGTATTTCTTTTGATCTTTTGTATATGAACAAGGTTTATGATCAATATAGATGAAGTTATTTGTTCTTAATGATGTATGTGTGGTTTGTATCACTCTAGACATAGATTTTACAAATCATGACCTAATATTTTAATCTCATAAAAACCAAACTCTAGACATAGATTTGGGATTTGTTATTCGCTTTGTGTTGATCTTAACGGTTATTGTTTCGATTGTTAGCGTGAGACATCATCTAACGGTCTAAATAACGACACTCACGAATTTGCTTTAGACATAAACTTATTTGCGAGGATACACGATCGTATTGGTCGGAAACTAAGTTCATATGCTTGATTAATCAGATATGTATGAAAAGGATTAGCGAAACCTAATCTTGACATGCTTTTCCAAAACTTACAACATCTTTGCTAAAAATTTACTCTTTGCTACAAATTTATGCTAAGCAAAACCGAGAATCATTTGAAACTCCTTAACTTAAAACGCTTCGACTATTGAATGAAAAGCATCCAAATATCGCACAATCCCTGTGGAGATGATAAAAACACCCCCCTAATACTGTTTCAACAATACTCAGCTAGAACACCAGGATGTGTCTGCCTTCCCTTCCACTTCTTTTCCCGTGGGGCCCCCACCATACAATGTTGCACCCTCCTGTCACAGATGGTAGGGAAATGCTCATAGATCCAACACTGAAATCACAACAAATAATAATTTAGAAATGATATTCGTAAAAAATAAATACGAAAGCAATAACATGAAATAATTTAAAATATATCTGTAACAGACTCAAATACCCAGCATGTTGTCTGGTCTCAAAGATCGTCATCACTTCAAGCATTGTATACAACTGGGTCAGCGCTGCACACCCCTAAGCCCAGTTGGTCTCCTCGAAGTTACTGAAGAGATACAAATACCGGGTATCAACATAAGTACCAAACTTGTTCGCAAAGAGAGTACATGCTACTATATGTAGCATGTACGTCCTAGCGGCAACCTCATATCTGCCAGCAGCGACAAGCTCATTGTAAATCTTCCAAAGCCAGTGCATACGAAGGTGCGCACCTCTGGTATTACCAAACTCCTTCAGCACTTCTACCTCAGGCAAACTCAAATCATGTGACACAATCTGACAAGCAGTGGTCACGTTAAGAATCGGAGTTGTCCAGAATCTGTCGCTGATAGGGAGATGGAACAACGTGGCAACATCATCTGGAGTGACAGTTATCTCCCTGAACGGAAGATGAAATGATGATGTCTCCTTGTGCCACCTCTTAACAAAGGCACTAAGCAATGGAGCGTCCAGCATGGTGAGTGAACAGTAGGCAAAATTAAACAGCTGGAAGTCCCATATAATCCAACTGACCTGCTCAGGCATCGGAATTTTTGGGAAGCCCTTCATCTTCGACCCATGAGATGCGATCCTCAGTGCGGGTCACTCCTGTGACAACAAAATATAAATAAATTAGTTCATACTTAAACAAATTATACATATATAAATATAATTTAAATTTAAACGTAAAAAACATATACCTCGCCTTGCCATAATCGTAAGGCCACATGCTCACCATACTCTATAAGCACAGACCGGTCGATGGGTCCTCTTGGGAGTCCTCCATCAGTGTGCACAAAGGGTTGAATCGAAGGAACTGTAACCTCTATCTCAACAGCAACTGATAGGCCCAACTCACCAACAGCAACATCTAGATGTACCTCCTCAACAACCTCCCGAGCAACCTCCTCGACAACCTCACGAATAACTACCAGCTCAACTACTTGAGCAACCACCGACTGAACCACTGGCTCAACTACCGGCTCAACCACCGACTCAACCACTGGCTCAACCATCGGCTTAACTATAGGAACGTCTGCCAGCACCTCATATGTATCATGCTCTGTTGATCGAACTCCACGGCGGCGAGTGGTACGAGGTGCCCAGAAATTCCCCCACTCCACCTTCCGCTTCCGGTGTTAACCGATGGGGACCACTAGTCCTGCCCATAGATGGGAAAACTCAGTATCAGCACCACTAGCTCCCCTACCCTGATCTGATCCTCGAACTGCAGCTCTCCCTGTAATAGTATCGTCTCTGCCTCTAGTTTTCACTACAAAAGAAGGAAAAAAACAAAGGCAACATCTACTGGAAATTTTAAAATTTCCGGTATAAAACTAAAATTTTATAACTACCAAAAATTTTGAAATTTCCGGTACAAAACTAAATTTTTATAACTACCGAAAATTTTGAAATTTCCGATATAAAACTAAATTTTTATAACTACCAGAAATTTTGAAATTTTCGGTAAGATACAAAACTAGTTTTCTAAACTACCGGAAATTTTGAAATTTTCGGTAACAAAATTGAGGTTTGCACTGGAAATTTTGAAATTTTCGGTAAAAATTACCGGAAATTATGAAATTTCAAGTAAAAATACTGGAAATTTTAAATTTTCTGTTACAAAATACCGTAAATAATGGAATTTCTGGTTAACACTTACTGTTTTAGAAATTTCCAGTAGTTGTTTTGAAATTCCTGGTATCGTCCCTGAAATTTGAAAATTCCGCTTCTGAACTGCAAATTTGGAAAATGTGGAAAATATTTTTGCAAGGTTACTTTGGTATTTTCATACAAGTTAGGGGGTGTGAGGTTTAATTGTGGGGGTGGCAGGTAGAATCCTCTTCGTTAATGGATCGTGTTTTTGGCCTATTATAAATCTGTTTGATTTCAGTAGTTATAAATATGTATCTCTATCATTTTTGTCTTCACAACCTTCACATTCCTTGTGAGAAACTTAGAGAGGTATGGGTGGAAATTTCTTGGAGTTCTTGAAATTTGAGAAACCTTTTGAGATATCTAAGGGGATTGAAAAACAATTCTAAACACTTTGGATTTGTGTGATTCGTATATAGAGAGTTTGAGAGATTGAGAAACACTTGGGTAGAAAATAGAATGCGTACTTAGGAACTTGGATAACTATTTTCTTGTAAATCTTTTGTAGTCTCTTTTAACAATTCTTGGAAGTATAGTAAATTAGAGAGTTTCTATTTCCTTTAAAGAAGATCAATTTGTTTGAATTGGGTAAAAAAAATCTATGTTTTTATCTTTTATCTTCCTCTTGCTGGTTGTGTATTTGCCTTCACTCTTGGCGGGTTAATGTGTTGCTTGAGACTTTTTATTTTGGCTGCCATTTTTTTGTCCTCGCATATCAAAAGTCTTGCTATGTTCTAATATAATTTATACTTATTTTTACAACAAATGGTGCCCACCATTTAACAAAGGAGTTTTGTTTACAAGTGAGCACCGTGGACTTTAAATGGCAGATCGAGAAGTTTTTCAGAAACAACGATTTTGAGTTGTTGAAAGTGAAGATATAAGTACAATTAACTCAAGATAAGTGAGTTGAAGCATTGAAGGGTGACACATGGATGCATGAACACCTAACCTAAGTGAAGATCTAGATGGTTGAAAAAACCGCTAGTGCAATTATCTTATGCCTCAAGGATGAATTTCTAAGGGATGCCACTAGGTTGAATATTGTATCTTCAATGTGGAAAAAACTTGAATCAATTTTTATGACTAAGTCTTTGAGTCACATGTTGTCTTTGAAATAACAACTTTAATAATTATGAATGGTAGAGAACAAATCCATGATTAATCAGTTGATAGAATATCGCAAATTCATTAATTATCTATAGAACATTAATGTGAAGATTGAAGATGAGGACAGAGTTTTAATTTTGTTAACCTCTTTATCCAAATCCATTGAGAAATTCAAGGATGACCTTTTTTATAGTAAGAAAGGTATTGCTATTTTGGAAAATGTCCATGTGGCTATGATATCCAAAGGACTTTCAAAGGTGAAAGATTTGAAGATTAACAATAATGATGAAGGCTTCGGTGTCTAGAGAGGAGAAAGTGAACCTTGAGGGATGTCCAAATCAAAGAGGGTTCACAAGTCAAGGTAAAATACATTATTTGTCAGAAACTTGTTCACTTCATGAAGGATAAATGAGAGGACAATAATGATTATGTTTAGATTGATGTTGCCTCATATAAGAATGGTTATGATATTGTTCAGGTACTAGAGGTATTGAGTTTGGAGGTTGAAGAAAGTTAGGTCATGAACTCAAGTTTCTCTTTCACATGTGTCTAAGAAAAAAATACTTTAAGACTTGGATTGTAAAGCTTGATGTATTTCGCTTTGGTGACAATAAGGCTTGGAAATTTCATGGTATTTACAATCAGACATTAAATATTCGATGATTGCGAGTTTCTTATACACAATATGAGGTATGTTCTAGAGATCAGGTGTCATCCATAAGAATGTTGGATGATCTATGTTATTACACTCGGATAGAACATGAGGTATTTAAGATTTTACATGGTGGAGTGCTCATGGATAAAGGGACTAAAATATGTGGGTTACACATTTTACAAGGTTCTAATGTTGTTTTTCTTTCATCATCAGCTAGTGAAGAGATCATGACATGAAAAACTATGGTATTTGTGGTCAATGCATGGTTGATGCTTGGAGGTTGTTTATAGCATTTTAATGAGTTTTGCATTTGACAAAGGATAAAATTGAATTTGACCGGTAAGTTGCCATGAACTTTCTGGGTTGAGGATGGTGCCAAAGAAACTTACTTGGCCGATAGATGTTCATTCAAATGAATAAACTTCTAGACAATTATGGAGGTTTGGAATATGAAACCGAATAACTACTCTATTTTGAGGTTCTGCAAAACTTTTCTTATTGATCAAATCAAATTATTCAGGTTGCTGATAAATTAGTGAATTGTCTCTTCAACTTCTATTCAAGAGGTGTGAATGGGTTTGAGTTGTGGAAAGTTGAATTTGGAGTATGAAAGCTTACCATTTGTTGATGTATTACTTTTTGTAAGTTCATAAAAGGGAAGAATAGTAAAGACCTAGAGATAAAGATATTATAAACTATGGTAGAGAATACTCGGTTTGAGGTGGAGGTTCCTGCTTTGGATACCAGTAGTAGTGAGAGCGATTATAGAGGACTCTAATGATCATTTAACTCTTGATAAAGTAAGAAGGAATATTGTACCATCTCAAAGAAAAAAGTATGTTGGTCTTGATAGTTATGCTTTGAATGTGGCTAAAGAGATAAAAGACTAAAAAATAGAGATTTTAGGGAATGCATTTGAAAAAAAAAGGAGCCAAATATGGTTGAAGAACCACACTTGTGGGTCTGTTAGACTACTGAATTAAGAAAAGGTTGTCAGAAGAAAGTGGATGCAAGTTAGCAAAATCATGGTTCAAGTGTGACTTAAACTTGACCAAGCTTGTTGAATGATGATTCAAATCAACGAGAGCAGCAAGGTGGTTAATAAGTAATTTGGAATTACCATGGTTTAAATTCAAAGTGGAGAATTGTAAAAGTATGTCATAAAACCTAAAACGATGAAAAGAAATAAAAACATGTTTCGAGAATGTCTGAAATTAGAAAGGCGAAAAGCAGCAAAAAAAAGTCAACGGAAGACACTAAAGCCACAAGGGGTGGTCTGGCGGCTAGCAGCAGTTCAGAGGACAATTGAGAATTCAGATATGGAGGAGGCCGAAGGCATAAGATCTGCAGTGGCATTAGTATGACCATCCTACGGTGAATTTAATGGCAATGCAATAAAGGATGAATGAGGGTCGGGTCTTTAAGGCTTTATTGTTTGGTCCACATATCTGTTTGTTAATGGGTCGTATTTTTGACAAGTTTTAGATTGGTTTAGTTTCAACAGTTATAAATATGTATATCTATCATTCTTGTCTTCATAACATTCAAATTTGTAGAGCTGAAGAAAGAGAGAAAAGTTAGAAATCATGGTGAGAAACTAAGAGAGGAAATAGTAGAAATTCCTAAGAGTTTTTAGAATTTGAGATCCATTTGGATATACCTCAGGGGATTAGGAAAAACGTCTAAACACATTGGGGTTATGCGATTCATATTGAGAGAGTTGGAGGGAGTGAGAAACACTTTGGTTTAAAAGTGGGTTTGTTCTTAGAAACCTGAATGACTATTTTTTTTGTAACTCTTTAGTAATCTCTTGTAACAATTCTTGGAAGTATAGTGAATTAAAGATCTTATCTCTCTCTCATAGTAGTTATGTTTGATTAAACTGGGTAAACAAGTTTCTTTGTGTTTTTGTCTTTTATCGTCCTTTTATTTTTTGTGTATATTCTTTCATTCTTGGTAGGTTATTGTGTTGCTTGAGGCCATTTATTTTAGTTGTCAATGTTCTTTGTTCCCACACATCAAAATTTTTGGTGTGTTCAAATATCATTTACACTTATTTTAACAATATGATGAAACGTAACATACACCATTTTTCTTTTATTTTATTTTTCACTTTGTTTTATTTTATTATACTCTTGTGATTTAAAATATTCAAACAAAATCTTAGTTATATTTTATTTACTTATTATTATCCAAAACCTAGCACGAATTACACGCCGATGGTTATCATATTAAATTAGAAAAAGTATAAAGGATATTTTAAAATTTTCATTAAAATAAAATTTTCAAATTTTATTGCATCATTTTGCAAATTTTTATTTGAGAAATATTTAAGATGCACCCTACAAATGAAATGTATATCTTTGCTAATGTTGGTTAAAAAATAAAGGTTGAATAAATCAGACATTATTTAATATTGTAAAAGTAGATGAAGATCAAAACTACACACACAAGTGTTTGTGTTAGATTATTGTGAAATGTATTTAGGTGTTTGTTAGGGAGAGTGTGTACTAGATAGGTCATGAGGTGTTTGAGAGTAAAATTTATATGTTCTACCGATTTTTATATAGTGTGATTGTTTGATTGTATTTTACTACAATCATGGATTTTTCTTCTGCATTGAAGTTTCTATGTTATGCCTTTGTAAAGTCATTGTATTCTCTATTTTAGACATGTTAATTTTTGGCAACAACTATAACAAAGACTTTTATTTGATATAGGGATTGAAATGCTTAGATCAAAACTATATCAAAGACTTTTATTTAATATTGTAAAAGTAGATGAAGATCAAAACTACACATACAAGTGCTTGTGTTAGATTATTGTCAGATATATTTAGGTATTTGTTGGGGAGAGTGTGAGTGTCCTAGAGAGATCATGAGGTGTTTGAGAGTAAAGTTTATATGTTCTACTGATTTTCATATAGTGTTATTATTTGATTGTATTTGACAACGATCATGGGTTTTTCTTCTGTTTAGAAGTTTCTATGTTATGCTTTTGTGAAGTCATTTTATTCTCTATTTTATACATGTTAATTTTTGATAACAACTATTTCAAAGACTTTTATTTGATCTAGGGATCGGAATTCTTAGTATGTTTTATGATTTCAATATTTTATATATTCTACGTAGAAAAGAATAGTATTGTTATGAATGTTTTGTTTTGGAGAAAATGTGTTGTAAAAATGTTGTTTTAAAAAAGTTATTGTTATGAATGAACTTGTGTTGATAAAGTTGCAATCATAAGTTTTGTATTAAAGTTTGGGCTAGAGAAAATGGATGGAAGAATTATATTTGGCTTGTGGAAAATAAAAATCAAAGAAGTATTGATACAAAATATATTACACAAGGTGTTGATAAGTAAGTATATATTTATTGACTTTGATGTGCGGTTTATGGCAAGACTATTTCGGTGGTTGAAGAACTTTTCGTCAATATAGAAGCTGTACCATAAATTTTCATCCAGATTTTTAAAATGTGATTATTCTTGGACTGGATTTAACTTCAAATTACTATACTTTTTATGATAGATTATGTTAGTTATTTAAACTATAAATGTACTTGAAGACAATATGAAAAATTTTAAAATGGTTTATTGTCGAGGGGAGTATATGCTTTATGATAGAATATGATAGTTCTTTTAAACAATATATTTTAGTGAAACAATGTGAAATTTTTTAAAGTGGTTTTTTTTTTTCGGTTTGCACCACCAGTTTAATCTGGTTCGGGGGTCAATTCTAGCATCAAGTGGTTCCAGCTCCCTTCCGATCGCAGTTGCGGGGGATCGAACCGCGGTCCTCCCTACCAAGTCCAGCGTCAATCACCACTGGATCAACTAACGATTGTTTTATAGTTACAAAAAGACGATGTATCATTTTCAAACAAGTGGAAATTATTGGCGTTGTTTGAACAAAAATGTTAAAAAGTCTTATATTTCAATATACATAAACTCTAGTATTTCGTTACCAGATATGTCAGTCGGAAACACTATAAGCTATTAAAAAATTATTTTATCTTACGCTCTTATACCAGAGTGTTGTGAGATGTATTTAGATATTTGTTTTATAGAGCGTAAGTGTATTGAGGCTCATGGGATGTTTGAAAGAATAACATGTTTTTATAAAAAATTTCAAATAAAATTATTATTTGGTTTTTATTAGACAATTACCGTGGTTTTTCTTATTTTAGAATTTCATGAGATATTCATATGTTGTGATAGTGTTCTTTATTTTCTGCATTAATGTTGTTGTAGTATTTTGGTTATATACTTATATAGAGGTCTTTGATTAAAGTGTTTTGTGTGCCATTTGAAACTAGACTTAATCACATTTGAAATAAAAAATAGGGTTAATACACATTTTGGACCCTGCCATTTGAGGCGAATTCGAAAAAGGACCCTGTAAAATAAAAAACACAGATTCCGTCCCAGCCATTTGAAAATTCTTTCAATTTAGACCCTGACGCTGCTGCCTGCTTTGTTGGCTTTTTATATATTTTATATTTTTATTTTAATTACACGCGTGGCTTATTTATTATTATTTTATTGTTGTGGTTTAGATTGTTAAATTTCAAAAATTAAAAATTTTGCTTCCAAGGAGTATTAAACCCACGTCATTTTGCTTGCATAAAAGTCCCTTTACCACTATGCCACTATGCCACTATACTTTTATTGTTTATGTTTTGTAGCATATATATATATATATATATATATATATATATAACATAAACTAAACTAAATTAAATTTAGATGCATGTTAAAATATTTATGATTTGTTTATTTATTTAATATTTAATATTTAATATAAACTAATCTAAAATTTATTTAACTACAGCATTTCAAACGTTTTAATAAACTAAATTTTATTTTAATATTTTATTTATAAATGAATATTAATGTTTTAATAAATTAAACTAAATTAATATTAACATTTGATTTACGTATATATTTTTAATTAAACTAAACTATTTTTTTTTTATGTTTTAACTAAATTAATATTAATAAAAAAAAACCCAAATTAATATTAACATTTTAACTAAATTATAATAAACTAATATTAACGTATTTTGATGAAATAAAATGAAATAACTATTTAATTTACGTATATATTTTTATTTTCAATTTACGTATATACTTAATGTTAAGATAATTATTTAATTTTAATTTACGTATATATTTTTATTTTCAATTTATTATTAATTACTAATATTAAAACTACTATTTTAATTAAAAATATTTTAATTTTCAGTTTAATATTAATAACTAATATTAAAAACTGCTATTTTAATTAAAAATATTTTTAGTTTCAGTTTATTATTAATTTCTAATATTAAAAATGACTATTTGAATTAAAATTAATATTTTAATTAAATTATTAACATTAATATTAATATAAGGATGATAAAATTAATATTTTAGTTAACATTAATTATGTATAATATAAATACTTTAATATAAGTATGTTAAAATAAATATTTTAATAACTATAAGTATTTGATGCATACCATAAGTATGTTAAATTAAAATAAGTATTTGATGTATATTATAAGTAAGTTAAAAATTAAATTAAATAGTAACCTGAAAGTAAACTAAAAGCATTTGATGCAAATATATATACAGAAGAAACAACTTACCTAGTGGTAAAGGGACTTTCATATAACCAAAAGGACATAGGTTCAACACTCCTTGGAAGCAAAATAATAATAAATAAGACACGCGTGTAATTAAAATAAAAAGATAAAATATATAAAAAACCAACAAAGCAACTACGTCACATTAAAAGAATAAAAATTAAATAAAAAAGTCAACAAAGCAGCATCAGGGTACAAAATGAAACAATTTTCAAATGGCAGCAGCGTCAGTGTCTAAATTGAAAGAATCTTCAAATGTCATGGACAGAATCTGTGTTTTTTTGTTACAAGGTCCTTTTTCGAATTCGCCCCAATTGACAGGGTCCAAAATATGTATTAACCCTAAAAAATATTTTCACTAAATTTATGTTAGAGAAAAATCGAGTTACAAGTTTTTGTCGTTCTATTTTTATTTATATTTTTTTTGTCTTGTTTTTCAAAACTTTACTAATTCGAGACTTTTCTTGTAAATTAAAAGTATGATATTATATGTTTAGTCATAAATTCATATTTTACTAACCATTATTTGAAGAAACAAGGTGTATAGATCCGACTTCCAACAATGAAGTAATAGGATAGAAAGATGAACACATAGGAGCAACAAATCGCCTTCAACATTGTAATGAAAATTCAAAAGAGATAGGCAATCTTATTGATTCATTAGAATTCGAGCATCTCGACTCACATATGAGGTAGGATAGCTCATGGTCACTAATGGTATCGTCTAAGTGGCGTGTGGTGGAGGCTAGGATAACCCACAAGGAGTATTATTAGTATTTTCTCTTACCATATGAGGAACTCCTTACATGGCTTAAGGTCATAAGTTTGGATCATCGATTGGCGAACCTGATAATTAATTATGTTTTATCAAGGACAATTGAGAGGATTTTAGCTCAAAGCTCTTTATCTAAATAGTTTTTAAAGTAATACTCTAGTGCAATTTAGTACTCTTGAGGGATGAATAATCCTTAAGTGAGTGATTCACAGCCATTTTTTTTTTTCAATTTCAAAAACAAATTTATATTGTTCTTTTTTTCGCCTATGCAAAAATCCTTAGATAAGGGGCATTTTTCCAACAATGTCCCGGAGATTTTTAGTTCTTCGCATAAAAAAAATTTAAAATAGAAATTTAAAAGGTATAAAAATAAAATATAGTATAATTGTTACAAGAAATAGAAACTAATATCAACATAAGTATCCGACGAAAAAAAAAAAAACTTGACACACCTGCAAATACCTAGTCATATCGCATCATAAAATAAGAGTGATCTCGCCGAAATATGATTAGTACTTATTTTTATTTGTGTGTTGATTATCTAAATTGATAAAATGATTGGTTCATTTGGATTGTAATGAGTATAATTGTATAAACTTGGAACCTTGGATGCTCACTATTATGGATAAACAATTGTTAAAGATTGATCCATCTCTCAGTTTTGTGTATAGTCAACGGTCCATTAAACACAAGTGTCCTCTTTAGTTTTTTTAATAAAAAAATATATCTTTGAAAGACATATTGTCTATCCTTATACATCAGATAACCGGACTTCCACTTTTGCTGCTTTATGGGATTATTTTTGTTAACGTTTGAGACACTTTCAGTGAGGAGAAAATAAAGAGAAAATAAAAAAGTAAAAATTTATATTATTGAATTGTATAAATAATAATACAAACTAGGATTATTTATATACAACCCTAATTGGATTTGAGCTAACACAACTTGGATTATATTTAAATATTAAATCTAATCAAATTTAATCTAATATTTCAATACACCCCCATAATCCAAGTTGTCGAGCATACGCTAGTCATAGTCGATCTGAACTATTCCTAATTTCTTTCTCAAATTCAGGAATCTGTCGATCTTCAATTCTTTGGTGAAAATGTCGGCCAACTGTGCTTCACTTGAGCAATGTCTAACTTCAAGTTCACCTCGATTTACCTTTTCCCTCAAAAAGTGAAATCTAGCTTTGATATGCTTACTCCTTCCATGCTTCTCCAACTTCAAGTTTGGTTCGACAGGTAAGGATGTAGGATTCAAATCATCTATTTTGAATATCTTGAGTATATCTTTGACATACTTCCTTTGATGTAGCACCATACCTTGCTTCAGCATTTGAAATTCCATGCATCTATACAATATATAAAAGCAAAACATCTTTTTGGTGTAGCCTATTTTCCTTCCTCTTTTGCCCTTCAAAACTACCTAAAAGTTACACAAAGAAAAAATAACTACTCCCCCCATTTTATATTTGAATTTTATACACAATTAAAAGTAATTAGTTATTTGAAAAAAAAAAACTGATTTTAACTTCCGATTAAAAATTATATTTAAATACACATATCACAAATTTAAATACACATAATTTTAATTAAAATCAAAATTTAACAAAAGCATCATATATATTTTTATGCGTATGTATATCTATAACTATATCTATACAATATATAAAGGCAAAACATCTTTTTGGTGTAGCCTATTTTCTTTCCTCTTTTGCCCTTCAAAACTACCTAAAAGTTACACAAAGAAAAAATAACTACTCCCCCCATTTTATATTTGAATTTTATACACAATTAAAAGTAATTAGTTATTTGAAAAAAAAAACTGATTTTAACTTCCGATTAAAAATTATATTTAAATACACATATAAAAAATTTAAATACACATAATTTTAATTAAAATCAAAATTTAACAAAATCATCATATATATTTTTATGCGTATGTATATCTATAACTATATATAATAAAAATACATTATTTTAATCTGGCCCATTTTTATTCTATTTTTGCCCGTCATTTTCATTTTTGTGGTTCATTTTTTTTATTGCCAAAGAAATTAAAAATAATATTGTTAACTTCCAATGTGCAGTTATTAACTGCATGACAATATATAATAACGTCTTAACTTAGACCCTTTCAAATCAATCAATTATAAATTACAAAAATTTCTTGATTGATGTGTTAGAAATATAACTTCTATAATTTTTTTACTCTCTTCAATTTGAAATCTTTCTTTGAAATTAATGCAACCAAAAATTATTTGAAGGTGTACATTTGCATATAGAAAGAAAGGAGAATGAGGAACCATGGAAAAAAGAGATGTCCCCACTTTGGCATAGCATCTGCATCCCACTTTGGCATAGCAACTCCATCGCCTTTACAAAATGAAAAAGAAAATGAGGCATTGGATGAAAGAGAGTAAATCTTGAAGAAATTTAATAAGCCTCCCTATGTTCTCCTTCTAATTCTTCTGTTTTCTTTTTTATTACTTTATATTTTTTTAGTGGACAGAACACAAACTACCCATTTTAAAAAGATGCACACATTGATCACACCAAGTAAGATTGATTTATTAAAACATGTTTGTTTCAGTTTTATTTTTTTAATAACATTATATTTATATTTATTAGATTATTTGTTTAAATATCTTCTCTTAATTTTGAATGACTATTTTTATTGTTATCTATTTATGGTTGAATGACTATTTTTATTGTTTGAAAGAATAAAGTATGTATTTTAAATTGAATATCAATTATTTTAATGTTATTCTCTTATTAATTGTTGGTTTTTAAATCAATTATTTTAATAATTATGAATACAAAGTTTGATGTGTTGTTTTTTATTTGGAGTCCGGTTGATTTTCATATTCTATATTCTCTATGTAGTTCTCAATTTGTAAAATATAATATGTTTTAAGAAATATATAATCATATTTAATTCTATTAAATCTTTATAGTGAACAGTATAATGTTTAAATCTTTAGATTAAAATTTAAATTAAATAAAATATGTACTTTTATATTATAATCAGTTAGATAGGAAGTTAATAGTAGAAGTGTGTAAGTTATATTTATAACCCGTTAACTTAATATCTCTGTTAATGTTTATGTTTATTTGCTTGAAAAAACTGGTTGAATAAAGTCACGTTACAATGCGATTTTCTGAATTCAAACAAAATTTAATGCGTGAATATTACATATTGCAAACAATACTTAATATGTATCTGAATAAATACACCAATAATAAATGTAGTTGTATTCAATAAGTAAATTAATATGCACACATATATGTTGTCTAAAAATTATTATTTTTAATGTAAAGTACGATAAAAACCTCATATATAATATACATACGTTTATTTTTCTCTGTTGTGGTAGGAAATAAGACAATTTTCCCAGATCTGGCATTTCAAATTTCTTCGTCATCAACTCTTTGAACTTTGACAAATTCTCCAAGCTATTTCCAGTTACCAACAAGTCATCGACATATAAGCCGATGATTGTTATATCTTGTGCTACAAGATTTTGAATCGATTTGAGAAAATCAACTTCAATCAAGATATTTTTGATATCATTGGCCCAAAAATTAATAGAAAATCTAAGTAATAATCGAAATGAGAAATTAAAAAAAAAGTAAAATTGGTGGATTAATAGAGGAAACACAAAAATAGTTAAACCAAAATAGTAAGATCCTAAAAAAACTATTATCTAAGAGAATTTATAAAACCAAAATCATAAAAAAAAATGGGGGGTGTACAAAGGGTAGATAAGTTGGAGAAGACATGGAATCACTTGGGCTTTAAGCCCATCATCCATGAAAAAATGAATCTAGATAAAACAAAAACCAATATGTATTCAGTAAATAAAATAAAAAAAAGGCTAATGACCTAATCCATATACTTAGTGAAACACGGTCAAACAATGCTTCTCATTCACAGTTAACCATTTCACCTTCATCAGGTTTCATAGAACAAACAACTCAAATGAGGGTAGCAAAAAAAAAAGAACATGTCTGGAGCTCATCACCATCATCGACTTGAAGCGAACCGCTCTATCTCCGTCTTCATCGCTGTCGCCTTTTAAAAGAAGAACAACCTCGCGGGATGCTTTCTCGATTCAATCTCGTTTCAGGTTTGCAGCGTACGACTTCTTTTGACGGCGTGGTTTGTTGGTTCCATTTCAACCTCTCTTCATCTCGATCTATTCTGGTTCGATAGGTTTAGGTTTTGAAAAAAAATGGTTGAAGGTGGGTTAATGATTGCTGAGTGTTTGGAATCGATTGATGATGTTTGAGATTTGGTGAGGGCGATGAAGTGAAGTGGATGGAGGGTAGTTTGCGTGGAGAAGGTTTTGAAGATTTGTGGTGTTTTTGGTGTTGATAAAGAAGAGAAAGATTGAAGAAGAGAGGTTTTTTCGTTGTTGATGTTATGGTTGATTTTCGGTTTGTGAATGGTGAAAGGTTTGAGTTTATGGTTGAAGAATTGAAGGGTGATGGTCGTGGGCAGTGATGATTTTGTTTTGTTTTTTTTTTTTTTTGACTAAAAAGAAAGTCGAAGATTATTTACAAGAAAATAGCTTATGTGAAGAAACGGATCGGTGAAATTTCTCCGCCTTCATCCCCTCTCCTCCCTCTCTCTTTAAGTTTTTATTTTTGAATCTTGTATGTTGTGATGTATTGTCATTTTCACTCGCAGGTCTGAGGCAGCAGGTTGTTGGTTGTTTCACGGTTTTTATAGCAGGCCTGTGATGTTGTAAGGTTGTGGAGCAGTGGTTTGGCATTTTGCTGCAGGTTAATGTACGGTTGGTGCAGTGTGTTGCAGGGTTTGGTTTATTGTCTTGGTAGCAAGACATAGAGCATGGTTTTATGGCTTAGTAGTAACAAGAAATGGTAAGGTGGTGTGTGGGTTGAACGTGTTGCTTCCCTCTTAACTTGTAGTCTTTTAATTTCGTAGAAAGGCTGAGAGGTATCACTTTTGGGCTTAGAATTTTCAATGTCAAGGCTGAAAGTGGTTACTATCATTTGCAACTTGTAGGGTGCGATGTGAAGATGGCTGGCTGAGGTATAGTTACAGCGCGTCATTGTGTTGTTCCAGCTCATATTTATTATTTTTCTTCTTTTTGGCAAAATAATTGTAAACAAAATTATAATGGGCTTCATGGTCTTCTTTTCCTTGTAATTTCATGAGCTTTTTTTGCTGAATATTTGTAACTAGTTGGAATGGTTTGGTAATGTAATGGGCTTGAAAAAGAATTTGGACTTTGGTAATAATGTGCACCTCCATTTTTCATTTTTGAACCTTGCTTTAAAACCTTAGCCGTGAGAATTCTTTAGACTTGATTCTTGATTTAAAATTAACCATCATGCTCGTCCATAAGTGGAAGCGGAAATGAGAATTATTTGCTTTTTGAACTTGAAACCAAATGAATCAGGCTTTAGAAGTGAAACTTGAGCAATAAAATCGATAAATTCGTCTGAACTCGACCACTTGAATACTGATAAACCAAAATTTTCATTATGAACCAGACGAGCGAGACAACGCCTTGAAATCAGAGGATTAGGACATGAGATACAAACTGCATCGCACAAAACCCTTATTGAAAAATGAACTGGATCTCGACGATTATCAACCCTGAAACACTCGACTTTGCCACAGCCTGATATTCTGATATCCACACACATATTACTTGAACAGACACAACCCTAATTGAAGCTCCACACCCACACCACTTGAATTATGCACACCCAAACCTTGAAACTTGTATGACCATTGAACCTCAAATGAGAACCGATTTGATTCAAATCAACCTTGTGAAAACCCTGAGTTCTGACCACAAGCAAAAGCAACATGTTTTTTGGATTTTCTGAATAAAGGTTAGTGGATGGATAGTACAGATGAAATATATACAGGTAGGACAAATTTGGGGTATGACAGAAACAACACATGGATGATGCATCTAGATGATTCGGAGGCAAATCACCACTTCAATCGAAGGTGACATTACGTGAGAAGTTCAACCGAAAATGACAAACTGTGAGAAATTTGTTCTTCTTCCTTCTTCTCTTTGTATTCTTCATGTTGTTGGGGTTGTTGTATGTATGTTTACTTAGATTGTATGTTCATCTATGGATCTTTGTATAAACTCCCTTTTACAAATCTTAATCGATGTTATCTTTGACTTAATATCTATCTAAATAGATTTTGAATTGCTGTAGACATACACCTTTCAAACTCGACCTAAGATAATGATCTATTGGCTATGGGAAATGGTCTAAATATTCGCGCGTGTGTCGGATCTTAATGCTCGATGTTTTTTTGTCGCGCGTGTGTGTCGGACTTTGTGTTAGACATAACCTCTGTTTGTGAGCGATACGTGGGGGTTTTGACGAGTATTAGGGTGAGTGCAGTTGATCGTAGGTTTCTTTTCATACATGAAGGGTAGAAGGAAATACAACTCCTGATGAGTTGCTCATTTCTAAAGAATGTGTTATTTATTTGTTCTTCAGAATCTTCATATTCTTAGTGCAGAGTCTTGAAGGAGACATAACATTCAAAGGATCTTGAATCAGAGTCATAATCAGAGGCTTTAGCACAAACGTTCTTCAGAACCACTGTCTAACAACTTTCTAGATCTTGACAACTTTTTGTAACACGCTTGTTTCTCTTCAGAGTTAGAGTGTGTTGATTCCAGAATCTGATGATGTCACTCTTTAATGCTTCAGAGTCAAAACCTATTAAGCAAAACCTACACATTTGACAGAAACCATTAGTGTACAAAATTGTTCTTTAAAAATCAATGTATTGTTATCATCAAAACCAAAGGCCAGATGCAGACCCAAATCTTGGTCTAACAATCTCTCCCTTTTTTATGATGACAAAACCATGTATTTTGATGAACATTTTTTGTACGGTTTAATCACATAAAAATATCAGAGTGAGGTTTGTAAGCTCCCCTTGAATTTTATATTGTTAAAAATTATTTTTAATCTTAGAATTTCAAAGTTAGGTTTGCAAGATCCCCCTGAATTTAAGACTTAAAATACTTTTAACACATATAAACATTTTGAATCAACATGAAATAAATAACTTGCCTGTTTGGCATAATCCAGGTTGTTATAACTTTCTCTTCATATCAATAATCGATCAGAGCTTTCTGATATCTAGTATTAGAGCTTTTATGTTATGAGTGATATTAGAACAAGGTCATGAATATTAGAACTTAGTAAAAGAGATCGTTGAATGGACTTGTCCAGAGTGCGAATTTCAGAACTTGTATGCATCTGGTTTCAATACATCTGATTCAATGCTTTAGAACCTGAAAAACTTGGTTTAAATGATGAAATTTTCAAAGTTCTCAGAAAATTACCCAGTTAAGCCGTTAGAAACATTTTTGGGTTTTCATAATGGGAATTAGATACATCAAAATCATTAACACTCATTCTCCCCCTTTGTCATCATTCAAAAAGAAATAACAAGACAAAGTAAATAAACCAAACAAAATATGATTTCATTAATCAAAAGATGGGCGAGTACAGAAGAAAAGAGGAGAACATAACAAAGATAACATAAAGTTATTATAAAAAGTAAGGTTCAGAGGATTTAGGAAGTATCTATAGAATCTCTACAAGCAACCCTTCAATCTTTGACGTCCTTTCCTTTACTTCTGAGTTCTCTACAGCCAAAAAATTCAACTTTTTCACAACGAAATCCTCACAACTCAAAGGCTCATTGGTTCCAAAAACACTTGCAGCTTCAATAAAGGTCTCATCAGGAACCAGAGAAGTATGGATTGGGGGCGGAGGAGGAATCACTTCTAGAGCCGAGATCAGAAGAGTGGCTGAAACCTTCTGAAGTAGATGTTCAACTATACCAAAGAGTCTGGCATTGAAGCTCCTCTTAGCTTCCTTCAGCCAGGTAACCTCCAACTCTTCAGAGTTGACTGCAATCCATCTTCTGAACGCTTCAGTTAGTCCACACACATCAGAGAAGATTGCATTACCTCTACAAGCTTCAATGAGAGTTGTGAATCTGCCAGAAGCACCCTCTTAAAACTGAGAAAATAATTCATCCAAGGGAGTAGGATGGATGTTTATTTTTGAGGGTGTTTGCTTGTAGAAGGGGTGATAGGGCATGTCTGGGTAGACAATGAGCTCAGTTTTTACTCATCATCAGAAATGGTGGTTGGTTGAAGAATGTGGGTGTCTGAATGAGATGTGTCTGGTGGTGGTGGTGGAATAGTTTGGGATTGGAGGTGAGAAATACCAAGTTGGGATAGTTCATATCTTTGAGATTAGTTTAAGAGAAAAGGTGGAAAAGACAAAAGGTCAACAACAAATTAGGGTATAATGATTGAAATTTGTAGTTAAGAAGTGGTTTGGGGAGCAAACGGAACAATAGGTTCCAAAAAAAAATGGAATAGAATAAGTTATAGTGGATGTGGGGATGGATGAACTATTAACATCATTAAGTTGAGGAGAAACAGAAGTGTCGATAAAACTAGTTACAACAATAGTAGTAGGGGTTACTTCAGAAGTACCTACTATTATAGTAGAAATAGTAGGAGCAACAGATGTTGCTTCAGAAGATGTCACCAGAGTTCTCTTTGAATACTTAGATCTTTTTGAGCAAACTTCCTGATCTCCTTGATGGCTTTTCCTATTCTTATTTTTCTTTCTTATCTCCTTGATAGCTTTTGGTGTCGAAGGAGCAGAAGGAGCAACATCAGAGTCATTGTTGGCCTTTCTATATTCATAGCTCGCCGACTCTGGGTGGGAGAAGATAGGAAAATCTACTAGTGGAATCCTTCTTCTGAGAATATCTTCCTTGGGGATCTCAACAATTGGACTAAATAAAGCGGGAATCATTCCCATATTTTTCAGAGTCCCGACGTTGAGAAAACTCCCAACAGTAGATACCATCCCTTGAGCTTTTTCATCATCTATTAAAGAGTCTATCAGGCGACTCTCCATCATAATATATGAAATAATTCTGCTACATGGAATCCATGATTTCATCTTTCTGCTTCCATTCCTATAATCCTTTATAAAATCTCTTAAGAACCGGAAGATAAAGTGAGGCGGGTTTATTTTCCTCTCAGACGCAATATAGTGAAACTTATATTGCTGATCCATAATGATGTAGCCAGAAGAACTGTTTGGCCTCCTGGGATTAAAACAACTGAGAATGATGCTTGCCCAAATCCTTAGAATAGGATGAAGGTTTTTGACTTTGTTGGCTTTTCCTCCAGTGAGAGAAATAGCTTTGGTTACCTCATCAGTATCGGATCTCCTATCCAACATCTGTTCACATTTGGTTCCATTACCATCATGACCAAATGAGTTTGGCTATAATATTTTCAGTGATGACAATCTTTTTACCAAAAACAAAGGACACTATTTGAGAATGAGAGGTCTTGGCATGAACTCAAAAATTCCTTACAAGAAATGGAAAAACTGGACCATGAAGATGGTCAAAATACTAGTCCCATCCTTGAGCATGAACAATAGGAAGAAAATCAAAACCATGAGCCTTCATTCTTTCAAAATCAATGATGAGTTCGCAGAGAACTTCTAAGTCTTCTATAGGTGTGGAGAGAGTGACTACAAAAGTATCGTATGCATCTTCAATGTATAAAAACAAGTTAGGATGCACAGTTGATGGTGTCTTGTGAGTTCAAAGAAGGTGTGGAATGTACTCGGGAGGTTGATACACGACAACTTTACGAACAACTTTTTTGAAATTAGCTTCATATCGTTGTTCACTTGAGAGGTAATGTTGCGAATATTGTTGTGCTTGTTGTTGTGGTTGTTGCTGTTGAGATTATTGAGAAGATGATGAAACCATTGATGTAGAGAAAAGGTTTTAGGGTTTGAGAGCCTTTCAGTTTG
Source organism: Lathyrus tuberosus (assembly GCA_022829125.1). Classification (NCBI taxonomy): domain Eukaryota; kingdom Viridiplantae; phylum Streptophyta; class Magnoliopsida; order Fabales; family Fabaceae; genus Lathyrus; species Lathyrus tuberosus. The sequence goes on from JALAZF010000790.1 coordinate 566,055, forward strand.
AAAACATGACAGTATGGGGAGTGAAGAGTAACGTAAGTGTGTGAAGTGAGTTGAGTGGGTTTAAATAGATAATTTTGTAATCATGAAAAAAATAAGCAATAATGAAAATTAAAAGCAATTAAGGTCAATTAACACAAAATCTGAGAAAAGGGAGTATGGCAAAAAGATTTAACCTAATCCCAAAAATCATGATTATACCCAATGTGTCACACAGTCATTAAAAACCAATCCAGTTTTCTAAGTCAATTGTCTTTAAAATTGTTATGTTTTCCAAAACCGATTGACAACTATTTAATGTGAAAACTGTTCATTATCCAGAAAGCAGATTTTGTTTAACCAAACAAATTTCAACTAGATACCTCTAAACTTATGAAACCTTCTGAATTCAGAAGACTCATACGTTTAGAACCAAAACTGATCTTAGAGTCTCATTTTTCCATTCGGAGAGATTGACATTCTGAGATAATCATCAGATTCATTCTGGACATAAGTCTATTTTCAAAATTTTCAGAATGAAAACGAATCTATCTTCATCAAGGGGTTTTGTAAAGATATCAGCCCATTGATAGTCTGTATTAATAAATTTTAAATCTAAAATACTCTTCTGGACATAGTCACATATAAAGTGATGTTTTATCTCAATATGTTTAGCTCTAGAATGCAAAATATGGTTCTTAGATAAACAAATAGCAGAAGTATTATCAAAGAGTATAGGAATGTTACTCTCATATATCTGGAAATCTTCTAACTGACTTTTCATCCAGAGCATCCGAGTGTTTCATCTAGAGGCTGCAATGTATTCAGCTTCTATAGTTTATAGTACTATTGTTGATTGCCTTTTGCTGGACCATGAGATCAGATCATCTCCCAGAATCAGACAGCTTCTAGAAGTGATTTTTCTCTCAAGTCTATCTCCATCATAGTCTGCATCACAGTAACCTACTAGCTTGTAATCTTTAGATTTTCTTTTACACAAGCTAAGGTTAATAGTACCTTTCAGATACCCGAAGATCCTCTTAACAAACGTTAAGTGGGATTCTCTAGGATTTGATTGGAAATGAGTACACAAGCATACACTAAACAAATTGTCAGGTCTAGAAGAAGTTAGGTAATAGAAGAGAGCCAATCATACCTCTGTATAGCTTCTGATCTACCTTACCACTTACCTCATCCTTCTCAAGGATACATTTAAGATGCATTAGAGTCTCAGACATCTTGCATTATGACATGTCAAACTTTGTCAGAAGTTTTTTGGTGTACTTTCTCTGATTGATGTACGTTCCTTCTGGACTCTGATTAATCTGAATCCCCCGAAAGAACTTGAGTTCTCCCATCAAACTCATCTCAAACTCTACTGGCATATACTTAGAAAAATCCTTGCAAAAAGTAGCATTAGCAGAACCAAATATAATATCATCAACGTAAATCTGTACAACAAGAATATCATTTTTGAATGTCATAAAGAAAAGAGTTGTATCTACCTTCCCTGTGGAGAAATCATTTTCAAGAAGAAAATTGCTCAGTCTTTCATACCACGCTCTGGGAGCTTGTTTAAGACCATACAATGATTTCTTAAGCTTGAAAACAATATATGGGTTTTTAGAGTTTTCAAAGCCAGGGGGTTGATGTACATGAAGGTGATAAAATTACACAAGAATGGGGGGTTAAATACTATTCTCCGTTTTTGCTTTGCTTCTAAACAGAGTTCAAATTCTAAACTAAGTTCAAATTTTGATTATAAGTTGCAGCAGAATAATAACAGAAGCAAATAAATAACAACAAAACACACAACAATTTATCCTGGTTCCTCCCAAACTGAGAGTAGTCCAGTCCCCTTGTAGCACAAGATATTTTCCACTATAATCAAATCATGATTACAATTGCTTATGCCCTCGAGCATAAGAATTTTATGCTCAGACCCTCAGCTTGAGACTTCCTGCTTAAACCCCTTAGATTCAAGACTTCTTGCTTAAATTCAACGAATTCAAGACTTACTGCTTAAACCCCTTAGATTCAAGACTTCCTGCTTAAATCCCACAGATTCAAGACTTCCTGCTTAGAACCTCAGCCTAAGACTTCCTGCTTAAACCCCCCAGGTTCAAGACTTCCTGCTTAAACCCATAGATTGAAGAATTCTTGCTTAGATTCCACGAATCCAAGACTTCCTTGCTTAAACCCCCCAGGTTCAAGACTTCTGCTCATACCCTCAAGTACAAGACTTCCCTGCTCAGATTCCACGAATCCAAGACTTCTGCTAAGACCTTCAGTACAACACTTTCCTGCTTAATCAACAACTAATAAAGACTTAAATACTCAAACACATAGCAAAAGACTTACTTGGCTCAAGCTCACAGTAAGAGACTTTGACGCTCAAGCACATAGCAACACACTTTCTTTCTAAACTACTAAACAAAATATGTTTAGTAGAATAGACAAAAAGGTGTACTTGATACAATCAGAGGTACAAGGTAATAACCATAACAAAGATCACAGTTCTTAAGATTTCTAAGATATTCAATGTTTAAGAAATGTTAAGGCTTTGTACAATTTACAACAAATAACGGAATTTTTGCTTACTCGATTGTGTTGCCATTGTTGATCTTGTTATTCTTCCATTCTGATAAAAGCGTGAACCGCTTATTTCTTCTTGGCTCTCTTTCTTTATTTTCCTTGTTGTTTATTCCAGATTTAATCTTCAGCTACTAATATAGCAGCTGCAGAATGATATCCGTTGGAAGAGATAATTTGTACAAGTGTCTTTATTACTCTATAGTACAAGAGACGTTGAAGATAGATACACAAAAAGATCTTTATCCATTGTGTAACACGTTTAACCGCAGTGTCTTCCTTGTGATCTTGTACTATAGACATTTTGAGAGTGGATATCCGTAAAGTATGTCAACTCTTCTTGAGCCATGTGAGCACAAACTCTAGCTGACAAACTGATTTGACATTGTAGTTTTCTTTCTGTCATACGGATAACTTAACTTTGTCACTGGTTATGAATGATCACCAGAAGATGATACATTCAATAAGTGTAGATATAATATATTGCTCTTCTAATGCTGATACCTTCAGTTTCAGAGTCTACGCCAACCTATATTATCAGACTTTACTTAGAGAACGTTCTTCAGTTCTGAACCACCAGAAACCAATAATTGAGCTTCTCTCAAATGCATCCTTTTATCAGATTATGAATATATTCTTCTTTAGCTTTGAAACCTGCATACTTAGAACACACATTAGATAACACCATTGTTATTTCAATATTTTTGTTATCATCAAAACCTTAAGGAATACTTGTCATGAACAAATCTTGTTCTAAGCATCTCCCCCTTTTTCATTATGACAAACCTAAGTATTTAAGAACAATGTTAGGCTATTTTAATTTACTCAGAAACATCAGAATCTGAGGTTTGTAAGATCCCCCTGAGTCTAATAGTCCAAAGGTTGATTTTTGTAAGCTCCCCCTAAAATCTATATTCAAGAAAACTAAAATATATCTCTCGGGAAAAACAAATAACCGAGATAACAAAATTTTAAAATAATAATAAATGAACAACATTTAAAATCAGAACGGGTTCAGATTCTCATTAAATGCTTCTATACCTTCATCCCCCTTTTGTCACATCAAAAAGAAAACATATTTAAAAAGAGAAGAAAATGAAAAAGAAATACTTTCATAAATACAAAGCAGACCATCATTACTTGATCAGTTCCCAATAAAGAGAAAATGATTCAAGTAACAGAGAGCATTAAAAGAATGTACAATGCATCCTTAATAATTATTGGTCGTAACACTTCCAAGATCAAGAAAAAGACTTTTATTCCATCATTTAGGTTACCCAGACTCTACTATAAAAGAAACCGAAGCATAAGTCTTTTTCATAAACGTCCTTCAAAGGAACATGGAAGAAACATTTGAGAGTGCTAACATCTCTACCACAACAAATATTTCAGAGGATACTATGAGTCTGGAGACTCAAAGTGCACAAAAACCAGCAGATTCTGAAGCTCCTGAAATTGGTTCTTCGTCCACAGTACTGAAACCTTCTGAGGCAGGTTCATCATTAGTTGTAATGAAACCTTCTGAAGCAGGTTCATCAACAATTGCTTTAAAGCCTAAGAAGAAGTCAATGAAGAAGAAGAACAGGTCTAGAGATAGGATGGCATTTCAGATTGTTATCTCCTCCTATGAGGATGAAGATGAGCCAGACTACACTTGGGAAATTCATATGAGTCTTAGGGATTTAGAAGAATTAGATTAATGTAATCTTAATGTCTTCATCTCTTTTTGTAATCCTCCTATGATTAATGAAATTTTATTTTGACCATTATTAATTTTGAAGTACATTCCTTTTACTTTCTTTTGATTTTCTGACATATGCAAGAAAGGAGTCAGAAAGAAAATAAAATAAAAAAACAAATAGTAAATAGTTGTTAAATAACATTTACAATTGTTCAAGAGATTCTTTATTAGGGGATACTAGATATCATTTCCCAAGACTCAAAAGTTAAAAGATTGATTAGACTAATCAATATTAAAACAATAAAGACTCAAGGTAACCGAGGAATAGGCTCTATAAAACATTTAGCAGACTACCTCTCTAAATCACTTAATCTTTAGAACACAAAGATGTATAAGCAGAAACAAATCTAGGTTCCAAAGAGATACTTTAGAAAAACAACACTACTAAGAGCAACAACTCAAGCAAATGAGAAGAAAGTAGCAATTGAAGAGTCTTCAAGCAAGCAGATTTCTTTAGAGGAACAATCAACAACAACATCCTTTGTTGAGACACATAGAAGGAGAAGAACTTCTAACTCACAACACTGAAATATTCAGAGAAAGGAGGTTGTTGAGTTTGTAAAGAAAGATTGGGAGAATTATTTGAATAGTCTAGATATTTCAAATGTGCCTAGGGAATTCCTTAGAAAAGATCCAAATGTCTAGAAAGTCTTAAAAAATGTAATCACTTCCAATCTTTCAATGAGAATGTTGCTAAATTTTTTTTGGGTTTTAATCCTAATTTTTATTCTCTTAACAACATAAGAAATGTACGTAAGAGTTAAGACCACACAAGAACATAAACAATTTCTATTGAAACAAAAAGATTGTTTAATACAAGGTGATAACAGTTACAAGGCATATGATTGCAGATGATAAACTTTAGAACCTCTCATAGACAACTTGAAGCTTATCTCTCCAAATTTTAGAAGAATCATCCTTTGATGTTATGACAACTCCTTTTTGGATCAAAAGTTCAGAAAGAACTCGTCCATGAGGAATGAAGGGTGTCTTTCCCTTGTGAAAGGATGAAAGAATCCTTTTCAGATGGTCAAACATAACTTGAGGAAGATCAATCTGTATGTCTGAATTGAGAAGAAGTAACAAATATTTTTCAATAGAATTCACAAGGTCTAGATCCTTGTCCTTAGGTAGCAAGTTTGAGTTCAGAATCTAGTTCTAAACAATTGCATCAGGACAAAATAGTTTGAGACCTGAGAAAGGTCCAATGGATCTACAAAAGTACGCCAAGTAGGAAGATAGCATTCCCAAACAAGAGTACCTGAAATTTCTCCAATCTCCTTACAGTTGATCACATTAGCAATTGATTTAGAGGTTACTATTATAGAAGGACCATAAACTTTTGAAAGGATATCATACTCAGAATTTAGCTCAACCACGGATGCATTATAACAAAATTCTTTGACAAGATTTGGATAACTAAAACCACAGAGTATCTCAAACTGTCAATTCCAATCTTGTTTAGAAAGAGTCTTCCAGAAGTTAAAACCTAGCTTAAACAACTTTTCAAAATTCACAAACTTTTCATTGATGAAAACTAGTTAATTCGGTGAAGAATTAACTAGAGAATTCATCTCAGGTTTGGTTTGATCAACAAAAAAAAAAATATAAAGAAAAGATTTGAACAAGATTCTGACCACAGAGGAATAAGAATCTTGTCATAGGGATAAAAAAGGTGAAAAGAAATTATGTTTCACAAAGACAAGGGATAGAACCATAGATGTAGAAAACAAGAAAACATCATTACCCAAAGGTTCTTACTCAGCAAACTTTTGAACACACTAGATGATTTTCAACTTTATGGAGTTTAAGTAAGACAAAGATTTTAAAAGAATATTTTTTTACTTAAACCGCTTATCAAAAGTAATGATTCCTTTCCTGAATCTCATAGACTGACAATTTTCAGAAGCTATCTGTCATCAGAGTCTATTAGGATTAAATTTGAGTAAGACATCTACTGTTAGTCATCAGTCTTTGATATTCCATTCAGAGTTAAGCATTTCCTCTTAAAACTGGAGATTAGTTTTTCAAATAGATGTGCTTGATTCATGAATGTTGTGTTGGTTTCCCTGACTACTGAATTGCAGCAGTACTATCACAAAAGGTGAGAATACTGTTTTCATAAATATGATCATTTTCTAGTAAATGGCTTATTTTGTATAGTCAAGTACAACATAGTTTCTTTTTAAAGATTTCTGAAGATTCTTTTGTATTCAGATAAAAGAATTTCTCAAGAAGTTTGCAAAGTGAAGAACAAAACATACCTTTTTTTTTTAGTTTTTCTTTGTCAGGCTTCGAGCGAGTATTCTGATTTGACCATGGAATCTGAATCTTGACTTCAAGTGGATTTTGAGTCAATGAAACTTATACCAAAGATCATAGCTCTTAAGATTTCCAAGATATTAAATGTTTAAGAAATCTTAAGGCTTTGTACAATTTACAACACATAACATAATTTCTACATACTCAATTGTGTTGCCATTGTTGATCTTGTTATTCTTCCATTCTGATAGAAGCGTCAACCACTTGTTTCTTCTTAGACCTCTTTATTTACTTTCCTTGTTGTTGATTCCAGATTGAATCTTCAGCTACTTACATAACAGTTGCAGAATGATAGCCGTTGGAAGAGATAACTTGTACAAGTGTCTTTTTACTTCATAGTACAAGAGACGTTGAAGATAGACACCCAAAAAAATCTTTATCCATTGTGAAACACATTTAACAATAACATCTTCCTTGTGATTATGCACTATAGATTCGTTGAGAGTGGATATCCGTAAAGCATGTCAAATCTTCTTGAACCATGTGAGCACAAACTCTAGCTGAAAAATTGAGTTGACATTGTAGCTTGCTTTATGTAGTACGAATAACTTAGCTTTGTCACTGGTTAGAAATGATCACCAGAAGCTGATACATTCAATAAGTGTAGATATAATATATTGTTCTTCTGATGCTGATACCTTTAGTTTCAGAGTCTACGCCAACCTATATTACCAGACTTCACTTAAAGAATGTTCTTCAGTTCTGAACCACCAGAAGCCAATAACTCAGCTTCTCTCAAATGCGTCCTTTTATCAGGTTCTGAATAGGTTCTTCTTAAGCTTTGTAAATTGCAAACTTAGAACACACATTAGATAACACCATTGTTCTTTCAATACTTTTTCCATCATTAAAACCTTAAGGAATACTTATCATGAACAAATCTTGTTCTAGCAGTACATATACTTCTCCAGTAATATAACAATTCAGAAATGCACTCTTAACATCCACCTGATATAAGATGCTGTTATGATTAACAGTAAAGGAAATTAATAGATGAATAGACTCTAACCTGAAAAATGGTGCAAAGGTTTTAGTATAGTCGATCCTTTCTTGCTAGCTATAACCTTTTGCAACCAGTCGAGCCTTATTTCTTACTACCTCTCCTTGTACATTAAGCTTATTTATGAAGACGCACTTAGTTCTAATGACATGAGTTCCTTTGGGTCTTGGAACTAGATCCCATACATCATTTCTGGAGAATTGATTGAGTTCCTCTTGCATAGCCAAAATACATTATGAATCTTGAAGCGCTTCATCAATTGATGTAGGATCTATCAGAGACACCAAACCCTGAAGGGTTTCTTCAGAGGGCTTGAAAAAGGATCTGGTTCTGACAGGTTCAGTCTTATCTCATAGAATTATTTCTTCAGAGTGTGAAGATATTTGTTTGCGCCTTCTCAGAGGTGTAGGGGCTTTAACTGCTTCTAGTTGAGGAGCTTCAGAGTCTTTGGTCTCAGACTATTTTGCTTCTGGAATCTTTTCTTTAGAACCTGAATAAGTGATCTCCAAATCTACAAATTTCGCAACTAGATTTTACTTCTCAGAGTTAAGCTTATCATCGAATCTGACATGGATGGATTCTTCAATAATCTGTGTCTCAGTGTTATATACTCTATATAGCCTTTTGAGCGTTCAGAGTATCCTAACATGATGTACTTTTGTGCCTTAGAATTAAACTTGACAAGATTCTCTTTAGTGTTTAATATAAAACAAGAGAATCCAAATGGGTGAAAATAAGAAATATTGGGTTTTTGGCTCTTACACAATTCATAAGAAGTCTTACCCAGAATAGGTCTTATAGAGATCCTGTTCTGAATATAACATATTGTATTAACCGCTTCTGCCCAAAAGAGCTTGGCCATATTAGTCTCATTGATCATGGTCCTTGCCATTTCCTGCAAAGTCCTATTCTTCCTCTCTACAACTCCATTCTGTTGTGGAGTTATAGGGCAGGAGAAATCATGGGAAATTCCATTCTCATCAAAGAGTTTCTTAAAATCTTTGTTTTCAAATTCACCACCATGATCACTTCTGACTTTTACAATTTTGAGGATCCTTCTCATTTTGTACTTGGGAGCAGAAAGTAGAACACAGAATGTGACTCATCCTTATGTCAGAGAAATTTCACCCATGTTCATCTACTGTAGTCATCAACAATGACTAGTCCATACTTCTTACCATTGACGGAGGAAGTTTTCACTGGTCCAAACAAGTCAATTTGAAGAAGCTCCAATGGTCTGGAGGTTGAAACAACATTCTTAGCTTTGAAAGAAGTCTTAGAAAACTTGCCTTTCTGGCATGCTTCACAAAGATCATCTGAAGAAAACTTCAGATTTGGCAGGCCTTTGACTAAATTGAGCTTGTTAAGATGAGAAATCATCCTCATGCTAACATGACTTAATCTTCTATGCCATGTCCATTGCTCTTCATTAACAGACATAAGACATTTCACATTCTGTTTCTTAAAATCAGAAAGTTTTATCTTATAGATGTTGTTCTTCCTCTTTCCATTGAAAAGAACTTACCCATCCTTTTGATTGACAACTTTACAGGACATTTGATTGAAAATAATGTCATAACCGTTGTCACTTAATTGACTTATGGACAAAAGGTTATGCATTAATCCTTCAACAAGAAGAACATTAGTAATGGAATGAAGATTATCGTTACCTACAGTTCCAGAGCCAATGATCTTCCCTTTCTGATCACCTCCGAAACCAACGAAGCCTCTAGGCTTAAGTTCCGGGTCTTGGAACATATGCCTTCTTCCCATCATGTGTCGCAAGCATCCGGAGTCCAGGTACCATAACTGGTGTCTTAACTCCATGTTAAGGATATTTTCAACATAAATTATTTCATCCTTAGGTACCCACATCTTTTGGTTCCTTTTGGGTTAATCTTCCCAGATTTTTTTTACAACTTTGGGTTTTTTTGCAGTATATCTATACACGAATGCAAGATTAGAACGAGCATGAGTTTTTGTTTTAGCCTTAGATTTTGCAATAGATTTACCTTTAGGCCTAACATCAATTTGTTTCCCAGAAGGAAAAAATGATATTCAAAAGTATTAGGCTTATCATCTTTTTCAAAATCATAGCCAATACCCCTTGTTTGGTTCCTGTTGAAGCATAAATCATGGAAGCCATTAAGATTCTATTTAGGCTTCTAGCAAGAAACTTATGGAAATATTTATCATACTTCTATATGATATCACAAGAACATGTAGAGACTTTAGAAATGATTTTCTGGTCAGGTTTAAGACTCTTGCTTGAAGGCACAAAGTTGTTTTTCAAAATAAGATTTCCTTCACTAAAACTTGAAAAATCTTTCTGAAGTTTATAGTAAGCTTCTGATTCAGATACATGAATCTTCTTCATATCCATATGTTTGTTCATAAGGTTCTGATATTTTTCCAAAATTTCAGATAATTTGGATTCAAGCTCAGAACGAGAAAGTTCAAAAAATACCTCTGCATAATCAGACTCATATTCTGATTGACTTGTTTCTGTAGAAGCTTTTGTGAATTCCATTAGAGCTACATTCGCTTGCTCTTCTTCCGAGTCATTTTCAAAAGATTCTGAATCGTCGCATGTAGACATAAGACCCTTCTTCTTACCACGAAAGTCTTTCTTCTTGGGTCTGTCATTCTTCAGCTTGGGGCAATCATTCTTATAATGACCTTGCTCCTTGCATTCATAGAAAATGACTTCTTTATTGACTCCAACTTTCTTGATTCCAGAAGTAGACTCAGAATGACCACCTGTCCTTCTTTGTCCTCTGAACTTGCCTTGCCTTTTATTCTAGAGTTGATTCACGCGTCTGGAAAGGAGAAACAATTAATCTTATTCTTCTGATTCTTCTTCAAACTCTTCATCGGTATCAGCTTGAAGAGCTTTATTTTTCTCAGATCTTTCTGAAGACATCAGAGAAACATACTTTCTCTTTCTCTTGAGCTCATCTTCTTCGAGCTTAATCTCACGGCTTCTCAAAGAACTAACCAATTCTTCAAGGGAGGTGTTGTTGAGGTCCTTTGAGAACTTTAGAGCAGTTACCATTAATCTCCAGCACTTAGGTAGACTTCTGATGATCTTTTTAACATGATCAGTAGTAGAATACCCTTTGTTAAGAACCTTAAGCCCTGCGACAAGGGTTTGAAACCTGGAGAACATGTTCTCAAAATTTTCATCGTCCTCCATCTCGAGAACTTCATATTTTTGAATCAAGGCAAGAGCCTCGTTTTCTTTGACTTGTATGTTCCCTTCACGCATCATCCACAGAGAATCAAATTTAGATTTGGCACTATCTCTGTTGGTGATCTTCTCATACTCAGTGTATGAAATGGCATTTAGTAAGATGGTTCTTGCTTTGTGATGATTCTTATAATCCTTTTTCTCTTGATGCGTAATTACTCTTCTTTTGTTTATGTTGCCACTTGCATCTACTGGGTGTACGTAGCCATCGACTACCACATCCCATAGATCTACATCGTGGCCTAGAAAGATGCTTTCTATTCTATCCTTCCAACAGTCAAATTTATCTCCATAAAAAACTAGAGGTTTAGCATTGTAGTGATCTATGTCATTTGTTTGAACAATTACAGGTGGGACACCGACCATTGTGTTTCACATTGGATCTTTATCTGACATTGTTAGGTGTTTGATAATCTTATAAAGACCAGAACCAGAGCTTTGATACCAATTGAAGGTGGCAAGAAACACAAGAAATGGGTTTCTAAAAAAATAATTATTTTTCAAAACCTAAGGGATATGGGATAACCCAATTTTGTTCAAACAGGGAAACACTATGATGTTCCTCAATTTTGATCACAAAGAACGTGATTATGTCAAGTATGGAGATAAAAACCGAGGTAAGATCTTATGAGAAGGTATTGTGGGAAATCCCTCCACAATCACCATAAATGGAGTTCTTTTAGTCAAAAGGATTAAATACAAGATCTTGAGTTTTAATAAATTATGTGAAAAAGGGCATTTGATAGTTTTTGATGCCTTAATTTTCTTAATTGAGCATAAAACTGGTAGGTATTTAGTGTTTAAGGGTTCTAGAGTTAATACCATTTATATGCTTAGCTTAGATGATGTATAAAATAGTGGTACCAAATGTCTAGTCACCCGAGTGAAGACTCCTTGTTGTGAAATATGTGTTTGATCCAAGTTCACTTTGATTTGATTAATAAGATAGTTTCTAAGGAATTTGTTAGCGGCCTACCATAAATTAAGTTTTCGAAAGAAAATCTATGTGATGGCTGGAAAGTGGGAAATAAAACGAGAGTTTCATTTAAACTAAACAATTTGTTTCTACAAATAAACCTCTTGAGCTTCTCCATCTATATATCTTTGGCCTCTAAAGTAATACCCACAACTTCTCACGTCCACTCACTCGACAAAAAAATGTTGTCGTAGAATGTAAAAATTGTGTTTTAGAAGAATTAACACATACTATGATAAGTGAGATGGATCTACCTTAATATTTTTGAATGAATGCAGTTAACACCGCATGCGACATTTTAAACAGGGTAGTCGTTAGAGCTATCCTAGAGAAGATACCATTTGAGTTACTTAAACGTAGAAAGCCAAATATTTCATATTTTTGCGTTTATGACTACAAATGCTTTATTTTAAACAATAGTAAAGACAAACTAGGTCAGTTTGATTCTAAAGTTGATAAAGGAATATTTCTAAGGAATTCCTCATCTAGTAAAGTATATAGGGTGTTGAACAATATAAGATCTATTGTTGAAGAGTTTGTGCATGTAGCTTTTGATAAAACTAGACCCCAAGAGACGGGGAAAGGTAGTTCTAGTTTTGATGTTTTAGGTGTGTTACAAAAGATTTTGTAAAGGATAACAATTCAAAAGTGGATCCTTATAAAAGTGATAACATTAAACATAAAAAATATGAAAGCGAACAAGAGGGTGATAAACAAGATACCTTTACAAAGTTACCTCAAGATTTGATTGTTGCGAAAGACCATCTGTTGGACAACATTCTGGGAGACATTAAAAAGGCGTAAGTACTTGTTCCTAGGTTAAACCAAAAGACGTAATTGTTTCCTTGAACGGTGAAGGTTGACTCCCTGCTATACAAAAAGAGATCAATCAATTTAAAAGAAAGATGCATGGGATCTTGTCATGCATCCTCAAAATAAAACTATCATAAGCAAAAAATGGGTTTTCATAACAAGCTTAATGAAAATGGTGTAATTATAAGAAATAAAAGAAATAATAGTGGCAAAATGAATTGACTATAAGGAGACATATGTGTCTGCAACCCGTCTTAAAGTGACTCGAATTCTTTTGGCATTCACATAGTAGAAATGCTAGTATGTTTAGTGTGTGCATATGCCTGATTTCCAATGTCACTTAGGGAATTCCACTTTAAGATCATTAAAATAATTTTGAGGTATTTTAATAGAACCTCTCATCATGGTATTTCGTTTCCCATAGGTAGAGAATGTATCTTAATAGGTTTTCAGATTCTGATTTTGTAGGGTACAAATCATATAAGAAAAGTACTAGTGGTACATATCACATAATTGGAAACTGTTTAGTTTCTTGGTACCTTAAGAAACAACATAGTGTTACTCTTTCTACCACTGAGTCCAAATATGTAGCCGCTGGTAACTCTTGTGCACAACTCTTATGGGTAGGGCTGGAAATGAGTCGAGTCGAGTCGAACTCACCTCAGCTTGACTCGACTCGTTAAAAATTGGTTCAACTCAAATATCGGTTCGAGTTCGACACAGACTTTTTTTTAAGCTCAAACTCGACTCGTTATAAGTTCACGAGCAACTCGGTTCGACTCGTTAGGTTCATCTCGTTAGGTTCAGCTCGTTTGGTTTGTGGACTTAAAATCCATTTTTAAAGTCTATTTTATATATATTTGACATTTTTAATTAATATTATTTTAAAAAGAAAGTATTGAAATAAAATAAAATTTAGGTTTAATTGTAATTTTGGTCCCCTTATTTTCATTTTTTTTAGTTTTGATCCCCTATTTTAAAATCCAAAATTTTTATCCCTCCCTTTTCATTTTTTTTGAGTTTTGGTCCCCCTATTTTAAAATCCGAAATTTTTGTCCCTCCATTTTCATTTTTTTTAGTTTTGGTCCCCTTATTTTCATTTTTTTAAACTTTTGGTCCCCTTATTAAATTAGTACCAAATTGAAAAGGGGGACTAAAATCCATAACAAAACATAAAATAGGGGAGCAAAACTAAACAAAAATGAAAATACAGGGACCAAAATTCTAGATTTTAAAATAGGGGGACCAAAACTAAAAAAAACTAAAAATGGAGGGACAAAAATTTCGAATTTTAAAATAGGGGGATCAAAACTAAAAAAAAATGAAAACAGAGAGACCAAAATTGCAATTAAGCCTAAAATTTATTATATTAGAATTTAACTTTGCCTCAAAAAAATCTACTAATTCAAAATTAATTACTTTCTATGATGCTAATTTTATTTATATAATTATTTTTAGAAATATTTTTCTCACTTGAGAATATAAAATATTAATTAAAACCGTTAGATTAAAATAAAATATAAGGTTAAAATTTATATTAAATCTTTAAACTCACTCTTAAAGATGATATAATCCTTCTCATATATAATCGAGTTGGTTCATGAACCTAACGAGTCGAACTATGTATAGTTCAAGTTCAACTTATTTAGTTAACGAACTTAGTTTTTTGCTCATATTCAGCTCATTAGGTTTATGAACCAAGTTCAACGAATTAATTGTCGAATTGAGTTACGAACTATTTTCGAGTTGGTTTGGTTCATTGTCAGCCCTACTTATGGGTAAAGCAACAAATACTATATTACGATTTAAAACTTCATTGCTATCCAATTAATTGTGATAAAACTAACGCTATAAACCTAACTATGAATCAAATTCTGCATTCACGCAATAAGAATATTGAGATTTAGAACCATTTCCTTAGGGATCATGTTAAAATAGATGGAATTATTTTTGAATATGTGGACACTAAAAATTAGAGTGTTGATATTTTAATAAAACCATTGTCTGCCTAGCCTTTCTACAAAATTGTACAAAATCAAGTATCCTTGATCTTTCTTGCTTTTAATAAGAAATGATTCTACTTTTACACACACACACACACACACACACACCATGGAATTCTCAAAACCGAGTTATAAGCCATTGGGACCAAGCATGGAAAAGTCGATATGTCGGGTACTTGTAAAAAGTAATATTATCGAGTTGCTACATATCATACAAGTAGGATCCTGAGTTGTATGGTTCTCAGAGGCATGTTTCCGAATGATGTGTATGAATAGGTGTAATGCCTATAGAGTAGTTCCATGGTTGCATGAGAGTTACAAAAAGCGATAAAGAGGACATTACATGATAATGATGATGAAGGATGGCATTGCAATCATCATTTAATCATGAAACTTGAAGGGGCACTTGTTAATGATATTTGGAAGTGAGATGGGTATAAAACTTATCCCCATTGAGGATAAAAGAGGACAACAATAGCACATAACAACATAAGAAATCAAGTAACACCAGACATGACACAGCTATTCACAATTGTGGAGAATTTGCACCAGTAGAATGAGTCCTTGCAAGAGATTGTTCACACACTTCATAAAACGCAAAGAATTTGGGAGGAGAAAGCAGAAGAGGAAATCCTAGATCCTCAACCTCTTTCAGAAGCAATTTGGGGTGATCAAGTCCCATAGAATTTCAAACCACCACCTTTTCCATCATTTGATGACAAAAACAATCCACATGAGCACATAATTTCAACTAATAATCGAATGGAAACAGTCGATGCTTTCGACTCTTTAAAGTACAAGCTCATGGAAGGGAAGTTCAAAGATGTGGCCTTACTTTGGTACATGAGATTTCCTAGATTCTCAATCACTAATTATCAGGATCTAACCAGGAAGATGGTGCAGAACCTTTCTTCCAGCAAACATAGAAAGGTGTCCACCACCAGCCTGTTCAATGTCCTCCGGGGGTCTTCTGAATATCTCCAGGAATATATGGTGCAATTCAATGAAGAAACAATAAAATTTTATCATCCGAATAAGGAAATGTTCGTGGGAGCTTTCCAAAACGGCCTAAAGGTCGGCCATTTCAATGATTCTTTGGCTCTAAAGCCAGCCCTCAGCATGGATGAAGTAATGAATAAAGCATAATGTTATATTAAGGGCGATGAAAGCAATATGGAGGAGAGATCCCGATATTCTAAGGAGAAGTTATAACCTAGGAATGACAGATCTGGGCCCAGGAAATATCACCACAAGCACGGGTCAAGGGACAAATCAGTGATAAAGCCTTCCCAGAGGCCATACGACAACTTTATTGAGAACTTTACCCCATCAATTCAATGTGTGCGGATATCCTGTGTGAAGTGTACCAACGCTATAATGGGAAAATGTGAGGATTATTGGTGTGCTTATCATCGTCTGAGAGGCCATCATAATGAAGATTTTCATTAGATAAAAAGAGAAATCGAGATCCTGGTCCAAAGAGGCCAGTTGTTTTCATACGTGAAAGATATTGAAGGATCAACAGGAAAGAGAAGCCCTTTGTAGAGAGAGCCGAACACGAAGAACCTCTCCACCAAGAAGGGAAAGAGTACCAAGGAGGTGCATGAAACTAGGGTAGAATGCCACAAACTCAACACCGTCTCAGGAGGTTTTGCTGGTGGAGGTGAAACAAGCTCGGGCAGAAAGAGATACACCCGATCAGTAATGCACATTTCACAGAAACCGTTTTTCAGAAAAGGAAGAAAGACGTGTCGCTGTCAACTTTTCGAGAAGAGATTCAGAAGGTGTACTAGCACATGAGAATGACCTAATGCTTATAAAAGTACAAATTCACGATTAGAGTGTCAAGCGGGTGTTTATCGATCCGGGTAGTTCTGTTGATATATTATATTGGGATGCTTTCAAAGGCATGACGATGGATTAGTCCGAGCTGCTACCCTTTAAAGGCACTCTGGTCGGTTTCTTCGGGGAACAGGTTTAAGTACAAGGGCACTTTCCTATCAGGACTATTTTTGGAAATGGAGACAATGCTTGATAGTAAATACATCATCACCGTATATCGTCATCATCAGAAGGTCGGCGTTCAATGCTCTGGAGACGACACTATCCACTCTTTGTCTTACCATGAAGTACCCTCTAAATGATGGGTGTGTAGGGGTAATTAAAGACGACTATGGATTAGCTAAAAAATTATACAATGATAGCCTAAAGCTAAAGAACAAACCCCAACAAGATCATCTGACAACTAAAAGTCCTCTAAAGATGAACCTAGTCGACCTCGACCCTCGAGAGGACCCAACCCCCATTGGATAATTAAAAAAGGTTCAGGTCAGTGCTGAGGATTTTCAAGTCATGTAGATAGGTTCAGGACTATCTCAGGAAGACGAGACATACATCACCAAGGTTTTGGGAGACAACTTCGACCTCTTCACTTGGAAACCCTCGGACATGCCTGGGATCGACCTGAATATTGTGTGCCATCAGCTTTCTATTGATCCATATTGAAAGTCGTAGCACAGAGGAAGAACAAAGGCAGAGAAGAGAAAAGAAAAATTATCACAGAGGAGGTAGGAAAGCTCTTGAAGGTCGAGTTCATCCAGGCAATAAAATACCCCACATAGTTGTCCAATGTCGTCATGGTGAAAAATAAATCCAGAAAGTGGCGCATGTGCATATATTTCACCGACCTCAACAAGGCTTTCCTAAAATATCCTTATCCATTGCCACACATCGATAGACTCATTGATGGGTCATTCGGTTTCTGCATGCTCAGCTTTATGGATGCCTATTCAGGTTATAACCAAATACATATGAACCTAATGGATGCTCCCAAAGTCGAATTCTTGACCAACAGAAGAAATTATTACTATAAAGTGATGTCATTCGCTCTTAAAAATGCCGATGCTACTTATCAAAGGAAGATGGATATGGTGTTCGCATCACAGATATGGAGAAACTTATAAGTATATGTTAATGACATGGTATTCAAGACATCAGAGGAGAAGAGTCATGTAAATGACATGGAAGAGTCATTTTAGTCAATAAGGATATTTGACATGAGGCTTAATCCAGAAAAATGAACTTTCGGGGTGCAATCTGGCAAGTTTCTGGGTTTCATGGTGACACACTAGGAAAAGAGGCGAATATAGACAAGTGCCAGATGATCATTAATATAAGAAGCTCGACGTCGACAAAAGTAGTCTAGCAGCTGACCGGGAGGCTGGCCGCCCTGTTCCAATTTTCGTCTTGCATAGGCGATAAGTTCGTCTATTTCTTCGTAGCCATCAAGAAGTCGGTAAGATTTTAATGGACGAAAGAATGTGATAAAGTGTTCATAGATTTGAAACATTTTTTATCTTCCCCACCGATCTTGGTCCGTCCGAAGGAAAACTCACCCTTTACACTATATTTGGTAGTCTCGGACACGGTTATCAGTTATGTATTGGTTCAAGACAATGATGAAGGTGAAAGACCGGTCTACTTTATCTACAAGGTTCTCAAAGGAGCAAATATCCGTTATCAAAAGATTGAACGATTAGCTTTGGCAGTAGTGATCACCGCTAGGAAACTTAGGCAGTATTTTCAGGGCCATCCTATTATTGTCAAGACGAACTATCCCATAAAGAAAATTCTAAAGAAGCCGAGCTTGGCGGGTAGGATGGTAGCATGGGTAGTAGAAATTTCAAAGTACGACATCACGTTCACACCCAGGAATAATATCAAATCACAAGTACTGGCATATTTTCTAATAGAGTTAAGTTCACCCACTTTATAAGAATCACCTGAGCAGTGGGCTCTATCAGTAGACGACTCGTCCAACCTCAAAGGCAGCGAATCAAGAATAGTACTAGAGGGACTATGGGAGTTGGTATTAGAACAATCTCTCTGCTTTAATTTCCAAGCCAACAATAATCATGCAGAATATGAGGCCATGATTTCCAGTTTGAGATTAGCTAAAGAAATTTGAGCTACCCATTTACTGGTTCACATTGATTCATAATTGCTTACTAATCAAATCAAAGGAGACTATCAGACAAAAGATCCACCATTACTCAAATATCTATAACGGACTCTGCAACTAGCCAAGGGGTTCACAAAATTTGAAATATCACATATTCCCCAATAAGAAAATGCCAAGGCCAAACTGTTGGTCTATTTAGCCAACACTAAAGGTACCGGGTTAAATATAACGGTGATCCAGGAAACATTGTAAGCGCCGAGAACGAAAACGGAGGAAATCATGGTGCTAGAAAATGCACGGGGCTGGGTGGCACCCATCATTCAATATCTGACTCAAGACAAGCTACCAGATGAGGAGACTCAAGCTTGACGCATCAAGAGGATATCTTCTCAATACCACATGGTATTCGACCAACTCTATAAAATAGGCAGATCCTCTCCGATGTTGAGATGTGTTGCAAAAGAAGAAGAAGTATGACTTATAATGAAAGAAGTGCATGAAGGAGTGTGTGGAAGCCACATTGGGGGAAGGGCGTTATTTGGGAAAATACTCAAGGTCGGGTATTATTTTCCGAGTAATCTACAATATTGTGTACGAATCGTGAACCGTTGCGAGAAATGTCATATTTATGCTCCCTTCATACATTTCCCTGCCAAGTTGTTGCATTCACTAATTTCCCCCGTGGCCTTTTTACTAGTGGGCGTCTGATATCATCGGCCCATTTTCTTTAGACACTGGACAACTGAAATTTCTTATAGTTGCGATGGATTATTTCACCAAAAGGGTGGAGGCCGAGGCCGTACCCCGAATCACGGTGGAAAGGGTAAAGAGTTTTTATTGAAGGAATATCATATGTCGTTTTGGTCTACCAGGGATCATTGTTTTCGATAACGGCACACAGCTCGCGAGTTCGTTAGTTATAGAATTTTGTAGGCACCTCGACATACATAACCAATTTATTTTTGTTGAACATTCCAAGGCTAATGGCCAAGCAGAAGCAGCAAATAAGATCATCATGTCAGAAATGAAGAAAAAGCTAGAGGAAGCAAAAGGGCTTTGGGCCAAGTATTTTCACGAGATTTTATGGTCCTATTATACTACCTCTCACTCAACCATTAAGGAGACTCTCTTTCAAATGGTGTATAGGGATAATGCAATGATACTAGTAGAAGTAAACACTATAACCTGGCGTCGAAGAAATTTTGATGATAATCTTAACGAGGAAGGATTAGACAAGTCGGCTGATCTCGTAGAAGAGATCAGAACAATGGCTCATGTTAGAGAGTTTTCAACAAAATAAAGAATGGCCAAGAGTTTCAATACTGGAGTCCATCTAAGAAGCTTTCAGGAGGGCGACCTCGTTTTGAAGAGGGTAACAAATACAAAGAAGAAAGGAAAGATTGCCCTAATATGGGAAGGGCCTTACCGAATCCAGCAGAGACTGGATAATGGAGTTTATAAGCTTGAAAACTGGGAAGGAGTAGAAATACCAAGAGCTCGGAATGTCGCCAGCCTAAGATTTTATTATAGTTAAAACTATGTAATGTTCTTATTGAATAAAAATTGTGGGTATCACTCTTTTCCCTTGCAAGGGAAATGGTTTTTAATGAGGTACCCTCCGTTCATATTAACATGTGTTACTCTTTTCAACTTTTAGAGGGAACAAAACATGCTCAAATAGAAATGATGAGTGTGTTCGGTATTGCCGACCTCTGGAAAATCAATCAAGTAAATATAGAAACCTTTGACTGGGTTATGTTAATTAAAACCTCTGACCGAATTTAAAGTCAAAGCAAATAAGAACCTCTGGCACGATCAAGTAATAAGAAACCTCTGATCGAGTTATATTAATTAAAACCTCTTACCAAATTTAAAGTCCAAGTAATTAAGAACCTCTAGCAAATCGGTCAAGTAAATAGAAACCTTTGTCTGGGTTATGTTAATTAAAACCTCTAACCAAATTTAAATTCCAAGTAAATAAGAACATCTTGAAAATTGGTCAAGTAAATAGAAACCTCTGACCGGGCTATGTTAATTAAAACGTCTGACCGAATTTAAAGTCCAAGTAAATAAGAACCTCTGGAAAATCAGTCAAGTAAATAGAAACCTCTGACCGGGTCATGTTAATTAAAACCTCTGACCGAATTTAAAGTCCAAGTAAATAAGAACCTTTGGCAAATAGGTCAATTAAATAGAAATCTCTGACCAGGTTATGTTTATTAAAACCTCTAACCGAATTTATAGTCCAAGTAAATAAGAACCTCAGGAAGATCGATCAAGTAAATAGAAACCTCTGACCGGTTTATGTTAATTAAAACCTCTAGCTGAATTTAAAGTCCAAGTAAATAAGAACCTTTGGCAAATCGGTCAAGTAAATAGAAGCCTCTGACCAGATTATGTTAGTTAAAACCTATGACTGAATTCAAAGGCCAAATTAAATGAAATCTCTGGCGGGTTTGTTAATATACTTGAGTTCTCTAACCTAGTTAAAAGGATCGAGTCGACATGCCTCGGGCGAGAATTTAGGTGCATATCACTAATATATGAACCTTAATATTCTAAGAAATGTCTCGAGGCTATACATATGATCGGGGATTAACAGTTATAAAACTAATGCAAGACAATAACAACACATTTAAAAAGCCTCAGAAGGACTTAAAACATTGTTCTAGGAAGAAAAATAAAATGATCCAAACATTACAAATATGCATCGCCATGGATGACTAACGATAAAAATAAATAAGTTTAAGCATCGTGCTACTCCTTCTATTGAACATAGGAAGCTGGATCACCGGTCGCAGCATCCTTAGAAACCTCGGATTCAGAAGAAACTTCCTCCATATCTACAAGCCGACCATCCACCACGATCTTGAAGAAGTCAATCTCGGACACATTGAGTTCGAGCCAGAGGCATAACGCTCGAGCTTTAGAACTCTCAAAAGTGTCATCATCGGCTAAAAGAATATCCATATGGACCTCTTGGAAAGATCTTTTAGTGTCTCTTTAGACTCTTGAGTCTTTTTAGCATCTTAGATAAAGCCGACTATGGTTGCTTCAAGCTCCAGGAATTTGGACTCAGAGGTTTCTTTCTATTTCGTCACTTCCTGCAATTGTTTGTTCAGGTCTTCCACCTTGTCGGTCTGAACCTTCAAGGTATCCTTCAACTGAGTTATCTCCTTTGTAAGACAGATTTCATTATGCTCATAGGCATCACCAACTTCAAATAGTCTCCTGGTCATAACAACACACTTCATCAGGTAAGCCCCGATGTTTTGGATTAGTTGTCGATCCCCTATAGTTATCACCTTCTCAACATCCTCTATCGCATTCAAATGTTCATATATGAACTTTAGGCCATCAAATTTATTGGACCAAAAATTGGATTCATTTGACGGGTTGGCTTTATGACTGCCCTCAGAATCTTGCATCAAGGTGGTAACGGCCAAATCGGCATGACTTACCAGATCACCCATCAAAGTTTTCATGTTCTTAGGATAACTCGACTTGGAGCTTCTAGGAGGAGGGGGGAGACACCTTGGGGCTCTGAAGCGCCTGGGACTGCTTTCCCAGCATCTACTTTTCTTTTCTTGAGGGCTTGAGTTTAAATACCAGACAATTTGGTATTAGAGGCAAATTGTTTTCCCCGTCTCACCCTCGCTTCAGCCATCAGCTTCTTTTGGTCCGTCAACTTAAGGCTTGTCATTTTAGCTGAAAAGGAATGAGAAAATAAATTCAGAGGAGTAACATAAAAAGATCACTAGAGTATAGTAAGAGACATATCAGCATTACCCAAGAAGTTAGAGATTTGTTCCGGGTCATCAGCCATGTTTAGTAAATCCTTGACCTTTACTACCCGAAAAGCATACTGAATAACTAATGCTCGAATCTCCAAAGCATCTAATTTGTCATAGTCAAAATCGGATATCGGCAATGGGTTATCCGTCCAATAAATCAGGAAATAATTGCCATACCCCAAATTTTGATCACTAAGATTTCCCATCATTGTGCAAATCATCACCACAATATGGATGTACCATTGTGCCTCATCAGTCTCCCCAAAGATGGGTGAGCATTCACTACAAACAAGATCGGGCCCTCTCAAAGCACTTAGACAAAGGATCAATCAAGAAATGACATGATCTTCAACTTCTCTAACCTCTCAAACACCCATAGAGGATCAAGAGGACTCCCACATCAAGAATCAATCACAAGGTTGCAGCATTTCAAGTGGATCAAGCCTCAAGATCACCAGTGTCACCAAATTAGGGTTTTGGTCGACTAAGGCCTCCAGATGGAATTTTTCCTCTGTGCATGAGCCAATGCTTCAAAGCATAACCTAAGATACTCCATGAGACCTCATGGACCCAATCATCAAGCCAATTTAACCTCAGGGGAGGCATTTATCAAAAATCAGGAATTAGGGTTTCTTGACCTAATTCACCCCTAAGTTGACTTTTGGGACAAAACATGAGCCAAGACCTCAATACATGATTTGAGGGTCTCTAACACACCACATTGATCCATTTGAAACAATGGATTGATCCAAGAAGCTTGATCTACATGTTTCAATTTCATCTAGACCACAATTAGGGTTTTGAAGTAAAAGTCAACTGTGCCTTTGACTTTTGACCAAGGCATGCTCCCAAACCTTTGGACATGATTCAATACACACTACAACACCTATGTAATCCATCTATTAAGTTTGATTTAGGTCAAGGACTTGATTTCATAGAGGATCACACAGTTTGAATTTCATCTGATAAAAAGTCAATTATACAAAAAGTTAAAGTTTGACTTTTTTATTTTTTGGTCAACTAAGGTTCCTTAACCCTAAAACAATGTTAATTTGTGATTTGAATCATCATTCATCAAGAAAAAACAAAGAAAATGAGTTAACTTGTAAAAGGGGTAACCATAAAAAACTTAGAGTTTTTCTAAGTTATGGAACAAAGTGGCTAAGGTACCAACTTTCAAGGATCATAACTTGAGATCCAATCAACCATTTTGGATGATCCAAAGATGGATTTGTAGCATACTTTAAAAGTGTCAACTACACGTCATTCCAATTCCTCATGGATTCTAAGTTATGGAGTGATCAAAATGGCTGAAAACATGAAATGTCACTTTTCCAACACTTAGTGAAATTTTCACTAAGTCATAATCTGCCTTGCTTTTTTTCCAAATGTAGGGGCATTTTTCACTTGGATCCAAAAATTTTCAAGACAAACTATGATCATACATGTGTTGTATCATATGATAGCTTTCGAAAATTGCCAAGAACTCCATCAAACTCCACTTGAGCTAGGAGTTATGACAGCTACAACATGCCTTGCTGCAAACTGTATTGGCAAGGCAGATTTATGCACAAGGGCTCGAATTGCTCAAATTGTGCAATTCCAAGCATGCTTATCCCTCTGCACACCTCAAGGGGGAACAACCAAGGGACAATCACTGATCCATCAGCCTCCAAAGTCCCAAAATCTACAAGTAGCATGCCAAACCTAAAAAGGCTAAAGATGCTTCAAGACTCCAATTTTGTTTTGGAGCATTCAATGGATGCTTAGAGGTGGCATGTATCAGAGCAAGAATGCACACTTTAGTCAAGCCTTATCCTTGAATCAAAGAACCATAGGCCCGTGCCCTAACCTCTAGTCAATGGCTAGAGGAGACTTGAGATTCCATTTGATCACCATTGGCCAACAACCTGTTGTAGTTGCCACACACTATTGCTTGCAAAACAAACTTGCTCTACTATAAATAGAGCTCATTTGTGCTCAGTTTGAGTACGCCAAAGCAACCAAACTGATGCTTTCCTCAAAATCCCTTTCTCTAGGCCAAAATGCCTTCTTTTGCAAAGTAACTCTGAGTTTTTGAGTTAGAGAGCATTTCCACCATAGCTCATGATCCAAACACATCCAATATGTCATATCTAAGCTGTCCAAACTCTCATATGTGACCTGTAACACCAAAATCACAAAATCCCCTCTCAAAACCTCAAAATTGGACTTTTTTGCATTTTTCAAGCCATGTCTTGATTTAGTCACTTTCAAAACGAGATAAAACCACAAACACACTCAAAATATCATCCTCGAACTGTCCCAAATGGTTCCCTACATATGGAACACCATTTGAGAGAGTTGCCATATCGAACTGAGGATTCCAGCTGGTTCCAACCATTCTAAAAGCTTCTAAGGGATCAATTGAGAGTGTCTAAAGCATCAAATTACTTCTGGCACAAGAAACTTGGCAGATAGCCCAAAAAGCTCCTAAAGAAGTAAGCATCACAACTTGAACTCTTTGAAATATGCATTGCTTTGAAGTCCACTGATTATGCACATCTCATACATGTTATATATTTTGTGTTTGAACCAATTCATCATGTAATTCATGCCTGTTACAAGAGGTAGCATAGAAAATGCAATTATAGGCCTATTTCAAGAACACCATCGGGTTTTGAAATGGGGACCTCATCTGAAAAAACCAACACCACCATTGGATTCTTTGTGAAATTCTAGGCAGGATAGACCTAAATTTTTCCCCAATCCATGGAGAAATGGGAAAGTTACAACCTTCACGTTTTTTGCCAAAACCTTGCCTTGCCTTGCCTTCCCTTAGCCAGGCCAAAAACAAAGCATGCCTCATATATTCATGGGGTGGTTTTGATACACGGATGTATCACCACCCCAGTGGTAGAAGACGCACGCTGCACCTAAGAGATCTGGGGTTCGAATCCCCCTCGCCCAGATCCTCTTTTTACTACTTTTTTCCATTTTTTTTATATTTTGTTATATTTTAAATGATTTGAAAAATTAATTTCTCCTTCAATTTTAATGATTTTTGATTGGTTCTTTTTTGCAAAAAATCACAAAAATGTTAAAATATTTTATTCCACAAAAAAAATCAAATTTATATTAGTTATTTAATATAGTTGATATTTTTGTAAATAAATTCATTTTTATTGTTTTTAAACCTTTTAAAAATGAATATTCATCTTGAAAATCAAAATCAAATGAGTCCTAAATCATCTTGTGATTAAAACCTCATTTTTCAAACCTTAACTAAAAATCACAAGTAGTTTATTTAGACTTATTTGGTATTTTTGTCATTTTATTCATTTTATTAAAAGGATTACTTTTAAAAGAAAATGAAATTAGGGTTTCTTTGGTTTTTGATCCTTATCAAACCTTTCAAAACAGTCATGGGCCTCTAATAGAGTGTAAGTTCCAACCCTTTTGTAGATAAACAATTTTTGGGCCTCACACATTGTATAAGTCCTTCTGTATATTTTCAAAAGTTCGGCGTGATCGTCGCCTTTTTAACAAAATCAACGGGGCTTCTCCTTGAGCTATAAGACCCATCTTTATTCATTTTCAAACTCTATGTGCCTCTAATAGAGTGTAAGGCATATTCCTTGTAAATAAGATACCTTGTTGGGCCTCAGATATTGTATAAGACCCACTGTGTTTTCAAAAATCTCGGCGCGATCGCCGTTTTCAAACAAACCATCTGGGCCTACCCTCGTGTTGTAAGTCCCATCTTTATTTTTCAAAATAATCTTTGGGCCTCTAATAGAGTGTAAGACCCAACCCCTTTTTTGAAACCAAAACCCTTGGGCCTCAGACGTTGTATAAGTCTCAGTACGATCTTTTCAAAACAATTTCCCTTTTGATTTAGATTCAAATATACATTTGTTATCAAAACTTTCTTTTATTTCTTTGAACAACTAACAATACAGCATGGAAGCTTGCTCACCTGTAAGTTTTATCCGCTTTGGTTTACTTGCTTTAATGTATATAACTGTATTGTGGGAAGCGGCGCATGGTTAGTCTTCTTTCATTCTTTTACATACATGTCAAATATATATAACTGTATTGTGGGAAGCTACACACGGTTAGTCTTCTTTTATACCCTTTTACATACTTGTCATATATCAACTGTATATATACTAGTATAGTTATTTAGAGTTTTCCCCGGCAACTAGGTCTAGAACTAGGTAAAGCCCGTTTGGTCACTCTTAAATACAAACAAAACTGGATCCCCATAGGATTTCCAGATACAGTTTTCCCTTCTCTTGGGGTTAAACAATATGGAACAAAGAGAAAGGCAGTATTCTCGGTGAACCTTTTCTCAGACTGTCACCCCTAGAAATTGTCAAAGGAATTCTACTCCCCGGAGTTGATCTATTCTCTGTGAATAGCATCTGCTGAGTTTCTTCAAATCACAGAACTTTCACTAAATGATCTATTATCTGTGAATAGCATTTCTTGAACTCTTCTTGGTTTGGGACCCACAGGCTTCCTAAAAGCATCCCCGCCTCCTCTTGGGCTTTGTACAAGGACCCGTCGGCTTCTTAAAAGTTCTCATGCCTTCTCTTGGGGTTTCATACAAGGACCCTCACGACCTCTTAAAGGTATAGGACAGAACTTAGTCATCCTTTGTTAGAGCTGTCTTTCTAAAAAAGGTTACAAAAGCCCTCAGACCAATTTTAGGGTTGATACTCATCCCTTAAACGAGCCGGCCTCCTCTTCGGCGTTGTACAAAGATAGACCTTCCCAATAGACTTGGACTGTCTAAATCTCCTTGAGTCTCAAATACATTCTCAAGTTCCTCACAAATATAGGAGAAACCCCAGATTCTGGATTGCTCTCCAGCTGAGTTAAAACCCATAGGTTCTAAAACCCAGTCTCTCTCCTAAAAACTCCCCAACCAGGGTCAGTTTATCATCGTATAACACTATCTCAAATCAGAACCTCAAGGTTTCTAATCTATCAACCCTTCTGCATTCCCCTGCAAAAGTTGGTTTCCCCATTTGGACATGCCTCGAGATCTCAAGAATCCCCAGCATAAGTTAGCCTCCTCTTAGGCTTTGTATAATGATCCTTTCCTCAGGAAAGTTAGCCTCCTCTTGGGCTTTGTACAATGATTCTCCCCATCGGAGTTAACCTTTTCAGACTCTCTTGTTGAGTCAATCAATTACTTCCTAGACTCTCTTGTTGAGTCGATCACCTTTTCATACTCTCTTGTTGAGTCAATCATTCTTATAGACTCTCTTGTTGAGTCAATCACCTTTTAGCACTCTCTTGTTGAGGCAACCCTTTTTAGCCTCAATCTCGGGCTTCGTACGAGACGGATAAAAAATACTCTCTTGTTGAGTCAATCCTTTCCAGCTTCCTCTTAGGCTTTGTATAATGATTTTCCCCTCAACAGATTCAGCCTCAATCTTGGGCTTCATACAAGACAAATAAAGACTTCCCTAGTGGAGTCAATTAACCTTTTAGCATCAACCTTGTGCTTTGATCAAGGCACACAAAAAATCAACAATCCCTCTTTAGAGATGACAAATTCTCTCTTAGTCAAACATTTTAGCTTCAATCTTGGGCTTTGAACAAGACACAAATATTACTTTAGCTTCAATCTTGGGCTTTGAATAAGATACAAATATTTAACCTTTTAGCTTCAATCTTGGGCTTTGAACAAGACACCAAAACATATTTTTCCTCCCTTAGAATAGAAGGAACTTCGATTGCTCTGATTTCCCTGTTTCGTTTAAACGCGAATACGTAGGCATAAGATTGTGAAATCTTAGCGAGCATACTAATCAAAAAATCTAGGTCCAGTACCTTCATACCAATCAAAACTTAGGTCCAGCACCTTACCAAAAACATCGGGAATAACCCGAACATCAACAAAGACTCACTCACTCTCTCATATTTCCCAAGAAACTTTCCCAACCCATTAACGGATAAACACCATCAAGTATAAAGCGAAACCTAAAGCTAATATCCTGTGGATAACCACATATAGGATGGGTAGCTGACAACAGCCCATTGTATAACCTGACCTCGACTCCCCGAATCTCTTTTAAGCGTTTGTTCAGTTAAACATTCACGTGCAAGGTTATTTTTAGATACCTTCCCTTTTCCTTCCAGCTTCATGGGATAAATAAGAAATCAGAAAGTAGCACCCCTTTCTCCGTGAGGAGGAAAACCCCAAAACAAGCGATAAGGTGGTCGCGTCACCGACAAAAATAGCTCGCTACAGGAAAATGGCGACTCTGCTGGGGAAGCCTTAGAATGATCCTAGGGGCATCGTCCCCATTTTCCAACAGAAAAATGGCGACTCTGCTGGGGAGTCATTGTTTGTATAGGACTAGGATTATAGCTCTTAAAAGGTCTAGGATATTGGTTTTAGGAATAAATATATATATATATATATCTTTTCCTAATTGATATCCGTGTTTATTTTTCTGCTAATGGGACTGCGGGTGATGCCGCATCTGGAAAGATTGAGTATACACCTAAGATAAGTGATGGCATGAGACGGGTAATCTTACAGGGAGTGACTCCTGAATAAGAGGTCCCGGTAGACCATCGAATCAGTGGAGATACCCTTTGCGGATTCAATGCCTATACGACTTCGGTTGTTAAAAGCAGATTGTTCGATTGGGTTGTCCATGAAGCTGAAGATTTTAGTAGACTAAGACCATGTCACTATTTTGTAGTGCGGAAGCTATCGGAAATAGTTGTCACGTGATACTACCCTCATTTGAGATCAATCTAAGATACTGCAGCTCGCTCAGGTGAACCAGTCTGTTGTTGTTATCCCAAGAGGGGTCAATGATTTTGCGAACAGGTACAAAAAATCACCAGTACAACCTTTGGGGATGGGTACAACCATGACTTCATGACACCGAACCTTTGACCCCATGTTTTTTCTATGTTTTTGTGTGCTGCATTCATGCATTCATTTCATCTTAAAAACATTAAAACAAATAAAATTTCTCTTATAGTCTCTCTCTTTTTCAAATTAAACTAAGACAATGATTGCAAATGTCAGAGAGAAAAATATTGCGTTATGGATTTCGGTAGAAGGAAGACTCACAAGTACACCTTCAAGGTTCCAAAACTAGAGGATTTAAGAGGGTTGGCAAGGATGATCACCAACCCTGATGCTTTCAGAGCTAAGTACGGAGGACTTCTGCTTTGTTAAGGGTCCATGTAATCGAAGGAATCCTGTCCACGCTAATCCAGTTCTACGATCCGGTCTATCACTGTTTCACATTCCCAGATTATCAGCTAGCACCAACACTGGAGGAGTATTCTCACTTGACTGATTTACCTATCACTGACCAAGCTCCCTTTTATGGACTGGAAGAAATTCCAAAGGATTAGACCATTGCAAGAGCAATCTATTTGGACGAGTCAGAAGTCAGGACTCACATGACCACTAAGGGTGGAATCCAGGGTTTGCCATCCAAGTTTCTGATGAAGAAGGCCCTGTACTTTGCTAGTATAGGGAATGTGATTGCTTTCGAAAGCATCTTTGTTTTGCTCACCTACGGGTTATTTCTGTTTCCTAACATTGATAGCTCCGTTGATATCAATGCCATTAAGATTTTTCTGATTGGAAACCCTGTACCGACCTTGCTCGCAGATGCTTATCATTCGGTACACTTAAGGAATTTGTACAACGGAGGAATGATCACATGCTGTGTACCCTTGCTATACAAATGGTTCACTTCCCACTTGCCAAAGTCTGCCGCATTTTGGATCATAAGAGTACTCTACGTTGGTCGCAGAGAATCATGTCTCTTACCAACTCTGACATCGATTGGTACAATCAGATCTACAACGGAATCAGGATCAATGACCGTTGTGAGAATTTCCCTAATGTACCCCTCATAGGAATTAAAGGAGGAATCAACTATCATCCGATTTTAGTTCATCGTCAATTTGGATATCCGATGAGACATGTCCCGCGTAATGTTCATCTGGAAGGTATTTTCTTCAAGGAAGGAGAAAATGACAGGGTACTAAAGACAAAAATAGTGCATGCTTGGAAACATGTTCACAGGAAAGGAAGAGAGTCTCTAGGAAAACCAGATTGTGTCTCGGTGGAACCTTATCTCCACTGGGTACAAACTAGAGCTCTCAAACTGAGGATGCCATACCCTCGTCACGAAGTTCTTCCGTTAAAGGAATATGTCCTTTACTTTATGTCTGATACGGAAAAGCTTCAGGTTACTCTCAACAAAGTTCAACAGAGAGGATGTCTTGGAAGAACAAGTACCGCATTCTCAATGTGGAGTGTAAAAAAATACAGCAACTGTTAAAAGATAAAGATCCTCTGATTGAGATTTTAGAGCAACATGCGGTAGAAAATCAAGAAGACCGAAGGAATTTGCTCGCTCCTTTCACTTGGCAAATGAATGACAATCCGACAATGGCTCAAGAGCCCCGGTCAAAGAAAAGGAAAGTACCAGAATCAGCACCCGAGCCCTCCTCAGAGAGAACTCAGGATCCATAAGTTTAGACTTTTCCTTTTACATCACTTTGTAAAATTACTGTATTTCCATTTCCGCAATCTTTGAATTCAATAAAATGAGGTTTTCCCACTGTATGATATTTGCAATCCAATTGTTGAAGTTTCTTTTGATTAAATAACAAAAATTAATCATATAATCATTGCATATCATTAATCATTCTCGCATAACCCATTCTTCTTACCTACGAATCTCACGTTTGTGTCTCGATTCTAGAGTTAAACTGTCTCATTCGTACAATACTCAGGCCAACATTCAAAAGAAAATGGATAATCTCAAGGAAGAGAACAGAGAGTTGAGAGAAGAACTCGACGCTCTGAAAGAAGATCTAAGGAAACTTCACAATGACATGCAAGCTCTGGCAGCAACTCAGATTCAACAACAAAGGACTGTGATCTCAGAGATCACATCTATGCCCATAGTGGAAAAGTATGATCCTCGGTATAACATGCCAAAAGATCGTCCCTGGGGCATGCCACTCAACTATATCCCGGAAGGATATATTCCGCCGATCACAGAAGATCCGGAAACTGCAGCAGGAACCGCTCGGGCCTGAAGGTTACAAACTTCAGGAAAGCGAAGATGCAAGGGGCGTGACAGCAACTCCTGAAGGTTACAAACTTCGGTAGAGGGAAGCACCAAGAGTCACTGTCGTAATGACTATACCACCACCCGTGGTACACACTGTCCCGGAAGGACAAATTCCACAGATACCTTCTGGTGGAAACGAAAGTATGTACGACAGAATGAATGAATTCTAGGAACAATTCCTGGAGATGCAGAAGGAACTGCATGCCATTCGCGGTCAGGATCTATTCGGAAAAGATGCCGCAGGCCTTTGTTTGGTCCCCAATGTGAAAATTCAGCACAAATTCAAGGTGCCCGAATTTGAGAAATACAAGGGCAACTCTTGCCCTCAAAGTCATTTGGTGATTGACGCTCGGAGAATGTCAACTCAGATAGAGAACCAACAGCTACTGATCCATTACTTCCAGGATAGTTTAACTGGTACCGCACTCAAATGGTACATGGGTTTAAACCGCACTAAGATTGTCACTTTCAGAGATCTTGGTGCTACCTTCGTTCAACAATATAAGTATAACCTGAACATGGCACCTGACAGAGATCAACTTAGAGCCATGTTGCAGAAGGACTAGGAAACCTTTAAGGAATATGCTCAGAGATGGTGTGAAATTGCCGCCCATATTGATCTACCTCTTGAGGAAAAAGAGATGACAAAGATCTTCTTGAAAACCTTGAGCTTATTTTACTACGATAGAATGGTCGCCAGTGCGCGCAGTGACTTCACTGAGATGGTGAGTATGGGAGTTCGTCTTGAGGAAGCAGTCCGAGAAGGACGTTTAGTAAAAGACACTGGATCATCAAGCAGTACCAAAAGATACGGTAGTGCTTTCCCTAAGAAAAAAGAGCAAGATATTGGTAATATCTCTCTCAGAAAGCAAAGGCGACGGTACCAACCAATAGTAGCTGTAACTCTTGCTATCAACCCTGCGTCTATTCCAACGTATCAACCTCAGGTTGCTCAAAGCCAACCGCATCAATAATAGTATCAGCAAAGGACACAACAACCTCTTCAGCAGGCTCGTCCTCAGTACAACAACAACCGTACAACGCGACCACCAGGGTTTGACCCTATACCAATGTTGTACGCATAACTGTTTCCACTATTACTGGTCAAGGGGCACGTCCAAACCAGGTCACCTCTTACAATACTGGAGAATCCGCCTTTTTGGTTCAAAGCAGATCAGACTTGCCCTTACCATCAAGGAGGACCAGGGCATAACATAGAAAATTGTCTCAGTTTCAAATCCGATGTGCAAAAACTTGTCAGGAGCAGGGCCTTATCCTTCAAGGATACGAATCCAAATGTTTAGAAGAACCCGTTGCCTCAACACGAGAAAGCTGCAGTAAATTTGATAGAGGGAGAGTCTAACCACAACTATCAAATTCATGATGTACTCTTATTAAGGGCTAACCTGGTCAAGATGCATCGCAGACAGACCGGATATGGGTATGTTCCATCTCATAATTATCACCAGTGTGATATCTGCTCTAAAGACAATCAAGGATGTTCTGTGGTGCAATCAGCTCTACAGGAACATTTGGATCTCGGTTGAATCCAGGATCACAGAATTCGTGGGGTCAACATGACTTATACAAATTCCAACATCATTTAGAACGACGACATCCGTACGATGAATGTCAACTTAGTGGCAATGCACTCAAGCCAAAGCCAACATCATGATCAGCCATGACACAATTACAATTCCTGTCTAATCTTCTCGGTAAACAATCAGGGATGCTCTTTTGTACAAGAGGCCCTCCAGCGTTAGATGGATCTTGGATGGATCCAGGATTACCGTGATAGAAATCCCTATCATGTCAACATGATTCAAATCTTCGATATTCGCTTGATGAATACCAGCTTAGTGGAGTTACACGCTAAGCAAGTCCAGCTCGGTTTTCTGACTTCGCACGATTATCAGAACTGCAAAGGATGTCGTGAGAGTGACCAAGGATGTGCATTCGTTCAGAGGACACTACAACACTTGTTAAACCACTGGTGGCTTCCGATCTGTCTAGATGAAGACACACAACAAGTCAGTATGACTGACGGGAACCCTACTAGGCATCAAAGTCAGGATGTTCGATCAATGGAAACAGATCTAGTAAGGTTACACTGCATACAAAGCGGGCGTGGCCAGGTGCCACCACACAATTATGAACGCTGTAGAGTTTGCTCAGAGAATAATCGAGGATGTTACCTCGTGCGAACGGCCCTTCAAAGTCAGTTGGACCACAAAGAGATTCGACCGTATCCAAGTTCTGGGTCAATCAACTTGATGCCCGACTATTTCACTGATTAGAGCAAAGATGTTGTCGTAATCTCTGATCATAAGAGGACCAAAGACGTGTGTGCCATAATCTCTTTACTCCGTGAATCAAGAGTTCCTCTTGATGGTGGAAGGATTCTCAACCTCGAACCAATCGAGGCCATCTATGATGGTCATAAAAATCAAAAAGCTCCTGTAGTTATCTATCTGTCGGGACCAGTACCGTACAAGTCCGATAAGGCGATCCCTTACAAATACGGTGCAAGAAAAATTGAGAATGGAAAGGAAACTCCATTACCCTCCGTCGTGAATATTGCAGACATCAGTCGAGTGACACGGAGCGGTCGAATCTTCAACCGAGGAGTTGGAGAACCCAACAAAGAAAAGGAACCTTAAGCAGAAGTTCCTGATCAACCAGTCGGTCAATCCGGTGATCCCGACCTTTCAAAGAACAACGATGAGATGCTGAAGCTCATCCAGAAAAGCGAGTACAACATCATTGATCAGCTGCTGCAAACTCCTTCAAAAATCTTTGTGTTATCTCTGTTACTCAGCTCCGAGGCTCACAGGGAGGCTCTACAGAAAGTTTTAGAGCAGGCCTTTGTGGAACAAGATGTGACAATAAGACAATTCGACAGCATCATCTCCAACATCACTTCCTATAACAACTTGGGGTTTAGTGATGAGGAATTGTCGAAAGAAGGCAAAAGTCATAACATGGCGCTCAATATTACAGTCAACTGCCAGGACGATGCATTAGCCAGCGTACTGGTAGACACCGGATCGACTCTGAATGTTATGCCAAAATCTACTATAATGTGACTATCATTTAAAGGATCTCCGATGAGAGGCAGTGAGGTCATCGTCAAAGCATTTGACGGATCTCAAAAAGCAGTTATCGGCGAAATCGATCTTCCCATAACTATCGGTCCTCACACTTTCCAAGTCACTTTCCAGGTCATGGACGTCCGGGAAGTATACAACTATTTATTAGGAAGACCTTGGATACACCAGGCTGGGGCAGTCACTTTGACACTTCACCAGAAGCTGAAGTTCGTCAAGAACGACCAACTAGTCACGGTCTGTGGAGAACAAGCCTTGATCGTGAGTAACCTATCAATGGACACTTGTGTAGAACCATAGGAGGTTGTTGGAACTCAGTTCCAGGCACTTTCGGTGAGCAATGAAAATCAGTCAGAGAAAGGAACCTCTATTTCCTCATACAGAGATGCTCTCGAAGCGATCAAAAGTAATAGTGCAAAAGGATGGGGACAACTTGTCATTCCTACTGATAACAAAACAAAGAAGGGTCTTGGTTTCTCTTCAACTTGTACCCAGGCTGCTACTAACAATGAAAGTTTTCATCCCATTCAGGACTTCTTCCACGGTGGAGGTTTCCTTCACCCAGTGTCTCAAGAAGTACATACCATCAACGAGGGTGACCCCTACGATACAGATGAAGAATGGAAGTCCTACCTTAACAAGGATGGCTATATGTCTCAGGAAGAGGTGCCTACGCCATTTTTCTATCCCGCACAGAGTTTGAGATTTATACCGAGGTCAGACGTCAAAGTGATATACGGAGATTGTGATCCTGAGGGATGTCGTGCTCCGCCAAACTCATTAGAGGAAGACACTCTGATGAAAGACAAATTTGACCACAACTATTATGGCCCAATGGATGGCCTGCCTATCTGGCATCCGTACCCAGGAGACTTGGGACAAGAGAATCAGCCCAATGATGCATATCAACTAAGCATCATTGAAAAGAATACCTGCGTTCCCACCATGTCATGGGATCATTACTCGGGGCATTCAGAAAATATTCAACACGACGATGAATTTGCAAAGATTTATGGACAAGAGTTCATCAACTATGCTTTTCCCGAAGTCAACGTCATCGAGAAGAATGACTCCTCCAGTTCCCAGGAAGTGTGGGACACTTTAGGACAACCGAGTGGCAAATTCGACTTCTTAGACAAGGACACCGCTCCTGAAAGCTCTCGTATCAGGCTCGAAGACATCCATCCTACTGGATGGGGAGATTTACCTGAGAGTGCAAACACTGTGCAAAATACAACAGAAGAATCCTCCTATGACAACTCTGCCTAGGAGACAGATTCCAACGATCCTACTCCACCAGAAATCAGTGTTATTTCTGAAGACAAATCAAGAAAGAAGGTACCAGACTTTGTGATTCACCAAGGAGTTCGCCGCCAATGGGTTGCTGTCGATGTTCCGAAAGTCGTTCATAAGTCGAAGTAATTGCCATCTTTACTTTAACCTTTCACCCTGCCCAGGTGAAACAGATGTTTTGATAGGGCTCACTTTCTGTAAATATCCCTCTTCGCTTTGCCCAAAGCGACAGAGTTTTGTTTTATAGGGCTATAGTTTCAAGAATCGACTAAATCATAAATAAAATAATGTCGTTCTGTAATTTCCGCATTTATTGTTGTTTTCTCTTTTCGCTTTTTCAGAAAATGGTAATCCTAAAAAATAATTCAATAATAAAAACAAGCAGTTTTCCAAAGAAAATACACTGCACACACTCTTGCATTCTCTCTATCTCTTCTAAAACAAAATCATCACGTCATGTAGATTGCTTGTTTTAAACCCCGTTGAAACATACGATCCAATGCCTTCTCCCAACTTTGAATTCCCGGTATTTGAGGCTGAAGAAGAAGATGACGAAGAAATTCCAGAAGAGATCTCCCGATTACTCAGACAAGAGGAAAGGTCCATTGAACATCACAAAGAGCCGTTGGAAACGGTCAACTTGGGTTCAGAAGAAGAGAGAAAAGAGGTCAAGATTGGGGCACTGCTCAGTCCAACTGTCAAAGAAAATTTGATCAAGCTTCTCAAAGAGTTTCCCGATGTATTCGCTTGGTCCTATCAGGATATGCCAGGGTTGGATACCAGCATTGTGGAACATCATCTACCGTTGAGATCGAAATGTCCGCCGGTAAAACAAAGACTAAGACGGACTCATCCAAACATGGCCATCAAAATCAAAGAGGAAGTACAGAAACAGATTGACGCAGGTTTCCTCGCCACATCAGAATATCCTCAATGGTTAGCCAGCATAGTACCAGTTCCGAAAAAGGACGAAAGGTCAGAATGTGTGTAGACTACAGGGATCTGAACAAAGCCCATCCAAAGGATGACATGCTGGTAGACAGTATAGGAAAATTCAAAGTATTCTCCTTCATGGATGGATTCTCAGGCTATAATCAGATAAAAATGGCGCCGAAAGACATGGAGAAAACTTCATTCATTACCCCATGGGGTACCTTTTGTTACAAGGTAATGCCGTTTGGTTTAAAGAACGCCGGGGCAACCTATCACAGGGCCATAACTACTCTCTTTCATGACATGATACACAAAGAAATAGAGGTATATGTCGATGACATGATTGCCAAATCTAAGACAGAAGAGGAGCATGCGACCCACCTGTCAAAACTATTCGAGCGTTTGAGAAAGTACAAACTCTGCTTGAATCCCAATAAGTGCACGTTCGGTGTCTGTTAAGGGAAACTGCTAGGGTTCATCGTCAGCCAGAAAGGGATTGAGGTTGATCCTGACAAGGTCAAGGCCATTCAAGAAATGCCTTATCTAAAGACAGAGAAACAAGTCAGAGGATTCCTGGGACGTCTGAATTACATTTCCAGATTTATATTCCTCATGACCGCGACATGTGCGCCAATCTTCAAATTAATCAAAAACAATCTTATCTGCCGTTATGGTGTTCCGAGCCAGATCATTAATGATAATGGATCTAACTTGAATAATAAGATGATGAAGGAGTTGTGTGTTGAGTTCAAGATCGAACACCATAACTCATCTCTCTACCGACCCAAGATGAACGGCGCGGTAGAAGCGGCTAACAAGAACATCAAGAAGATCGTTCAAAAGATGGTTGTAACCTACAAAGACTGGCACGAGATGCTACCCTTTGCTTTTCACGGTTATCTCACATCTGTCCGCACTTCAACAGGGGTAACCCCTTTCTCTCTAGTATATGGCATGGAAGCAGTGCTCCCCATAGAGGTAGAGATCTCATCAATCCGGGTATTGATGGATGCCAAGCTAACAGAAGTTGAATGGTGTCAAAGTCGACACGACGAACTGAATCTGATCAAAGAAAAGCGAATAACGACACTATGCCATGGTCAGTTGTATCAACAAAGGATGAAGGAAGCATTTGACAAGAAAGTTCGACCTCGCGTCTTCAGAAAAGGAGACCTTGTGCTCAAGAAGATACAATCTTTTCTCACTGACTCTCAGGGCAAGTGGTCTCCGAATTATGACGGCCCCTATATGGTCAAGAAAGCTTCCTCAGGCGGCGCCTTGAGACTCGCAACCATGGATGGAGAGGAATTTGCCTATCCCACGAATGTTGATGTAGTCAAGAAATATTTTGCCTAAATAAAAAAAACATCTCGGAGGATTGAAAACCCGAAAGGACGGTCCAGGCAAAAACTAGAGACATAATCAAAAGTCATCCCGGTGGATTGGAAATCTCAAAGTACAATCCAGGCAAAAATTAGGGATTAATGGAAAGTAACTACGTCTGATCAGTTCAACTCCTCAGCAGTAATGTCATCCATTAGAAGAAAAACTCCAGTCAAGGCCATCTTCGACGGCAGCTCAGGATGCCCAGAATTCAAAGTTGGTAGAAGGATAGCGGTCGTTATGTTTCAATGTATCCCTTTTTCCTTAAATTACCATTTTCTAAACTTTGTAAATACTCTATGGAATCAGCGCTTGGCTGATTTCCATCCTATCAATAAAATTTAAGCCCTGGTGCTTTTGTTTGCAATTCTTATTTGTTTTAGCTTTAGAGAACAACATTTTAACATGATTAACGATTCTTGAAATAAAACAAAAATGAATTTACTTGTAAAAAAATTTCTGCTTTTAAAATAAAGATGGCAATTCTTTTGACTGTTGAACATCAGAAGAACATCGATCACTTCTCCAGAAGTAGTCGAACCTCAAAGTGCAGAATCAAAGTACTCCTTCTAAACCAGTACACCTGAATGAAGGATCAACTGTGTCAGATGCAAATACTCCATCTGACATCCCCGACAGAGCTCTTACCTCCTAAGTCCAACCAACGTTGTTCCTCATAGGGACTATCTCTCCTAAGCAAGATAAAATTGCTATTTTAAACCAAAAGGTACTTCTTCGTCCCCAGCAGTGGCCGAGTATCCAGCCGTGTTCATCCACTAGTCTGTATGTCGTGTCGGTTGTGTCAGCATAAACATACATACATCATGCATTATTAATTTACATTCATATTCATATTGCATCGTTATCACTCTAGTCGGTCTTATCCCCTAGTGATAAAAGTCCTCTTGTCAATCGAGTCGTCAGTTCTTTCCTCTTTAGGAAGCGAATCAGCTTAACAATCCCTCCTCCAGTTTATTCTGGATTGGAGTCGAGCCTCGACCACTTTGATAACTTAAACCTCTGAAAAACAAGAAGACCGTCGACAAGCGTCACTCTTCACCATTGAAGATGATATCTTCGCTTTCCCGGATTAAGGAAAATCCCCAGAGAAAGCCTCGCAACCGAATATTCGGCAACACAACAGTTTCTCTCTGAAAATTTGCTATAAAAAAAGGTCATCAGCACCTCCAAATTTGATTGCATCACATGGCATTTCTCCGAGAAGATCTCGGAGAAAAGTATGATGTAGTATCCCTAAGCAGGAAACAGTTTCTCAAGAGACTCGTTTTCCCCAGTAGAGTCAACAAATGGCGTCTCCAACAGAGAAGTTTGTACACCTCTACAACTCAGACGAATGGGTTCCCCAGTAAGTTTGACATCAAAACTTTTTCCCATCAAATGGCATCTCCCTTGTAGAAAACTCGGCGAGAATTTTGATGAAAACCGCTACACATAGCGTCCCTTGTCAAGAAATTTTATTGACAAAAGAAACTTAGACCAGTTCCTTGGGAGGAAACCAGGATCGAGGGGAAGTTTACATCAGAAACCGAGACCAGTTTCTTGGTAGGAAACCAGGATCGAGGGGAAGATTATTTCAGAAACTTAGACCAGTTTCTTGGTAGGAAACCAGGATCGAGGGGAAGTTTATATCAGAAACTTAGACCAGTTCCTTGGTAGGAAACTAGGATCGAGGGGAAGTTTATTTCAAAAGAAAACTGAGACCAGTTCCCTGGTAGGAGACCAGGATCGAGGGGACGTTTTGCCTTTTCTAAGCATCATTGCTTAGCAAAAGAAGATGGATGGGCAAGCTGCCATTCATAACCACTGTCAAAATTTCGGGTATTCCGATATTTAATCCTCTTGCACCCTAGATGCCCGATTACCTTGGCCATTCGCACCTTCAAGTCCAAGAAGATTAAATAGGGGCATCTGTCATACCCCAAATTTTGATCACTAAGATTTCCCATCATTGTGCAAATCATCACCACAATATGGATGTACCATTGTGCCTCATCAGTCTCCCCAAAGATGGGTGAGCATTCACTACAAACAAGATTAGGGTTTCAGGTCCTCTCAAAGCAATTAGACAAAGGATCAATCAAGAAATGACATGATATTCAACTTGTCTAACATCTCAAACACCCATAGAGGATCAAGAGGACTTCCACATCAAGAATCAAGCACAAGGTTGCAGCATTCCAAGTGGATCAAGCCTCAAGATCGCTAGTGTCACCAAATTAGGGTTTTGGTCGACTAAGGCCTCCAGATGGAATTTTTCCTCTGGGCATGAGCCAATGCTTCAAAGCGTAACCTAAGATACTCCATGAGACCTCATGGACCCAATCATCAAGTCAATTTAACCTCAGGGGAGGCATTTATCAAAAATCAGGAATTAGGGTTTCTTGACCTAATTCGCCCCTAAGTTGACTTTTGGGACAAAACATGAGCCAAGACCTCAAGACATGATTTCAGGGTCTCT
The DNA here is from genome assembly GCA_022829125.1 of Lathyrus tuberosus. Lineage (NCBI taxonomy): Eukaryota > Viridiplantae > Streptophyta > Magnoliopsida > Fabales > Fabaceae > Lathyrus > Lathyrus tuberosus. The sequence continues at coordinate 606,797 of JALAZF010000790.1, forward strand.
AACACACCATATTGATCCATTTGCAACAATGGATTGATCCAATAAGCTTGATCTACAAGTTTCAATTTCATCTGGACCACAATTACGGTTTTGAAGAAAAAGTCACTTGTGCCTTTGACTTTTGACCAAGGCATGCTCCCAAGCCTTGGGACATGATTCAATACACCCTACAACACCTACGAAATCCATCTATTAAGTTTGATTTAGGTCAAGGACTTGATTTCATAGAGGATTGCACAGTTTGAATTTCATTTGATAAAAAGTCAACTGTACAAAAAGTCAAAGTTTAACTTTTTATTTTTTGGTCAACCAAGGTTCCTTAACCCTAAAACAATGTTAATTTGTGATTTGAATCATCATTCATTAAGAAAAACCAAAGAAACTGAGTTAACTTGTAAAAGGGGTAGCCATAAAAAACTTAGAATTTTTCTAAGTTATGGAACAAAGTGGCTAGGGTACCAACTTTCAAGGATCAAAACTTGAGATCCAAGCAACCATTTTGGATGATCCAAAGATGGATTTGTAGCTCTCATGGCATACTTTAATAGTGTCAACTACACCTCATTCAAATTCCTCATGGATTCTAAGTTATGGAGTGATCAAAATGGCTGAAAACATGAAATGTTACTTTTTCCAACACTTAGTGAAATTTTTCACTAAGTCAGAATCCGCCTTGCTTTTTTCCAAATGTAGGGGCATTTTTCACTTGGATCCAAAAATTGTCAAGACAAACTATGATCATACATGTGTTGTATCATATGAGAGCTTTCCAAAATGGCCAAGAACTCCATCAAACTCCATCTGAGCTAGGAGTTATGACAGCTGCAACATGCCTTTCTGCAAACTGTCTTGGCAAGGCAGATTTGTGAACAAGGGCTCGAATTGCTCAAATTGTGCAATTCCAAGCATGCTTATTCATCTGCACACCTCAAGGGGGAACAACCAAGGGACAAGCACTGACCCATCAGCCTCCAAAGTCCCAAAATCTACAAGTAGCATGCCAAACCTAAAAAGACTAAAGATGCTTCAACACTCCAATTTTGTTTTGGAGCATTCAATGGATGCTTAGAGGTGGCATATATCAGAGCAAGAATACACACTTCACTCAAGCCTTATCCTTGAATCAAAGAACCATAGGCATGTGCCCTAACCTCTAGTTAATGGCTAGAGGAGACTTGAGATTCCATTTGATCACTATTGGCCAACAGCCTGTCGTAGTTGCCACACACTATTGCTTGCAAAATAAACTTGCTCTACTATAAATAGAGCTCATTTGTGCTCAGTTTGAGTACACCAAAGCAACCAAACTGATGCTTTCCTCAAAATCCCTTTCTCTAGGCCAAAATGCCTTCTTTTGCAAGGTAACTCTGAGTTTTTGAGTTAGAGAGCATTTCCACCATAGCTCATGATCCAAACACATCCAATATGTCATATCTAAGCTGTCCAAACTCTCATATGTGACCTGTAACACCAAAATCACAAAGTCCTCTCTCAAAACCTCAAAATTGGACTTTTTTTGCATTTTTCAAGCCATTTCTTGATTTAGTCACTTTCAAAACCAGATAAAACCTCAAACACACTCCAAATATCATCCTTGAACTGTCCCAAATGGTTCCCTACATCTGGAACACCATTTGAGAGAGTTGCCATATTGGTCACTTTTGCCCCTTTTGCAAGAAAGAGCTCAAACTTGTTCCTGAGGATTCCAGCTGGTTCCAACCATTCTAAAAGCTTCTAAGGGATCAATTGAGAGTTTCTAAAGCATCAAATTACTTCTGGCACAAGAAACTTGGCAGATAGCCCAAAAAGCTCCTAAAGAGGTAAGCATCACAACTTAAACTCTTTGAAATATGCATTTCTTTGAAGTCCACTGATCATGCACATCTCATACATGTTATATATGTTGTGTTTGAACCAATTCATCATGTAATTCATGCCTGTAACAAGAGGTAGCATAGAAAATGCAATTATAGGCCTATTTCAAGAACACCATCGGGTTTTGAAATGGGGACCTCATCTGAAAAAACCAACACCACCATTGGATTCCTTATGAAATTCTAGGTAGGATAGACCTAAATTTTGCCCCAATCCATGGAGAAATGAGAAAGTTACAACCCTCACGTTTTTGGCCAAAACCTTGCCTTTGCCAGGCCAAAAACAAGGCATGCCACAAATATTCATGGGGTGGTTTTGATACACTGATGTATCACCACCACAGTGGGCTGCACCTAAGAGGTCTGGGGTTCGAATCCCCCTCGCCCCAGATCCTCTTTTTACTACTTTTTTCCATTTTTTTTTATATTTTGTTATATTTTAAATGATTTGGAAAATTAATTTCTCCTTCAATTTTAATGATTTTTTATTGGATCTTTTTGCAAAAAATCACAAAAATGTTAAAATATTTTATTTCACAAAAAAATCAAATTTATATTAGTTATTTAATATAGTTGATATTTTTGTAAATAAATTCATTTTTATTGTTTTTAAACCTTTTAAAAATGAATATTCATCTTGAAAATCAAAATTAAATGAGTCATAAATCATCTTGTGATTAAAACCTCATTTTTCAAACCTTAACCAAAAATCACAAGTAGTTTATTTAGACTTATTTGGTATTTTTGTCATTTTATTCATTTTATTAAAAGGATTACTTTTAAAAGAAAATGAAATTAGGGTTTCTTTGGTTTTTGATCCTTATCAAACCTTTCAAAAAACTCATGGGCCTCTAATAGAGTGTAAGTCCCAACCCTTTTGTAGATAAACAATTTTTGGGCCTCACACATTGTATAAGTCCCTCTGTATATTTTCAAAAGTTCGGCGCGATCGTCGCCTATTTAACAAAATCAACTGGGCTTCTCCTTGAGCTATAAGACCCTTCTTTATTCATTTTCAAACTCTCTGGACCTCTAATAGAGTGTAAGACCCATTCCTTGTAAATAAGATACCTTGTTGGGCCTCAGATATTGTATAAGACCCACTGTGTTTTCAAAAACCTCGGCACGATCGCCGTTTTCAAGCAAACCATCTGGGCCTAACCTCGTGTTGTAAGTCTCATCTTTATTTTTCAAAATAATCTTTGGGCCTCTAATAGAGTGTAAGACCCAACCCCTTTTTTGAAACCAAAACCCTTGGGCCTCATACATTGTATAAGTCCCAGTACAATCTTTTCAAAACAATTTCCGTTTTGATTTAGATTCAAATATACAATTGTGGGAAGCGGCGCATGGTTAGTCTTCTTTCATTCTTTTACATACATGTCAAATATATATAACTGTATTGTGGGAAGCTGCGCACGGTTAGCCTCTGTCTTGGGCTTTGAACAAGACACCAAAACATCGTTTTCCTCCCTTAGAATAAAAGGAACTTCGATTGCTCTGATTTCCCTGTTTCGTTTAAATGGGAATACGTAGGCATAAGATTTTGAAATCTTAGCGAGCATACTAATCAAAAACTCTAGGTCCAGTACCTTCATACCAATCAAAACTTAGGTCCAGCACCTTACCAAAAACATCAGGAATAACCCGAACATCAAAAAAGACTCACTCACTCTCTCATATTTCCCAAGAAACTTTCCCAACCCATTAACGGATAAACACCATCAAGTATAAAGCGAAACCTAAAGCTAATATCCTGTGGATAACCACATATAGGATGGGTAGCTGACAACTGCCCATTGTATAACCTGACCCCGACTCCCCGAATCTCTTTTAAGCGTTTGTTCACTTAAACATTCGTGTGCAAGGTCAGTTTTAGATACCTTCCCTTTCCCTTCCAGCTTCATGGGATAAATAAGAAATCAGAAAGTAGCACCCAATTCTCCGCGAGGAGGAAAACCCCAAAATCAGTGATAAAGTGGTCGCGTCACCGACAAAAATCGCTCGCTACAACGATATCTTCCATCCAACACATACATAACTTGGGGCACATTTTCCCACTTTTTACCTAAAGAATCTTATCTTTGAAGCCCTTGTAGTTGGTCATATAAGCTTGGAGGAAACTTTTATTTAGGTTTCCACTAAGGGAAACCCAACCTCCTTTGTCCGCCCCTTTTAGCTCAAAGAAAGAAAAGAACAAACCTAAACTGAGAATTATGTTCTCTGCCTCACAAATGATTTCAAAGGCTTTATTAAAGCCTCAACCATTTAGGCGTAATTAAGAAGGGGAGATATTTAGGGTTTTAAGGAGATTAGACTCAAAATCAGTAAATGGGTTACAGATATTAAAATCCTCAATTACCCCTGAATAGAAATAAAAATATTCGTCTGATACTCCCCTTGGTTGAGTGATACAAACTCTATCACCAGCCACACAAGGTTCTAGCACGATATTTTATTCATTCCAAGTTGAAGAAATCGGCTTGTTAGATCGGAGTTTAGAAATTTCACTATCATCAATCGTGTTGTGGTCAATATTAGGACTTCTTTGTCAATAAAAGAACTCGTCATCTCCATCAAAATGTACATAGAACCTAATGATGAAGATTCTGAATCAATTTCACTATAAGGTGAAGATATGTTGCCATAAACTTCCTTAATAATCTGATCGAATTCTACTTGCCCCAGATGGCCCTCACATTCTTTCATGCATGCATCCCAGAGTTTACTTCTCTCTCGGAAATTAATGGGAATCAGTACATTTCTTGAATCATCGTACTCGCGTATTATAACCATGATAAAAGAATTAAGTAGGAATAATTAAGGCAAAGAAGTAATACCTAACATTCGTGCTTACAAGCAACAGGAAAAAAATGCAAAAAAAATCATGGACAACAATCTTGAAGAAATAAGAATAAGGGTCGAGGATGATGTGCTAAGAAACGAGAAAAGTTGGACTTTTATGGAAAAAATTTAAAACGGTTTAGAAAACCTATCCAAAAAGAGTCATGATAGTGATTGGCTTTCCAATAAAAGTCGTCATGACAAGGAGAGAAAGGAGATATGACAAGACAAACATCATCATTACTCTTAAAAATCCACTATCATACATTATCAGATTGCAAGGTAACCGCTGGATTAAACCAAACCAGATGGAAGTACGACCCATTCAAGAAGAAAGAATTTTGGGGCTCTTTGTCCGAACACTTCATCCCGTTGGGCTTCGTGATCGGGGAGATTATCCAAAAATATTTATCAGGAAATATATATATATATATATTCTTTTACCAAGTCTATTGGTATAATCTCTCCAAAATTTATCTCTTCTTTATTTGATTTCTTATCTGATCTTAGTATGTATATGTGATGATATATATGGTATGCTTCTTATATTCATCTTGTAGTTGAAGTATGACTCCGTGTTGTTTTTGCATTTAAAATCTTGTTAAATGAATTTTTATTTTATTTAGGTTGACATCATATTTGATATGCTCATACATTATTTATACCTCTTCCATATTTTTTGTGTCTTAATCATTGTCTTTTGCTGTGATAAATATTCATGCCATTGTTATGCATATTTATTGCATTCAACATGTCTAGTAGATTATTTTATTTCCGATATGCTCTTCTACTTTTGTGTATGTCGTTATTTATCTATTTTTAGCTTTGTTTCTCTTAACTATTTAATCTATGTTTATTGGTTAATTGAATTTAAATACCTTACCATTTATCTCTTTTTGGTTTTGTAAAAGGAGGAGAAATTCTAATGAGTCTAGTATATAGATTTATGCAATTATGATATATGCAATGTTTTCAAGAAGAGAAAAAACAGAAGGAAGTCCTTAATAACATTTTGCTTAATGCTTATGTCGACTCAATTCCAATGCAAGTTTTTCAAGTTGCCAAGTAACAAAAAGAGGGAGAATAAAATTGCTCGTCTTTAATAGGGTTAAGTGCCTAGGTTTTTTTTTGTCTTATTGGTTATTGCTTACTTCTCACTTTTAGTAATTAAGACTCCTCTCACCTACATCATTCTGCATCTCTTAGAATTGAGTGTTTTTATTAAAACATATTTTTCATGCATAAATAAAAACCTTGTGTCTAAGGTTGATGCAAAATGGTTCAAGCCCATAAGTCAAAAACTTGGATCAAGAAACTCATGAATCCATAATTCAAGTCACATTAAATCTCAATTGAAACATGAAAACTTCACTTTTCTCAAAATTTCAATTCAAGAAGTGTGATTCGAATCAGAATTAAGTGTGATTTGAATCATGACATGAGTGTGTAAATCAAGATTTATTTCAGAAAGTGAGATTCAAATCGCAAGATCCTCTGATCCGAATCAAGTGAGAGCTTAATTCGAGTCATGATTGGATTTCAAAAATCCGAGTTCCTCTCGGACTGTGAGATTCGAATCATAAATTTTTTTGAATTGAATCACATAACTCGAATCAAAGGTGCAAAATAATGGTTTTGTGTTCTTGATTCATATCATTATGTCATTTAACTCGAATCATATTATTTGATATTCACTCAAATCAAAATGATCATTTTAGTCATTTTTAGTGCATTAACCCACTATATATATATATATATATATATATATATATATATATATATATATATATATATATATATATATATATATATATATATATATATATATATATATATATATATATATATATATATATATTTCTCTGGCATAACAAATAATACTATATTCACAACTTTTTGAAAAGCCATTTTCGAGTTTTGTTAAACACACAAAATTTCTCTTTCTCAAATAAAACTTGAAGACTTTTTTTTGCTTTTATTTCGTGAGATATTGCACATTTTTGTGTGAGATTGCATCTGATATCATTTATCTTTAACTTATAGCAAATCACCATTCTTGTGTGTGTGCTTCTCAACTCCGATGAGAGTGTGAGATTTAATGAGAGGACGATCATTAGGTGCTAATGATTTGTGAAGTTTGAGTTTCAGATCAAAGAATCAAGTTGTTACTGTGTAGCTGTGATTGAAAATCTAGAAAAGGAAAAAAAAAAAAAGGATTTCTTCTCCAAGGAAAACTTTGTTAGGCCATGTGAAGGTTGTTGTGGATGAAGTTGGAGTTTTTGGTTCCTTTAGTGAGCTCAAATGCTTGAAAAAGGGACTTTCGGAAGGGTTGAGTAAAGAAAGTTGTAGATAGAGGCTTTGAGTAGAATTTTGGATATGGTAAGGTGAAATGATTCAAGTTCGAGTAAAGACCTTGTGGAATTCATCCTTATGAGTTGTATACGTCAGAAGAAGAAAATTTAGATTGAACTTGATTATCTGTTGATTTTAGTTTTAGCATTATTTAGATTATCTAATTGTATTAAAAGACACATTATAGAATTGTCATGTAGTGGAATATCTATAAATTTTCAATGTTTCGACATTGGAGACTGGATTAGGCGAGACTAACACATTGAACCATTATAAATATTGGTACACTTTTCTCTATCACTCTCTTTAAATTCCTTATAAATTTGAATAATATTAGGGTTTATTTTCTTTTTATGGTTGTATGTGGCTAGTTAACCACTTATAGTGATTTTGTGTAATAAGTGCAAGTCTGTGATAGATTAAGCCTGCCAAATGATCTTTTTGTTGATTATAGATGTAAAACTTGTAATATTATTTTTCTCATTCAATTAATAAATTCCAATGCATTCATCTTGTGTATTAATTGTTTAGTGTCTTCATCTCTCATCTTTATTGTATTTTCTAATTATACTGCAATTTGTGAAATGTATCCAAACACGCTCTTTGTAAAATGTATCCAAACACGCCATGCCTAGCCATTGGGCCAGTCCAGAACAGCAGCCCCCCAAGTCATTGCTCCTGAGCACATGAGTGATGACTTAAGGGCGGATCGCACTCCTGGGGAGGAGTAGGCGTGGTCGACGCCTGTTGCTGAGATGAGGTTGTTCTGCGGTGCCCAAGGGAGATGTGCCCGAGGGATCTATAACGTTGTCCGATATGCTCGGCGTGCAGGGGGCCCAACGATTGATGGGATTTGAAGGGATGGAGTTCCACGCATGCCTTAAGCCACGTGCCGCATTAAATGCGTAATGATGGCCTGGCTAGGGTCATGATGATGCCCCTACGCCGCACGTGCTCGTGCACGTGCCCTTAGTCTGTCTATAAATAGAGGGAGAACACGCTCATTTCCACTTTTCACTTTTCTCTCCTCTCTTATCATCTATTCTCGTCTTCCGCCGTTTTCCGCCTTTCAACACCATTCAACCGTCGTACGCGCAACGTCCAAAGCTCGCCGACCCCCTACTTCCCTTCCTCGACCACGTAAGTCTTCCTAAGTTTCTCTGTTTTAAGTGTTACAGTTTTTTTTCCTTAGTTTGCATGAGGTTAGGAAGAAACCGTGTAGTGTAGGGGTGGTTTTCGGCGATTGTTGGTGGCTGGCGGTGGTTAGGCCATTTTCTGCCACCGCCGACGTCGTTGGAGCCTTAGGATCTTACATTTTTTAGTTGATTCTGACACCTGTTGTGATAACAGATGAGTTTGTCGCCACTGGAATCCATGAGTTTTCCGGTGGATCTCCAACGGGTTTCTGGGTAACGCACCGGGGAGGATCTCCCCGTGTGGGTTAGATGGATTTCTATGGGCGTCTCCTCGCACCGTTGTTGTGCCACTTGAGTAGGGCTTAGGTCGGGGATGTTGTCCTAGAGCCTTCGCGCGCCATTTCACTTGACTAGCTGTGGAAGGGTGGATTTGACTTTGTCATCTAATTCACTTTTGTCCTCTGCTTTTTCAGGTAAAGGAGATGTCTCGCGAAGCCGAGGATGAAGTCATGAGAGATTTTTCCGAGGAGAGCTCCTTGGAAGAAAACGACACGAATGATACTTCTGCTCCTCTGAATGCCGGGGATACATCCCCTCTAAGTAGTAACACAAAAAAGTGGGTAGTTGCTGAGTCTCGGGAGCATGCCTCCCTTTTTGCTTCTTACACTCGAGATGCCTTTACGACGGTGGGGGCCGAGGGAGACTAGAGAGTCCATTTCCCTGGGGAGAATGACCGGATTTGCTCGGCATACGGGGAGAGGTTCCCCATGTACGAGTATGTCTTCAAAGAGATAGGGTTAAGGCTGCCCTTTACGGACTTCTAGGTGGCAGTCTTTGGGCATCTGGATCTAGCGCCCTCACAACTACACCCGAACTCGATTGCTTTCATGCAGGCATTCGAGCTGACATGTGAATTCCCAAAGATTGGAGCTACTTTTCCCCTCTTCTTCATTGTCTTCCATCTTCAGCGCCAAGTTTCGGGGAGGCAGTTCGGATGGGTCTCCCTGAAGTAAGGGAGGAAATTATTCAAACCCTTCTCGGAGTCCATCAGGATGTTCAAGGAGAGGTTCTATGTCATTGAGCCCGTGTCGGAGAGGGCCATAAACTCCTCGTTCATCTGGGAGGTTACGACAGAAGAGAACGGGGAAGCCCTTGTCGACGAGCAAGGCAAGATACAGGGACGGAGGCTGCTGAAGTTCCCCTTCTGCTGGAGCGGGGACCATTTTACTCGGGGGACTGACGACTATTTTGCCAATCCGACTCTGCTGGGGGAGGATGATAAGGCCAGATATGAGAAGCTGGTGAGCTTTGTCAACGACTTTGTCCCTGCCTAGTGCGTAACTAGGAGCAGGGAGCTCATTTACGAAGCAGAGGGCGGGGTCAAAGTGGAGACCCGTTATATTAACACAAAGGAACTCCTCGAGTGTAGCACTCATGATAAGGCTCTGGAGCTTCTTGGTAGCCATTTGTTTTTTAGCTTTCTTGTGTTGTTATTTTTGTTGTTTACTAACGTGTACCCTTCGTTTTGTAGGTAACATGTCTTCTTCACAGGAGTGTATGGTGAAGAATGCCCGGGCAAGGCTCAAAGCGGGCCAGAAGATCGGGAAGAGCCGCCTCAGCGAACGAGTGCCTCCTCTATAGACGGGCTCGGGGACCTCCTCGTCCACACCATCTGCCGCCCATACCTCCCCAGTGCCAATAACATCAAGGCCCAAGAGCCTTCGGAAGGGCGAGATTCTTGACCTTACCCACGAGGGGGAGAAGAGTAAATTCGAGTTGCCTCCCTGTTTACACAACAAGAATTTCTTTGAGGGCTCTCTTCTTGCACTCCATCGAGAGGAGTCTTTGAAGCTCGAGGAGATGGATCATCCGAGCAAGAGGACAATGCTGGCTCAGGATACTGCTGCCCTGATAAGGGTCCTGGAAATGACGATGGTCTACTCCGAGGAGGGTGCCCTCCAAGAAACAGAGCTAAAGAAGGCCCAGACCGCGAATGTGGTCCTAGAGGAGAAACTAAAGAAGTCCAAGGAGAAGCAGACCAGGGCCACCGAAGAAGCGGTGAAAAAGTACAAGGATGAGCTGGCAAAGGTCAACGGGGAGAAGGACGCCTTGGCTGCTGAGAAGAAAGACGCGAAGGACTTTGTCGCCTCATTGAGGGCTGTCGTTGTTCCTGCTGAGGATGAAAGCGAGGAAGTAAAGGGTCTGACAACTCAAGCTGAGCTGGTTGCCCGTATTACTCAGGCTGAGGAGGACTGCGTGAGGATTGCTGAGGAGGCTTTCAATAATGTTGTAGAGCAGCTGAAGATCGTGAACCCTGGGGTCGAACTCTCCACCGAGGGGACCGGGTTCCTTTATAGCGTGGTGAACGGCCAAATCGTTGTCCCAGACTTCCTCCGATTCAACGAGGAGCAGGAGCACTCTGCCCGTGAAGAGCCTTAGCCGACGGCTAACTGATTCTCCTTTTGTTGTACTTCCGGCATGTGCGCCGTGTTTTTGTAACTTATTTTTTTTATATATGGCTTGGCCCCTTTGTAATGTAACCAACACAATAGCGGTCATTGTGCCAGTTTATATGATAGTATTTATTTTCGACCATGGTGATCGGTTGTGTATGATTCATTTTGATTCATGTTTTCACTTTGCTTTATTTTCGCTAAGTGTCAAAACACTGCTCGACATATGTGCCTGTTGTATGGGCTACTTTAGTGAGTGATTTTTATTATTTCGGGGCTTGACCGACGAGTTGTGTTCGACAATGAGGGGAACTGGTCGAAAGGCATGGGTAGCTTCCGGGCATGAGTGTCGCAACGCGAAAAACAACTGGTGGAAAAACAGTCGCCACCGAACGTTATTTATCCTGAAGGGGGAAAGGAAACGATCGAAGAAACCTCAAAAGGGATAAGACATGGTCATCGCAACCAAGTCCTGGGTTCGGGAGTCGATTACGCAAGAGGAAGGTACTAGCACCCCCTCGCGTCCGTTGTACTTAACGGGATCCACGCTTGTTGTCTAATCAAAGGGTGTGTTATCTAAAGCCTACTGCTAAAATGAAATGGGAAGGGAAAAACAAAAAGAGACTCAATAGGACCTCGTCGTCCTATGCCTATGTATTCCCTTATGCAATGGGAAAGTCAGACTCAACGTAGTTCGGAGGACTACGGGTGAATGAGGGGATTGTGCTCGCCAAGACTTCACCGTCTTGTGCCTACATATCCTCATTTAGACGAGAATGAAGAAGTCAGAGCGCTCGTAGTTTGACTTACCACGGTTGGTTGGTGTCTTTTATGAGCGATGCTAAGCTCATGTTCCAGCAGTTAGGGTCGATGCTTGTTTGCGGTAGAACAGAGATAACATGCCCTCTCCGAAAAGGTTTGACAGAAAATCCCGAAGGACAAAAATGGTTTGCATTTGTTCGAGGTTTTTAGAGAAGTGAATTGACTTTGTTTGTGACGTGTATTGCACTAAAGTCTTTGACATAGGATCGCATACTTCGCGCTAACAATCCAAACGTCTCGCGCATAAAGTACCCTAAGATGAGGTTAGAAATGCATCCGCTCATCTTTTCCCATGTTCTTAAGGCTCGTGGCACACAATACACATCGTAGTTATTAAGTATTTTACTTGTAATAAGAGAGAGAAGAGAGAGACTCAAAGGGTAAAAGAAAAATCTAAGGGAGACTTGGTCCTAGATGTTGTCATGTCAAATGGTCCTATAGTTGAGCTTAGGAGGGAGCTAACTTAATGTTATCATACAAAGCATTGAAGCCTAAAGTCAGGCTGAAGGGGAATAAGATGCATACACAATATTAACATCACACAACAAATGGATCTAAATGTAAAATAAAAAGAAAAGGGCACGGATTAAAATCATGACGTAAATACGCGAACAAGGTCGTGTGCGCGAAAAAGTGCAAAGCTACAAAGATAAATTAGATTGGATCTCCACATGACGATGTTGGATCGTTATTCTTAACAAAAAAACAAACTGCTACCGCGTAAGCGGTCATAGCAAGTCGAATAAAAAATCAACAATAAAATCAAATTAAATCACAAAGTTGCAAATGAAACGTGAATTGGTAGGTGCACAAAAAGCGGATTGCTGCTAGACCAAACCATCAGACGCGTGCACAAAATCAAAACGCAACGATAATCAATATAAAAGAGAAAAATAAAAAAAACTGCACATAAACCGATAAAATTACTCAATAGCTTGCTACACTTAACGTGATCATCGCAACATGGATCAAAATCGTGCGGATCTAAATATCACAAAAGGAAAACGCAAAGAAAAGTAAATTTAACGTGCTAGAAAAATCAATAATATTGCTAACGCAAAAATGCGATCATTGCAACCGGATTGAACGAAATACAAATGTCACGCATTATGCACACAAATATGCGAACAGCATATCGACATAATTCAATCCAAACAATATAACTAAAGCATAAATGAAGCAATGTCTCTCTCTCTCTCTCTCTCTCTCTATATATATATATATATATATATATATATATATATATATATATATATATATATATATATATATTTTTTTTTTTTTTTTTTTTTTTTTTTTTTGATTGATGTTAGTAACAAATCACACTGCATACTCCTTGAAACAGTGGCGGCGGATATCATATATATGTATTAGTAACCCATGGAAAAATAGCAACCGCAGATCTTCATGTATGCATATATATGTTAGTAATGAACAGTAGCACATATAATATATAATATAATAATAAACTGTAGCGATATAAGACATATACATGTTAGTAATCCTACGCACAGTATCGACGGCATATGAAAAAGCAACATACCCATAGCTAGTTGAATGAATAATATAGGGTAGTAGCACAACTGTAGCGGCGCAACTTTTCTATATTCTTCCGGTCTTCCCTTTAGCATCAACAAAATATAGGGACTAAATTATGGTTAACTCTCAATTGTCAATAATATCCCTAATATCTATTTTAAAGCTCAAATTAAATAATTAATTAAACTCAATATAAAATAAATATTTAAAATAAAATTAAAATTAAAACACTAACTATTCTATTTATTTATTCTAAATATTTAAACAAAAATATAAAAATAAACGAACCTCACATAAATAAAAGCTAGACGCCTAAGTGCTCAAAAAAATAAATCGAGTACACCAAAATGATCAGCGCGAAATATACGACTCAGAAAAATACAGCGTTTGGTTAGATTTTAAAATACATTTTGACCCGTTAAAATGCTCTAACTGATCAAAATACGACGAAAAATGGTCGAAAAATTAAAACGAACATGTTAGGTTAAACTACGCGAAACGTAAATCAATATAGTTGACGTCTGCAAGCTCGATTTAAAATTTTCCGTTTACTGATTTTACACACCATTTAGATTCAGTTTGACCGGTCTGTCTGTAAATTCGAGAAATTATTCCAGGTGACATTTTAGGCACTATGCGAGATAAAATGCATGCTATGTTATGCAATGTAAAAGAATAAAGTCAGATAAATGAAAAAGTTAAAATGACATCTTGATCAAAATTCCTGCTCTTAAGTGCACACTGATCCTCTTGAAAAATCATGAAGAATATGACCTTGATATCTGAAGAGCCTCGGTAAAGAAGATAATCATTATGTTGGGAACTCAGCCTTTGTCCCAACTTGTATGCAATAGTCAGATAGATTACCTTTGAATAAGGAAAACTCAGATCACAGGAAAATGCTTTGATCCACGTCTTTAGGATCTCAATGCAAGGTTATGCCCTAATGGAAAATGCACATGAACGTAAAACACAAGTCAGTTATGGTTAGAAATAAGAGAGGGAAAATTTTGGGATGTTACAATGAGAGTGGAGCTCAGGTCGCGTTTGTGGCCTGAGTTCGCGGCGTGAACTTATGGTCGGTACGTTGTGCTCGCAGTGTCGACGGAGCATGCCGGCAGTTAAGGCCTTAGCTATAATATTGTTTTAGCTTTTCGACGTTCCATGGACGAGCGAGTTCTTCCCCGTTGAGATGTTCTAGGAAGTAGGCCTCATTTTTTGTTTTTTCTCGAACACGATAGGGTCCTTCCTAGTTTGCGGCGAGTTTGCCTTCGCGAGACTCTTTGTGATTCCTCCTAAGGACGAGACAACCCACTTGAAAGTCTCGTCGTATGACTTTGGCGTTATGCCTAATTGCAGTTTTTTTGTTTTAACGAGGCCTCGTGGAGGGCTACTCATGATCGAACCTCTTCAATGAGATCGAGCTCCTCCCTTAGTGCCTCGCTGTTGTTCTCCTCGTCCAGGGGAGCTTCAGTCCGCCCGGAGGGCACATGTACCTCGATAGGGATTACTGCCTCGGTCGCGTATGCTAAAAGGAAAGGGTTTCCCCGGTCAAAGAGTGGGGGGTAGTGCGGTAGGCCCAAAGCATGTTGAACAGCTCCTCGACCCATTATTTCTTGATTTCGTCCAATCTCCACTTGAGACCTCGTAGGATTACCCTGTTGGCCACTTCAGCTTGCCCGTTCATTTGCGGGTGTTCGACGGACGCGAAGTGTTGTTTGGTACCTAGTTGGGCGAGAACTCCTGGAATCTTTTGTCCGTGAACTGTGTCCCGTTATCGATGACGATTGCTTGGGGAATGCCGAAGCAAGCAAGGATGTTTCGTTTGTAGAAGCGGAGTATATTGTGGGCCGTTATTTTGGTCAGAGCCTCTACTTCTATCCACTTTGTAAAGTAGTCCACGCCTACTATCAGGTACTTGTTCTGATTTGACCTTACGACGAATGGTCCTAGGATATCCAGGCCCTACCATGCGAAGGGTCACGGGAAAGACATTGCTTTGAGCTCACTGGGCTGTGCTAAGTGCATGTCCCCGTGCCATTGGCATTTGTCACATTTTTTAACATGCTCCTTCGCGTCATGCTGCATGGTCGGCCAATAATATCCTGCTCGTAAGGTTTTCCTGGCAAGGGATCTTCCCCCGAGATGCTGGGCGTTGATCCCCTCGTGGATCTCGTGCAGGACGTGGGCGGACATCTCTTCCTCGA
The DNA here is from genome assembly GCA_022829125.1 of Lathyrus tuberosus. NCBI lineage: Eukaryota > Viridiplantae > Streptophyta > Magnoliopsida > Fabales > Fabaceae > Lathyrus > Lathyrus tuberosus. The sequence goes on from JALAZF010000790.1 coordinate 622,024, forward strand.
CGTATTTGAGGAGAGGTATGGAGAACCCTCGCCTGTAGAGCTTATTTTCGACCAGGACATAGGAGCAGGTTCTGCGCCGGACTACGCTGGCTTCCTTTGGGTCGGACGATAGTTCGTCCTTTGTGAGGTAGTTGTAGATATGGGTCATCCAGCAGTTGTTATCGCCAATGACGTGCACGTTAAGGGTCGTGGAAGTTTTCTCGATGCTAGGTCGAGGAAGTAACTCCTGGATGACGGATCTGTTTCTGCCCTTCTTTTTCGTACTCGCCAACTTTAATAAAACATCTGCCCGAACATTGTGTTCACGGGGAACATGCTTTACCTCCACCGACGTGAACTTCGTCATATTTTCCTTGACCAAGGTCAAGTATTCAGATAGGTTGTCGTTCTAGGCCTGATACTCTCCCCGAACTTGGAGGGCCACGAGTTGAGAATCTGTGCTGATAACGACTTCCTTGGGTCCCAGGTATTCGGCGAGGCGTAGATCTGCGAGGAAGGCGTCATACTCTGCGTGATTGTTGGAAGTGGGGAAAGATAGGGTAAGCGAGACTTCTACGAGGATACCTTCCTCATTTTCAAGGATGATGCCCGCTCCGTTCCCTACTAAGCTGGATACCCCATCGACAAAGATTCTCCACTTGCGAGCTCCGCAAGTCGGGTAGTCGGGCAAGGTCATCTCTTCCACGAAGTCGGCCAGCGCCTGAGCTTTGAGGGCTTTCCTACTCTCGTACTGGATGTCGAACTCGGACAGTTCCAGCGACCATTTGAGCATTTTTCCGGCCATGTCTGAGCGGCCTAACAGTTGCTTCACTGGCTGGTCCGTGCGCACCACGATTGTGTGGGCTAGGAAGTAGTGCCTCATCCTCCTCGCAACGTTGATGAGGGCCAGGGCCACCTTTTCAATCTACTGGTATCTAAGCTCCGGTCCATGCAGTGCCTTACTCGTGAAGTATATGGGCTTCTGCCCATCAGGGGTCTCACAAATAAGGGCGGCGCTGACGGCCTTGGTAGCGACGACGAGATAGAGATAGAGGGTCTCCCCGTTATCTGGATGGGAGAGGACCAGTGGTTCTCACAGTGCTTGTTTCAAGTGGATTAGGGCTACGTCACATTACTCCATCCACTCAAAAGCAGCCTCCTTGCGGAGGAGTTTGAAAAAGGGGAGTGTGTGCTGAGCAGATTTTGCCACAAAACGGGATAGTGAGGCAAGCATCCCATTTAGGGATTGGATGGATTTATTCGAGTTCGGCGTAGGGAACTCGGAGAATGCTCTGCACTTATCAGGATTAGCTTCGATTCCTCGTTATGTCAGGTAGAAACCGAGGAACTTGCCTGCCTGTTCCCCGAACGTGCATTTCTCCGGGTTGAAGCGCATCCTGTACTTTCTGGCATGCTCGAAGACTTTCTTCAGATGGAGTGTGTGATCTGACTCCTTGTGGGTTTCACAATCATATCATCCATGTACGCTTCAAGCATATCCCCGATTTCTCCTCGGAAGACTTTGTTCATCATTCTTTGGTAGGTAGCGCCAACGTTTTTCAAGATGAAGGGAATTGTAGTATTAGTTGCCCAATTCGGTCATGAAAGTTATGTACCTTTTGTCACTTTTGGCCATGGGTATTTGGTTATAGCCCGAATACGCGTCCATGAAAGATAACAGTTTAAAACCAGCATAATTATCAACTAATTTGTCTATGTTGGGGAGGGGATATGCGTCTTTAGGGCAAACCCTATTAAGTTCGATATAGTCAACACACATACGCCATTTTCCATTTGATTTTTTTACAAGTACAATATTGGACAACCAAGCAGTGTAATTGGCCTCTGAAATAAAATTTTCCTCTAGGAGGTCTTTTACACCCTGCTCGGCAGCCTCCATTTTTTCTGGAGACTTCTTTCGCCTACGTTAAGCTACTGCCCAAGCGGCAGGGTGGATGGTGAGTCGGTGGCAGGCCACATCAGGGTCAAGCCCGGGTATCTCTATGGTGCTCCATGCAATCAGATCTACATTATCCCAGAGACAGGCTTTTAGCTGTTTCCTCACTAGGTCGGGAAGGTCGGTCCCGATCTTCATTCCTCGCTGGGGGTCGTCACCGAGCAGGACTAGTTCGAACTCGCCATCTAGAATTAGGCGCATCAGGTGGGAGGTCTCGCTGCTGCTGGTCGATGTGGAAAGGTTGCTCGAACATGGTTGGATCTTTTTCCCCTTACTTTGCTGGTCCGTCTGGTCGTCCTCGGAGAAACGGCTGTCAAGGTCGATGGAGTCGATGCGGGGCAGCGGCTTCGCCTCTTCGGAGCTGCAGGGCAGTGTGGGCTTTACTAGAGTCTTCGGCTTGGCGGTGATTGTGTTCAGCCCTTTGGAGGATGCCTCGAAACATCTCCTTGCTGCTTCGATGTCTCTGTGCAGAGTGGCAACGAGCCCCTTGGAAGTGTAGTACTTAATCTTCAGGTGCACGGTTGAGGGCACGAATACCAATTCGGCCAGAGTTTGCCGTCCGAAGATGCATTGGTAGAGGGATGGGCAGTCAAGGACCAGGAACTGGACTTTGATAGACCAAGCCATTTCTGCAAACCCGAAAGTCACAATCAGCTCTACATACCCCCATGGCTTTGTGACTGACCCATTAAAGCCTTGTAGGTCAGTTCCTACGTAGGGCGTCAGGTGTGTCTCGTCCAGTTGGTGGGTGGAGATTAGCTGGGAATACATGATGTTGACCGAGCTTCCTTGATCGACCAGGATTCGGCGAATGTCAAAGTTGGTCATTTGTGCTCTCACGAGCAGTGGGATGCTGGAGTTGAGAGCTCCTCCGAGGAGTTCCTCGCGGTATAAGGTGATGGGGACCGAATCTCCCCGGACCTTGTCAAGTGTGGAACTCCGGTTCGAGCTCGTGTTGATTAGATGCTCGAACTTCCTCTTGACGGATCCCACGGTAACCTTGTTGAAGCCCCCTCCAGAGATGACCATGGCGGAGGGGAAGGTTTCCCATGGGCTATGCGCGGCGAAGTAAGGAGGGATGTTGAACCCCTCGGGGACGTAGAAGTCTTCAGGCCATGAGATTCTCATGGAGACCTAAAGACTGGTTTCTTCCAAAGAAGGCACCTCTTCTTCAACCTTCTTGGATTCCTGGGCGTCCTGCCGAAGAGCATCCTTATTCTTGGCGAATTATTTTAGGTGCCTCTCCCTGATTAATATCTCAATTGCATCCTTCAGATGGATGCAGTCGTCGGTCATATGGTCGTGGCTCTTATGGAATCGACAGTACTTTGACTTGTCTGTATTCGGCTTGGACGGTATCTATTTCGGGAACCAGACCCCTGCTTGCCAGAAATCCGAGTTGGCGCACTCTGAGAGAATCTTCTCTCGAGAGGCGGTCAGAGGTATGTATTCGTGAAAACGGCCAGAAGGCCCTTTGTTGTCTTGGGACTTTCGCGGGCGGTCATCTCGTCTTCTCTCTCCCCGACGATGTGTCGAGGGGTCGTCATGCTTGGAGGACCTGGGACTCTCTTGGTGTCTCGAGTCCCAGGCGGAGCTCGCAGTCTCCTTCTCTTCGTACTGAATGTATGCTTGCGCCTTGAAGAGGAAGGCTTCTAGCGTCGTTGGAGTCTCAATGCCAACCTCCTTGGCAAATTCGGTTCGGGGACGGAGCCCTCACTCGAGCAAGAATTTTTTCATATCATCGGTCGTGGAGACCTAGACGGCTTCTTTGTTGAACCATTCGATGTAGGATCGAAGAGGTTTATCTTTTCCCTTGGATGATGGCCTCAAGGGAGGCTTCTGTCTTTGGGTGACGACGAGAGGCCATGAAATTCCTGGAGAACATCCTCCCCAACTGCCTCCAAGATGTGATGGATTCGTCAGGGAGTTTCTTGTACCAAGTCATTGCTCCCTTCCTTAGAGTGGTTTGGAACAATCTACATTTGATGGCGCCTCTGATGCCACGGTAATCGAGCAACGCATCGATATTTTTGATGTGCTCGTCAAGATCTGTAGTGCTATCTGTAACACCCCCAATCTATACACCCAAGCTATTAAGCGATAAATAAAATTCAAAATTTCATTAGAGTATATTTAAAACATTCACGGCATAGACCGAGGGGTCACATCAATTTGAAACAAAATACACATAAACCTGCTCATAAAGATATGCAACAATCAGGTAGCAATTAACAGAGGAACTTAGTTCCTACTACCCACAATTCAGATACAAAATAAAAGCGGAAAATATGTACTGAAATCTCATACAACATTAATTTTGTATTTACACCCACAATCATCTCACTCAACATTAATCATGCTTTGCAATTCAAGCCCAAAGCAATGCATTTATTTGCCATACGGCCACAAACCATCATCACACCATCTAGACACATGCATTTACACCATACAATAGCACATAAGTCATACCATATCCATATCAACAGCACATTGCATGATACACCTCAATTACACACAATTATAACGACAAAAGTCGACAAAACGACACTATTCCAAATTCCGACATAATTAAATTAGCCAACAATCTTAAAACCATCATCATAAGAAAGTACAGTTCAATAGCTATTCAACGATACCAAGAATGTTAAAAACGGATAATCGGAACACAAGTTACGGACTAAACAAGAAAAGACATCGCGAAAAAAACCACATTTTGCAATCTTCCTGGCCATACGCGTATTGCCCTGAGCCATACGTGTATTGCCCTGCTCCCTCGCCCATTCCATACGCGTATTGCCCAAAGTGATACGCGTATGGGCAGAGACCTATTTTCCCCCAAAATTCCCATTAAAAATCCAATACGCGTAGTGCCTTGCTTCATACGTGTATTGCCCTCAACCTTACGTGTACCATTACGCAAATGGGCAGATGGTCGAGAAAGTGAAGCTCCATATGCGTATTGCCCACATTTCTTCAATGCCCTACGCGTATTGCCCTGACCAATACGCGTATTGCCTTGAGTGGTACACGTATGGGCAGTGGAAAAACCAGAATTTTCTGCAGAATTTTTTTTCTGCATTTTCAACCCAAAATCAATCCAATTTTCACCTATACACCAGAAAAATTACCAATACAATGCCTAACAACATGTATCTAACATGTATCAACAATAAGGGACCTGAAAACATGATTTCCGACACAATTTAATCGAATTGTAACAATTTCCACATATTATAGTTTTTCACTCTATATACAATTTCAATCTAATATCAACCAAAAACATACATACATAATCATACACAAATATATAATAATCAAGTTTCGCACCCTTACCTGATTTAATCGTGTTTGGAACGTCGGTTGTTTCGATTTCTTCTATTCCAAGTTTTTCTCTCTTTCTCCTTTCTTTCTCTTTTCTTCCCCTTTTCCTTCTTCTCTTTTTCTTTCTCTCTATTTTTCTCTCTTTCTTTTTCTATTTTACTAACTTAAGGAAAATAAGGTGAAATGCCCAAAATACCCCTACACTCAAATATCTCGCAAACGTTCCCAAAACGCGATAAAATATCTCAACATTGAAAAATAACATATTTCCAAATAAAAGTCGAAAATAAAATAATATAATAATAAAATAATCAAAACGACTCGATTAAATAAAACGGACAAAACTGGGGCGTTACACTATCCTACGTGCCCAGGGATGGGGGTTTCTCCAGCCCTTTTGGTAGGCGCATGGCCATGATTTCTTGGGATAACGAGCCGTGAGGCTCGTCGTCGTTGCTCCCGCTGGACCGCGGCAGGGAGCGGGTCCTTCGTCCAAAGGTAGGACGACGATCTCGACAGGGAGATGAAGTTCGTGCTCGGCCCTTGGATCTGGGCAGAGGAAAATGCTGGTTCTCTGTTCGTAGGTCCCTTCGAGTCCTCTTGACCCCTGGGGAGTGTTGGCTTCGGGGAGAGATATGGTCGCACTTTCTGACTGCCAGATATTTGGCTCTGGTGGTGCTCAGCGGTCTCTTTCATGTCTAGAGGGAGGACTCCAGGATTTCCGACGCTCTCTCCTCGGTGGGGGAGATCTTGGTCGGCTTGACTCTTTTAAGGTTCCAATTCTTGCGTTCTGCTGGAGGATCAACAGATTTGTCTTGTTGAGGGCCTCAAGTAGGGCCGCCATGGCCGGATCGGCGTTGGACGGAACTGGGACGGGATAGTGGTCCTCGGATGGCTGGACGCCAACGTTGTCAGCGCGAACGGGAGAGGGAGACTCGGTGGCTCCATCTTTCTGCTTATGGACGTCATTCCCAAGAAAGGTAGGTGCTCCGTCAGTGTCAGTCTTGTTGACGGGGAGGATGGCAGTGTTGCGAGCATCGTGGACATTGGCATGGTTGGCCATGATTAGAATCTTGAAAGAGCAATTTTGGTCTTGAATCTACGAGGAAAGAAAGACGTGGATAACAGATTTTCCCACAGACGGCGCCACTGATCTTACCGGCTGATCAAAACCTGAAGTGAGCCAGAGACTACGTTTGCGATGCGGGGTTTGAAAGATGGGGAGGGGGTGTACCTGCGAGGCACTCCGATGCTAAAGTAAGGATCGGGAGAAAAGAAGGCAAATACAAACTATGTATGTCTTAGGATGATTTAGAATACCTGGCCCTCTCAAATGAGAGGGGTTTTATAATGCCCCCAACGCTTGGCCATTGGTCCCTATTTTCAGGGCGAGATATTCGCTCCCAAAGAATAGGTAACTGCCAGAATCTAGCCGTCGGGACGAGCATATGTGCTCGAAACTAGCTATTACCACGGGCAAGGACGTGGTCGCGGGCACAAGCTTCGTGACTGTTTTTGGATGGTCAAACCGTGCGTGACAGGCAGAAATGCTGAGGAGGGGCGGCTGATCCTAGAGGTCAACTGGCCAGTCTTCCCTAGCAGAGGGGCAGAAAGGTAAAATGCTTCCCTCTTCCCTTATCTGACAGAACTTAGGCAATTGGGCTGTTCTGGGAGCAGAAGTGGATTAGGCCATGCCTAGCCATTGGGCTAGTCCGGAACACTTTTCAAATTGGTTTTTTGTGAAAGGTCTACTTAACCTCTCTCGTTTCTAGTCCATTCTACATCCACATTCTACCCAACAAATGTTGATTTTCCTCCCTCCCTGAAGATTATTCCTTATGACATCACTGAAAATATTCATGAAAATTTGTCATCAAAGGATATTTTAATATCCTCCAACCTCAATGTGAAATATGCCATCATATACAAAAATTGAGTGGTTAATGAGCTTTCTGCTCTTATGGATCAAGTATCACTCCTAGTATGACTGGTTTGTTGAATCATGTAGGAACTTATGCTACTTTTGATTTTGGGGAGTATGTTTTTGAGAAACTTATGAAGCATGCTAAGTCTTATGTTGTGAAGTTGCCTGTTGGTTTTCCTTCTTTGATATGTGGCATTTTTGTTAAACAAAAGAAGGACACAATGAATAGTGATTATGAAGTTGGCGTTGTTCCTACCATTCTTGATTTTAGTTACTAGTTGTTTGTCGAAAAAATATGTTGTTGACATTGTGCTTTCTACTCCTGCTAATGAGATTAATATGAGTATTAATGAAGAGATGAAATATGTTTCTCCTTTCTCAGGGCCTGTAAAAATCGATATTCTCAAGACTTTGATTTATGAGGTAGAGGCTTTATAAGATATCATCACTACATCCTATGCTAGGAAGACAATATGTGGGGATTATAAAGATGCTCACTCATCACTCTGCCGGAGCTTCCACTTCTCAGCCTCCTATTCGTGGTGATGGCATGTTACATCTCTTTCAAATCAGTCTCGTGAAGTGACCAAGTCTGACTATGATGATGTGTTCAACTCCTAAAAATGAAGAAGAAGATGATGTTGTTATTAAAGAGGTCATTGATAGTGAATATCCTACGCCTTTGCTCTGATATAGTTTTACTGGCTTTTGGGATTATTGATTTTCTATTAGGTTATGTGAATATTTGTTCAGTTGGTCTTTTGATTTTGTACCGTCCTTCTGTTCTAACTGTCGGTTACTTGTTTTCCCTTGGCTTTTTTTAGGTAAATAGGGAGAGAAGATGCACTTTTGTGTATGTGTTTTTTTATTGGGTTTCATTAATTGAATGTTTGAATTTCGTTTTGGTCAACTTATCTTGTTGTTAACCTTCTTTGATGATTTTTGTGTAAGAAGTTCTCAAATTCTTGTGATTATTTTTATCGGAAAAATGTTAAGCAAAATGTCACGTAAGTTGTTAAGACATATTGTCTTCGTTATCCATCGATGCATTATTTTTTAAAAGATTTCGTTTGATTATGAATTTTGCATGATCTTTTAAGAACAAGTCGTATTTGTATCGTATGTTATTTACTCCAGATTTTGCGTGATTTATTTTGGAAAGATTTATTTTGTTCTAGAATATGCAAAATTTATTTTATTCAATATTGGATAAGCTAGGAAGTTATTTGTGAAAACCTAATGAGTCAGCTAAGTGAATTGTCTCTATATAAAGAGAGAAAACATATGCTCATCACATGGACTTTTAGTGGGTATTTTGTTGATTAAGAAACAAAGTGTGTCTTTCTTGTGTTCAACCCTGTTCTATGTAATTTTCTACCATTCTTTGAGAGACAGAGTTGTGGTTTTCTTTCATGAAGTTTATCACGTTTTTATTGTTGAAAACTTACAAACACTTGGGAGAGTTGTCATACCCCAAATTTTGACCACTAAGATTTCCCATCATTGTGTAAATCATCACCACAATATGGATGAACCATTATGCCTCATCAGTCTCCCTAAAGATGGGTGAGCATTCACTACAAACAATAATTAGGGTTTCAAGCCCTCTCTGAGCTTTAGACAAAGGATCAATCAAGGAATGACATGATCTTCAACTTGTCTAACCTCTCAAACATCCACAAAGGATCAAGAGGACTCCCACTTCAAGAATCAGGCACGAGGCTGCAACCTTCCAAGTGTATTAAGCCTCAGGATCGCCAGTGTCACCAAATTAGGGATTTGGTCGACTAGAGCCTCCAGATGGAAATTTTCCTCTGGGCATGAGCTAATGCTTCAAAACACAACCTAAGATACTCCATGGAACCTCATGGACCCAATCATCAAGTCAATTTAGCCTCAGGGGATGCATTCATCAAAAATCAGGAATTAGGGTTTCTTGACCTAATTCACCCCTAAGTTGACTTTTGGGACAAAACATGAGCCAAGACCTCAAGACATGGTTTGAGGGTCTCTAATAAACCACATTGATCCATTTTCAACAATGGATTGATCCAAGAAGCTTGATGCACAAGTTTCATTTTCATCTGGACCACAATTAGGGTTTCAAGGAAAAAGTCAACTGTACCTTTGACTTTTGACCAAGACATGCTCCCAAACCTTGGGACATGATTCAATACACCCTATAACACCTATGAAATCACTCCATAAAGTTTTATTTAGGTCAAGGACTTGATTTCATAGAGGATCGCACAGTTTGGAGTTCATCTTATAAAAAGTCAACTGTGCCCGAAAGTTAAAGTTTGACTTTTTGATTTTTTGATCAATTATGGTTCCCTAACCCTAAATTGATGTTAATGTGTGTGATTGGGAATCATCATTCATCAAGAAAAACCAAAGAAAGTGGGATAACTTGTAAAAGGGGTAACCATAAAAAACTTAGAATTTTTCTAAGTTATGGAACAAAGTGGCTAGGGTACCAACTTCCAAGGATCATAACTTGTAATCCAAGCAACCATTTTGGCAGATCCAAAGATGAATTTGTAGCTCTCATGGCATAATTTAAAAGTGTCAACTACACCTCATTCCAATTCCTCATGGATTTTAAGTTATGGAGTGATCAAAATGGCTGAAAACATGAAATGTCACTTTTTCCAACACTTAGTGAAATTTTCACTAAGTCAGAATCTGTCTTGCTTTTTTTCCAAAAGTAGGAGGATTTTTCACTTAGATCCAAAAAGTATCAAAATAAACTATGATCACACATGTGTTGTATCATATGAGAGCTTTCCAAAATGACCAAGAACTCCATCAAATTCCATTTGAGCTAAGAGTTATGATAGTGGCAATATGCCTTGCTGCAACTGTCATAACAAGGCAGATTTGTGCATTTTGTTCGATTTGAGCAATTTGTGCAAATGACAAACAAGTTTATCCATCTGAACACCTCAGGGGGAGGCCAAGGAGGTACAAACACTGATCCATAAGCCTCTCAAGTCTTTGGAACTAAAAATAGCATGCCAAATCTAAGAATGCCTAAAGAGGGGACAAGACTCCAATTTTGTTTTGGGGCATTCAATGGATGCACCAAGGTGGCATGAACTGAGTCTTTTCCAACTGAATGAGTCAAGGATGATCTCTGAACTAGGGAACCAAAGGCCTCTGCTCTAACCTCTAGTCAATGGCTAGAGGAGACTTGAGATTCCAAAGTGATGCAATTGGCCAAACCTCTGCTGCAGTTGCCATTCACTATTGCTTGCAAAACAAACTTGCTCTACTATAAATAGAGCTCATTTGTGCTCAGTTTAAGTACACAAAAGCCATCAAACTGATGCTTTCCCCAAAATCTCTTCTTTCACTCCAAAATTGCCTTCCAAAGCAAGTCACTATCGGGTTTTGAGTTTGAGAGTCATTCCAACCAAACCAATCACACACACGCACACCTCATAAACATCATATAGAAGTGATCCAAACACTTAAACAACATTTGGAACACTGATTTCTCAAAATCAGCATCCAACTGCTCAAGCTTTTAGCAGACTTGCAGTTGAGGTACCATCTTCAGTTCCAGCTTGTTTCAAACCATTCCAAGCACTCAGGCACATCGCTTGGCACCTAGGGAAACTATCCACATCATTGGAACCTAGATGTAACACCTCCAACACAAAACACGATCACCAGCTGCAAGAGGTATGCCTCAACTTGGGCATCTCATGATTCATGCATATTTCCTCGCACAATACTTTTGCCAAATGTTCATAATCATGCATAGAATGTTTCCCCTCAATTAATTGCTTTGTTTCAATCGTGTATCAAAATTCTCAGCCTTCATGCAAATTTTAGGGTTCTTGAGGTTTTGTCTTGATTTCTTATTCCATGCTTAAAATAAATGAAATTAAAGACCATAGACATGATCGTGAGGTGAAAACAAGTAGATTGATATGTGGATTGCATGATTTCATCAAGTATTCAGTGAGATTGGTGAGAAAATGCAAATCTACAGGAACATAGGGGTGGCGTGTGTTCTTGATTGTTCTTGGCACCATTTTTGAATATTTGAATATTTGAATTTTGTGATTTTATTTAATTGATTCAAAAATTAATTTCCCTCTGAATTTTAATGATTTTGAGTTGATTCTTTTTTTAATAATTCACAAAAATGTTAAAATATTTTATTTTACCAAAACTTCCCAAAAATGTTATTTATTTCATATATTTGATATTTTTGCAAAGAAATAATGTTTTATTTGTTTTTAACATTTGAAATATTTGTTTCTTCTTGATTTCCCAAATTTAATTGGTTTCCAATCATTTTGTGGATATAAACATGATTTTTGAAGCATTGATCCAAGATCACCACTCATTTTTTCACATGTTTTCAATCCTTTTTATTAATTTTTTAACAAAATTAATTCCTTTTTAAGCAAAAATTAGGGTTTTGATTAATTCAACCCTCCTCAATCACTAAAAAACTCTTTGGGTCTCTTGGTAGAGTGCAAGTCCCATCCTTTTGTAAATAAAAACCTTCTTTGGGCCTCAGTGTATTGTATAAGTCCCGCTACCGTCAAAAGATTCGGCGCGATCGTCACCCTTTTTTACAAAAAACCTTGGGCCTCTCCCTGAGTTGTAAGCCCCCCCACTTGTATAAAAACTCTTTGGGTCTCTAATAGAGTGTAAGACCCAATCCCCTTTTAACCAAAACCTTTTTGGGCCTCAGATATTGTATAAGTTCCTCTGTTTTAAAAGAAAAATCTCGGCGCAATCGCCAGTTTAAAACAAAAACCTTGGGCTTCTCCTTGAGTTGTAAGTCCCATCTCTTGTACACAAATAAATCTTTGGGCCTCTAATAGAGTGTAAGACCCAACCCCTTTGTAAATAAAGCAATTTTTGGGCCTCACATATTGTATAAGTCCCTATGTACGATTTACAAAACAACGGTGCAATCATCGTTAAAACTTGGGCCTCTCCTTGAGCTGTAAGCCCCAACAATCTTTTCAAAGCACTTTCTCCTTTGATTTTGAATTCAAATATATGTTGTTATCAAAACTTTCTTTAATTTCTTTGTTGAACAACTAACAAAACAGTATGGAATCTCTACAACGGGTAAGTGTTTATCCGCTTTCCTTTACCCCTTTCATATGTATATAACTGTATTGTGGGGCTGTTTCACTGTAAGTCTTCTTTCACATCCTTTTATATACTTGTAAAATTTCAACTGTGTAATACTAGTATAGTTATTTAGAGTTTCCCCGGCAACTACGTCTAGAACTAGGTAAAGCCCTGCTGGTTACTCTTAAATACAAACAAAACTAGATCCCCCGTAGGATTCCAGATACAGTCTTCCCTTCTCTTGGGGTTAAACAATATGGAACAAAGAGAAAGGCAGTATTCTCGGTGAACCTTTTCTCAGACTGTCACCCTTATATATTGTCAAAGAAATTCTACTCCCCAGAGTTGATCTATTCTCCGTGAATAGCATCTCTTGAGTTTCTTCCAAATTCTTGAACTTTCCTAGAATGATCTCTTCTCTGTGAATTGCATTTCTTGAACTTCTCTTGGTTTGGGGACCCACAGGCTTCCCAAAAGGATCCCCACCTCCTCTTGGGCGTTGTACAAGGACCCTTCGGCTTCTTACAAAAGGTGAGACCTTTATTCTTTCTCCTATACCTTTTCGATTTAATTTCATTTTTGTTATTTTCTCATTATTTTTATTCATTTTTGGGTCCATGAAAACCAAAATATCAAGATTTTTCGATTTTTCGATTTTAAATCTTGATAAAGGTGAGACCTTTATTCTTTTTTGACATTTTCGATTTTATTTCATTTCTATAATTTTTATTTCACTTTTATTCATTTTTGGGTCAATGAAAATCAAATACTAAAGATTATTGATTTTTCGATTTAAATCTTAGTAAAGATGTGACCTTTCTTAGTTTTCCGATTTTTTATGTGTATTTCGATTTATATTCTTTTATTTTCACTTTTGGTCAATGAAAGTCAAAAATCGTTGATTATCGGTTTTCTCGAATAAATTCCGATTAAGACGAGACTAATTTTATGTTATATTATACCTTGTTAATAGTATCTCGATTATATTATCGTTTATTCTTATTCATATCCATATCATATTCATACTCATTCTTATCTAACCATTATCATTTGTTCAAACGCTTAATTCCCGGTTAAAATACTCAACACCTATTCAAATCATTTTTCAATTAAATCGCGAAAGAACTGAATTCTTGAGGTCTAGCACTTCTTGGGTTCTTGAGTGACCGCTATTGAGGTGCACGCCTTAGGTGGTGATCACTCGACCTTTCGCTCCTAAAACACTCGTCTTAACTATTTGGACAAAGGAATGCCATTGGAATCTAGCATTCCACGTGGTACTTTCGTCGTCCAACAAACAATATTTCATAAATCAATTGAATGAAAAAGGTGTCGTTGGGATCTAGCATCCCAATAATGTCCCGATTAATTGGTTGCGAGGCCGACGTCTTGTTTATCGAATAATCGTCATTCACCCTAAAACATTTAACAAATCAAACCATTTTCAAACCAATCCTCGATTCTTCGTCGAGCCCAATCGTGAGCCGAGTGCCTTTTTCCTCGTCGCCAAATGCACACTTGCATATTTCGTAGGTTTTGTTACTAGGAGCACCCCTAGGGACTAGTATCGATCATTACCTCATTTTGCAACCAATCTGATTCGATCTTTTTTTTTCAAACGCTTTTTTAATCAACCTACGAAAGGAGGAGATTATTGGAATCTAGCATTCCTTGGGTCTTCGAATGAATGACTCTTAAGGCACGCCCTTGGGTTGTTATTCATTCACCCTTTCGTCTTAAAACACTTAACCATTATCAAACATTTTCGCAATCAACTCACGAAAGAACTGAGTTCTTGGAGTCTAGCATTCCTCGGATTCTTGAGTGAACACTCTCGAGGCACGCCCCTTGGGTTGTATGTCATTCAATCTTTCGTCTCCTAAAATTCAAATCCCCATTCTTTTCGTGGGCGTACCATGAACTACGACTGCTCTGATTCTTTATTCTCGTCCGAGTAAAGATACGTAGGCACAAGATTGCGATGATCTTGGCGAGCACACTACCATCTTTTTCCGTCAAACCCCGTAGTCGAACTACGATTGCTCTGATTCCTCATTCTCGTCCGAATGAGCATACGTAGGCCCGAGGTCGCGATGATCTTGCCGAGCACCCTATCCTAAAACCACCCCATTTCCCCCTTAGTTTCTTTTCCCTTTATCTTATCGTTTCGCGTATATCGTTGAGAAGAAAACAAACAAGCTTAGATAACATTCCTCACAATTTGAACTAAGAGGTTTCCGTTGAGTACAACGGACGTGAGGGGGTGCGCGTACCTTCCCCTCACGTAACCGACTCCCGAACCCGGAATGTGGTTGCGATGACTGTGTTCTTACCCCTTCCTTAAAGGTTTTCTCGATATTTTCCTTTCCCTCTTTTGGGATAAATAAAGTTCGGTGGCGACTCTGTCGAACCGTTTTTTGTGCCTTTCGCGCGAAGGGTCGTGTCTTAGATTAAGCGAGTTTTTCGAGGTGCGACAGTTTCTAAGTTAAAACTACTAATAAAATGTGGTTCTGATCAATTGGGTCCAAAGTTTCCAAAAGATAACCTTAAAAAAATCTGAAAATCTGACTTTATAGGCAAAAATGGGTTCCCGTGCTCGCATTGCGAACTTCGGTTCGCACTGCGAATATACCAAACAAAGCTACTGCCAAAACAATGTTTTCCACGCTTTTGGGCAATTTTTTTTCGTCTTGAGTTTGCAGTACATGACATCAAACTCAGAACTTGTTTCGACCATAACTTGAGAACTGTAACTCTGTTTAACGCGCGGTCAGAAGCGTTGGAAAGCTTATTCAATGATTTATAAGACAATGACAAAATATCATTGCATGTATACTGATAGCTCTAAGATTTTGACTAAATTTTGATAAAACATAATGTTGGGAAAGATGTTCCAACATGAAGGTTTCAGACCTAGACTAAAGATGTCGAATAGAATGTCACAATATGTAGATTCGACATCATGACTGTCACAATAGGTTTTGTTTCAAATCTATTCCAAGATTCAAGGCGTTATTGGCAATGGATCAAGGATCAAAGATATGAAGCCCAACTCAGCAGAAGACTATAAAAGAAAACCAAGACCTAGGCAAAACAGAGAGAGAGGACAACACAAACTTAGGAATCCTATTTTCTAAAGTAGGGTTTAGGTTTGAGAGTCGTAGGTTTCTATTGTAAGTCTCCCTCTGTATCGGTTTGATGCAGTGTGGTAGACATAAGAACTTGTACAGATTCAGAGGCTCGTAGGTAATGAATCATGAGTGTTCTTGGATGAAGCTTTTAAGAAAATCCAAGTCAACTTGTTAGTCAAGGTTGTTTGACTGAAATTTGTATTAGAAGGTGTGTCTTTCAATAGGGTAGATACAATTATGGTGTAGTAACTGTTAGATAATCACAAGTTGTGATTTAGGGAGTGAGATGGGGTTCTCTTATCATTTAGATGTGACTTCTAATGATAAAGATTTCATTGGGTAGTGATAGGTTGGCGTGGGTGCTTTCTGTAAACCCGAGGTTGTTTACATAAAACTATACTAGTGATAGTGATTTCTACTTCCTGGATTGGTATCCCCCAGATGTAGGTGAGTTGCACCGAACTGGGTCATCATATTCTGTGTTGTTTATCAATCTGCTTTTTCAGTTCAGTCTTGATTAACATGTTGGATCAAATGTCGTAACATCTGTGATTCTGCAGATCTAATATTCAAGGTATCAGTCTATTGTTGTGCCTATGTGTTTAAATGATTATGTAGCACAATGTCTTGACATGTGTTAGGACATCTACTGTCTGCATATGCCTGAATTTCAATTGGTATCAGAGCTGGCATCCTGTCTGGTTCTGGATGAGATCTTTGGGAGATACTTTCTGGCGTTTAACAAGGAGGAGTTTTGGAGATCAGATCAATCAACTCAGACATACTCAAGGGTATTAATGGATGAGATAGATGTTCTGGATCGAAGGTAACATCCCAGAGGTTGTTCTTGTTGCTAAGGAGGTTCTACAACAACTGCAGGATAAGTGGCTAGTTCTCTTGTTGGGGTGTCTTGTAAAATGTTCTGACATCTTATTAGGGCAAGCAGAATCTGTTCCTTGGTGGTTCCGCTGCATGTGTTTCTGATGGAAGAGCTCTAGAATTATGGGATTCTGGAGTTGTTACTGAAGACAGATGGTGGAAGGTCTCAATCGTCGACCTTTTTATTCCAAAGTCGGGAGCGATGGAATGAAGGGAGTTGTTGGAAGATATCTGGTACGGTGACTTGGTACTTGGAAGCTTTGTTCCATGATACAGTGTGAAGTTAGTTGAAGAGGAGAGGAGTTGAGTTTAAGTTTATCAAGTTTCTGCTCTGGGAGTTTGATAAATTATTGATCGGCTAGGTTGTCAAAGATACTTGAGAATTATCTCAAGTCCACTCATAAAGGCGTCTCAGTCGTGCATCTGGAGTCTTCTAGTTATTCTTGTGACTAGAAGGTGTTTCTTTGAAACACAATGGAGGTGATTTATTTTCACCATCCAAAACAGCAAGGAAGGATTCATCTCTCTTAGCCCTAAGGGTGGATCTAATTTGATTGGAGCTTTCATAATTGTTGAGTTAAATAAGGTTCGTTCAGAGAGAATCTTAGTTACTTGAGTCAAGGGTGGCAGCCTTTGTATCTCAACACTGTTCTTCAAAGAAGATACTTGCAAAAGATTGAAAACTTGATAAGTGTTCATGAAGTGATCTGGTGGAGCTTAGCTACAACAGTGAAGAAGGGTTATTGGACAAGGATGTAAGATCAATTGCTATTTGTGGAATTCACAAGTATTTAATTGATTATCCTTGAAAGTCAAGATTGTTGATGTTCAACAAGATGTTGGAACATCTCATCATCAGAGTTTGTGCAGAATCATGGGAGGGGTACTGCATAAGCTTTAGCATCTGTTTTGATCTTAGGTGGTGACCTAAGTATCTGCTTCAGTCGGGTGTGATAGAAGCATGTGTTCTCTAGAGAGTTTTCTGGAAAGAAACTGGTCTGGACTTTGATGCTGTTGAAGATGAAGATAAAGACATCATAATCTTGATGGTTACTTCTGAGATCAGTTTATTTCTGATCTAGGAGGGTTGGAGTGCTGGTGAAGGCACAACTTGGATCAGTTTATTTCTGATCTAGGTACTTTGGAGCATGGAATCTTGCTCTTATTGGAAGTCAAAGTTAAGTGGCAGTTATCTCTGACTTTCTAAAGACTGCTCTACTAAGGAAAGTGGCATTCTTTGGTATGGCTATGGTGTAGTCTAGGACTACTTTATCTCCTAAAGATTCAGACATGGCAGGTGTGAAGTCTTTGGAGTTTCAAAGCAGATAGTTATTCATCAAGGTGTGAGCTTGTATGGAATATCTGTGACATGATTAAGCAGGATGGAGGTTGTCTACTCAAACTTGGTTGTTGAATCAAGTCTATGAGAGCATGGAACTATTGTTCTGTAATAGGGAGAAGGTTCCTCTAAGTGGTTGAAGAAGGAGCTGATTTCAGCAGCTGGATGTCGTATCAGAATGTTCTAACATCTAGCTTAACATCAGAATCTCAGCTGGTGATGTGGCACATCAGCTTAAGATGAGGTGATCTACAGGAGAATGGAAGTTATGGATGCTTCAAAAAGGTTTATCTCATGCAGTTTTCGGGAGCTGTGGATGAGAAGATGTTACATGTCTAGAGGCTTGGTGGATCCAAGATGTCTTGCTATGGTGCAAGTAGTTCATGTGACTTGAAGATCTGATTTCATTGGTGGATCAGTGTATCTTGTGGGAGTTCTGAAGAAGAGTGATATCAATCAAAAGGTGGCATTTGGTTGGTTTCATAGTGTGCATTCAAGCAGGATGCTTGAAACTGATTGCTCTTATGCAGAAGGGTGGTTGGTTGAAAACGTAAGGAGGATCTGGTTCATATTAGAGCTTGTGGCAGAAGTTCTCAGTTTATGGAAGATTACCTTCTTTTGGTGGATGAGAGTTTATTTCTCTCTGGGTTTCTGAAGTTCTCTTTATTCAAGCTGGTGGCGCAGTGTTGTGTGAAGATCTTCAGTTTGGATTACTATGCAGATAGTAAGTCCAGTGATGGAGCATATCAAGAACCATGGTGTGTGGTGTCTATGATGTGTGAAGGATGTCCTAACTGATGTTAGAACATTTTTGGGTTGGTTATCCTTGGAGTAGGATACTAAGTTCTGAGTGTGGAACTTGACACTCACATATTGTCTAAGAAGTATTTATCGTATCATACGGGAGAATGATGGGTAAAGGACTGTCTTGGAAGTCTGATGTGATTGGGACATGCTAGAAGTAAATCAGTTGGTGCTTGTGTAGCAACTAGGCTGAAGATTTCTGGAGCATGTGTTTGATGTTCTTCTAGTGTGAGGAATATCTTTGTGAGCTAGCAAACTAAGGGGCCCTGTGCGTCTCTTTGAGGAATGTGAAGCATTATGATTCAATTGGGTTGTATCTCAGGGAACAAGGAGATTCATACATGAGAATTCATGAGGAGTTCATGTGGTGTATGGATGGTTTCTGGATGAGAGGGATCAATGGAGCCTTGATCTCAATCCAAGAGTTTGTTGGTTGTGGTACACAGATGCGTTCTGGGTATTCACACACTATATGATCATGAGATTGTCATGGGATATCATGTAGTGGCTTTGGGTGGTTCATGATGAAGAAGCATATATTGAGAAAGATAGGGGAGAACTTTTATCTGATTTTTATACTGGTGTGGTACATGGTTTGCTTGAAGGTCAAGCAGTAGGTGAATGTGTTCAGCAAGTGTCTTAAACTAAAGGTGCGCTCTTGAAGACATGAAGATGCGTCTTATATTTTCCATTCATTTAGGGTGTTTTTTTGGCAAAGGAGCATTGGTTGTCTACGACAGGGGGATTTAGACCTCTGTTATGGATATATGGCTGCAGTGGTATATATTGTTTATCAAGATTGTTTGTGGTTTCAAGCAGTTTGTGATAGATTGCCTCAGGTGAGGTTGATATGTCCGACAAGATGTCGTGACATTGTCCTACTGATATGAGTTCTGGGTGAACTCATCAGGGCGTTCTGATTCTATCATTGGGTGTCAATGGATTGAGTTAGAAGTGGTACAAGTATCTTGGGAATTTTTGTTGCTGTCTGGAAGAAATTAGTTTTCTGCCAATGGAAAGGTAATCAAACGGATTCTGCTGTAATCAAGGGTGTTAAATCTGGATTAAGAAAGTCCTAACTGTGGGGACCATAAGCCTGACAAAATCAGGTTAGGTATCAGGACACTGTTCAGGAGTAGTTTCGAGGACAAGTCAGAAAAGGTGGAATATCTCTAAACTAACTTGTCCAGCTGTTATTGCACTCTTTGACTAGTCTTCTGTTTGGAGTTGCTCTACCTATATAACTTCTTAATATTTAAGGAATATCGAGCTAGAACATCTTTCTTAGGTTAAGATCAAATGAGTTTTGTTCGTGTGTGGGTAAGCATTATTTGGGTTTGGATTTGCATGGGTCATTTTTGTCAATTTTTGGCTAAAAAGGGGGAGATTGACTTACTGTTGAGAGGTGTATGTGAATTTGTTAGTGATCTGCAAAAATGTCTCAAAGGATGTTCCAACGTTCTGGTTATAACATCTTGGGGAGTTGTGTTTTGTGATCAGAGTTAGAAAGCAATTTGTGTTTTGTGACCTGAGTTACATTCTCTATGTACTCGGTGTCACAAGGAAATGAAGAGGGTAACTCCAAATTATCTTCTCCTTTTTCCTTAGCACTTGCTTTAAGTATTTTTCTACTGCGTGCACCATCAGGCTGAAGGATGTTTTAGCCAAAATTTGTCAAAAGGGGGAGATTGATAGCTCCAAGAGTTTGACTAAATTTTGGTAAAACATAATGTTGGGAAAGATGTTCCAACATGAAGGTTTCAGACCCAGCCTAAAGATGTCGAATAGAATGTCACAGCATGTAGATTCGACATTATGACTGTCACATTAGGTTTTATTTCAAATCTGTTCCAAGATTCAAGGTGTTATTGGCAATGGATCAAGGATCAAAGATATGAAACTTAAAAAATAATAAATCGAGAGTATTAATTAGAGGACATAATTGGAAGATAAACATTATAATTGCATTGAAACTTAAAAGCGACACTTACTTTGGAACAAATAATTTTATAAGATGCGACAATTATTTTGGAACAGAGAGAGTAGAATGTATGTTAGAAAAAATGTCATTATTGTTATATTATAATTATAAAGTAATTTATAATTTGGAATATTATTTTTTTTTCAAAATGACTTGATAATTTGGGAAGAAAGGGAGTAACTTAGAAGGTAAAAGTAAAATATCACTAATAATCAATTAGTTTTGTTTTACGCCAACAATGTATTTGAATTAAATATTGTGATAAAATGAAATTGTTGATTACAATGTCTTTCTAATGCGCTTAAAATTTTGATTATAATTAATTAGCAACTACCTTAATCAATACTCCCTCCGTCTCACAATAGGTGTCTTCTTTAAAATTTTCACAATTTTTAAGATAATGATTAATTGTGTTGATTTTAATAATAAAACGAGTGTCATTTACTAAAATAACCTTATTAATAATAGATAGTGGAGTAGTTAAATAAATTAAAATACAATAAATAATAGTAAATTAGTGGAAAGAAATATTAAATATTACATTGGTATTTTAAAGGGACAAATAATTTGAGACAAATAAAAAAATGAAAGAAAACACCTATTGTAAGACGGAGGGACAGACTCTCAAGTTACATGTGAGAATCTATTCTCAAAATCTATATAATACGGATATTTTTTATTTTTTATGAAAAATGATTTGATAATTCATAACTGCTAAATTTTAAATACATATAACAACAAAATTATGCGAGTGCAGATAGGATTTGGATACTTTTTTTTATAAAAAAAAAAAAAGTCGAAAGAGAAGATTGAATATTGAATACCAAATATATATAAAAATATCCACAATATTCCATTAATTATTCATACAATAGAAATCCAGAGTATATTCTGTAAAATAATTTGGTAACTGGAAATTAAAATTTAAACTAAATTAAATTTTTAATATTTTTAATTTTCGACAAAAATAATTATATAAAGCAAGTGAATTATTCTCCTCTCTTTTTTGAGGTTCAAATAGAGTTTTAAGAAACTTTTTAAAGCCCAACAGAGAACATTCTCATATTCTTTGTCTAATGGGACAATTAAATCTCAAACGGGCTTACTGGTTTCTACCCAAAAAAGGCTCCTATATCGTTGGAACTGTGTAATTATTTTTAAGTAACTAACAATTTTTTTTACTTGTCTTAAAATACTTAGATAAATACCGTATAATAGATATTATTGTTAGGTTGAATTTTAGCAAAATGTAGAATGAATAATAAAATTTAATTATTTAAAGAAACATAATTTAAAGTTTAACTAACAAAATTATAATTAAATAACAAAATTAAAAGAATATAAGTTTTTCATCGAATAGCTCGACACTTTAACATAGTTGAATAAAATAGTTATAATCATAGTGATTTGGTTTTGAATACTTACTAGATTTTCATTATTAGTTTTTATAATTTAAAGAGGATTGACGATTAAAACATTTTTCACATATTTTATGTATGTATTAAAGAAAAATATGTATTTTGGATTTTATATATATATATCAAGTTAAATATGTGTTATATTTTATTGGCTAAATTATCTACTGGGTCCTTTAACTTATTTAATTGTAACACTTTGGTCCTTTATGTTTGTTTTGCTTCAAGTAGGTCATTTATGTTACATAACTATTGCAATGTTACCCTTTTAATCAACTTCTGTTAAAAAAAAACGTGATGTGGCACAAACGTTGCTTATGTGGCGTTTAAAAGTGCTGAGGTGTAATTATTCAATTTATTATTTATTTATTTTATTACCAGGTGTAATTGTTGAATTACAAATTATGTTATCCAACCCTAATTTCTCCATTAACCCTAATCAGATTTAAGTGAACACATTCTGAAGGTGAAGAATACTCAACTCAGCTCAGGGATGAACACGAAGACGCCACCATTGACGGATACGGTCTTGAAGGTGAAGAATATGAGGTATGTTTTTTATGTCTATATTGATTTTAGTTTGGTGTTCTTCTTAGGTGCTTCTTAGGTTAGATGTGATTGATTTTAGTTTTGGGTTTGTTTGATGTTAATAGGTTAGGGTAGATATGGATGTATTTTACGTTGATTTCCATCATGGGGGATATTTTGTTGGTGACAAATATGAAGGGTTGTTGGTGACAAATATGAAGGGGGAAAGTGTCAAACTGGAAGTGCGATGGTGATAGATGGAGTTACTTCGAGATTTTAGGTGTTGTTAAAGAGATGAAGTATCCAGGTGTTCTTGAAATCTGGTACGACTTTGCTGGAACATTGAAGGCTCTAGAAAATGACTATGGTGCAATAGAAGCACTGAACTGGTCAAAGACTAAGGGTAAGGTTGACATATACATTGTTCATCCTATTTCTCAACCTGATATAGTAGTTGCCCTACCTGAGCCCCTAGCTGATGATGTTACTGAGGCCCAATCTGAGGATGTCTTCGAGCCCCATCCTGAGAATGTTACTGAGGCCCAACAAGAAGTTGTTAATGAAGCCCAACATGAGGATGTCTTTCAGCCCCAAGCTGAGGATGTAAATGAAGCTCAACATGAGGATGTAAATGAGCCCCAACATGAGAATGTAAATGAGCCCCAACATGATAGTGATGACAGTGCATTAGGACACATGTTTGATGACTCAGATGGTGAGATTTTAAACGATGGTTTTGATGCAGTGCTATTAGGAGAAAGAGGTGTCATTGCTGGCCAAAATGATCAACCTGTTGATGAGTTACTAGCAGATGACACACCTAAAAAAAGAAAAAGGAAGGGTGGAAGACCAAAGAAGAAAAAGCAGGTTCCAACTGAGACATGTGGCAGTTCCCAAAAAAACAAGGGCAGGCCTATGAAAAAGAAGGTGGATAAAGGAAGTGAAGTTGTTGTGGATGAAACACCAAGTGATGAAGATGTGCTTGATTTTGAAATAAGAGGAGGCGTAAAGGTAAGAAGGTATGTCTTGGGTTGTCCGATTCTGACTATGTGACTGAAGAGTTAGAAAGTGAGGATGACATGATTAGTGATTATTCAGATGAGGATGGCAAGGTAAAACACCCACCATTTGTCATGCCTAAGAGGATTAATGACTATAAGTGGGAATTGGGAAGCTTGTTTTCAACAAAGGATGAGTTCAAGGAAGCTATTGCGAGTTATGTTGTTCATAATGGTAGGGATTTGAGGTTTTTGAAGAATGACAAAACTAGGGTTAGAGTGGGATGCAAGGATGGGTGTGAATGGGTGGCTTTGTGTTCTAAATTGCCCAATGAGGATACTTGGCAATTAAGAACACTTAATGACAACCATACTTGTAATAGAGAGTACAATGTTAGGATGTTTAATACTAAGTGGCTTGGTAAGAAACTATACTCCACAGTTAGACTCAATCCTGATGTGAAACTGACTGCTATTTGTGAAAAAGTACATGAGAAATGGAATGCTGGAATGAATAGGATGAAAGCTTATAGGGCAAGGAAGGTAGCACTTACAATTGTGGAAGGGTCATTTAAAGAACAATATCGTAGACTGTATGACTACACACATGAACTTCTGAGGTTTAACCCAAACAGCACCATCAAGATGAATGTCCAAGCAACTGACCAACAACCACATGAAATTGAAGAACAACCTGAAAATTATGTGAACAGGCCATTACTTCCAAGTTTCCACGGATTATATATGTGCCTTGAAGCCTGCAAGAAAAGTTTTAGTTTTTGTTGACCAATAATTGGTATTGATGGTTGTTTTCTCAAAGGCAATTATGGAGGTCAGATTCTTGCTGCAGTTGGTAGAGACCCCAATGATCAAATGTTACCCATTACAGTGGTTGTAGTTGAAGCAGAGACCAAAGACTCTTGGGCGTGGTTTTTTGATCTGCTAGTTCAGGATTTGGGAGGACCAGAAGTGTACAAGAACATTACTTTCATTTCAGACCAGCAGAAGGTAACTAATATGTTTTTAATGTTTTTAAGTTGTAACCAGTAAATCCTTAATGTTTTTAAATTGTAACAAGTAGATCCTTATTGTTGTAACATTGTGTGTTTATAAACTGATCATGGGCTGTTACCTGCAATAGAGGAATTGTTACCTGGAGTTGATCAAAGATTTTGTGTTAGACACTTGTATAGCAATTTCAGAAAAAGGTTTCCAGAAAAATAGTTGAAGGAATTAATGTGGAGGGCTGCCAAGGCTACATATCCCCAAGCATGGGAAAGGGAAATGAAGGAGATTAGGAAAGTAAATAAAGAGGCATTCAAACATTTGTGGAAGATTCCTCCTAGATTCTGGAGTAAGTCATAGTTCAAGTATAGTACAAAAAGTGATGTGTTGGTGAACAACATGTCTGAAACTTTTAACAGTGTCATAATTGGAGCAAGACAAAAGCCAATTGTAACAATGTTAGAAGAGATCAGAGTCTACCTCATGGACAGATGGGCAACTAATACAGCTAAAATTGAAGATTATGCTGAGTCTGTACTTCCAAGGATTAAGAAGGTGCTTGAAAGAAGGCAAGAAATATCAAGATTCTTTATGGCAAGGTACTTCATTAATTATTTATGTATAAATTCAGTAATTCAGTAATTCATACAAGTGAGTCTATATAAATTCAGTAATTCAAATATTGAATTTTCCTTTTATTTTTCATTTGTTTATAGGTTATCAGGTGACAAAATTTATGAAGTAAGGCATACAAGTGTGACTGGAGAGAAATACACTGTTGACCTTAAGAGGTTTGAGTGCTCATGCAGGCATTGGATGCTAACTGGAATTCCATGCTACCATGCAATTTGTTGCATCCAAGGTAGATCTGAAGATCCAGCTGAGTACATTCCTCCATATTACAGGAAGGAAAATTATCAGGCTTGCTACCAACCACTGATCTATCTAACAAATGGGGAAAACCTGTGGAAATTGACACCATATCCTGATATACTTCCACCCCCATCCAGAAGGGCACCAGGGAGTCCAAATAGAAGCAGAAACAAGGATGCTGATGAAAAGAGGAAGGATTCAAGAAATGTTTCTAGAAAGGGATTGCCAAATAAGTGCTCAAGATGTGGTACTTCTGGACACAACAAATCATCATGTCCATTTGCACCAAGACAATCTCAACCTGCCAATGTTCCATCTCAACCTGCCAATGTTCCATCTCAACCTGCAAATGTTCCATCTCAAACAGACACTACTACAGTTCCAACAGTCCAATCCCAGCCAACAAAAAGAGTTCAAACAAGGAAATCTCAAACAGCCACTACTACAGTTCCAACAGTCCAATCCCAACCAACTAAAAAAGTTCAGACTAGGCAATCCCAAAGTGCCACCACTTCATCTCCAACAGTCCAATCCCAACAGTCCCAAGGAATTCAAACTAGGAGATCAGCAGCCTCAGAGAGAGTTCAAACAAGACACTCCATCACAGTTTCTCAGCTACTTGCCATGAGAAGGGCCAGACCGGGACCAACATCTATCCAGCAACCAACAAGTCAAAGACCAAAGCTGCCTATTAAGAGAAAAGCCAAATAGAATGTTGGAACTAAATATGTAGTCTGTATTTTGGAACTAAATATGTAGCCTGTATTTTGGAACTAAATGTATTTTGGAAATCTGTTATAACTAGGTATATTGGGTATCTTTTGGATCTTATAACAATATTATGGGATAGGTTATAACAATGTTTTGGTGACCTACTTTTGGAACATAATTCTGTTTACATCTGTTATGATTCTGCATTATTATGTGTTGTGTTATAATTATGTTGTGGTTGTGCATTATTATGAGTTGTGTTATAACAATGATTAATTTGTAACAAAAAGGTCCTATTTCTTTTTAAATTGTAACAAACAGGTCCTATAACTTTTTAAATTGTAACAAATTGGTCCTTTAGGTTGTATTTGAAGGTGCGAGAAAGACACAAGAAAGGGGGTTTTGAATTATGTATTTAATCTTTTAACAACTTTTCGCTTCTTGTCGTTAAAGTACTTAGGATAACATCAGAGTTCGTTGAGAGACTCTAACTAACGAAGTTACATTCAGACTTGCAATGCATGAAGCATGCGAACCTACAAGAGTCTGGACACTATGAGTAACATTCAGAACTTGCAGAGCGGAAGCTTATCAGAGTTGCAAGGTTCTGACTAGCTTGTGTAAGGTTCTGATACTCAATATAGAAACATAAACAAGACATTAAGCATAAGAGTAAAGAACACACGATATATCCTGGTTCACCATGAAGGCTAATCTAGTCCACCCTCCTCAGGTGATTTCGCCTTGAACACAAGGTCTTAATCCACTATAATCAATCTTGATTACACATGCACGGACAACAGCCGGTGACTAACAACCTACACAGCCGCATTGTGACTAACCCACAATGACTTACGTCAATGTCATCTCAAGTACCCAAATCATCACATGATCCCTTGAGGCATCTCTCTCAGTGAACCGTTCAGGGATCCAATTAGGATATAACGTTTACTGGAGGAATCACAATGAGTTTCATTAGGGATCCCACAAGAGTCTAATCAACATATGATCCTCTTTGAGATATGACTATCATTGACACAACGTTCCTAGATCTTCTAAGATCTCTAGCCAGGATTTCACGATGAGCAGCAGCCGCCGTCTCCCCAAGTATTCCGATCAACCCGTGATCTACTTGAGGCTTCCATCAACAGTGACCCGTTCAGGGATCCAATCAGGGTATAACGTCCACTGGAGGAATCTCAATTCTTAAGTCAAATTGGAAGACTGAAGATGAGTGTGGTGCTTCCTTGTAAGCAGATTCTCCAAAGTTTAAGTACAAAGAACACACAAGTGTTCAAGCAAGATGTGAGCAACAGCTCCTTGCTTATCCTAAGAAACTACAGAGATGTATAATGATTTGACAGTGGTTGACATCTTGTAGATCTTCTTCTTCTTCGTCTTCTTGGGTGAGCAAGCTTTGAGCAATAACTCTTTGCTTCAGATATTCAATGTAGCGCTGACGAGAAGGTGGTTGATGACTTGATTGATTTGCAATGTTGTCTTCTTCATCAACAGCTTCTGTACCAATTCATTGTTGTTATGTTGAATGTTGATCTTTGAGCTTCAACAACAATGATCATGTGTAAATTGATGGCAGCTTTGGATATTCTAAGTGTTACAACGAGAACTCATCGTTGTTGCTATCTTCACACAATGACTTGATCAATTCATCTTTTGTGGAGTGAATCGATTCATCGACTTCATCGGGTACTTCAGAAGAGAATACTCTTTCCTTTAAATACCCCAATAGAAATATAGCCGTTTGAAATATTGTTGGCTATTGGAAAAGAGACGTTGCGTAATAACTAGTTGTACTGACACATCTCCTTTTTGCTGTGGGAGAAGTGATGGGATATATCTTTCTTGGGTGTCGTGTACAGTTACTCACAACGGTAACATTTAACTTCCAAACTTCAGAGGCTTCTGATGGTAATTTGATGAAGCATGAGTAGAGCCTTCTTAACAGGATATCTGATATGTCAAGTCTTCAGTCATTTGAAGAAGTCCATTAGGAATCAGTCTTCAGAACTTCAACATTTGTCTTTAAGAACATTATCCTTTACTTCTTCAAGTCTTCCGAAACTTCAGAACTTGTCCATTAGGAATCCGTCTTCAGAGTCTTCAGCACTTGACCTTTGGAATAGTAATCTTCAGAACACATAAGTCTTCAGAGTCTTTCTGCACTTGGTCTTCAAATCCTTCCGCCTTCAGAACTTCAAGTCATGAGAGTCTTCAGCACTTCGGTTCTCTTCTTCAGAAGCTTCGCAATCTCAGAATCTTTGCCACTTTCAGAGAGCATCCACAAGAGCATTGCAACAGAAATATCGGCATCCTTGGATCTGACTGATCACAATCAGATACAGAAGCATTCTTGCTTCTTGCGACTTGTGTCACACATAGTAACTTTGCATATTATCAATTACGCTCATCTGGCTGGTGCTTGTTGGATCTGATAACTTCTATGAATATGATCTGCACACAACACATGTTAGAACATAAAATGGTTCTTTCACAAATACGTATTGTTATCATCAAAACATAGATTGACTTGTAGAGACAACTCTTGCTCTCACAATCTCCCCCTTTTTTATGATGACAAGCCAAGTATTTTGATTGAACATTTTATACAAGGTAATCACTAACACAAACATATTCAGAGTCTGGAACAACAGCTCCCCCTGAATGTGTTATCCTTAAGGTTTTATCTGTGATCATCTAGAATCTTATATGATCCAAAGATATACAAAATAACAACTTGAGTTGCCAGAACGAAGAATAGAAAAGGACTACTTCTCTATATCATTTTTAAGAAAACAAAGATTCTTCAACATCTGGACGAGTTCATCAGAACTTCCATCTTCAGATCTTCAGAACTCAGTTCCTTTGTAGTCGTATCAGAGCTTGTAATCTTCGGAGTCTTCTGAAGCATTTCTACCTTTCAGCATATTCATTTAAGCACAAACATATCAGTTCTTATCTAATAACCTAGCATCTCTATTCATCAGAAATAGACATTGTCTTCTTAAGAAACTCCCCCTGAGTTTCAGACTTTGTGAAGATTTTTGTATTTTGCAGTTGAATCTTCTGGGTAGTCTCCCCTTAATTTCTATAAGTCAGATATTGGGATCTTCATAACGTAGTTCAGGAATATGAGATTTTAATCACCAATAAAGATCATGACTTTTCAGAGTTTGACTTAGAACACAAGTCTTCATCTCAGAACGTTGTTACTGTCACAACTCAGTGGTTCATCAAAGCTTGATTTTTTATCAGATACTAATTGAAGGTTAATTTTTGTGATCAATCAACACTTGATTCTGATTTTGGTATTATGTGTGATCTGACTTTTATCTGATACCAAAATATGTGCAGAGTCAGATTCCAGAGCATGTTGAGTCTGATACCAACTGAATGTATTCTTCTTATACCACTTGAACGGTATTTTCTTAGAGTGCTGAAATTGATACCAGTGAAGGTATTGAAAGCATTATACAGCTTAGCTCTGATTGATATTACTGCAGACTGAGTCTGATACCAATCTTTGTGTATACTGAGTCTGATTACCATTTGTTGACTTAGTTTGATACCAAATCATTTCTTCTTAATTGAGTTCATGGTAGACATCAGAACTACTTCTTCTGATTTACACAATTCTTCTGAATAAGCCTCTTGAGATGTAGACTTTGTTTTGACTGCTTTCAGAGTTTTCTTTTTCTGATTCTTACGTTCTGAATTTCATATTCTCAGACAACTTACAGCTTCTGAACCAAGTGAGACAGAGATCACGATAAACTTTGACTTTCAAACAGTTCTCAACTTCTGAACAGTACTGGGTAGATCTGATTCTGAACATATGTTCACGAAGTGTACAACTTCTATCATATGACTAACAGAGTTCTTCTTTCTTGACCTGTCTTAGAATGCCTAGTGAACTTGTTTAGAGTTCCTCGGATAACATCAAACAACAAACGTTAGTAGTAACACATTTTATATGATAAATTACTTGTTTGAGTTGCATTCTTTTCTTTTCTTTAAGATTTCTTTCTTTCTTTCTTTCCACTCAATATCAATATTCATATATTCATCAATCAAAATCATATTCTTTCTCCCCCTTTTTGACATCATCAAAAAGTTATAGAGCATCTGAGCATTTAGGCATATGTAGCTTAATATGATAGTGAACATTAATAGACTCAAGGGATGTTATCATTTAAGTCTTAATCATACGAAGGTTGATATGATAGGGAACAGTTCTAGTGATCAACATCTTCAGAGATTAGTTATAACATTGACACAGAACCACAAAATGATTTTAAAATATAAGGCATCGGTTAAGCATAATCCTAAAGGTAATCAAAACATAGACCTAATGACGATGGATTCCTAAGGATTAGACTAAAAGAAGCCTAATGATGATGAAGATGAGAACGAGCTTTCAGAACCATCAGTTCTTGAGGCATGCAGTTTTTCTTCTGCTTGAGTAATTACCAGCCTCTTGCTCTTCACAATTTCCTCTGAGATCCATTCATGGAACTCAGTCCAGATAGTTCTTATTTCCATGGGGTCTATGCTTGAACTGGAAGCATCCACTAGGTTTTGGATTTTTGTGATGACATTATCCTTAAAGGATGTTAATGCATCATTCACCGTTTTTGATCTTTTTGATGAGGGTTCTCCAACATCAGTATCCTTATGCTTCTTACTTACTCTCTTCCAATCTGAGAGCTCTTGAAGAACATCAGTTATATTCTCCATGTTAATCCATACGCTGATGTCTTCATCCTTAAATTGTTTCAGATAGTTCCCGACTTCTGTCTGATTGTAAGTGGCGAATTTTGGAAATCCTTCAACTGGAACCCTTGGTGTCAATGTTAATTTCCTAAAGGATGTGTTATCAAGAGTGGAGTTTTCTCTTTTAAGATTCTCAAACTTAAGAATTTTTCCAGCGCTTTTAAGCAATTTTCTTGATTCTCCCTCATTAATCAGAATATCGTCAACTACTCCTGATTCCACCAAGATGTCGGAAATAAGTCTTCTATATGGAATATGTCTGTCCTCCGTGACAGAACCTGTTCTGGAGTTTCTTATGGCTTCCTTCAGAATTTTGAAGAGAATTGCAGGAAGATGCATCTTGATTCCCTTAAGAAGGAGAAATAGGACACATTCTTGAGTGTCGTTGAGTTGGTTTGAGGGAAGATGGTGAAACACACTTCCTTGGAGGATTCTAAACTATACTTGTAGAGAATCTTTTAGATTAGAGAATATTGAGTTCTCTGCATCAGCTACAGCATTTTCTTTGAAAATGCTAGCCAGAACCTTAGCCTCTTTTTCCTCGTTTAGTTGGTTCTTAGTGATTCTCACACCACTGTTGTCATGCATCAGAAGATCTAAACTAGTCTTCTCAGATATAAAGATTTTCCTTCCAAAAATGAAGGAGACAATGAGGGTATTGGATGTGTTGGCGTGGATCCAGAAATCCTTAACCAGAAGTCCGTAAGTTGGTCCTTCCAACCTCTTGAAGTAATTACTCCATCCTTGAGTTTCCATTGAAGGAGTAATATCACATCCATTTGACTTTAGATTGTTAAAGTTTACAATCATTTCTAATAAAACGACGAGTCTGTCAACTGTAATTTGTATGATTGTGGGAGTTGAAGTATTTTGGGAAACGGAGGCCGTAGTAGAGGATGATAGGATGAAGAAAATAGAAGGTATTTAGGCATAGGATTCAGATGAGTTGAGTTAGTGATTTAGGGTTTGAAGCCTTTTATAGAGGAAAAAGTAAAGAACGGTTTGGAGAATTTGGGAGAATAACGGTTGATTGCACTAAGTAACGTGGGAAAAGAGGTTTAATGATTATCATCTTTAATAAGGACAGATTATCCAATCAAGAGTTGTGAAATAACTCTAGTGAGTTATAATGATAACTGTCACTTAATTATGACCTAAGAGGGATTTTTGGTTTCTAGATCGTCCAGAGCCTTTTCGTGTGAATTTTTAAGGAGCACTTATTATTTTGTTTTTGGTATTGATTTAGAGTATCGTGATCATAAGAATCACTCATTCGAAAGATATTTGTAAACTATATTTAGAGATACTTTAATAATTAATAAAAAAGATATAGATATCAAGTTTTACATAAGTGTAGTAAGATAGGGGCTTCAATTGACCTATGAATCAAGATCGACTAACTTCCTATCTTAAACTAAGAACGTCATAGGTTGACAAAACTCAAGAAGGATCTTCTCAGTCATTCCATTTCTTCTGCAATGACCAACTATTCCCTGGAGGTCAAGAATGTGGGAGATAACCCTGCAGTAGGGAACTTGGTAGATTGTGTCTTCCCTAGACAGATTAATTTCTTCCTTTAAATGGTTGTACATGGATTGGGGTGGGTTTATTTTGATCCTGGACACTAAAAAGGAAATGAATAATCGTTCTTTGTCAGACAACCATCCTCCTCCTCTTTCTCTTGGTCTTAAATTAGTTACCATTAGATTGTACCAATCTTTAGCAATTGGAGTGATGGTGCAAGGTTGAGTGGGACGTCCCCCTGTTTCGAAAATGACGTGCAAATGCCTGTCGAAGCTATGGTTGTTGATATTTCTTTCCACAATCACACCATCTTCAACACACCTAATGGTTTTGGCTATGATGGTGGGGTTGATCAAGACTGGACAGCCAGCAACTACAGACAAAATAGCACTCTTGCCAAGATCATATTCTAGTGTCCGAGCGTTTGCCCAAAACTCAGTCACCAGTTCAGGGAAGACAGGTCCAACAAGCATGGAGAAATAATTCTCCCAGTTCTGAAATTTAATTCCAGAGAAAATTCTTGTTTTGTTGAGTTGAGGTAGTTGGTTCAGGTTAAGAGTGAATTCTTTTAGGAGTTCGAGGTCAGTAGTTTCTCCTCTGATATTGTGTGAAGACATTTTGAGCAGGAGGAAGGAAGTTCTAAGCTACTAGATAGAGATTCTTTCTTGAAAGGGAGTAATGTTGCGAGGAGAACTAAGAAGTAATAGCTATTTATCACGCTTGGAACACCCGTGGTCATCATTTCCTAGACAAGCTATGAATAGCTGTGGCGGTCAGCTGAAAGGACATATGATAGCCCTAAATCGCCATATACCTATGGGTATGGGTGTAGTAGCTGACACAACGTAATCATGACTGTTTACTCAACTCTTTGGGAATTGTCTACTCATAATTACGTGAGAATCTAGTTCTATTTGTAATGGTTCTTATATGAAACTTAAAGTGATAGTAAATGATCAGTGGTTAAATAATAATGTTAACTGTTTCCAAAAATAATCAAGAATAAGGGGAGCCATACCTTAGAGATACCGAAAATCTTTTTGCAGAGCTTCTTCAACAAGATTTTTCAAGAATTTTCTAGTGTCTGACAAGAGTGACATGTGGAAGAACTTTCGATCGGTCTTGTTCAGCGTTTACTAAGGCATCTTCTGATTCCAGATTTAAGAGGTTCATTTGTATTATGGCTTCTGAAGAGAATAACTTTTTTTTTGAACTTCTGATCCTATTCAACTGATTTTTTAGAATCAACCAATCAGAGATTCTGGACTTGATTGTCAGAAAGACGAACTTTTATACATCTTTTTCCTTTTCGGAAGGTCATTAAATTCATCTTCATCATAAACCATTGAGAGGTTATTTGCTTAGAGAATTTGATCTTCATCTCATAGCATCTGACTTGTTTCTTTAAACTGATGTAGATCCTTGTCCAGTACTAAGTATCATCAACTATGTTAGACATGGTTTGCATGACATTTTCTTGGTCTCATAATGCTGATCTAACTAGTTTAAAGCTAATTCATCAGAATTTAACAGCATATCTATTTCCGAAGAGATCATCAGCTACATAACTCAGTTTGACTTAAGGTAGAAGACTTAAGTGCTTGGATTTGCATCTTCTGATTCCAGTGCATGAGAGGTTCTGAACAACTTATTAGATAGTGATCTGATCACTAACATTTGATTCACCTGAGAGAAGTTTCAGGTTATCAGAACTTAGTTATGCTGATTCAAGCAAAACTTAAGAGTTCATTCTTGATCAAGTATTTGATGAATCCTTGACATTCTTCTTCCTAAATATTCTTTCATTTTTCTGCATAGCTCTCCATGAAAACAATATTCAATTCTTCATTGAATCTTTTAATTTCTAGATCATTCAAGATTCAAATGTTGAATCATTTCTAAGAGTTTAAATTCTTTTGATTTTCTGACTTCAACAGACTTCACTCTGAAGTTCAAAATCATAGAACAACAATTTTTCTTCTTTACAAGAAGAAGTTCTGAATGAGTTTTTATACGAGAAAGTAAAGGGTGGACCTAATCCGTTTCTTGAAAACATCTCAAAAACTCATAAAGAATTAATCTTCAGCAAACAAGACTTTTTGTTTTCTGATGATTCAACTTTGAGCAAATACGTGGTTCATCCACACGTATCTTCCAAGATAAGCATTCAACAGATACTACTTCTTATCTGATGAATCTATCTTATCAGCTTATTCTTCAATCTTCATTAAAACTTTAGTGAGAAAGATTTAGTTGTTTGACAACTGCAAAACTTTCAGAATCAGTGATTTGCTCAAGTACTCAGATTAATTACAATTTTGTACACGGTCATCTTCTAAGCTGTGACAGAAATTGTAAGTGGATTTCATTCTCACCCAGAGTATTTCTATGCACCTCATCTGGATCTTTTTCTGACACTGTTAAGTGTTTGATATCCATCAATAACGGAATCGGAGCTCTGATACCAATTGAAGGTGCGAGAAAGACACAAGAAAGGGGAGGGGGTTTGAATTGTGTATTTACTCTTTTAACAACTTTTTGCTTCTTGTCGTTAAGTACTTAGGATAACATCAGAGTTTGTTGAGAGACTCTGACTAACGAAGTTACATTCAGACTTGCAATGCATGAAGCATGAGAACCTACAAGAGTTTGAACACTATGAGTAACATTCAGAACTTGCAGAGCGGAAGCTTATTAGAGTTGCAAGGTTCTGACTTGCTTGTGTAAGGTTCTGATACTCAATATAGAAACATAAACAAGACATTAAGCATAAGAGTAAAGAACACACGATATATCCTGGTTCACCATAAAGGCTAATCCAGTCCACCCTCCTCAGGTGATTTCGCCTTGAACACAAGGTCTTAATCTACTATAATCAATCTCGATTACACATGCACGGGCAACAGCCGGTGACTAACAACCTGCACATCTGCAGTGTGACTAACCCACAATGACTTACGTCAATGTCATCTCAAGTACCCAGATCATCACATGATCCCTTGAGGCATCTCTCTCAGTGAGCCATTCAGGGATCCAATCAGGATATAACGTTCACTGGAGGAATCACAATGAGTTATATCAGGGATCCCACAAGAGTCTGATCAACATATGATCCTCTTTGAGATATGACTATCATTGACCCAACGTTCCAAGATCTTCTAAGATCTCTAGCCAGGATTTTACGATGACCAGCAGCCACCGTCTCCCCAAGTATTCTGATCAACCCGTGATCTACTTGAGGCTTCCATCAACAGTGACCCGTTCAAGGATCCAATCAGGATATAATGTCCACTGGAGGAATCTCAATTCTTAAGTCAAATTGGCAGACTGGAGATGAGTGTGGTGCTTCCTTGTAAGTATATTCTCCTAAGTTTAAGTACAAAGAACACACAAGTGTTCGAGCAAGATGTGAGCAACAGCTTCTTGCTTATCCTAAGAAACTACAAAGATGTATAATGATTTGACAGTGGTTGACATCTTGTAGATCTTCTTCTTCTTCGTCTTCTTGGGTGAGCAAACTTTGAGTAACAACTCCTTGCTTCAGATCTTCAATGTAGCGCTGACGAGAAGGTGGTTGATGACTTGACTGATTTGCAATGTTTTCTTCTTCATCAACAACTTCTGTACCAATTCATTGGTGTTGTGTTGAATGATGATCTTTGAGCTTCAACAACAATGGTCATGTGTAAATTGATGACAGCTTTGGATATTCTAAGTGTTTCAACGAGAACTCATCGTTGTTGCTATCTTTACACAATGACTTGATCAATTCATATTTTGTGGAGTGAATTGATTCATGGTCTTCATCGGGTACTTCATAAGCGAATACTCTTTCCTTTAAATAGCCCAATAGAAATATAGTCGTTTGAAATATTGTTGGCTGTTGGAAAAGAGATGTTGCGTAATAACTAGCTGTACTGACACATCTCCTTTTTGCTGTGGGAGAAGTGATGGGATATATCTTTCTTGGGCGCCGTGTACAGTTACTCACAACGGTAACATTTGACTTCCAAACTTCAGAGGCTTCTGATGGTAATTTGATGAAGCATGAGTAGAGCCTTCTTAACAGGATATCTGATACGTCAAGTCTTCAGTCATTTGAAGAAGTCCATTAGGAATCAGTCTTCAGAACTTTAGCACTTGTCTTTAAGAACATTATCCTTTACTTCTTCAAGTCTTCCGAAACTTCAGAACTTGTCCATTAGGAATCCGTCTTCAGAGTCTTCAGCACTTGACATTTGGAATAGTAATCTTCAGAACACATAAGTCTTCAGAGTCTTTCTGCACTTGGTCTTCAAAGCCTTCCGCCTTCAGAACTTCAAGTCATGAGAGTCTTCAGCACTTTGGTTCTCTTCTTTAGAAGCTTCGCAATCTTCAGAATCTCGACCACTTTCAGAGAGCATCCACAAGAGCATTGCAACAGCAATATCGGCATCCTTGGATCTGACTGATCACGATCAGATACATAAGTATTCTTGCTTCTTGTGACTTGTGTCACACATAGTAACTTCGCATATTATCAATTACGCTCATCTGGCTGGTGCTTGTTGGATATGATAATTTCTATGAATATGATCTGCACACAACACATGTTAGAACATTAAATGGTTCTTTCACAAATACGTATTGTTATCATCAAAACATAGATTGACTTGTAGAGACAACTCTTGCTCTTACAGTATTAGTTGTAACACAAATAACATTAAATGCAAAACTGATTACACATATTGCAAGAACAAGACTGGTATACAAGTGCAACACAAATAACAGAGATGCAAAACAAATTACACATATTCTCAATTGTCATCACCACTTCTTAACCAACATACTTACTAACATCACCACTTCTTAACCAACATACTTACTAACATCACCACTTCTTAACCAACATACACATCAAGACTACTAAAATGAAAACTAAACAAATTATGCCATAAACTAATATCTTCAAAATATTCAACATGTTATTCAACATCTCCTTATTGTAGTTTTCATCCCTTCTAAGCATGTCGATTTGTACATCCTTTTCACCACACTTGGAACATTTTGAATTGTATGTGTCCTGTATCTCTGGTTTGCCTTCATCACTTTGTCTAGTTTGCCTTCATCACTTTGTTGGTTTACGTACCACTCAAAAAAATTGCAACCAAGATTATCATCTTCACTATGTCAACAAAATCATTGATGGAGTTAAACATACTATTCACTCAGACACAAAAAAATGAGATAAAAAACCCAGACTATTCGCAACTCACGTACCTGAAAATATCTATATCCCCAAAATAGCTTCCCCATATTTTTTCCATGCTTCTTAACCTTCCTTATCACTGCTTTGGTACCACAAGAACAGGTTGGTTCGATTGCAAGTGGAGATGATCTCAAAATGAATGTACTTCCGCTCTCAATTTTTCGATTTGTACCACTGCTACAGAGAGATGCCATAGATGGAGAGATGAAGGAGATGAACATTAGGGTTATAATTTGAGGATTTTATATTTAACCTATTAATTTTCTCACCTGGTAATAAAATAAATAAATAATAAATTGAATAATTACACCTCAGCACTATTAAACGCCACATAAGCAACGTTTGTGCCACATCACTTTTTTTAACGGAAGTTGATTAAAAGGGTAACGTTGCAAGTTTTATGAAACATAAAGGTGTAACACCTCAAAATTTTCCCTTTTATTTCTATTTCTAACTGACTTATGTTTCATTTCATTCTTGCATTATCATCTTTGCATATCATTGTTTTCTTTGGAGCATGGGATCAAGGTATTTTCCAGCAGCTCATGGTGTTATCAGTTCCAGTACTATTTTTAGCAGTATTCAGAGCCAAGCAGATAATTTTCAAGGTCTTTTGGAGCTTTTATTTTGCTCATTAGATGTTTTGATAATCAGAAGCTTCAACAGTCATTTTCTGATCAAGCGATCTGGTGTCAGACATTACTAATTCAGCAGGATATTCTGAGGTGCCAGCAAGAATTAGTGTTTCATTCCAGGTGTTACTCAGTAGCAATATCAAGTTTTGAGTTTCAGAGGCTTAACAGGTTCAAAACAACTGTCAGAAGTCACTTTTCCAAGTTTCCCTCCAAAAGGCACCAAAATTCAAAATTTGAACTAAGTAACCGGTTACTCACCACGCGTTAACTGGTTACTCCCTTGTTTTTCTGCGCATCCTCAGTAAGTTTGAACTAAGTAACCGGTTACTCACCACACGTTAACCGGTTACTCTGAGCACAATTTGAAAAATTAAATTTGCATCATGTGTTTGGCTTGTGCATGTGTGGGAAGGATCTAGAATTGATTCATTTTCATCATTTTCCACCCAAAATTCAAATTCCCTCCATCACTTTCCACTCTAATTCCCCACTCTTCTTTCCAAATTCCATTCCTAATCTCCATTCCACTCATTAACCCATACTCCAAACCACATTTGAATTCCTAACCTAGCTTCTATTTAAATCAATTCATTCCAAACCTCACCTAACCTTGATCCATTTTCTGAATTCTCTACACTTTTCACTCCAATTTTCTCTCAACTTTTCTCTCATTTCAAAACCCTCACTCAAAGTTCCTTCATCAAAGTTCAACAAATTTTGCATTGAAATTTGTTGATCTTGGAACTAAACCTTCATCCATTCACCAATTCTTGAAAGGATCTTGAATTTACTGCTGCTTCACTCTTGATTTTGAGCTTTTGGAACTGATTTTGGGGGAAGCTGAAGCAAAACCATCACATTGTTTGGATCTTGAAGTTTCTTGCTAGGATCTTGAAGTTTCTTGCATGGATCTTGGATTTCTTGCTTGGATTCATCAATTTTCCTTTGCAACAATCACCAAAGCAAATCTCAGCTTTGTAGGTTGGCTTTCTGTAAATCTATACTTTTTTTAGCTTATTTACAACTTATTCGATGTAGATCTTTGGTGATTTTTGATTTGGATCCATTTTGCTTGAATTTGATTCATGATGTTGGTGATTATTGGATTTAATTGATGTTTGATTGTTGTTATTTGATGTAAATTTCGTGATTAATTGATTGCATGATCATTTGGATGTTTGGAGAAGTGATTTGTTGCTGAAAAGTGCTTTTGAAACAGGGTTTTTTGGCCACTGTCCCAGAGTAACCGATTACTCACCATGTGTTAACCGGTTACTCCTTTGTATTTTTGCGTAATTTGTCTGATTTTGAACTAAGTAACCGGTTAACACCCACACGTTAACCGGTTACCACTGCTGCACAATGTGATTTTCTTGCATTTTCTTGTTTGTTTGAGATCCTTTGCATGTCTAAACTTCATGGATTAATATGTTGATGATTTGTGGATTATTCTTGAGTTGTTTCACCTCACACCATTGCATGAACACAATCCTTCAACACGCGATTCTTGGTTTTCATCGATAAATGTTCATGTTTTGCATTGATGTTTCCTTAACGTGATGAACACTTCGCACACACTCCTTGAGTATGTTAATTGTGAATTATTGCTGGTGTTGCTGGAGTTGTTGTGTTGTACATGCTTGCTTGCATTTAATTTCATGTGATGCATGTTTGATTTAACTTGTTCATGTGCTTAATGTTGTGCATTCTTTCATGATTGTCTCCAAGCATTGCTTACTATGGTGTGTGGTGTGTTTGTAATCATGATTGATTGAGGAATATGTGATGCTTGATGCATATTCGCTATGCCATGTTCGATTCGTTTTCGATTGCATGCTGCCCTATTTTTTACAGCTGCTGTTCTGAATTGTTTGTGTGCTTTCTATTGCATTCACTTGCTGCCTGCTGCCT
Organism: Lathyrus tuberosus; assembly: GCA_022829125.1. Classification (NCBI taxonomy): domain Eukaryota; kingdom Viridiplantae; phylum Streptophyta; class Magnoliopsida; order Fabales; family Fabaceae; genus Lathyrus; species Lathyrus tuberosus. The sequence continues at coordinate 662,084 of JALAZF010000790.1, forward strand.
TTTACATCTATTTTATGCTGAAAATATGTGCTGTTAAAAGCTGTCTTGTTTGTACGCTGGTTTTTATCGCTGTGCAGGTGCTGAAGTGCTGTTGTTCTTAGTTTCGTTTCTTGTTTTTCGATTCGTTTTTGCATGCTAACTTAGGTAGATATTCCCCTTTTGAACTCAACTATAGGGCCACCTTTGTATGACAATATTAGGATAGATTTCCCCTTAGTGTTTTCTTTTTCTTGAGTCTTCTCTTCTCATCTCATAACAACTCTAAAACACTTAATAAAGATAACGTGTATTGCGCACGAGCCTTAAGCGTGGGGAATGAGGAATAAGGGGTTTCCTCTCATTTTTCTAGAGTGTTTAGCGGACGTCCTGTCTTGGAACGATTTGCTATGCATTCGTTCCTATGCCATAGACTTTGGTGCAATGCAAATTATGAACTAACTTAAATCACTTCTGTCTAAAAAACACAACACAAATTCAAACCTTTTTATCCTTCGGGATTATTTAGTTTCAAACCATTTTCAGAAAAGAGCACGTTATTTCCGTTCAAGTCGCAAACAGGCATCGACCCTAACTGCCGGACGCGAACTTAACGTCGCTCATAAAAAACACTAGGACCTTCGTAGGTCGAACTACGACCGCTCTGATTTCCTCTCTCTGGTTAGATTGAGGATACGTAGGCACAAGACGGCGATGTCTTGGCGAGCAACCCTTCCCCCTTTTCGTGTAGTCCGTCGAACTACATTGACTATGATTCTTCGTTCGTCCACGAAGATACGTAGGCATTGGATTGCAATAATCCTTGTGAGTCCATCTTTGCTTCCCCCTCCCCCGTTTCTGTTTAGCCGTAGACTTTAGGATAACTCAACCTTTGTTTAGACACCAAGCGTGGATCCTATCTAGTACGATGGATGCGTGGGGGTGCTAATACCTTCCCCTCGCGTAACCGACTCCCGAAACCAAACTATGGTTGCGATGACCATGTCTTTCCCTTTTTTTAGGTTTTCTTCGATCATTTCCTTTCCCTGCGTTGGGATAAATAACGTTCAGTGGCGACTCTTCTGTTCCTGTTTTTGCCGGTTGTTTTTCGCGGTTGCGACAGCTGGCGACTCTGCTGGGGACAAGTTGACCTCTTGCTGGTCCATTCCCTAAGCGAGTCAATCCTAGCGCTTGTCTGTTTTATTTCATTGGGTGTTTATTGTTGTGCTTTATTTGTTGTATATTGCTGTACATTACTGTTTTTACCGCATTTATTGCATTTCATTGTTATCATATGCTGGACTGCGCTGTGCTGTACTGGTTTTTCTGTTTGGCGGGTTTGGATACATAAGAGATTAGCCCAATACACAGGCTTGAGTATACACCTAGGACTGGGCTGGAAAGTAGTGGGACCTACGCGCCATCTTGGTACGTTTGGTGTTCATGAAATTCACATCCAGACGAGGTTTTCTTGGGAGATATTCTGACGTGCGTGTCTTGCGTATTTCGGGGTGTTGATCTAGAGGGCTGTCGACTCTGGCGACCGTTTTCCTGAGGACTCAGTTAAGGCACTCCTCCCAAGAGGTAGTAATGGCAGACCAGAAATGGCAAACCCATTATACTTCTTGATCCGAGGACCCGAAACTGGGAACTTACATAGGATGACCTTATTTTTGGGTGAATCAGTGGACGACCTCTTTTTTTAGCGATAGTATTGTACCCCGAGGGATGAATGTACTATTGCTTCTCAAATCGAGAATCTGATGCTGAGGATCCTCGGATTTCTAGAACCCACATGTGAGAGGGGTTGGGTGTTTGCAGGTTTACAGGTGACCTTGGCCTTCAACATACCTGGTCTTCTGGATTTCTATTCAGTGTGTAGTTATCAACCTGGTTTTCTGGTTATTTCAGTGACCTGATGTTTTGGTATTCTGGGTTTCTGGGTTTGAGGTCTTTGATCAGTTAACAGCACAGCAGATGTTCAGAGCAGTGATACCTTGATCCCATGTGTGCATCTGCATCAACATTTTGCATTTTGACATACATGTTCATGTATTTCCAAGGATATTAACTTTGAGACTAGTTGTTGAGCACTTCTATCTATTTCTTGTTTTTTGTCTGTGAAAAAAAAACTCGAATCAAAGCGGAATGATTCCTTGGAAATATTCGAACATGACATTTGCATTCGCATACTCATGTGCATAACAGGTGCTCAGGAGCGAATTTCTCATTCTGACTTGGTATTATCTTCAGAGTTGACAGCTTGACCTGCCACCACTACTCAACCTGTGATAATCAGAGGATAGCCATGGAACAACTCCGTGCAGAAGTGACTGAAATGAAGATTCAGATGGGACATTTTATGGTGGACGTTTAGGCATTATCTCAAGGTCAACAACTATTGAGAGAAGAAGTCAATCAGATGAAGACTCGGATGAGTCTGGTTATGGAAATCTTGCTTGCTCTCCAGCTCAAAAGCTCTCTGATTCAGCTGAGGAATACCACGCCAGTGTCGTACCGTATTCCTCCGGACTATGACATGAATGCTAGGTGTGAGTTCCACTCAGGAACGTTTGGGCATACAATTGATAACTGTAACGTGTTCAAACACCAGGTGCAAAATTTGATCGACTCAAAGGTCATCACCCCAGATGGTACCCCCATGGGCTGAAGCCTCCTTGTAAGAGTAAGCACCGAATCGCAAGAGTGTCATCAGAAGCAATAAGTCCAGACGGAGTCAAGCCTCCTCAACAACGGCAATCTTCAGCTTCTTTACTGCATTTTCATGTGTAATTTTTCATTGTTTGTTAGTACAGTGTTTACATGGAAAAAACTTGTTTGTTTTGAATGATGATTTTAATACAATGAATGTGTTGTTCTTGAAGTACTTTACTTTTATGCACTCATATCATGTTTATATGCACTGCAATACCAACTTTCTTGCCTTAAACTCTTGAGGGGGGATGATGAAGTGGAAAACGCAAAATCTTTGGTTGTTTGCTTTTGGATAAAACCCTATTGATGATGTACATGCATTGCTTCAAATTCCCAAACACTGGAGATATAAGGGAGATAGACCCTTGTCAACCCTATTGAGCCTTGAAGTAGGAGTTTCTTTTCGAAAAAAAACCCTCACATCTAACCCAGGGACAGGGTAGTTGTCAGTTGATTTGACTGAGCGTTCAACTTTCAAAAGGAGTGTGCATCTGAGGATCCATTACCTTTCGTTGCTCACATATCAGGAGGTCAAGGGGTGTGAGACCACAATGGTTATCCCTCACTGCAAGGAGTGAAGTAGTCACAATCCTTTCAAAGAAGTCAAGACAACCAGTGTCACACGATTTGTTCAAAAAAAAGAATTAAAAAAAAAAAGAAGAAAGAAAGCCCACTAAGTCGAAAGTTTGAAAACAAATGACTTAGGTAAAAGTTAGGGCATCCCGCTGGACTTCAAGAATCGAAAAAAATTCAAAAAAAAATCAGTCCAAGCAAAATCAGGGAAACAAAAGAAGAAAGAGTGAATAGAAAAAGCGAAAAGGGCTACAAAAGGGAAAGCCCTCGAGCAAAAGCAAGTCGTGTGACCACAGGCACCAAAAACAAAAAGGGGTGACTGCAACTCCGAAAACCGTGTGGGTTCCTTCTGTCCTCATACCATTCAATAACTTTTTGAAAGGTGAGCACTTGTGTCGAATTAGCTGAACATAGGACTGGAGAACATCAAGTAGAATGGGTGGGTATATACAAACTTTAAGCCATAAATCCTTTTTTCTCAAACCGCGAACCAGACCATGTTACAACCTTTAAAAGTCCTAATCAAAACAGGGTTTATTCCGAAGGCGTACTTCGACGAGATAGCGTTCCTGACTCCCATGGGTGGTGCTAAAAGATCTTGTTGGTATTGCATGTGCATTCAAAAATCAATGTCGTAGCCAGTGACTAGTTCACAAGGTTTGGCGATATCTTTTTAATAAAACTTCAAGGTTAACATGTGTGTTGCATTAGAATTGTCATTCTCATAATAAACATTTTCTGCTTGCATGTGCTTAAGCATCAGGGGAGCTTACATAATGAACGTCAGTCGAGAAGCTTGATCACGCCGAGTTAAGATGCTTGAAAATTCTGAAGGACAGTCGTGTCAAGAGGCATGAGGCCAGGAGACTGTGTGTAGCTTGGGCATACCCGGTGAGTGGTGATAAGATGTAGCCAATCCGAAGCAGTCACATTGAAAACTCTCCCTGAAGCAGCCAAACAGGAGCTTACATAATGAACGTCAGTCGAGAAGCTTGATCACGCCGAGTTGAGATTCTTGAAAATTCTGAAGGACAGTCGTGTCAAGAGGCATGTGGCCAGGAGACTGTGTGTAGCTTGGGCATACCCGGTGAGTGGTGATAAGATGTAGCCAATCCGAAGCAGTCACATTGAAAACTCTCCCTGGAGCAGCCAAATAGGGGCAATCATGTCGAGATTTGGGTAAATCTCTCAAAGACCAGTCGGTCAGAGACAAATTCACTTCAAGGTTCGTATTGGGGCAGGCCACCTCTAGAGCATGAGAAGTTGTCCACTCCTGAAGACGGTTAATTGAAAGCACCTCTTCAAAGTTCAGAATACTGGGGCAGAACATCTCAAGTCATTACAAATCCTTTCGTGGCAAGTTACTTCATAGAGTATGCAGTCTGGGGTAGTTATGTCGAGATCTGATAAATCTCTTTAAGAGATCGGAGACCCGGGGCATGTTGAAAGCCAGGTCTTCTATAAAATCCTCTTGAGATGATTTCTTCCATTAGACCTGGTGGTCTGGGGCAAGTGGAAAGTTTAAGGGACCATTGGTCGTGTATGGGGATCAGTACGTAGTTGATCAGCAGAAGCGTGAAGCACCCAAGTAATTCCCAGTATAGGGTTTCTCTTCCTCGGCAAGGCGCGCCAAAAGGTTTCTCCCCAGTAGAGTGTCTCTCCCCATCATTGAAATTTCATCATCCTCAGCAGAGCATACTTTCCCCAGCATGAGTGTACGAGATTGTTTCCCCAGCCAAAGTTATGGTTGGTTCGTTATTCCCCAGCAAGCAGTCAGAAGTGGATTGTTCCAAGGTGGATGTTGTTGTATCTCCAGCAGAAGACTTGCTGGATATCTTCTCTGGACAAATATGTTATCGTCCCCACAGAGTCTTGGTGTCTACTTTTCTCAGTCAGTCAGGAAATATAGTCTCGTCGATAACAATTTGATCTAATCCCCAGCAGGATAAGGGTAATTTCCCCCAGCAGCAGGTTAAGTTTAGTGATAACCCCAAGCAGGTTTGGTATTATTAACTCGTTTCCCCAAGCAGAGTTTGGTGGTAAACCTCGTAATGGTTTGTTCAACAGTGGTTGACATCCCCAGCAGGTTCTAAGTCCAATTGTTATTGGCACTTTTCAGTATCAGGTTTTGGGTTCCATCTTCAGTAGTTGTTATTCTTAATCCCCAACGTTGGGAAGTTCTCTTTGGGTTTCATCTTTCAGCAGAGTGGTTGATCAGGAAAGTTGTTCAGTGTGTTTTTCCTCAGCAAGGTTTTGCTCTTAAGGACAACTTAGTTTGCCATCCCTGGTGGAGTTGCTTTTGTCTTCAGCATTTATTTTGCTGGAGCGATCCTTTGCATTGCATGAGAATTTTGCATGGCATCCTCCCAAACGTGTAGCATTTCCATTTCGTATGGAGTGTTACGCCATAGAAAAATTCAAACATATGCATTCAAAGCATAAGCCAGGTTTGAGTCCTCATTTTCCAGGTGTTTCCCCGACAGGAAGAGTCGTAATTCAGGAGATATCGTCCAACTTTGTACCCTAAGTCGTGGATTTGGTCATTTGGAGAGACTATTTGGTATACCCCTGCAAAGTTGTTTGTTAGGATCCTCAGTCCGTGGTTTCTTTTCACCCCTCCATCCAGGTGGTCTTTTGGTTTATCCCCTCAAAGTTGTTAGTGTTAAACACTCGTCCGTGTTCTTTCGTCACTCGTCCGTGTTCTTTTCCATTGCCTCAATACTTCGTCCGTATTGATTTTAAACACTCGTCCGTGTTGTTTCGACACTCGTCTGTGTTCTTTTGACACTCGTCCGTGTCCTTTTTCATTTCCTCAATACTTCGTCTATATTGATTCTGAACACTCATCCATGTTCCTTTAACACCCGTCCGTGTTCAGTTTAGCATTTCAATCCCCAGTGAAGTTACCATATCCTTTGAAACCCGTCCGTGTTCTTTCTGCACCCGTCCGTGTTTGAACGTTTATTTCAATACCCGTCCGTATTGACCTTTGACACCCGTCCGTGTCCTTTCAGCACCCGTCTGTGTTTGAACTTTTTCAATACTCGTCCGTATTAACCTTTGACACCCGTCCGTGTCCTTTTAGCACCCGTCCGTGTCTGAACCATTCTCAATACTCGTCCGTATTGACCTTTGACACCCATCCGTGTTTAGCCAATACCCGTCCGTATTGACCTTAGACACCCGTCCGTGTTCTTTCATCACCCGTCCGTGTTTGAACTTTCTTAGCCAATTCCCGTCTGTATTGACCTTAGACACCCGTCCGTGCTCTTTCATCACCCGTCCGTGTTTGAACTTTTTAGCCAATACACGTCCGTATTGACCTTAGACACCCGTCCGTGTTCTTTCATCACCCGTCCGTGTTTGAACTTTTTAGCCAATACCCGTCTGTATTAACCTTAGACACCCGTCCATGTTTTTTCATCACCCGTCTGTGTTTGAACTTTTTAGCCAATACCCGTCTGTATTGACCTTAGACACCCGTCCGTGTTCTTTCATCACCCGTCCGTGTTTGAACTTTCTTAGCCAATACCCGTCTGTATTAAACTCAGACACCCGTCTGTGTTCTTTCATCACCCGTCCGTGTTTGAACTTTCTAGCCAATACCCGTCCGTAATGACCTTAGACACCCATCCGTGCTCTTTCATCACCCGTCTGTGTTTGAACTCTTTAGCCAATACCCGTCCGTATTGACCTTAGATACCCGTCCGTGTTCGGTTTAGCATTTCAATCCCCGTTAAAGTTGCCATTTGTTTTAATCCAATACATGTCCGTATTGACCCTAGACACCCGTCCGTGTTCGTTCATCACCCGTCTGTGTTTGAACTTTTTAGCCAATACCCGTCCGTATTATCCTTAGACACTCGTTCGTGCTCTTTCATCACCCGTCTGTGTTTGAACTTTTTAGCCAATGCGGGACCTTAGACACCCATCTGTGCTCTTTCATCACCCGTCCCTGTTTGAACTTTTTAGCCAATACCCGTCCGTATTGACCTTAGACACTCGTCCGTGTTCTTTCATCACCCTTCCGTGTTTGAACTTTTTAGCCAATACCTGTCCCTATTGACCTTAGACACCTGTCCGAGCTCTTTCATCATCCGTCCGTGTTTGAACTTTTTAGCCAATACCCATCCGTATTGACATTAGACACCCGTCCGTGTTCTTTTATCAGTCGTCCGTGTTTGAACTTTCTTAGCCAATACCCGTCCGTATTGACCTTAGACACCCGTCCGTGTTCTTTCATCACCCGTCCGTGTTTGAACTTTCTAGCCAATACCCGTCCGTATTGACCTTAGACACCCGTCCGTGCTCTTTCATCACCCGTCCGTGTTTGAACTTTTTTGCCAATACCCGTCTGTATTGACCATAGACACCCATCCGTGATCTTTCATCACCCGTCCGTGTTCGGTTTAGCATTTCAATCCCCGGTAAAGTTGCCATTTGTTTTATTCCAATACCTGTCCGTATTGACCTTAGACACCCGTCCGTGTTCTTTCATCACCCGTCCGTGTTTGAACTTTTTAGCCAATACCCGTCTGTATTGACCTTAGACACCCGTCCGTGCTCTTTCATCACCCGTCCGTGTTTGAACTTTTTAGCCAATACGGGACCTTAGACACCCGTCTGTGCTCTTTCATCACCCGTCCGTGTTTGAACTTTTTAGTAGGGGTGTTCGCGGGCCGGTTTGGTTCGGTTTTGATAAAATCTGATACCCAAACCAATGAAAAAAATATGGATTGGTTTGGATTGGATTTTAATTTTTTTTCCATAAAACCCAAACCAAACCAATACGAAAAACAACGGATTGGTTTGGATTAGATTGATTGGGTATATAAACAATAAATATATAAAAATATTTTATAATGAAATGTTTATCTTATAATAATATCTAACTCACCCACCAATCCATAGCTTTGATACAAGCTAAAAACAATTAGTAGAGAATCATCATATCTCAAATTAAAAAAGGACTATATATATAATAAGCAAGAGCAAAATGCACACAAAATGCATACAAAATTCATAATTTGTCCACATATACTTCAAATCTATTTAAAATAGCATCATAATGCATATAAAGTATTAAAACCATGCCAAAACATCATGAGTGAGCAATAAAACAACATAAGACAGCACAAAAACAGCAGCAGTCGGTATTTGACAGCATCCAACAGCAACAAACAGCAGCAGACAGCATTCAACAGCACCAAAACAGCAAAAAAATAGCAATAAACAGCAGCAGTCAGTATTTGACAGCATCCAACAGCAACAAACAGCAGCAGAGAACATTTAACAGCACCAAACAACAAAATACAGCAGTAGACAGCATTCACCAGCACCAAATAAACAGCAAAACAGCAGTAAATAAGCATCCAACAGCAACAAATAAACACCAAAACAACATCATACAACATCCAATTCAGCTTGAAATAAGCATCCAACAGCAATAAATAGACACCAAAACTGTAAAATAAGCAACAATAACATATTAGTAACAAGTTAACGATATTAACAACAAAGTTATAACAAATATTTTAAATTAAGACAATCCTAAAAGAATTATTAAATTACCTTCATGTGTTACGATTGCGATCAACATGAATTGTAGCCTCATCATTATCTGAAGCTAGTTAGGACAACTCTAAAATTATTAACAAAATAAATTAGCTCATAATTTTCAACAATTAAAAGTAAAAGATTTAAAATGCTGAAAAGTTATAAACAAATAAACATACATAATTCAATCTTTTCTTCTTCATCCAATTCAGCTTGAAAATCTATTATCTTTGGAGACTTAATCCAATTTTGAGAACATATTAAAGCTTGAACCGTGGAGGGATTTAAAGAACTACGAAATGCATCAAGCACTCGACCACCACTACTAAATGCAGACTCGGAGGATACCGTAGATACTTGAATTGCCAAAACATCCCTAGCAATCTGTGAAAGAACATGATACTTATTTGCTTTCCCTTTCCACCATTTCAAATTGTCAAAATCAACCACATTTTCCTCAATACCATCTTCTACATATTTCTTTGAACTTCACCTTGTTTTATCCTCATATTAAATCTAAATTGGTTTTCCCAATCCTCCTCCTCAAAATTTGCACCATTTGCTTCAGAGGTAGCAACATTTGAAGGTATCATATTAGACCCACAAGTTTCAATAGAAACAGGATACTCTACCATGTATTGTTCAAACAACTTTTTCACAAGATCATATAACTTTTCCACAATCTCCTTACTCTTGTCAACCCCATACATCTTTTTAAAGTAAAATTCAATGTAATCATACTTATAACGGGGATCAAGAAAAATAGCCACAAATAGTAAAAAATTGATCTCACCACTATCCCAATATTTGTTAACCTTTTCTTGCATTTTTGTTGTCATCTTATTCAATGTTTCATCATCACTATTCACCCATATATTCAATGACTTTTGAATCCCAATCAACTTCTTGAAGAAAGTGTTGGCAGTAGCATGCAATGAACTAGAAAAAGAAAGTGTTGCATCATAGAAAACCTTCAAAAATTTAGTGAATACACGAGCACGGTTCCAATCATCTTGGTTAGGACAGCTTCCAAAATCACTCTCAAGAGAAATCTTATATGCAGCCTCAACGTATTTCAATCTATAAAAAACTTGTTCATATTTTTCAGCCACATCTCACATCAAATAAGTGGGATTCCACCTAGTTGGTACATCAAGTATTACTCTTGCCTTAGTTTCTACATTTAGATCTTGTGCACATCTCTTAAAAGAGGCTAACCTAGAAGGAGAAGACTTAACAAACTTACAAGCAGCCCTAATCTTAGCAATTGAAACATCAATGTACTTCAATCCTTCACTAACAATTAAGTTTAGGATATGGGCACAACAACGCAAATGCATGTACTCTCCTTTAAACAATGTTTTCCCTTTCGAAACACACATGCCTCTACTTAGATATGAAATAGCAACACTATTAGAACTTGCATTATCAACTGTCACACAATTTTTTTTTTAATCCCCCATTCTTTCATGCAATTCTCTAGAGCTATCCCAATGGACTCACCTTTGTGGTCAGAAATCAAGCCAAAATGCAATATTTTCCTTTTTAAAGCCCACCCATCATCAATATAATGACCAGTAACACACATATAATTCATGTTTTGTATTGAAGTCCATGTGTCAGTAGTAAGTGAAACCATTTGGTGATTTGAAGACAAAACACATTTCAACAACTCTTTTTCAGCATTAAAGACTTGAATACAATCTCTTGCAATAACGATACGGGAAGGAATTTTTAATCTAGGTTGTATCTCATCAATAAACTTCCTAAACCCTTCATTTTCAACAAACTTAAAAGGAAGTTCATTTGTAATGATCATTTTTGCAAGAGCTAATCTAGACTTTTCTTGATTAAAATCAACAAGCTTAAAGCTAACACTATTAGGGTCATCTTCATCAATACCCTTTCCTAGTGCAAGTGTCTTTTGTGAACTACTAACTTTTCTATATGGATTTTTTAGACAAGCCTTCAAATGTTTCAGCATGTTACTAGTTCCATGGGTAGAACTATTTGCAGCATAAAATGTGAAACAATAGCTACAAAATGCAAAATCTTTCTTCTTTGTAAAATGTCTCCAAGCACTAGAAGGAGGTCTAGAAGGTTTTCTTTTCTTTACCTTGGTTGGTGATGGTGATGGAGTTTCAAGCCCTTGTTCATGAACCAAATCAATAACTCCAGTTCTTGTTTGCACATTAGTAGCAACTTCAATTTCTTGTAGATTTTGTGCATCTGACATTTGAATTTGAGGAGATATAACACCATCGTTAATGCTTTCCATATCTACAAAACATTATAAATAACATAAACAGTTTGTAAGAGTCGAGTTTACAATTCAATTTTAATTTGATGTCTTCCATATCATATATACAACATGTTATACATTGATTTATAAAGATTTAAAAGTGAAAAACAGTGGTAGGAAAGAAAAATAAGAAGCTATGCTAATCCTGCACTATCATTTATGAAGACATTTTATACTAATATGTTATGTGGCTAACTATGCTAATAAGAAGCTATGCTAATCCTGCCAATCCTGCAATATCATTTATCCTAATATGTTATGTGGCTAAATAATTTAGAAGCTATGCTAACTAACTGATATGCTAACCGACAGAAGCTATGCTAACCGACATGTATAATGCTTTGCATCTGGCATCACCTCATGTTTCTCATTCATGGAGTTAAAAAGCTCACGTTTTCATGGAGTTAAAAAGCCCATGAGTAATCCTGCACTATCATTTATGAAGACATTTTATGCTAATATGTTATGTGGCTAACTATGCTAATAAGAAGTTATCCTAATCCTAATCTTAAACTTGTGACAATTTATTTTATTTAACTAGTATATATATATATCGTGAAACTGAAATCATACCTTGCGGCTTGCGGCTTGCGGATATGCGATTTGCAATCAACAATTTGGGATTTCCCTTGCAGGTTTGCGATTCAGATCAGAAAGAAATTTGGGATTTCACTTGCAGTTTTGCGATTCAGATCAGAAAGAAAGTTGCGATTTGGGATTAGGATTTCAAATTGATATGCAATTTGTGAGACTGAATTTGATTTATAATTATTGTAATGTGATGTTTGAGTTTCTCTATATAATTTCATCATTGATTGTGGTTTTTGTAATCTGATGATGCCCTTTGATTTTGTTTTGATAATCACCACACCTGCTGCCGTCCTATTTTTATTGGAAAATGTTCAGTTCAGACTCTTCACCTCTCAAGATAATAAAGCGTGTTTTTTTTTATTATTGTTGGACATTCTTAATAATTAAATATTAAATATATTAATAAGGGATTTTATTGGTTTGGGTTGGGCTTACGGGTAATAAACTAAAAATTCGTTGTCCGAACCAATAAACATCGGTTTTTATTGGTTCGGTTCGGTTTTTGCCCGAACTGAAAAAATATTCAACCCAAATACATTGGTTTGGTTTGGATTCCGGTTTGGTTCGGATTTTCCCAAACCAACGAACACCCCTACTTTTTAGCCAATACTCGTCCGTATTGACCTTAGACACCCGTACATACTCTTTCATCACTCGTCCGTGTTTGAACTTTTTATCCAATACTCGTCCGTATTGACCTTAGACACCAGTCCGTGCTCTTTCATCACCCGTCTGTGTTTGAACTTTTTAGCCAATACCCGTCTGTATTGACCTTAGACACCCGTCCTTCTTCTTTCATCACCCGTCCGTGTTTGAACTTTTTAGCCAATACCCGTCCGTATTGACCTTAGACACCCGTCCGTGCTCTTTCATCTCCCGTCCGTGTTTGAACTTTTTAGCCAATACTCGTCCGTATTAACCTTAGACACGCGTCAGTGTTCTTTCATCACCCATCCGTGTTTGAACTTTTTAGCCAATACCCGTCCGTATTGACCTTAGACCCTCATCCGTGTTCTTGCATCACCCGTCCGTGTTTGAACTTTTTAGCCTATACCCGTCCGTATTGACCTTAGACACCCGTCCGTGCTCTTTCATCACCCATCCGTGTTTGAACTTTTTAGCCAATACCCATCCGTATTGACCTTAGACACCCGCCCGTGTTCTTTCATCACCCGTCCGTGTCTGAACCTTTTTCAATACCCATCTGTATTGACCTTAGACACCCGTCCGTGTTCTTTCATCACCCGTCCGTGTTTGAACTTTTTAGCCAATACCCGTCCGTATTGACCTTAGACACTCGTCCGTGTTCTTTCATCACCCTTCCGTGTTTGAACTTTTTAGCCAATACACATCCGTATTGACCTTAGACACCCGTCCGTGTTCTTTTATCACCCGTCTGTGTTTGAACTTTTTAGCCAATACCCGTCCGTATTGACCTTTAGACACCCGTCCGTGTTCTTTCAATACCCGTCCGTATCGACCTTTGACACCCGTCTGTGTCCTTTCAGCAACCTCCGTGTGTGAACTTTTGTCCACTCGTCCGTGTTTATCCCCAGCTCTGTCAATACTCGTTCATGTTTGTTTCAATCTATTTCAATACTTAGTCCGTATTGATCTCTGACACTCGTCTGTGTTATGAACTTACATTTTTTTTTACTTGTTCCCCAGCGGAGTCGTCTCTCCTTTTTTAGGATGCAAATTTGTGCGGTTATTTTGGTATTCAATCACCGTGTATCCCGACTGTCTGGAAGCCTTTGCTTCCATACCCTCGGATCCAAGAAGTGTGAATAGGGGCAGCTGTAACACCTCAAAATTTGCCCTCTTATTTCTATTTCTAACTGGCTTATGTTTCATTTCATTCTTGCATTATCATCTTTTCATATCATTATTTTCTTTGGGGCATGGGATTAAGGTATTTTCCAGCAGCTCATGGTGTTATCAGTTCCCGTACTATTTTCAGCAGTATTCAGAGCCAAGCAGATAATTTTCAAGGTCTTTTGGAGCTTTTATTTTGCTCATTAGACGTTTTGATAATTAGAAGCTTCAACAGTCATTTTCTGATCAAGCGATCTGGTGTCAGACATTACTAATTCAGTAGGATATTCTGAGGTGTCAGCAAGAATTTGTGTTTCATTCCAGGTGTTACTCAGTAGCAATATCAAGTTTTGAGTTTCAGAGGCTTAACAGGTTCAAAACAACTGTCAGAAGTCACTTTTCCAAGTTTCCCTCCAAAAGGCGCCAAAATTCAAAATTTGAACTGAGTAACTGGTTACTCCCTTGTTTTTCTGTGCATCCTCAGTAAGTTTGAACTAAGTAACCGGTTACTCACCACACGTTAACCGGTTACTCTGAGCATAGTTTGAAAAATTAAATTTGCATCATGTGCTTGGCTTGTGCATGTGTGGGAAGGATCTAGAATTGATTCATTTTCATCATTTTCCACCCAAAATTGAAATTCCCTCCATCACTTTCCACTTTAATTCCCCACTCTTCTTTCCAAATTCCATTCCTAATCTCCATTCCATTCATTAACCCATACTCCAAACCACATTTGAATTCCTAACCTAGCTTCTATTTAAATCAATTCATTCCAAACCTCACATAACCTTGATCCATTTTCTGAATTCTCTACACTTTTCACTCCAATTTTCTCTCAATTTTTCTCTCATTTCAAATACCTCACTCAAAGTTCCTTCATCAAAGTTCAACAAATTTTGCATTGAAATTTGTTGATCTTGGAACTAAACCTTCATCCATTCACCAATTCTTGAAAGGATCTTGAATTTGCTGCTGTTTCACTCTTGATTTTGAGCTTTTGGAACTGATTTTGGAGGAAGCTTGAAGCAAAACCATCACATAGTTTGGATCTTGAAGTTTCTTGCTAGGATCTTGAAGTTTCTTGCATAGATTTTGGATTTCTTGCTTGGATTCATCAATTTTCGTTTGCAACAATCACCAAAGCAAATCTCAGCTTTGTAGGTTGGTTTTCTGTAGATCTATACTTGTTTTAGCTTATTTACAACTTATTCGATGTAGATCTTTGGTGATTTTTTATTTGGATCCATTTTGCTTGAATTTGATTCATGATGTTGATGATTATTAGATTTAATTGATGTTTGATTGTTGTTATTTGATGTGAATTTCGTGATTAATTGATTGCATGATCATTTGGATGTTTGGAGAAGTGATTTGTTGCTGAAAAGTGCTTTTGAAACAGGGTTTTTTGGCCACTGTACCAGAGTAACCGGTTACTCACCATGCGTTAACCGGTTACTCCTTTGTATTTTTGCGTAATTTGTCTAATTTTGAACTAAGTAACCGGTTAACACCCACACGTTAACCGGTTACCACTGCTGCAGAATGTGATTTTCTTGCATTTTCTTGTTTGTTTGAGATCCTTTGCATGTCTAAACTTCATGGATTAATATGTTGATGATTTGTGGATTATTCTTGAGCTGTTTCACCTCACACCATTGCATGAACACGATCCTTCGACACGCGATTCTTGGTTTTCATCGAAAATGTTCATGTTTTGCATTGATGTTTCCTTAACGTGATGAACACTTTGCACACACTCCTTGAGTATGTTAATTGTGAATTATTGCTGGTGTTGCTGGAGTTGTTGTGTTGTACATGCTTGCTTGCATTTAATTTCATGTGATGCATGTTTGATTTAACTTGTTCATGTGCTTAAAGTTGTGCATTCTTTCATGATTGTCTCCAAGCTTTGCTTAGTAAGGTGTATGGTGTGTTTGTAATCATGATTGATTGAGGAATGTGTGATACTTGATGCATGTTCGCTATGCCATGTTCGATTCGTTTTCGATTGCATGCTGCCCTATTTTTTACAGCTGCTGTTCTGAATTGTTTATGTGCTGTCTATTGCATTCACTTGTTGCCTGCTGCCTTTTACATCTATTTTATGCTGAAAATGTGTGCTGTTAAAAGCTGTCTTGTTTGTACGCTGGTTTTTATCGTTGTGCAGGTGCTGAAGCGCTGTTGTAGCTGCTGTTCTTAGTTTCATTTCTTATTTTTCGATTCGTTTCTGCATGCCAACTTAGGTAGATATTCCCCTTTTGAACTCAACTATAGGGCCACCTTTGTATGACAACATTAGGATAGATTTCCCCTTAGTGTTTTTTTTTCCTTGAGTCTTCTCTTCTCATCTCATAACAACTCTAAAACACTTAATAAAGATAACGTGTATTGTGCACGAGCCTTAAGCGTGGGGAATGAGGAATGAGGGGTTTCCTCTCATTTTTCTAGAGTGTTTAGCGGACGTCCTGTCTTGGGACGATTTGCTATGCATTCATTCCTATGACATAGACTTTGGTGTAATGCAAGTTATGAACTAACTTAAATCACTTCTGTCTAAAAAACACTAAACAAATTCAAACCTTTTTATCCTTCGGGATTTTTTAGTTTCAAACCATTTTCAGAAAAGAGCACGTTATTTCCGTTCAAGTCGCAAACAGGCATTGACCCTAACTGTCGGACGCGAACTTAACGTCGCTCATAAAAAACACTAGGACCTTCGTAGGTCGAACTACGACCGCTCTGATTTCCTCTCTCTGGTTAGATTGAGGATACGTAGGCACAAGACGACGATGTCTTGGCGAGCAACCCTTCCCCCTTTTCGCGTAGTCCGTCGAACTACGTTGACTCTGATTCTTCGTTCGTCCACGGAGATATGTAGGCATTGGATTACGATAATCCTTGCGAGTCCGTCTTTGCTTCCCCCTCCCCCGTTTCTATTTAGCCGTAGACTTTAGGATAACACGCCCTTTGTTTAGACAACAAGCGTGGATCCCATCGAGTACGATGGACGCGTGGGGGTGCTAATACCTTCCCCTCGCGTAACCGACTCCCGAACCTAGACTATGGTTGCGATGACCATGTCTTTCCCTTCTTTTAGGTTTTCTTCGATCGTTTCCTTTCCATGCGTTGGGATAAATAACGTTCGGCGACGACTCTTCTGTTCCTGTTTTCGCCGGTTGTTTTTCGCGGTTGCGACAAAATGACCTACTTGAAGCAAAACAAACATAAAGGACCAAAGTGTTACAATTAAATAAGTTAAAGGACCCAGTAGGTAATTTACCCTATTTTATTTTATATTTATCGGTGATAAATGTGTATTTATTTTAAGTTTAATAAAGATGCACTGAAATTATAAAAAAGTTTTACATTTTTATCCAATAAAAATATATTATTTTGTCATGTGCATATCCTATTTGGTAAAATATTTTAATAATTTAGTCATATAATAGTATTCTAATAATTATAAATATGTGTTCAAATATATTTATTTAATTATATTAACTATTTTATCAAATAAAGTAATTTAAATAATTATGTGATCAAATAATGTTAAAAAGGCTTAGATTTTAATTAGAAATTATTTAATTAATTAATTAAATAATTGGGTATAGACTCAAATATAAGTGGATGTCAGGATGCCCCATTTGAGAATAATGGGAACCCTAATTAGCCATCACACTATATATAGGTTATGGTCCTCAATATACCGTACACAAACAAATTATCACTTCTTCTCATCTGAAGAGAATTCGAGGCATAAGGAGTACCGGTTGAGGAAGAACCACAAAAACCATCAACTTGTGGGTTTAGGATTACTGTCAAAAGGATTTTTCTCAGTGGATCCAAATATTCTATAATCAATTTATCGATCGTTTAATTTTATACATGTTTGATTTCCGCGCCAAAATTATATATTATAATTTCTTGAGCATATATGTTTTGATTAATCGTTATTAATCTAATTCCATCGAATGGTATCATATCCGGTTAATTGTTTTTTTAAAGCCTGGATTAAAATTGCTGGAATAATAATTTCCTGAATGAAATTAATTCAATTGAAATTTTATATTTTGCACAAACCATAGTCAATATCTTTTAGTGATGCAACTATCGCCGAAACAGTGTCGTGTGATGATATTGTGTGTTGAATTTGTTGGGGAGATTTTCACTAGGGAGTGTAACGCCCCAAATAATTATAATATTTATTTATTTAATTATTATGATTATGCGGTGTTTTGGTGCTTTGTGATGACCTTGTGACGTTGATGGATTATGTAATTTGTGGGGTATCCTTGGGTTAAGGGAACATTTAGGCCTTAGATTTAATAGATTAATTAGATTATTTTATTAATAATAGTATTGAAATAATTTGAATAGTTAAAATATTATTTAGATTATTATTATTATTATTGTTAATTAAATAATTAGGAGGTCATTAAGGGTAAGACGGTAATGTAGGGGGATTAGTGGAGGATAATTTGGTAAACAGGGATTAAGGCCCAAGAACCCATAGGTTTAACAAAAGAGAATTAGAGAGTTTTGAGATCAGAATTTTGCAACCCTAAGGAGTGACTAGAGATCTGAGGAAAGGAGGCTAGATTGAGGAATCAACCATAGAACCCCGGAGAACGAAGAATTTCTGTTGGAATTTCGAGGTATGGGGGGCAATCCGGGTTAATATGTTTGATATGGGTTTAAGGTAGAAGTAACCATGTGTTTTCGTTTTCTGATGAATTTGTGTGGATATGTGATGAATCCGTTGAGTATTTTCGAGATCTGATGTATGTGATTTTTATGATGAATCTGGTGTAAATTTCTGTGTTTTGGATGTTGAACGATTTGTTGATGCTGTGATGAACCTCGAATAACCGGATCTGTAAATCGAACCTGATAATAACTAAATTCAGACGTAGTAATTAAGCATAATTGATGTAGATGATGAAGTAAGATGAACAACTTAGATCTGGGATGAATCGAAGTTGATTTGAGGCTGTTTTTGGGAGATCGAAGTAGACTCCCAAGGGCTGATATGGCCCTCTGCTGGTACACGTAGCATACGCGTATGGAGATGATGGCAATACGCGTATGGGGTGATGATACGCGTATGGGATTGGGGGAAAGGGCCTTACGCGTATGGGCTAGCCATTACGCGTAAGGGAAGATCTGAAGGAAAATTGAGAGGAAGACCCTCTCTGCTGATATGCGTATTGGAGGGTTCAATACGCGTATGGGGTGACGTGAAGGTTGGGCCATACGCGTATGAGGGTGGTCCATACGCGTATGGGCAGTGGTGTGTGCAGAATTTCCGTTCTTGCGATTTCTGTCCCGATTTCGCTCATGACGTGATTCCCTTGGGATGTATGAGTAAGATGAGATGATATAACACTAGTAATCTAGTAATGATGATAAATAGGATAAAATTTGGGAATTTATGTGATGAACTAACTATGACGCATTGTGAGTTATGATGATGAACCTTGACGAGTGCGACTTGGTGTGTTGTTATGATGTTATATTTGATGATGAATTCATGAATGATGATGCAACCATGACGATTTTATGACGATGTTTATTATGACAATTTTGCATCATGCATTCATGGCATAGTAGGACTTTGGTCCATTTGGTGGCTTCAATCCCATTGTGTGGATTGAAGTGTTTTTATGACGTGCTCCGGTTCTTGTGTAGAATCGATCCTATTGGTGGGGATCTTTGGAGGGTGATGACCCAGTGTCCATCAATTATGACGATGTTGGTACCACATGCATGAGTCTGATGTTGCATTGCAAACTATGTGGCATTGCATGAGATTGTTGTGATTGATGTATTCTTGAGGTTATTGATGTTTTGATGTTGCTGTTGTGATGTGCTTTATCTTTTACGCATATCTTATATATTGATTTCGTGATTACTCACTCTGCCTGTTTGAAAGTTGCCTCCACGTGGGTAACGTGCAGGTGATCAGGTTTAGCTCATTTGGCGCATGAAGATTTATTTTGAAGCATTTTTTATTTCTCCGTCGATTAGAGGGTCTTGCTCTGATATGTAACATCGGGTCGGGACGTTTGAGTCGAACGATTTCGTTCTTTTGTTTTTGTGGACATGATGTTTTTCATGAGTTTTATTTGAGAATTTTTTAATTATAAAAGCTTCGTTTAAACTTGATTTTTCCGCTGCGTGGTGTTTAATTAACTTATGATGGTAAAACCCGTGTGACGGGACAGGTGGTTATTATGACGTTTTGTGACGATATGTGATGCCCTTTTTGGGATGTTACTCTGATTATTTTGCCGTATTATTGTGTCGTTTTGTTGGGTAGAAAAAGGGTGTTACAGGGAGCATTGAACATTGTGGGACTTCTTTTCTAGAGCAACACCTTTGTGAGAGACACCACATATTCACCCAAAACCTTAAGGTGATAGGTTTATGGGTTCTCCCACTTATAAATGCTTAATTCTCCACATTTCTAGACAATGTGGGACTATTACACATACTACTCGCACTTGTTATACTTAACATTTCTACTTCCACACACACTTGTACCGTCATTGATACTCTTCAACGAGACACTCTACCCACGACCTGTGGCGATACTTTTGATACAAGTGAGGAGCATTGAACATTGTGGGACTTTCCTTTCTAGAGCAACACCTTTGTGAGAGAGACGCTACATATTCACTCAAAACGTTAAGGTAATAGGTGTATGTCACACAACCTCCTGGGTTTGTGATTCGGGAAGAAGTAAGTAAAGTATACAAGTTGCACAAAGCACTTTATGGTCTCAAGTAGGCACCTAGGGCATGGAACAAGAAGATCGACTCATACTTGGTTGAATTGAGATTCGTAAAATGAAAATTTGAGTATGGTGTCTATGTTCAGGTTCTGGCACAAGATATAAAAATAATCTTCTTATATGTAGATGACTTGCTAGTAACTGGAAATAGCTTGAATAACTTGTCGAAGTTCAAAAAGCTGATGAAGAAGGAATTTGAAATGTCGGATCTGGGAAAGTTGTCATACTTCCTAGGCATGGAATTTCAAACGTCGAAGCAAGGCATGGTGCTACATCAAAGAAAATATGTCAAAGAGATACTCAAGAGATTCAGAATGAATGATTTGACTCCTACATCTTCGCCTATCTAACCAAATTTAAAGTTGGAGAAGCATGGAGAGGAAGACAAAGTCGATGCAACTTTGTTCAAATAGATTATTAGATCTCTGAGATATGTCTGCAAAAGTCGACCTGATATATGTTTCTCGGTCAGATTAGTGAGCAGATACATGAGTGAACCAAGGGTGTCACACATGAAGGTTGTAAGAAGAATCCTGAGATACTTAAAAGGATCGACAAACTATGGAATTTTATTTCGACGAGACTCTGAAAGCAAAAAAGCTATGGTTACTTGTTATTCGGATGCTGGCTGGTGCGGAGATAAGGAAGATCGAAGAAGCACTAATGGATATTTCTTTCAAGTATTTGGTGCCCCAATTTCATGGTGCTCGAGAAAGCAACCTGCGGTGGCATTGTTATCGTGTGAGGCTGAATATATAGCAGCATCCTATACTGCGTGTCAAGCAATTTGGATCAGATATGTGCTTGAAGAAATGGAGGTCGAAGTGAAGAAACCTATGGTACAGCAGATCGATAACAAGTCAGTCATAAATCTGGCGAAGAATCCAGTTTTACATGTAAGAAGTAAGCACATCGAATCTAGATTTCACTTCTTAAGGGAGAAGGTGAATAGAGGTGAACTTGAAGTAAGGCATTACTCAAGTGAATCATAATTGGACGACATTTTCACCAAAGGATTAAAGATCAACAGGTTCCTAACTTTGAGAAATAAATTAGGAATAGTTCAGATCGACAATGATTAGTGTATTTCGACAACTTGGATTATAGGGGGTATGTTGAGATATTAGATATAATCCAAAGGTGAGTATATGGTGTGTCTCTTACAAAGGTGTTGCCCTAGAAAGATATTCCCGCAATGCTTAATGCTCTTCAAAAAGACCACATACATCTGAATGCACAACTTCGAGTATGCAGGATGATCTCATTGGCAAAGTCGAAGCGAAAGACTTCCTGGACTGCTTTCCGACTAGACAACCTTTACAGAGTTTGTCTAGCATCTCAAGACTTGGTATACTAGTTACCATATCTTGAGTGATTAGTTGATTTAGCGATCTAAAGTTCAGATGGCCAAACCTCAGATGCCACAACCAATTATCCTTGTGGTCGACAATTGTTTTCAGACATTGTACCTTAGTCGAACTGATCATGGTCTTAAATGTTCTATTCTTCGACAAAGGAGATTTCAAGACCAAGTTATTCTGGACGTCGAAAAGTTCTAAGGCTCCATCTTTTATAACCACTGAGAACCCCTTTTCGACTAGTTATCCAACATTTAGAAGATTGCACTTCATTATAGGGACATAGAGTACATCTTTGATTAATGTTTTTGCTCTATTACTCCTTTGAATAACTAAGTTGCCAGTACCTTATGCTTAAAACAAGCTATTATTAGCAAGTTTGACCTTGCTCTTCTTCGACTCGTCAAAATCTACTAACCATACTTTTCGACCAGTCATATGATTCGAACAACCTGAGTGAAGGAACCAAATCTTGGATTCGACATGGTCATTTGTAACTATAACTATAACCACCATATCATCAGAATCTTGATGTGCAAGGTTTGCTCTTTCGTCCTTGTCTTTTGTCGAGCCCTTATCTTTCCTGTACCAACAATGCTTGGCCAAGTGACCCCACTTTTCACAGTTATAGCATTGCAGACCTTTTTTTTTCTCTACTTTGTCTTTCTGATAGGAGTTTCCTTCTCCTCTTTTCAAGGATTCAGAAGTTCTATAATCGATCTTATTCTTGTGAGGATTTGACTAAGACTTCTTTCCCTGAGTCTTGTCGATTTTGCCTTTGAACTTGTTGGAACCACCATTCTTCTTCCACAATTGATCTTGTAGTGCTTGTATCGAGTCTTGAACTCCTTTCCTTTCGACAATCATAATCTCATGCGCTTCCAATGAACCAACTAAATCCTCTAGTTTTAGGGTTTCAAGATTGTTGGATTCTTGAATAGCTACGATAACATGATCAAAGTGAGAGGTCAACGTACATATTACCTTCTCAACTATCATCTTATCAGTTAGGGTTCACCATAACCCTTCATGAGATAGACGAGTTTCTGCACCTTCTACACATAGCCTGCAATCTTTTCATCTTCTTCGATTGACAATAATTCATATTGTCGTTGCAAAGTTTGCAACTTGACAACCTTAACTTTCTCGCCTCCTTCACAGTACTTGACAAGAATGTCCTACGCGCTCCTTCTCTGATTCAGCATGAGCGATTCTATCGAAATTAGCTGCATCAACCTCCGATTGGATGTAGAACGCTGCCTCACAATATTTTTTCTTGGCCTCCTTGTGAGCGGTTCTCCGGCTCACTTGTATCGAAATCATCCCCACGGGTGGTAGGTTGAGTGTCCCATTGAAAAGTGTCAATGGCGGTACAAGTGTATGTGGATAAAAAGAGCTTCCTCTTAAGGGGGAACATTGTGGAAGCATTGTGGATAGACTCACACTTGAGGGAGAGTGTTAAGTATAACAAGTGTGAGTATTATGGATAATAGTCCAGAGAACTCACACACCTATCACCTTAAGGTTTTGGGTGAATATGTGGTGTGTCTCTCACAAAGGTGTTGCTAAAAAAAGAAGTCAAACAATGTTCAATGCTCCCTAATTGAAAAAACTTCCCCAACAGGATTTGGATCTGGAATTTGTACCGTGTAATAGTGAAGCTATTTTGATAATTTAATATTTAACTTCCAATGACATCATCCAGTAGAGCTATTTTGTCATAATGCTATATGTATTTCATATGTTTTTTTTTAATTACCGTAACATTCCAACAACATCTATAGTGTTTCTTTTTTGTATTTGCTGTAACAGTGACCTAAGATACATACATACTTTCACACACACACACACACACACACACACACACACACACATATATATATATATATATATGTGTGTGTGTGTGTGTGTGTGTGTGTGTGTGTTTATTTAATTTAATTTTTATTTTTTCTGGTTTTATGGTTAAATGGATACAGTTTTTTAATATCATTTTTACATATGCTTAAACACAATTAAATTGTGTTGATTTTATTAAGTTCTTTTTCCCTTCGAGTATAATCAGTTTATTATACCGGTATGTACATGATATAAACACGACCATTAAGCAATCAGGTAAACATACACTTTTAACATTACATTTGCAGGTAATGTTTGTGTGAATTTTAAAGATCTTCCTATTTAATTTATTAAATTAAAATTATCTAGTGACTTTGATTGGATTAGTTGAAACAACAAGTTACAAAAGTAAACTCTGTTATTTGAATTTGATTCAATTAGAATTACAAAAGATGTAGTGTGTAATTTTTCATTCGAACTGTTATGGTTGGCCAAAAGGAAGACACGGTTTGGCCGGAAATGTGCATACCTGTGATGGTAAATTTGTACTAATTACCAAGTTTATCCATGTGGCTAATGATTGATGTCAAAGGCATCTATTATATGACAGGACTTATTACTAATGTTTGATCATTACGTGAGAATACCGCTTATAGTTAACTCTTATAATCAAAGATTGGGAATTGATTGTGTTTTTTGGTATCTTGTCTAGGTCTTATTTAATTTGCATATAAATAATATTGTGTATGTCTATATGGTTATTTGGCATGCCTACTAACGTAATTGTATGTTTGTTGTTCTTTTCTATGGATCCATTTGCTGTTGTCGCCGCTCCAAATTATTTTTCTCAGCTTAACTCTATCCCTATGCTGAGTGTGATAAACTTTAAGTCTTGGAAAGAATCTGTGGAGATCATTCTTGGATGCATGGATTTGGACTTATCATTGAGGGAGGAGCGTCCCGCTGCCACGGTTGAGAACCCAAATGAAACTAAAATAGAAAAATGGGATCGATCTAACCGAATGTGCCTCATGATGATCAAAAGATCCATACCTGAAATGATTAGGGGCTCAATTGTTGATAGTAAAATCGCCAAGAAGTTCCTCTAAAATGTGGATAAATTCTTTGCTAAAAATGATAAGGTTGAGACAAGTAGTACCTTGTCCAAACTCATTTCAATGGTTTATAAAGGTAAAGGGAACATAAGGGAGTACATCATGGAGATGTCAAATCTCGTATCAAAACTCAAGGCATTGAAGTTAGAACTTCATGATGATTTGATTGTGCAATTGGTCTTGGTCTCTCTCCCGGCACGCTTTGAAAAATTCAAAATGAGTTACAATACTCATAAGGACAAATGGTCTCTTAATGAGATCATATCTCACTGTGTGCAAGAAGAAAGGCTAAAGAGAGAGGACTAAAAGTGCTCACTTTTCTACCAGTTCTCATAATAAAATGAAGAAACCTGCGGGAATTTTTTATCAAAATAAAAAGGCAAAAGAACAACCTAAAGAGACCACTTGCTTCTTTTGTGAAAAGGTTGGACATGTGAAGAATGAGTGTTCCATGTATGCCGCATAGCGTGAATAGAAGGGTAATTTCTCACTTTTGTTTGTTGAGAAATTAATTTAGTTTTTGTACCTAAGGATACTTGGTGGGTATTTTGTGGTGCTACTACTCACATTAGTATGTCCATGTAGAGTTTCCTGTGGAGTCGTCCGCTAAGTGATGCTGAAAGATTCATCTATGTGGGCGATGGTAATAAAGTTGCAGTAGAGGCTATATGGACTTTTAGATTATTATTAAAAAACGGTTTTCATTTGGATTTGATTGAGACTTTTGTTGCACCGTCTATTAGATGGAATTTAATTTCTATTTCTATTTTGGACAAATCAGGTTATACTTGTTCGTTTGGAAATAATAAATTTAGCCTTTCATATGATTCAAATGTTGTTGGTTACGGTTCTTTGAATGGCAATCTTTATATGCTTGATATTGAATGTCCTTATAACAAAATAATGCAAATAGAGTCACATGGTACAAAACAAAAATTAAATGAGAATTCTGCCACTTTATGGCATAAGCGATAAGGGCATATATCTAAACAAAGAATTCAGAGGCTTATGTCAAATGGTATTCTTAGATCCCTTGATTTATCAGACTTTCAAGTCTGCATTCAATGTATCCAGGGTAAGCAGACAAACAAGAGGAATTTCCATCCTGAAAGAGCTAAGGATGTGTTTCATACCGATATATGTGGTCCTTTCCCTACAGCTTCTTGGAATGGACAATGGTATTTTATTATGTTCATAGATGATTACTCGAGGTATGACTACTTGTATTTGATTCATGATAAATCTCAATCTTTGGACATGTTCAAGTCATTCAAATCTGAAGTTGAACTTCAACTTGGAAAGTAAATAAAAGTTGTTAAATCCGTCCGTGGTGGTGAATACTATGGTCGGTATGATGGATCAAGGGAACAACGTCTAGGGCCCTTTGCGCTTTTCCTCAATGAGTGTGGAATTGTTCCGTAATACACAATGCCAAGAAAACCCAGCATGAATGGAGTTGTAGAACGACAAAACTGGACTCTTAAAGACATGGTAAGGAGTATGATTAGTCATTCTTCTCTTCCAAAGTCATTTTGGGGAGAAGCATTAAAGACCGTGGTTTATACCCTTAATAGAGTACCTAGTAAAGTAGTAGCTAAGACCCCTTATGAGCTCTGGACTGGGAAAAAGCTCAGCATTAGAAAACTGCACATTTGGGGATATCCAGCTGAAGCGACGCCTTATAAGCCTCATGAAGGTAAGTTGGACGCAAATACTATTAAATGTTATTTTATTGGATACGTTGAACGCTTTTACGGGTACAAGTTTTACAATCCCATCACTAGAACAATTTTTGAAATGGGAAATGCAGGATTCCTTGAGGATGTAGTGTTTGGAGGGGAAGGAAGCATAAGGAGTGTTTCCTTTTATGAAGAAAATGTTTCTCACAACGATCAAGTCTTTGTACCTATCTATGTTCCTGAAACAGATCTTGAAATAAACAATGATGTTATTCCTAACATCCCTCAAGAACAATATAATACTAATTTTCTTCCTCAAGCACCACCTATAGTTCAAACTCAACAACCTCAAGAGCCACCATTAAGAAGATCCACTAGAAAGAGAAAAAAATGCAATTTTAGATGATTAGGTTGTATTTCTTCAGGAACGTATGGATGGCATTGGTTTGACTGAGGAAGATCTTATCAACTTTAGTCAAGCTATGCAGAGTCCAAACTCTCTTAAGTGGGTTGATGCCATGAAGGATGAGATGAAGTCGATGGCTGACAATGATGTTTGGGATCTCGTTAAATTACCTAAGGAAAGAAATCTATGAAGGTGCGAGAAAGACACAAGAAAGGGGGGGTTTGAATTGTGTATTTACTCTTTAACAACTTTTCGCTTCTTATTATTAAGACGCTGAGATAATATCAGAGTTCATTGAGAGACTCTGACTCGCGAAGTAACATTCAGACTTGCCATGCATGAAGAATAATAACCAACAAGAGTCTGAACGCAATATGCATTATTCAGAACTTGCAGAGCGGAAGCTTATCAGAGTTAAGCTGCAAGGTTCTGACTTGCTTGTGTAAGGTTCTGATACTCAATACAGAAACATAAACAATAACATAAAGCATAACAAGAGTAAAGAACACACGATATATCCTGGTTCACTTGAGTCATTCCCAAGCTAATCCAGTCCACCCTCCTCAGGTGATTTCTCCTTGAACACAAGGACTTAATCCACTATAATCCAACTGATTACAGATGCACGGGCTAACACCTGTGACTAACACACAATGAACCATTCAGGGATTCAACTTAATAAATATAATGAACATTGACTTGAAGGTTCTAATCTTGCAAGA
The DNA here is from genome assembly GCA_022829125.1 of Lathyrus tuberosus. Taxonomy (NCBI): domain Eukaryota; kingdom Viridiplantae; phylum Streptophyta; class Magnoliopsida; order Fabales; family Fabaceae; genus Lathyrus; species Lathyrus tuberosus. The sequence goes on from JALAZF010000790.1 coordinate 689,524, forward strand.
TCTACTGTTAGGATTTCACAGCTAGACGTTAAGGGATTCATCGCAATGAATATAACGCCTACTGACCCTATTTCAGGATTTACCATAATGACACCCAGCCATTGTATTCTCGAGTCTCCGGTCACACTGACCACTCAAGGAATCCTAATTCACCAAGAATTAGTTATATAGGAGATTACAAAGATGCTTCTTAACAAGCAGATTGCTCCTAAGTTTAAGTACATAAGAACACATAAGTGTTCAAGCAAGATGTGAGCAACAACTCCTTGCTATCTTAAGAAACTACAAAGATGTATGTTGATTTGACAGTTGTTGACATCTTGTAGATCTTCTTCTTCTTCGTCTTCTTGGTTGAGCAAGCTTTGAGCAACAACTCCTTGCTTCAGATCTTCAATGTAGCACTGACGAGAAGGTGGTTGATGACTTGACTTATTTGTAATGTTGTCTTCTTCATCAACAGCTTCTGTACCAATTGATTGTTGTTGTGTTGATTTATGATCTTTGAGCTTCAACAAAAATGGACATGTGTAAATGGTGATAGCTTTGGATGTTTTAAGTGTTACAACGAGAACTCATCGTTGTTGATATCTTCACACAATGACTTGATCAATTCTCCATTGATGGAATCAATCGATACCTTCAGAAGCGATTACTCCTTTCTTTAAATAGCCCAGTAAAATATAGCCGTTTGAATTACTGTTGGCTGTTGGAAAAGAGACGTTGTGTAATGATAAAGCTGTACTGACACATCTCCTTTTTACAGTGGAGGAAGTGACATGATATATCTTCTTGGGCACTGTGTACAATCTTTCACAACGGTAACATTTGTTTTCAAAACGTCAGAGGCTTCTAATGCTAATTAAATGAAGCATGAGTAGAGACTTCTTAACAGGATATCTGAAACTCCAAGTCATCAGTCTTTCGAAGTCGTCCATTAGGAATCAGCCTTCAGAACTTTAGCACTTGTCTTTAAATCCGTTATCCTTTACTACTTCAAGTCTTTCGAAACTTCAGAACTGTCCATTAGGAATCCGTCTTCAGAGTCTTCAGCACTTGACCTTTAGAACCATGATCCTTAGAATGCATAAGTCTTCAGAGTCTTTCTGCACTTGGTCTTCAGAGCCTTCAGCCTTCAGAACTTCAAGTCATTAGAATCTTCAGCACTTCGGTTCTCTATAACATTATCTTCTTCAGAAGCTTCACAATCTTCAGAATCACAACCACTTTCAGAGAGCATCCACAAGAGCATTGCAACAACAATATCGGCATCCTTGGATCTGACTGATCATGATCAGATACATAAGCATTCTTGCTTCTTGCGACTTGTGTCACACATAGTAACTTCGCATATAATCAATTACGCACATCTGACTGGTGCTTGTTGGATCTGATATCTTCTATGATTATGATCTGCACACAACACACGTTAGAACATAAAATGGTTCTTTCACAAATACCATTGTTATCATCAAAACATAGAGTCGACTTGTAGAGACAACTCTTGCTTTCACAATCTCCCCCTTTTTGATGATGACAAAACCATGTATTTTGATTGAACATTTTATACAAGGTAATCACCAAAACTAAACAAATTCAGTGTCCGGAATAACAGCTCCCCCTGAATGTGTTATCCCCAAAATTTTATCTGTGATCAAATAGAATCTCATATGATCCAAAGACTCACAAAATAACAATTCGAGTTGCCAGAACATAGAATAGAAAAGGAATACTTCTCTATCTTGTCTTTAAGGAGACAAAAGTCTTCAACATCTGGACTAGTTCATCAGAACTTCCGTCTTTAGATCTTTAGAACTTAGTTCCTTTTAACGTTATATCAGAGCTCATAATCTTCAGAGTCATCTAAAGCATTTCTACTTTTCAGCAAAATCATTTTAGCACATAACCAGAATAGTTCTTATCTAATAACATAGCCTTGCTATTTATCAGAAACAGACACTGTCTTACGAAACTCCCCCTGAGTTTTATACTTGGTGAAGATTATAGATTTTAACATTTGAATCTTATATTGGGATCTTCAGAATCGTAATTCAGAAATATTAATTTTAAATCACCAATAAGATCATGACTTTTCAGAGTTTGACTTTGAACACAGGCCTTCATCTCAGAACCTTGTTACTGTCACAACCCAGTGGTTCATCAAAGCTTGATTCTTGACCAGATACCAAAAGAAGGTTAATTTAGTGATCAATCAATGCTTGATTCTGAATCTGATACCAAAGTTAATCAAGATTCTTAGTCAGATACCAAAGTATGTTGAGTCTGATACCAACTGAAAGTATTCTTATACCAATTGAAGGGTATTTCCTTAGTGTGCTGATATTGATACCAATGAAGGTATTTGAAAACTTTTCACAACTTAGCTCTGATTGATATCACTACAGACTGAGTCTGATACCAATATTTATATTCAGAGTCTGATTACCAATTGTTGATTTAGTCTAATACCACATCATTTTCTTTTTAATTGGTTCTGGTTAAATCAGAACTACTTCTTCTTGGATCTTCAATCTGTATCTTCAGACAGTCCTTGACTTCTGATTTGCACAGTTCTTCAGAAAAACATCTTGAGACGTAGACTTTGCTTTGACTGCTTTCAGAGCTTTCCTTCTTCTGATTCTTATGTTCTGAATATCATATTCTCAGACAGCTTACAACTTCTGAACCAAGTGAGACAGATATCACGATAACTTTGACTTTCAGAAAGTTCTTAACTTATGAATAGTACTGGGTAGATCTGATTCTGAACACATGTTCACAAAGTGTACAACTTTGATCATATGAACAAACAGTTCATAAGAACTTCAATCAGAGTTCTTCTTTCTTAACCTGTTCTAAGAATGCCTAGCGAACTTGTTCAGAGTTCCTCGGTTAAACATCAAACAACAAACGTTAGTAGAAAACGCATTTTATATGATTAATTCATTTGTTTGAGTTTGCATTCTTTTTAAGATTCTTCTTTTTAATCAAAATCATATTTCTATTTCTCCCCCTTTTTTACATCATCAAAAAGTTTAGAGCATTTGAGCTTTCAAGAATTAAGCATAATTAGATTAATATGATAATGAGCAGTTTAACATAAAATAGTTTCAAAAGATATTTCATTAAATTCAAAGCATAGAATTTTTAAAAATCCTAACTAGTTCTTAGCAAACAAAACATAGACCTAACTAAAACAGGTTCCTAGGGTTTAGACTAAGAAGTACCTAATGATGGGGAAGAGGATGAGGACGAGTTTTCTGACTCATCAGTTCTTGAGGCATGCAGCTGTTTTTCTTCTGAATGTGTGACAGCTAATCTCTTGCACTTCACAATTTCCTCTGGGATCCATTCATGGAAATCAGTCCAGATTTTTCTCATTTCTAAGGGATCTATGCTTGTACTAGAAGCATCTACTAGGCTTTGAATTCTTGTGATGGCATTATCCTTGAAGGATGTTAAAGCATCATTGATAGTCTTTGATTCTAACGATCATCGTTAGGTTATGATAATGTTTTAAGTGTTTTAATCATTTAAGCAATGTAAGTATCTCAGAGAATGATAAATATTTTAGGTTGTGGATTTAATACTGATATTATTATATATGATATAATAGAAAGCAGCATTGATTCATTGATTAAACCATAAGTGCAGAACATGATCGATACAGACACATACACTTGAAAAACTATTGCAACTGACAACCTAGCCTAGTTATAACGAGAAAACATCTTATTCTATGAGAACCATTCACTGTCAAAGATTTCACAAAACTTTCTGTCCAGAGCAGTGTCTGGGCCACATCGAATTCTGCAAATTGCTTGCACAATTCCTGCTCTGAAGAGTACTTATGATAATACTCTTCCATAAGGATTGAACGATTTGTCCATGGTTCTTGACAAGAGAATAGACTCTTTAAGATGGTAAAAGATTACTTGGGAAAGATCTATAGGTATTGGCCTAAGAAGACACATGATGAGGAGCTTACCATCATGATACAGAAAGTCCTTAGTTATACCGCGAGGTTTAATATTTGTCAGGATGAACTTGAACCACCCTTTTGCAGTAGGCAGAAGTTTTTCGGGGTTTGTGGGTTCAAAAGCAGAGTCTTTATCAAACATGTCATGCATTTCAGCATTGGAGGTGCATCGAATGGATGCGTGGTTGGTTGTGATACCCCCTTGGGGACAGTCAATAGCTTTAGCAATGTTTGTGGCGTTGAAGGTAACTGGAATACCATAGATGTTTGAAGAGATGGTCAAACCATTACTGCTAACAGAGGCATTGATCCAAAAGGATTTTAAAATGTTTGGATAAATTGAGCCTCTTAACATAGATAGGTATCCGTTCCAATTTTGAGAATGGATCCCAAGATAAAAGTTTCGACTAGTGTTTGCTGGATTTGGTCGTTTTTCATTGATGACTTCTAAGAGATCATCGTTGCCGTGAAAGGTTCTTGGAGTCATTTTTGAAGGTGTTTTTGGAATGCTTAGGTCGATTTAGGACAGAAGATGATGAAGAATTTTTAGAAGGGTTGTTTGACTCTAAATAGACAAGGGAAGAGGCTTTGAATTGAATGGGTTAATGACTGAGGGTGACTTAGTAGAACTGGTTTATGATTACCTAGGTTCTAGAGTAGGTAGGAGGACAGTCACACAGTGTAACAATTTGTTAGCCTAGGGAAGACCAAGAAATCACGCGTACTATCCTTTTTAATTAATTCTTGGCAGGAGTTAAATGTGAGTAAAATTTGAAAAATGACGAGACACAATTCCTAGTTCCAAGTAATATTCTTTTGTATTTTAATGAATGTATAACCGAAGATGCAAGCATAAGGATTTTTACTATTTCCAACATTAAAGCGAATACTCACTTGATAGTGCATGACCACGCCTGGTTAATAGCTGTAGGACTAGGTGACCAGCTATTATTGACAAGGTAGCACGCTTTCCAATTTCGTACTTAAACGTACAAACAAATGTCATTTAATATGCGTATTTCAAGGAGAATTGAATGGTTGAGATATCCCTAATTAGAGAGCAGGGTAAGGCAGTTGGGAATAGGTTCTCCTATCTGAGATGACCCGAGGGAAGTTGAATTGATGTAATTTAACATCATTATTTCCAAGACTAACTAAATAGATGGAAAGACTCTAAGAGAGAGAGAGAGAGAGAGTTAGATTAAAATAAGAGTACTGGTTAGAGTATACTTATAAACTATAGGAGGTAGTCGACACAGAGTGATTTGACATGATAAGGATAATCTCACATATGAGATTGATTTACTCTAACTATTCATCATCCATACACAGATGCATACAGAGAAAGACATAAGAGTTTCTAGCTATCTTTCTAACCTATTCTCTCGATACTTGACATGACATGACAATTGTTTTAAAATTTTAATAACATGTTCAAGTAGATTTATCAAAAGGCCATAAGAAAAAATGAAAAAAAATCGTACCTGAAAGATACTAAGATCTTTACAGACTATCTGATTTCTATCCATTCTAATTTGATCTTTCTTTCTTAGAAGGTCTGAAGTCTTAATCGTATACTGCACATGCATGCATTCCGTTCTGAGCTTTTGATCATCACCTTTTAGCTACAGCTTCCTTTAGAGTGACCTGTTGATAGTTCACTCATTCTGTAAAGGTTCATTTGTATTCTGGCTTCTGAAGAGTACAATTTATTTTCTGAACTTCTGATCCTGGTTTGAGAACTAGAATCAATCTACTCAAAAAATCCTTTCCTTTTTCCTTTTCAGACCTATTCATCTGATTTCTGTGAACCAACCAATCAGAGACTCTGGACTTGATTGTCAAAAGGACAAACTTCCATAAAGCTTTCTCATTTTTCAGAAGGTCATTAGATTCAATTTTATCGTAAACCATTGAGAGGTTATTTGCTTAGAGGATTTGATCTTCATCTCAAAGCATCTTCTGACATTGTTTCTTTGAACAGATGTAGATCATGTTCAGAAACAAGTATCATCAAACATGTGTGTAACACAACATATAGTTTGCATGACATTTCTTGATCTCACAATGCTGATTTATCTTATTTATAGAATTAGTCCATCAAGGATCAACAACATATCTTCTTCTAAGAGAATGTCAACTGATTTCTTCATTCTGAAAACATCAGCAACTTAAATCCTTTTGACTTCAAGTAGAAGACATAAGTGTTTGGGTTAACATCCTCTAATTCTGGATTTAAGAGGTTCTGAAGGACTTATCAGATAGTGATTTGATCAATAGCATTTTATTCAACTAAGATAGCGTCTTTGGTTTATCATAACCTTAACATCTGAGTTGATTCAATCAAGACTTAGAATTCATTCTTAATCAAGAACTTAATGAATCTTTGAATTTCTTCTTCCTGAATATTCTTTTAGCTTTTCAAGAAAACAATATTCAGTACTTTATTGAATCTTTCAACTTCTTGATTAGTTAAAATTTAGATGTTGAATCATTTCTAACATTTTGATTTCTTCAATTTTCTGACTTCAATAGACTTCATTCCGAAGTTCAAAATCATAGAACAACAATCTTTCTTCTTTACATGAAGAAGTTTTGAATGAGTTTCAAACGAGAAAGTCAAGGGTGGACCTAATCCATTTCTTGAAAACATCTCAAAAACTCATAAAGAATTAATCTTCAGCAAACAAGACTTCTTGTTTTCTGATGATTCAACCTTGAGCAAAATACGTGGTTCATCCACACGTATTTTCTGAGATAAGCATTCAACAAATACTACTTCTTATCTGATGAATCTATCATATCAGTTGATTCTTCAAACTTCATCAAAACTTAAGTGAGGAAGATTTAGTTATTGACAACTGCGAAACTTCCAGAATCAGTGACTTGCTCAAATAATCCTATTGATTACAATTTTGTACACAGTCATTTTCTGAGTTGTTACAGAAATTGTAAGTGGATTGAAATCTCACCCAGAGTATTTCTACGCACCGCATCTGGATCTTTTTCTGACACAGTTAAGTGTTTGATATCCATCAATAACAGAACCGGAGCTCTGATACTAATTGAAGGTGCGATAAAGACACAAGAAAGAGGGGGTTTGAATTGTGTATTTACTCTTTAACAACTTTTCGCTTCTTATCGTTAAGACGCTGAGATATTATCAGAGTTTGTTGAGAGACTCTGACTCGCGAAGTAACATTCAGACTTGCCATGCATGAAGCATAAGAACCAACAAGAGTCTGAACGCAATAGGCATTATTCAGAACCTGCAGAGCGGAAGCTTATTAGAGTTAAGCTGCAAGGTTCTAACTTGCTTGTGTAAGGTTCTGATACTCAATACAGAAACATAAACAATAACATAAAGCATAACAAGAGTAAAGAACACACGATATATCCTGGTTCACTTGAGTCATTCCCAAGCTAATCCAGTCCACCCTCCTCAGGTGATTTCGCCTTGAACACAAGGACTTAATCCATTATAATCCAACTGATTACAGATGCACGGGCTAACACCGGTGACTAACACACAATGAACCGTTCAGGGAGTCAACTTAATGAATATAACCAACATTGACCTGCAGGTTCCAATCTCGCAAGATCTACTGCTAGGATTTCACAGCTAGACATTCAGGGATTCATCGCAATGAATATAACGCCTACTGGCCCTATTTCAGGATTTACCACAATGACACCCAGCCATTGTCTTCTCGAGTCTCTGGTCACACTGACCACTCAAGGAATCCTAATTCACCAAGAACTAGTTATACATGAGTGTTAGTTCTTGTATTGGCTGGAATTTTGGTAAAATAAAGTTGAACAATGTTGATGTCATATGGCTGATGTCATAACATTGGTTCCTAACATTAGCTGTTGCAGGGTTGAAGTTTTATATGCTGATGTTATAAGTGATGTCTTGACATCACTATACCAGAACATCAGAACATCAGATTGTGATGTTTTAGGGCTGCGCGTGTTAGTGAGTTTTGAGGAGATCTGTTAGAGTGATTGGATGCGAATATCTTGGAGAAGTGATTTCCAATCAGATAAATTTGCAGATTATGGAGCAGATTGTGTAACCAACATTAGGGTTGATTTGGAGAGATTTAAAAAGATTTGAAGATCAAATTTGTTTTTAAATCAGATATTTTTGGAAGAGATCCAAGCCCAAGTCAGAATGATATAAAATCAGCCTCAACCCTTGTTGAAGATGAGACGAAGAAAGAGAGCTAAAGACTGAGTTCATTTGTGTCTTCTGTGTGTTTTGTAAACCATTCGTGTGTGAATTGGTGTTACTATTGTTGAGTTGTTAATTGTTCTTGATCAAAGCTGTTAAGCAGAATCAAGTAGTGTGATTAGTGTGTAATCATTGGATTGTTTCTCTGTGGTGATTTAGGGAGTGAGTGGTTTCTCATACCTAAGTGGTCTCTTAGGTAGAAGTGTCATTGGGTAGTGATCAAGTTAGGTAGATGTCAACTGGGATTGTTGAGTCTGTAATTTGATACTACAAATAGTGAATTTCCTCCCTGGCTTGGTAGCCCCCAGACGTAGGTAGTTAGACCGAACTAGGTGAATAATTCTTTGTGTTATTTACTGTTGTTTTTACCTTGTTCATATAGCAGATTGTGTTGTTGTGACATCACACTTAACATCACACATCTGATACCAGAATTTCAATTAGTATCAGAGCAGGCATCCTGCTCTGCATCTGGGTGAGATCTAGGGTTGATACTTTCTGGTACAATGGACAAGGAGTCTGGTGGATTTGTGAATAGACCCCCTATTCTAGATGGCTCTAATTATGACTATTGGAAACCAAGGATGGTTACCTTCTTGAAGTCATTAGACAGCAGGGCTTGGAAGGCTATTGTGAAAGAATGGAAATATCCTGTTATTATGGAAAAGGATGAGAATGGAAAGGAAGTAGAGGGTAGCTCAAAACTGAAACCTGAAGAAGAATGGACCAAGGAAGAAGATGAGCTTGCCCTTGGGAATTCTAAAGCCTTGAATGCCATATTCAATGGTGTTGATAAGAACATCTTCAGGTTGGTCAACACTTCTGAAGTAGCTAAGGAAGCATGGGATATCTTGAAGACTACTCATGAAGGAACCTCCAAAGTCAAGATGTCAAGACTTCAACTTTTGACAACAAAGTTTGAAAATCTGAAGATGAAGGAGGATGAGACTATCCATGATTTCCACATGAACATCCTAGAGCTGTCAAATGCTTCTAGTGCTTTAGGAGAAAGAATAACTGAAGAGAAGCTGGTAAGGAAAATTCTTAGATCTCTTCCCAAGAGATACAAAATGAAGGTGACAACTATAGAAGAAGCCCAAGACATCAGCAAGATGAGGGTTGATGAGTTGATAGGTTCTCTTCAAACCTTTGAATTAGGAATGGAAGATGAACCTGAAAAGAAAACAAAAAGTATAACGTTGGTATATAGTTCTGAAGATTCTAAGAAAGAGAAGGGTGCTGAGTCTCAGGAGGAGCTGTCCCAGGCCATTGTTTTGTTGGGAAGACAGTTTAATAAGGTTATGAAGAGGATAAATAGGAGTTATAATCCTAATTTCAAGAACATCACATCTGACACTAACAGATCAGGAGATCAGGGGAAGAAAACTAGAGATGAAGAGAAGTCCAATAAGGACAAGGGAGTCCAATGCTATGAGTGTGAAGGGTATGGCCATGTCAAGAAGGAATGTCCTACTTATTTCAAAAAGCAGAAAAAGGGGTTATCTGTTTCCTGGTCTGATAGTGAAAGTGAATCTAAAGATGAATCAGCTAAGCTTGTTAGAGCTATGATTGGGGTTTGTGAGTCAGATGATGATTCGTGTGATGATGAGGTTACTTATGAAGAGCTTGCTGCCTCGTATAAAGAACTGTGCATGAGAAGTGAACAAGTGTGTCTTGAAGGAGAGAAGCTGAAGAAAACCATAGTGCAGTTAGAGGCTGAAATGACTGAACTTGAAAATGAAGTCAGGATGCTTAACTCTAAATTGGATTCTATGACCAAAACTGTTAGAATGTTGAACAATGGAACTGATGCTCTAGACAACATTCTTAGTATTGGGAAAATTGCTGGAGACAAAAGTGGTTTGGGATTCAACAATGTTGCAGCTTCTGATGATATTATTACCAGTTCCAAACCAGTGATGTTAAAACAGATGTTTAAACATCATGACAGGATTCCTTCTAGGAAGAAATTCAGGCGCTGGAGATGTCATCACTGTGGGCGTTTTGGACACATAAAGGCCTACTGTTATAAGCTACATGGGTATCCTCAGAAGGCACATCAGTATACTCCCACACAGAAGTTTCCCATAGGCAATCAGGCCTTAAATTCTAAGAAGCAATGGGTTCCAAAAGGTAAAGTTACCAGCTTAATAGCTCACACTTCTCTTAGGGTTTCTACCAAAGAAGACTGGTACTTTGATAGTGGGTGTTCAAGACACATGACAGGAGTTAAAAATTTGTTGGTAGATGTTAAGCTTCAGTCTTCAGGTCATGTTACATTTGGTGATGGTGTCAAAGGAGAAATCAAGGGGATGGGAAAGCTGAATTGTGCTGGTGCTCCTAGACTGGATGATGTTCTACTTGTCAAAGGGTTGACAGCAAATTTGATCAGTATTAGTCAACTTTGTGATCAAGGATTCAAAGTAGACTTTACAAAATCTGATGCAATGTCACAAATGAGAAAGGAGAAGTCATCATGAAGGGTGTTAGGTCTAAGGATAACTGTTATCTATGGTTACAACAAGACTCAAGTACCTCAACATGTGTGTTTGCTAGAGATGATGAAGTCAAAATTTGGCATCAAAAGTTGGGACATCTTCATCTGAAGGGAATGAAGAGAATAATATCCTCAGAAGCTGTCAGAGGAATTCCTAATCTCAATATTGAAGAGGGAAGAATTTGTGGAGATTGTCAAATAGGGAAGCAGACCAAGATGTCACATCAAAAGCTTCAACATAACACCACCTCCAAAGTTTTGGAACTTCTTCATATGGACTTGATGGGACCTATGCAGGTAGAAAGTCTAGGAGGGAAGAAGTATGCTTATGTTGTTGTAGATGATTATTCTAGGTACACCTGGGTGAGCTTCATTAAAGACAAATTAGAGGTGTTTGATGTTTTTAAAGATCTTTATCAAAGACTCCAAAGGGAAAAGGAGAGTAATGTTATTAGAATAAGGAGTGATCATGGGAGAGAGTTTGAAAATAGCATGTTTGCTGAATATTGTTCTGCTGAAGGCATAAGCCATGAGTTCTCTTCTCCAATCACTCCTCAGCAAAATGGAGTTGTTGAAAGGAAGAATAGAACTATTCAAGAGTCTTCTAGGGCAATGATTCATGCCAAAAAGCTACCTTACCATTTCTGGGCTGAAGCTACGAACACTGCTTGCTATATTCACAACAGAGTTACCTTGAGAAGGGGCACTTCAGCTACTCTGTATGAACTATGGAAAGGAAGAAAGCCAAATGTGAAGTACTTTCATGTTTTTGGAAGTAAATGTTACATTTTGTTAGATCGTGAACAGAGGAGAAAATTGGATCCTAAAAGTCATGAGGGAATCTTTCTAGGATATTCTACAAATAGCAGAGCTTACAGGGTTTTCAACTCCAGAACAAAGGTTATGATGGAGTCTATAAATGTGGTGATTGATGACATTGATAAACAGGAAGATGTTGATGTCCTGGATGATGTTGAAACATCAGTTGAAGAAGTCACAGAAGAAACTGAAGACAGAAGTGGGTCTTCTAGTCATGTTGATGCTGAGCCTGAACCTGAACAATCTAATAAAGAACCTTCGATTAGAGTGCTAAAGGACCATCCAAGGGAGTTTATCATAGGTGATCCTAAATCAGGGGTTAGCACTAGATCAAGAGAGGTTGTGTCAAATTCTTGTTTTGTTTCTAAAATTGAGCCCAAGAATGTGAAAAAAACCTTGACTGATGAGTTTTGGATCAATGCCATGCATGAAGAGCTGGAGCAATTCAAAAGGAATGAAGTGTGGGATCTTGTACCAAGGCTTGATGGAGTTAATGTGATTGGCACCAAGTGGATTTACAAGAATAAATCTGATGAACAAGGAGTGGTCACCAGAAACAAGGCCAGATTAGTTGCTCAGGGATACACTCAAGTTGAAGGAATTGATTATGATGAAACCTTTGCTCTTGTAGCAAGACTGGAATCTATCAGATTACTCTTAGGGGTGGCTTGTAATTTCAAATTCAAGCTTTTTCAGATGGATGTTAAGAGTGCCTTCTTGAATGGGTACTTAAATGAAGAGGTGTATGTTGATCAACCAAAAGGATTTATTGATCCAACATTTCCTGACCATGTTTACAAACTAAAGAAAGCTCTCTATGGTTTGAAGCAAGTACCAAGAGCTTGGTATGAAAGGCTTACTGAATTCTTGGTTGTGAATGGCTACAGAAAAGGAGGGATTGACAAGACTTTGTTTGTTAAAGAGGAAGGAGGAAAACTGATGATAGCTCAAATATATGTTGATGACATAGTATTTGGTGGGATGTCAGATGCAATGGTGAAACATTTTGTGGAACAGATGCAGTCTGAGTTTGAAATGAGTCTTGTTGGAGAGCTCAACTATTTTCTTGGTCTACAAGTTAGACAAATGGAGGACTCCATATTCATTTCTCAGAGCAAGTATGCAAAGAACATAGTGAAGAAGTTTGGTCTAGAGAATGCTAATCACAAGAGGACACCTGCTCCTACTCATTTAAAGTTGTCCAAGGATGAACATGGTGTTAGTGTGGATCAAAGCTTATACAGAAGCATGAATGGAAGTTTATTGTATCTCACAGCTAGCAGACCTGATATTTCTTTTGTTGTTGGAGTATGTGCCAGATATCAATCTGAGCCCAAAGTTAGTCACTTGAATCAAGTGAAGAGGATTCTGAAATATGTGAATGGGACTAGTGACTATGGAATGCTTTACAGTCATGGATCAGGTACTGAGTTATGTGGTTTTTGTGATGCTGATTGGGCAGGGAGTGCTGATGATAGAAAAAGTACTTCAGGTGGTTGCTTCTTCTTAGGGAATAATCTGATATCATGGTTTAGTAAAAAGCAGAACTGTGTGTCTCTTTCTACAGCTGAAGCTGAGTACATAGCAGCAGGGAGTAGTTGTTCTCAGCTTGTTTGGATGAAGCAGATGTTAACAGAATACAATGTCAAGCAAGATGTCATGACATTGTACTGTGATAATCTGAGTGCTATCAATATCTCTAAGAATCCTATTCAACATAGCAGAACTAAGCATATTGATATAAGGCATCATTTTATAAGAGATTTGGTTGAGGACAAAGTAGTCGCTTTGGAACATGTTGCTACAGATAAACAATTAGCTGACATTTTTACTAAGGCCTTAGATGCAAATCAATTTGAAAGTTTAAGAAGCAAACTGGAAATTTGCATTTATGAGGATTAGGTGTGCTGGAAGGAGTATTTGTGCAGTTGTGATTTTGCATATGAAAACAACATTTTATTCAACTGCTGAAAGCATACAAGATTGGATTTTGGTACATCAATAGCAATATATATAAGATCTAAAGATTATCCCAGCCCCCTGCATCAAGAAAAGTTTTCCAATCTTCATCCCATTCATCATCAGAAGCACGGAGTTGCACTGGAGGTTTCTTGATGGTTTTTGTCTCTGATGGTTTTCGTGTTCTTGTTACTCCTGAAGAAGTTCCAACGACTTTCCTTGATGTGCTCTTGTTCTTCAGGGGATCTGGTTTATTGTCCACTTGCATGTGTTGCTTTCCTGCATCTCTGGTTGACTGACTCATTCTTGTGTGGTGTCTGGTGCTATTAGAAGAAAGAAGGCTTGGATGTTATAGTACTATAAGAATCCTTAGGTTGTATCGACTGACCAGTCAAAGTTTTTGGGATATTGTGTTCCTTGGGAAGCTTGATTTTGACCATGTCTTAATGGATGTCAGATCTTTGTGTTTGGTGTAGATGTTGTCAAATTGTGGCTAAAAAAGGGGGAGAGTTAGCCTATGTGTTGCCTAGTTGTCTGATGTGGCTCTAGGCTTGAGGGGGAGTGTGCATGATTGAATAGCTGGTATGCTGGTTCTTGCTTTGAGGGGGAGTTTGGCTTTGTGCAGCTTGTTATGTGTTTGCTGCTGGGTTGAAGTTTTTTTTCGTTTGAAGTTTTTTCCGCTGCAGGTACCTCTGATGATGGCAGAGTTTGTTTTAGCCGAAATTAGCCAAAGGGGAAGATTGTTAGTTCTTGTATTGGCTGGAATTTTGGTGAACAAATTTGAACAATATTGATGTCAAATGGCTGATGTCATAACATTGGTTCCTAACATTAGCTGTTGCAGGGTTGAAGTTTTATATGCTAATGTTATAAGTGATGTCTTGACATCACTATACCAGAACATCAGAACATCAGATTATGATGTTTTAGGGTTGCGCGTGTTAGTGAGAGTTGAGGAGATCTGTTAGAGTGATTGGATGCGAATATCTTGGAGAAGTGGTTTCCAATCAGATAAATTTGCAGATTATGGAGCAGATTCTATAACCAACATTAGGGCTGATTTGGAGAGATTTAAAAAGATTTGAAGATCAAATTTGTTTTTAAATCATATATTTTTGGAAGAGATCCAAGCCCAAGTCAGAATGATATAAAAGCAGCCTCAACCCTTGTTGAAGATGAGACAAAGAAAGAGAGCTAAAGACTGAGTGTCATTTGTGTCTTCGTGTGTGTTTTGTAAACCATTCGTGTGTGAATTGGTGTTACTATTGTTGAGTTGTTAATTGTTCTTGATCAAAGCTGTTAAGAAGAATCAAGTAGTGTGATTAGTGTGTAATCATTGGATTGTTTCTCTGTGGTGATTTAGGGAGTGAGTGGTTTCTCATACCTAAGTGGTCTCTTAGGTAGAAGTGTCATTGGGTAGTGATCAAGTTAGGTAGATGTCAACTGGGATTGTTGAGTCTGTAATTTGATACTACAAATAGTGAATTTCCTTCCTGGATTGGTAGCCCCCAGACGTAGGCAGTTAGACCGAACTGGATGAACAATTTGTTGTGTTATTTACTGTTGTTTTTACCTTGTTCATATAGCAGATTGTGTTGTTGTGACATCACACACCTGATACCAGAATTTCAAGGAGATTACAAAGATGCTTCTTAACAAGCAGATTACTCCTAAGTTTAAGTACATAAGAACACATAAGTGTTCAAGCAAGATGTGAGCAACAGCTCCTTGCTATCTTAAGAAACTACAAAGATGTATGTTGGTTTGACAGTTGTTGACATCTTGTAGATCTTCTTCTTCTTCGTCTTCTTGGTTGAGCAAGCTTTGAGCAACAACTCCTTGCTTCAGATCTTCAATGTAGCACTGACGAGAAGGTGGTTGATGACTTGACTGATTTGCAATGTTGTCTTCTTCATCAACAGCTTTTGTACCAATTGATTGTTGTTGTGTTGATTTATGATCTTTGAGCTTCAACAACAATGACCATGTGTAAATGGTGATAGCTTTGGATGTTTTAAGTGTTACAACGAGAACTCATCGTTGTTGCTATCTTCATACAATGACTTGATCAATTCCCCATTGATGGAATGAATCGATACCTTCAGAAGCGATTACTCCTTTCTTTAAATAGTCCAGTAAAATATAGCCGTTTGAATTATTGTTGGCTGTTGGAAAAGAGACGTTGTGTAATGATAAAGTTGTACTGACACATCTCCTTTTTATAGTGGATGAAGTGACATGATATATCTTCTTGGGCACTGTGTACAGTCTTTCACAACGGTAACATTTGTCTTCAAAGCGTCAAAGGCTTCTGATGGTAATTAATTGAAGCATGAGTAGAGACTTCTTAACAGGATATCTAAAATTCCAAGTCATCAGTATTTCGAAGTCGTCCATTAGGAATCTGCCTTCATAACTTCAGCACTTGTCTTTAAATCCGTTATCCTTTACAACTTCAAGTCTTCCGAAACTTCAGAGCTGTCCATTAGGAATCCGTCTTCAGAGTCTTTAGCACTTGACCTTTGGAACCATGATCCTCAGAACGCATAAGTCTTCAGAGTCTTTCTGCACTTGGTCTTCAGAGCCTTCAGCCTTCAGAACTTCAAGTCATTGGAATCTTCAGCACTTCGGTTCTCTATAACATTATCTTCTTCAGAAGCTTCGCAATCTTCATAATCACAACCACTTTCAGACAAATATTGACAAATGTGTTTCGTGGTTCTTATAAGTATCTCTGACAAATATTGATAAACATTTTTTATCTAATAATTTTATGATTAAAATTTAACTTTTTAAAAGCAAATAAATAAAATATTGCATATTCATACTATCAATATTCATGTAATTACTATTTAATTAAGTTAAATTAACTAAATATGTTAATGATAAATATTTATTTTGTATATTTTATATTTATAAGTGATAAATATTTTTTTATTTACTTTTTACAACAAGATCAAATATTTATTTTTTTATATAATTATCAATGACAAACTTGTTTTTTTATAATTAACACTACTAAAAAAATTAAAATTTGAGAGGGCAATTTTCCCTCACTAATACACTAAAATTCCGTCACAAATCAATTTAGTGACGGATTTAGTGATGTGTTATTATCCCTACCGAATTTCAATGTCGCAAAATATTAGTGAGGAATTTATGATTCCGTCGCAAATGATAACGGATTAAATCCGTCTCTAATCCTATTATTCCGTCCCTAAGTATTGAAAAGATAATTGGCATCACATGAATACTTCCCTTATTAAATTAGTGAGGGAATAATAAATAAGTCACAAATTACAATGGATTTATTCCGTCACAAACCTTGTGATAGTTAGTGACATTTATTTTCCCTCTCTAATTTTTAAAAAACTACATTATATAATTAATATTTTAAATTTCGAGCCCTATTTTATTCATATCAATAATGCAAATGAATTTATTATACTAAAATTAATAATACACAACAAGAAACCCTTTAAATTATGTTTATGAATATCATAAATATATCCCCCGAATCATAATTAATATTACTAAAAAGTATTCTTCAAATTAAATATTACAACTTAATTGTACTAACATTATTCTTGGATATAGATATTACAACTAAGATAGCACTAGAACCATATTTGAAACTAAGAATACAATTATACAACCAAAAGTGTATTCTCAAAAGTACTTATATTATATATGCAACCCCTCCTCTCCTCTCTTCAAAAATATCATCATCAGAATATCATCCCTCGAGTATCTCTTGTGCGTCCTTCTCAACAATACTCTTTTCATATTCATTCTACAAATAACAATTTATCATCACCCTCTGCATCATCACTATCACCAAAACTTGGCTTAGGTTGGTTAGATTTGAGAAGCATACATATGTAAATATTTCTAGAAAATAAGAGAGTGAAACCTGAATACAAGGCAGGACCATCTGCCAATGAATCAGAATATGGGTTATAGAGCACACTAATGTTCTATATATCTCTAGAAAAAAAAAGTTATTGATGTAAAACAACATAGAAAATAATTAAAACAATAATAGCATCATACAAAATAGCATCATGCAGTAATAGCTAACTCCTAATTTTAAGATGTAGATTTTGTTGCACCTAAGGAATTCTCATGTAAAGCCAAATCATTCTTAAAAATCCTAAACCATACATAGAAAGCTTATATTTAAAATTGAAAAGATAGTAGACATGTCAGAAAATTAAAAATATACTTATTAAGTTATCAAAATATAATGTTCAATATTTTTAATTCAGCAAATAAGTGAATATATGTGTATAGTATACAAATCAGTCCTTAAAAATTATTGACTTATGCGAAGAAGTTGACACATCCAAAAACTAGTAACAGAACAACAATTATGTTAAGAAAAAACATAGATGAATAAGTGTTTTTCAAAGAAATTAAAATAAGTCATCTTGAAAGTGATGAAAGTTATGTATATGCAATTACCAAAAGGTCTCTAAAGCTCTAGCCGCAGTTGCAATATTTACAAAGAAATCTTCCGGGAGAACCAGACGAGGAACTTTAGATGGCCTCCTGTCACCACATAGAAAAAACATTATTGAAGTTGTAAAGTAGTATAATACATTTAGATAAATATCAAGATACAAAAGAGAGAAAAAATCATAGATGCTTGGACAACCTGCTAAACACCCCGGAAGCATTTTTCTAGAGAAACTGTACAATCATGACAAGCAAAAGAAGAGATAGGAAATTATAATTAAGCTATTCAAAAAGCATCCATATAGCTGTCACCACATAGAAAATAAGACATCCGCAGCTATGTCATTCAAAGAGAAAAAAGTCTTAAAAATTGAAGCCAATATGTTAGATTTTACACAAAATTTGCTACAATTTTCATTGTCATACATTTTCCACCGCCTAAAATATGGTGCACAAGTTTGTCACAACCAGACAATCTATTGAACTGTGAGATCATTGAGGTTTCCATCACATCACAAAGTAAGACAAAAAGTTACTCTCTTTCCTTTGATGAACTACAAGTACAAATTAACATAACCGATATTTTAAAACAGAGAAAATGAAACTCCAATCATTTGCCCCTGGTCAAATGTTCAAAGCAGCATTCACACTCAAGGTTCCAAAAACATGACATGGCCAGAAGCTCAAGACATGATAATTTACAACTACTTCATATTGAATACAAATTGAAAAGAAATTTGAAGACTATAATTAGTAACTAAAGTGGATACTAATTCTGCATTTTCACAATAGACAACCAAATGAAATAACTAATCATGAAAATTGGAAGTCTAAAATCAATATGTTTTAATTTTTATCAAAAAAAATTCTCAAATAATCATGAATCAAGATAGAAACAAGAGTGTATGGAGTGAGAGTATGCAGACCAAAATCCAATTTATTGAGTCAGCTCATATCTAGAAGTGCAAATTCAATATCAATATATAAAGCCTGTCAAATTCATTTGAGAATTGATACTATCAATATCAGATAATCTCATCATGTACATTATTAAGTTGAGCTATGTGTAATCTTTTTAAAATGATAACCATCCAAAACACATCAGAACATCAAAAACATCAGCAAAAGTGTCTATCTGGATAATATAACACACAAACTAAATACAAAATGATTACATATATAATAAGGAAATTGTTTCAATACAGAAAAATGTATTAATGGAAACCACAATTAGAATGATCTATACCTCATTGTTGTGCTTACTCTGTAATTAAGTTATAAGTAGTATTATAACATTGTCCCGGTTAAAACAACTCAAATCAATAAAGAATTGTTCATACCTATTCGAATTTGACAACAATATCTATATTAGTAGTAGAGAAACATGTTAATGGCATACCTTCACACTATTTAGAAAATTCACTGCCTCGGGTACAGTCCCACCTGCCTCAAGGAAACTTATAAATGTTTTTACCAGAAAAGGGCAATGTTTTAAAATAAACCCATAACAGGGGAAATACATGAATCAAATCCTACAAACAAAGAATAGATGAACTTACCAGAAATTTAAAAGACTTAAGACATGGCACAGCTGTAAGTAATCCCAAGATTTTCACAAACCCTCAAAAGGGAGCAAACATAATGTGCGTGGCTGCGTATGGTTGTTCCTTTGAAACTATATTGTGCGAGACAAATTGTATATTGGTTCAGGAAGAAAGCGAGATCGTAAAGGAATGGAAGTTGCGAAGACGTATAGAAGATGACCACGGAAATAAGAAAGGATTAGGAATTCTAGGGTTTCTAGAAGTGAGAAATTTTAGAGAAAGAGGAAGGACACAACTTGAGATGAAGTGGGAAGTCGTTAAAAGTAAAATGAATTTAGGGTTTTGGTCTGTATGAGGGAATTAGACACCAATAGAATAGAATGGCAAGCCTGAAGTGAGAGGGAAATAGGAACCACTGAGAGGGAATCAAAATTTTTAGTCAAAGATTGAACTGAAATTTTATTAATTTTTCTAATCTGAGTATTATAATTATTGATTTGTTGGCAAGTTCTTTTTTTAGTTGTAAGATCATTTCCTTCATCTTGAACATAAATAACAAAATTAATATATATATATATATATATATATATATATATATATATATATATATTAAAATTATTTTGCAATAATTTTTAATGAAAATTTAAGGTACAATGTCACCTAAAAATGATTGAAGTTTCAATCATTATGTATAAAAAAAGTTAGATAAAGAATAACTCCTTCACAAATTTTGTAATTAATAACATCATATGTTTAGGAGAGAATTTGTGATGGAAATAAGGGAGGAAAAAAATCATCTCAAAATCTCTCACTAAATCTGTTGTTATCAAATTTGTGAGAGCATTTGTGAGGGATTTTTTTGTGATATAATAATTTTCTCACAAATTTCTTCACTAATGTTCACTCATTTAAACTTTATCAAGTATACGATTTTTCCTCACAAAATCCATCGCTATTAGTGAGGGATTTAGTTCCCTCACTAATTTTCGTCCCTAAATTACATTTTTTTAGTAGTGTAATAATCATGGTAAATAATGAGTGATTTGGTTAGAAGAGAAATGTGAAGTAATATCTTTTTAATACATTGGAGTTAAAAATAGTAGTTGAGAGTGTGAATTTCCAAAACACAGTAGGATGTAGAGATAGAATTTTTTTTAAATATTTGCGAGTAAAATTTCTCACGAGAATGGACCTGATGATTTATTGAATATTCATAGGTAAAATTAACGAATTTTTAATTACTTGTTAATAAACGGGTATAAATACAGATTTGACAGGATGTGTATCCGTGAATAACTATCAAATCACTTAAATATTAATTTATTGAATCTAAAACTAATATTATTATTATTATTATTATTATTATTATTATTATTATTATGTTAAATATGAAGTTATTATTATTATTATTATTATTATTATTATTATTATTATTGTTAATTGGTTGAATCTGATATAATTATTTGATAAAAGAAGGAACTGAAAAATGATTTATTTTATTATTATTATTATATGTTGAATTTGAAATTATTCTTATGCATTTAAAAGAGGATAAATTATTTTCAGTTAATTAAATTTTTTTAAAGAAATTATTTAAATAATATTATCATGAATATTCATAAATACTTGCAGATAACTCAAAATCTACGGATACTCATACGTGTGTGGGGCAGGTGCGTGTATCATATTTATCCAACGAGGAGCATAGCGTGAAACTAGTACTCCTGCTCATAAGTTGTAACTACAATGTGTAACCTAAGAAGGGGTGAATTAGGTTTTTTGTATTTTTCTTAATTTACACGACGATTCTTTCCTTTTTGATTTTTTTCCGAAATAAAGTGGATGAACTTTGAATTAAAATGCAGAAAAAATAAAGTGCAAGAAAGTAAAAGACACAAAGATATATCCTAGTTCCCCTTATAACTATGGGTACATCTAGTCTCTTCTCACCTTGAAGGATTTTCCACTATGTTAGATCTTTGTACAAGTCTCACTCCAAGACTAGGGGTGACAAAACGGGTTAGGCCCGTCGAGCCCGCCCGTTCAATCCACCATTTTTGGCGGGCCGGGGCAAGGTTTTTGGCTCGGTGTCTTAAGTTGACCCGCACCGCCTAACTCACTTTTAAAACGGACGAGGGCGGGGCGGGGTGGATTTTGGCCACGGGCTTTTTGTTAAAAAGTTTATTTTTTTTACTTGGAATTAACACAATATTAACGTGGTTTGTAGACATACTTTAAAAAAAAACTCTCATTTCTTCAAACCCTAATGTTTATTTTTCACATAACCACAAAGTCTTTATTGCAAAACATAGAGAATACATTCTTTTCTATTTTTTATTACTCGTTGTCATTGGAGCCGAGTTCTAAAGCTATAAGGTATGTTTTGAAAAGAAGGGTTTGTTTCTCATTATGATAATAAAGTTTTGATTTGTATTTTATTCTACCTGAGTTCTCATTTTATTTATTTTTTGACACTAAAATGCTTAATTAAGTGCTTATATTTGTATTGATAATTTTTAAATAATGAAGTTTTGATTTTTCTTGGATTGTTTTATTTTTGAGATGCTTCCATTGATAAATCTACTGATTTTGATGTTGTTGATCTTAATAATTATTAAATAGTGGGTGACGACAATGAGAGAGATGGTGGAAAGTTCCATCCATTGACTACGATATCATTTGAAGCTTTGTATGTTCACGACATAGATGATGATTGATGAAATGTTTGTCATAGAGTATTTAAGATTGGTTTTTTTGTTATTGGTTCTTAGTTGTCTTTAATAAGCTTGTGCTAATTTGTTTTCTTGATTTGTGTCCCTAGTGTCCTTAAATAGATTGTGCTTGTTGATTTTTTGAACCAAAAGGATTATTTTAGAATTTTAGTGTGTTTGTTTTAAATTTTTGGTATTATAGTTACTTTTATTTATGTTGAAGAATATGACATTTACATTAACACTCGTTAAAGTTTTACTATGCTTTGTTAAAAATTGTCGGTCTCTTTGATAATGATTAATAATTTTGTAAATTATGTAGTAGATCAAATTGTAAAAGAAAATGGCGGGCCGGCCCGCCAAACCGCCAACTCATTAGTAAACGAGGCGGACTTGACTTTTGAACTCAGACGCCTAAGTTGGCCCGCCTCGCTTTTGGACGAGCTTAAATGAGGCGGGCCTAAACGGGGCGGGCCGCCCGCTTTGCCACCCCTATCCAAGACCCTTTTACAATCTTCTAACACAAGCAAGAAAGCACACTACTTTCTTTTTCACAAAACTTAGATAAAACACATCACTTTCTTCTATACTTGCTTGTCACCACACCTTGGTGAACAAGTTACAACAATATGATAAAAAGATACTTTGAGTAACAATAATTTTGGACAGTAAAAAATTCAGAAATTTTATCTTCCGTTTCACTAAATAACTCACAAAAATATAGAACTTAAGTGCTCAAATGGTTGAAGAAACGTTTCTATGATAAATGAAAATTATGCAGCAAAAAGTTTCTATGAAAGTTTTTTATTTGTGTAAAAATAGAGTGCACCTAAGATGGGGGGTGAATTAAGTACTTTGAAATTTTATGGATTTTAGAGGAGTGTTTCTTTATTTTACTAATTTGATGTAAGTTTATGAAAGCAGTAAAGTGCGGAAAAGTAAAGAACATAGAAGGTTTATACTAGTTCCCCTCACAATTTGAGAGTACATCTAGTCCCTTTTCTCCTGTAAGAGATTTTACTATTGTCAGAACTTTGTACAAACCTATACACAGCTTCTAACTAAATCAACAAGGCAAACCACCTTGTGATTTTACAACAAATAAAAAGAAAATAATCCTTTCTTTTTCCAACTCTCTTGTTTCCAACAATCCTGAACAACAAGATATTGATACAAGTATATGGTTTTTGATAAATATAAGTTTGACACAGTAGGATATGATAAATCCTAATAGAGGGATTTCTTCCCTTTCAAGAATTATGGTATATCACAATATATCTTTAAGTGCTCAAGAACTTTCACGTTATTTGATTCATGAAAATAATGCGCAAGTTCTTGATGGTTTGAAAGTAACAGATACAATAAGATACACTAAAATACTTAGGAAGAAATTTTTTAAAGAGGTGAATTTGATCAGATAAAATACTATTTATTTATATGGTCATTTACACCCTTTTGAATCAAGACACAGCTCTTGAAATTCATGATAAGGTGTGAATATATTTTGAAAGCTATAAAGAAGTAGCCATGAAAATATGCATTCCATAAAAGTATTTTTCTGAAAATTCATGGTGACAATCGATTGTATGGGGATGATCAATCAATTACACCCTTTAATACGTTGAAAATTTTGAATTTTAAAACTATGTCAATCGGTTGTATAGCCCGTGTAATCGATTGATGCTAATAAAAAATTTCCAAATTTAAATGATGGCAATCAATTACTTGGCTTAAAATTTGATTTTTTTTCAAATAGAAAATTAATGAAAATATTTTCTAAGTAAAAATGCAATGACATGGTTTTTAAGATATGACATGGATTGATTTTTAGATATTTGAGAACTTAAGAGTATACGAATCGTGAGATACCATATATTACCATCTTGCTTGATCATTCATAGCATAGTCATTTGAGTAGATTCTTCATACTTTAACATTTAATCTTGTTTTTACATTCTTGATTGTCTTCATCAAAACATCTTCATTGAAAGCTTGAATTTACATTCTCTCCTTTTTATGATGACAAACCAATGTATGATTGTTGTGCTGCTTGACAAGAATTAGAAAAACTCCCCATATGTTGGATAACTCCCTTTTAAAAGACATTTCGGCTGATAAAACACCCAAAAAACTTGTGGGGCAATTGTTCTAGGCTAGCCAAAGGTTGACCAATACGGGTATGATCCATATATTCAACCAAATAATGAAAAGTCTAATCAAAATTATCCAACAAATATAATCAACACGCGTGAGATAGAAGTTACACTTTTGTTATCTCATAATTTTATTTCACTCATCTTGAACTCTTTAACTAACTTATGAGTTTGAGTGTTGATCTTGCATGTCCACCTCTGCGTCGCCATGTGAATCATGAGTCCATCATCATTGACCAATCTTATATTTGATTTCAATACAGAACAAACTCAAAGAAGATTTGTTAGATAATATGGAATGAGTTATTTCTTATAATTTGGCTAATAGTAGTTTACTCAATTAATTTTTTATTTTATATATAATAGTTTTCATTTTTATAAGTTATATTATTCATTTAATTGAAACTATATCTTCTTTTTTATTTATCTGTTTCGTCATTTATATTGATAATATGAATTTTCCTAACCCTCGCCTTGAACTACTTATCTCTTCAGTTATTTGAATTTTTAAAAAAATTACAAATATGTTTGTTTGGATTTTAATAATTAATTTTATTAAAAAAAATCATGTTGAATCTATTAAAGTGTAATCCAAATTTAGCTAGTTAGCATTTTCATTTAAGTTGTGTTTAGGAATGATTTGAGATGCATTTTAATTTATTTGTAGTATATAAACTGAACTCAAGATTCAGTTTGTATGAAGTTCATTTTTGTAACCGTTTTTCAGTTAGAATAAAAATTATTTACTCATTCTCGCTCTTTCATCTTCTTCGTCAACCTTGTGCTCCAACAATTGGTATCTAGAGCTCCGGTTCAGATTTAGGAACGAGAAACACGGGTGTATGTGAGGCGTGTGTGATTGATTCTGCTCATTCAATTCATAGTGAATTGAAGATTAGAATCGAAATAGAATTGCATTTCTTGATTCTGAGGGATAGGGAAACACGAGTGTTGGTGAGATCTGAGTGAATTTACAAAAGAACCAAGATGAACGGTAAAAACGATAACTTGAACATAAAGCTTCTACTGTTTAATGGAAATAATTGGAATCAATGGATAATTCGGATGCGTGTGGTGTTTGGAGCTCAAGATGTTCTTGATCTCGCTAATGACAATTACACGGTGGTTGTAGTAGATGCAATTGAAGTGTAGAGAAATGCACAAAGAGAAACGGGGAAGAAGGATCATAAGGTATTATTATATATCCATCAGTGTGTAGATACAAATGTGTTTGAGAAAATCTCTGATTCAATGATGGAGAAGGCTACGTGGGACACACTGGTGTGATGCTATGGTGGTGATGCATCAATGAATAAGGTGAAATTCAGTCTTTACGTAAGCAGTATGAGAATCTGAACATGATGAACAATGAAAAGGTATCTAATTACATCTCCATAGTGATTCTGATAAAAAATGAGATAAAATCTTGTGGAGAAACTCTCTCTGAATAACTAATCATTGAAAAGGTACTGAGATCACTTACTCCTTCATTTGGTTACATTGTTGTAGCAATTGAACATTCTAAATACCTCAACACCATGAGAATTGAAGATCTGAAAGTAGTCTAGAGGCACCAGAGTTGTGTAAGACTGAGAGTAACTTTGAAAGAAATGTAGAGCATACTCTGAAAGCGTCTTCTGGTAAGAAGAATCAGAAGCACTCTTGGTCAGAGGCCAAGAAGAGACATGGTGGTAGTTATCAGAAGTCAGAAGCCTCCAACTGTGATGTGAAGAAACATCAAACGAAAAAGTAGAAGTTTGACAAGAAGAAGGTTCAATGCTACTGTTGTAAGAAGTTTGGCCACTTTGGTCCTGATTGTTGGTCAAACACGGAAAGGAAATCAGAAGAAGCAATCATAGCTAGAGAATATTCTGATGATGAACCTGTGATATTGATGGCTTCTGAATCTGATGGTGGATATTTGGTAGACTAGTGGTATATGGACACTGGCTCCTCAAATCTCCTAACTAGAAACAAACAATGGGTGATTAATTTTGACTCTAAAAAGAAGACAAAGATCAGATGTGTTAATGATAAGTATCTTAATGCTGAAGGAATGAGAAATGTTAAAGCAGAGTGAAGAATGACAAAACTGTTATGATCAAGGATGTTTTTGTATGTTCTTGGCATGAAGAGCAATCTGATGAGTGTAGGTCAGCTAATTTAGAAAGGTTTCTTAGTTACTATGAAGAATAATATCTTGAAGTTATATGATTCTGATCAGAAGCTGATTATGTAATCTGAATAGGGAAGCAACAGAACATTCAAGGTGAATGTGGAAACAGCTGAAACTAAATGCCTTAGTGCAAAAGGTGTTAAAGTTGATAGTGATATGTGGTACAAGAGATTAGGACATCTGAAATTCAGAAGCTTAGGGCATCTGAGTTCTAAGAAGCTGGTGCATGGCATTCCTAAGATTTTGAAGCCAAAGAAGTCATGTAAGATATGCATGAAAGGCAAGTAACCTAATTTGCCATTTGTGTCAAAAGTGGCTCCAAGAGCAAAATATGCTTTGGGAGTAGTGCATTCTGATGTATGTGGACCATTTGAATTACCTTTACTTGGAGGAAACAAGTACTTTGTATCATTTGTGGATGAGTTCACAAGAATGAAATGGGTATCACTCATCAAGTTTAATCATGAGGTGTTTGCTAAGTTTCAGAATTTTAAGGCGAAGGATGAAAAATAGAGTGGTTAGAAGCTGAAAATTATTAGAACTGATGGTGTAGGTAAGTTCAACTCTTCGAAGTTCAGAAGGTTCAGTGAAGAGAATGGAGTTGAACATGAGGTGACTGCTCCATATATTCTACAACACAATGATCTTGCTGAAAGAAGAAACAAGATTTTGCTTCATATGACAAGGAGCATGCTGAAGGAGAAAAAGCTCTCTCACACCTTGTGGGGAGAAGCGGTTGCCACTGTAACATATGTGCTCAACAGGTGTCCAACCAAGACGCTGAAGGAAATGGTTCCTTTTGAGACGTGGACTGGAGATAAACCTAGTGTGAGTCATTTAAGAGTATTTGGTTATGTTTGTTATAAACAAGTTTCGGGTGCTACTAGAAAGAAACTGGATAATATAAGCAAGGTAATGGTGGTGATTGGGTGCCACAATACAGGTGTTTATAAGCTTTATTGTCCAGTCACTAATAAATTTGAATTCAACATAGATGTCATTGTGATGGAAACATAAGTATGAGATTGGAACAACTCTGAAACCAACTCTGGTTCAGTGTTAACACATGAATTAACTTCTGAAGATATTTCAGACTCTGAAGGAAAATCTACCTCTGAAGGAGACTCTGATGCTGAAGTTAAGTTTGAAGAGGAGCCTGAAGAAGATTCTGAAGGTGAATATGGTTCTGATCCAGATTCTGATGATGATCTAGACTCTGGTGATAATCATGCCTCTAAAGGTGGTCATGCTTCTGAAGTTGGTCCAGCCTCTGAAGGTAGTCTAACATCTGACAGTGTTCTAGCATCTGAAGAAGATTTTGAAAAAGTTCACATGCCACAAACAATCAGACAAATACCAAGAAAATTTGCAGAGTTTGACTTGTTGCAAGATAGTGAGATAGACTCTGAAGGGGAAGTTATTCAGTGTGCCATGTTGGTAGACTATGAACCAGCTAGTATTGAAGAATCTCTCAAGAAGAAAGTGTGGCTAAAGGCCATTAAAGAAGAACTTGAAGCTATAGAAAGAAACAAGATTTGGGAGTTGACTAAGCTTTCAAAAAACAAGAAAGCCAATAGTGTAAGATGGGTTTACAAGTTAAAACTGAAGCCAGATGGATCAATAGGCAAACACAAAGCAAGGTTAGTAGCTAGAGGATTTCTCCATAAATCTGGATTAGACTACTTTGAGGTGTTTGCACTTGTAACTGGACATGAAACAATCAGATTGGTGATTGCTATAACTGCTAATAAAAAATGGCATCTGATGCATTTAGATGTGAAATTTTCATTTCTGAATGGTCCTTTACAAGAGGAAGTTTATGTGTCACAACCTCTTGGATTTGTGAAAAAGAATCATGAAGTGATGGTGTACAAGTTGCATAAAGCCTTGTATGCACCGAAACAAGCTCGTAGAGCTTGGAATCTAAAAAATTGATTCATTTTTCAAGCTTCAAGGATTCATAAAATGTGAGATAGAGTATGGTGTTTATGTACAACATATATATGATAGTAATATGATTCTAGTGTGTCTCTATGTTAATGACATATTTCTAACAGGGAGCTGTTCGGATGAGATGGTCAAGTTCAAGAAGGTTTTGATGAAAGAGTTTGAGATGAATGATCTAGGAAATATGGTATATTTTCTAGGGATGGAGATTCTGTATTCTGATAAGAGTATAATTTTGCATTAGTTAAAGTATGAACTTGGGCTTCTGAAGAGATTTGAGCTAATAAATTACAAGTCTGCAATCACACCCGCTGAAACAAATCACAAGATGAATTATAATGTTGAGAGTGATGATGTAGATGCTACAACTTTTAAACAGTTGGTGGGCTCATTGAGATATCTCTGTAACACCAGACCTGCCATATGTTATGCAGTTAGAATGATGAATAGGTTTATGAGCAATCCAAAGTGGTCACATTACCAAGTTGTTGCCAGGATAATGAGGTACATTAAGAGGAGTTTGAGGTATGAAGTTTTGTTCTCTTCTAGTGCTGAATCTAATTCAGAGCTGATATGATGTCCAGACTCTGATTGGTGTGGAGACTGAGTTGACAGAATAAGTACTTCTGGATATTTCTTCAAGTATCTGGAAGGCCTCATTTCTTGGTGCTCCAAGAAGCAACCAATGGTTACGTTGTCAACCTGTGAATCTGAGTATATTACATGTGCTTTATCTGCGTGTCAAGTTATTTGGATTATGAACTTATTGCAGGATCTAAGATCAAGGTGAGCAAACATGTGAGGTTGATGATTGATAATAAATCAGCTATAAGCCTTGCCAAGAATCCAGTGCTACATGGAATGAGCAAGTACATTGACACAAAGTTTCATTTTCTACGCAATCAGGTTCAGAATGGAGTGCTTGAAATTGTTTACTGTAGCACTCAGAAGCAACTTGCAGATGTGCTGACTAAAATTATCAAGACTGAACACTTTATACATTTGAGAGATGAAATTGGTGTTGTTGATTTTAGTCTTGGATGTGGTTTAAGGGATGGTGTTAAAGTGTAATGCAAATTCAACTAGTTAGCATTTTCATTTAAGTTGCGTTTAGGATTAATTTGAGATGCATTTTAATTTCTTTATAGTATATAAACTGAACTCAAGATTCAGCTTATATGGAATTCATTTTTGCAACTGTTTCCAGTTAGAATAAAAGTTAATTACTCAATTCTCACTCTTCCATCTTCTTCATCTTCAACCTTGTACTCTAACAAAATCGTTAAATTGTTCTCAACATATTGTTGTCCACTATGTATACTTAAAGATTGAGAGAGGACTGTATAAAACTTCAATTGATTTTTTGTGGCTGATTTTACTATTGATCATGTATATCTTTCAACTAATTCTATGTCAGTTGTAATTTGGACTACTCCTCTTTCTATTAGCTCCTTTGGTATATTACTTCTCTTTTATTAGTTTCCTTGTTTGTTTATTTTTCTCTCTAACTTTTCTATTTAGTTGTTTCTCTCTTTATAAATCTGCTTGGCTACTTCTCATTCGATTTGGTTCTTTATTAATTGAGAAATTGATTTGACTGTATCCTTCATTCAAATTGTACAACAAGATTCTAGTTAACAAACTTGCAATAATTATGCAAAGTGTCATCATGGTCAAAAAATAACGAGAGTATTTTTATTTGAAGAATGAATGAATATAATTTATTTTCCATTTTGAATTTTTGACTGCAAAAAGAACATAATTAGGGGAGTTAGCGATTATTACTCACAGCATTAGAAATATTGATTTTTCTACTATCCAATTAATCACTACAAAATCGAACTCTTCCACTTTTCCTTTCAGCACATAAATAGGCTTTCTGGCCACTTTTCAATCCAACACTAAAAAGCAATAATCCTTTTTCAAAAAAGCCAAGACTAAATTCTTCCAAGTTATAATTATACCAATAGCTTTCGGCAACTTACCCCTTCAATTAGGTAATCTTATAATTATTACATGAGTACATTATACTAGTACAAAAATAATAAAGACTTATGGAGCCAAATTATGGGCCAGAACAAGAAAAGAGACAACACAAGAAAAGATTTCAAATCTAGCTAAGAGATGGAAACAAATAGTTGAAAGTAACTATCAAACATGGTTGATTTTTGTTGTTTGTTGAGGGAAACATTATACAAGACAATAAATAGAGTATGGTCCATTACAAGTATCTATCACGAGTCACGAGTATTACTAGAAAGTTGAAAATATGAATATGTTGAACTTAATTAGCTTAATGAATAAAAAATATGAATTGGATTAGGGTTGGACAAATTTGAACCGTTCGATTGAAATCAAGCGACCCGTTATCTTTTTGTGTTAACGGATCCGATTGGGTCGGTGTTGGATTAATTCGATTGTTTAATTTGGATAGTCTAAGATTGTTTCGGTTAGACTCAGATGATTATTTTGGATCCGTCGAAAATCAAAATTGATCGAACTTAATTAATATATATTTTATTTATTTTTATTACTATTGACTCATTATTAAGAGATTTATAATGTTATTAGAATATTATCATTTTTATAATTTTATTGTGACATTGTTTACTTCCAAAAAATTTTAAAATTATTTAATTTATAATTTATGTTAAGAAATGTGATTGAACATAACTCAACTCCACAAAGCCTCTTCGTACTCTGGACTAGACAACTGAAGCGTAGAGGTGGCCCGATATTAGAAATTATAGTAGGTGATCTACCTAATCTTAAACGAGACTCTAATATCATGTTAAAAAATGTGATTGAACCTAACTCAATCATACAAAACCGATTGGTAGAGTGAGGATTGTCCTCACTTATACACACATGTTCAGGTCATATATTAACTGTTTAAAATATATAATGGTTAAATTAATGTCAAATAATATTATCATATAATAATAATTTTTCAATAATAAATAATAAAAAAAAATAGTTCTTTAGATTTTTCTAAAATTTTGTTTTTTTAAAATCAAAAATAATTATTTAAAAATATTATAAAAGATATAGTTATTTTTATAAATTTTTTTTAATAAATATTAAACTGACTAAATCGATTAATTTAATTGAATCTATCACAATTCATAATTTTATCAATCAAAATCAGATTATAAAAATAAAATCACAATTTGTGTCAAATATAAATTTTTGACCCGAAACCGACTAATTATTCGACCTTAATTTATAGATTTAAATTAATACAGTAGATTCTAAGAACTTAGAAGTTGTATGTTATGTAATCAATCATTTTCGTATCTTATCAAAGACTTTTATAGCCGACACAAGGAATACTTGTTAAGGTTACTGTTAGGTGTATAGGGGAACTTGTTCCTAGTTTTAATCCTTTTTTTTTTCTACATGAGCATTAGATTCTACATAAGAGACAACTCGTTGAAGTGACACGTCTAAGAAATGTTCACGATAAGTTTATTCTTTAGACAAATGTACGTGTATATTGAGAATATCTTACAAAAATTATCATTATGAAATAATAAATGTGATTCGAGATGGACCAAAATTGACGGCTGGAGTTAATGAAGCATGGTAGAGATGAATGTGGTTGAGCTTGCCATCAAAAACATATATGTAAAAAACTTCGAGTATCAAACTAGTATTTAGATAAAATGATCAAGAGGTGTTTTGAAAAAGAACGTGGGAGAGTCATGAGAGAGCATTTATATTTATTTGAATATCTTTTTTAAGGTTAAATATACAAACTTCCTACAAAGTTAGAGAGTTTTCACTTTAACTCCTGTAATTTTTTTTTAAACACTCACTCATCTTAGTTATATTTCCTCAGAAAATCCTCCAGAGTCCAAGTGGCATTATAGATTCCGTTTTGAGCATCAGAATGTGTCCATGTTGGCATTTTGGATTAAATTTTCGTGATGACTGGGTATATATTTTTGCGTTTCACCCCCTTGTAATAGTTAGGGTTTTGATGCGACGGAGGAACAGCTGCGAAGGGGATTTTGATGCGACGGAGGAACATCTGCGAAGAACTTACATACACGAAGACGAAGAAGGTTGTCCACGAATTCATTTCCTTAATCGAGGGTCGAAATGAGTCAGGTATGTATATTGGTAAACTTCTTCACGGTTAAAAGATATGGTTAGGGTTTTTTTTTTGTTTCTGAATGATTTTGAAATCTTGATGGGAATGTTAGGGTTTTTGATATGTGGTTTTTGATATTGGTAAACTTCTGAATGTTGTTTTTGTATATTGGTAATGATTATATCACAGGAGTTCAAACCTTTTGATGTTACTTTTCACCATGGGGTTGAATTTGTTAGGGTTAAGCCGGATGAAATTATTTACAGAGGGGGGGTTGATTCGACTGTAAATGGTTTGCTTGTTGCGAACTGGACAATGGATAGCATTGTCAAGCTGTTGAGTGGGTGAGGGTATAAGGAATGTTCATTTAGGTTATGGACAAAAGTGTTAGACATTCAAGAGGGATTTATTATAATTAGAAGAGATGATGATGCATACGACTTTGCTACATACTTCAGTGCAATGGAAGTTAATGGTGAGATATTTGTGGAACATTGTCTAGAAACAATGGATTGTGAGGATATTGAACCTAGGTGTGTTAATGAGAAAATGAGTGATGATATAGAAGATGAGGATGTTGAAAGGTTAGAAGACGGTGAAGATGAGATAGCAACTGGTCTAGTTGATGGCTTTGAAGGAATTGATGAGCCAGTGCCCATACAAGTAGATAAAAGCAGGCTTGATACAAGTTTGGGTGGGCCTAATGTTAGGCCAAAAAAGAAAATGGACCAAGATGATTACTATAGTGATGAATTGAATAGTGATGACCCAGATGATTCATGTGATGATGAAAGGCCCAAGTATGAAATATTTAGGAAAGAGCACCTCAACAAGGACTATAAGTTCAAGTGGGGCATGGAATTTAATTCACTTGCTGACTTTAGGGATGCAATTCGTGAGTGATCAGTGCTCAATGGGAGGGAAATATGTTTTGTGAAAAATGAGAGCTATAGGATAAGGGTTGAGTGTAAGGCTAAATGTGGGTTTTTAGTCTTATGCTCTAAGGTGGGCCACAAACACACTTTTGCTATAAAAACACTCAAAGACACCCACACATGTGCTAGGGTTTTGAACAACAAATTTGCAACTTCAAAGTGGGTGGCTAAGCATGTGGTAAAAAGGATGCAAACAAGTGACACAGTTAGGATAAGAGACATCATGCAAGATATAAGGCAAAGCTTTTATGTGGGAATCAGTGTTGCAAGAGCATGGAGGGCTAAGCTGATTGCAAAGAGGATAATAGAAGGTGATGCTGATAATCAGTATGCATGTATTTGGAGGTATGCAGCTGAGTTAAGAAGGGTAAATCCAAGCAACACGGTCAAGATTAATGTCGAAAGACCTCATCTATCCATACAACCAAGATTTGGATCATTCTATTTTTGTTTTGATGGTTGTAAGAAAGGCTTTATAAATGGATGCAGACCCTTTGTGGGGGTGGATGGATGTCACTTGAAGACCAAATATGGTGGCCAATTACTAATTGTTGTGGGTAGGGATGTTAACGATCAATACTTCCCTTTGGCATTTGGTGTGGTTGAAAATGAGACAAAGGAGAGTTGGAGATGGTTCCTTCAACTACTGATTGAGGATATTGGCCAGGATAGAAGATATGTGTTTATATCTGATCAACAAAAGGTACATGTGGCTGTATTTACTTCCTTGTTCTTATGTATTTAAAGTTGTTTCTGTAATTAATGTGTACACAATTGGTGTTATGTTTTAGGGACTTATGGCTGTATTTGAGGAAATGCTTGATAGGATTGAGCACAGGTTGTGTCCTAGGCATCTTTATGCCAATTTCAAGAAAAGGTTTGGTGGTGGATCATTGATCAGAGACTTGATGATGGGAGCTGCTAAGGCAACATATTATCAGGCCTGGGTCCTAAAGATGAATGAGTTGAAGAAAGTAGATCAAAATGCTTGGGAATGGTTGATGGCAGTCCCAACCAAAAGCTGGTGTAAGCATGCCTTCACTTTTTACCCTAAATGTGATGTTTTGATGAATACTATCTCAGAGTCTTTTAACTACTATCCTAGTTGCTAAGGACAAACTAATACTGACTATGTGTGAGTGGATAAGAAAATACCTCATGAATAGGTTAGCTACATCTGCTACTAAACATGATAAGTGGCCACATAGAGTGATGCCTATACCTTGGACAATGAAGTTTTCAATAGTGGACATTGGTTGCCAACATGGTCAATTGCTGAACAATTTCAAGTCACACATAGTTTCAATAATCAAGAGTTTATTGTTGATATTGCCAAAAAATCCTGTAGTTGTAACTTTTGGGAATTAGTGGGAATACCATGTAGAAATGCTGCTGATAATGCACAAGGATCTGCTACTGATATGACTCAAATTGCTGCCCCAACTAATGTTGTTTCTGATGTTGCCCCTAGTGCTGCAGTTTCTGATGCTGCCCCAACTGCTGAAGTTTCTATGAATCAGGCCCAACCACCAACTGTTATGAGTCAAACTGGATCGTGTGTTGTTGATTCACTTAAAAACAAGAAAGGAAAGAAACCAGTCATTACAAGGAGAAGGCAAAGTGAAAGGATCAAATTGTCTTGGTTCAAAAAACCAATTGTAGGATAAGGATCTAGTGAACAACCAATCACACTACCAGACAGTGAGGCCAAATCAAGTTCAAAAGAGTCTTCCCTTGGATTGCAGACTAGGTCTATGAAGAAATGGAAGTCCAAGAAAAAGAGAGACTAAGTGTTATGTCTTGTATTTCCAATTTTAATTTGTTGTCATTTTGTTGCCTTTTCCAATGAAGTCCTAAGTAGTATGTGTCATTTTCTACTGTCTCATTTTGTACTATGTAACAATGAAATACCAGACATATGCACCAAGTGTGCTTTCTTTATGTATCAAAGAATTTACTTTTGAAGAATTTCCAAGTGTGAAACAAGAATTGTAGAATTTAGTGTAAATGTTTTGTTTTACATTGGAAGTAATTTCTGTAACAGACAACTTACATTGATAACAAACAATTCAACTTAAATCAAACTTAACAGTGATACATAACAAATGTTTTCATTGATAAGAACAATTCAATTTACATTGCTACATAACAAAAGCTTTCATTTATAACCACAATTCAACTTACATCAAACTGTAACATTAAACACCTAAATCTAAACTGAGCTTATTACAACCATGACAGACATTCCTCTAACAGACCAACTTAAACAACTACTATGCCAGTCTAACCTATACTACTACTATGACAGACCAACCTAAAAAACTTCTATGACAGACAAACCTAAACAAGTACTATGACAGACCAAGTACTATGTATCAATTCCAACCAACCTAAACAACTAAATCAAAACAGACTTTATTACATGGACGTAAACAATACTGCAAAGATCAACCATGACAGACCAAGTACAATCGACATCCATAAATTTTTCCTCTTTTCCATTCGAATCTTTCTTTTCAATTTTTCTGTCTTGATAATGCTTCCATCTGCACCATACTTCTTCAAAACTCTTCCTTCAATTTCCTGAGCAATCTCCTTTGCAAATTCTCTCAAATAACCCTTTGTGCTTTCACAATCACAACATCTTGCAAAATCGTTAACAAAATCGTCCCACACAAACAAACCGCAACCATTCTGTAAATTAAATCAAACCGATGATTAAGACATACGCAGTGATTAACAAATCGAATTAAAACATGGATTTAACAAGACAAATATCAACTAACCAAAGAATTTCGACATTTCCAGAATTTTCTGCTAGAATTTTCAACTGTGTTTGATACAAACATCTTCATCGTATCGTTGCAACCACATCTTGACAAACTTTTTCCAAAATTTCCCCCAGACGATGACGACCTGCTACCACCCATGTACATGACGACGGCGGACGAAGAAGATAGAAAAAGGGGAGGCAAACCCTAACAATTTCAAGGGGGTATTTGTAAATGTTAGTACGGAATAGCGGCAAGCAACAAAAGTTTTGGAAGTATTTTTTCAGGAATTTATCGTGTCCACAGAGATCGGTGCTACTGAACTGCCGTTCGATAATCTCTAAGTTTATGAGTTTGGATTAAAATAGTTGAAACATAAAAACAGAAAAGTAAATATTAACACAAGAAAATTCATTCATCAGAGAGAAAAGACTTATCAAGCATGTATATATTCCACTCATCACAAACATTAATTTATCGACCAGTTATACTCAACCTACAATACTCCTCAATATCATCTAGCATCGCTCTCAATAGTGTTCATCTCTGACACACCGAGCTGAGAGAAAAACCGTATTACTCTCGTCGACACTCTCGCACTCGACTCAAATAACACGGAGGCATTAAGCTCCGACACCCATACGAATTATTAGCCCTAAATCTATCTCTAGAGTTCAGAAACTAACAGATAATTATCCTTAATCGAAGTTTGTGAAGTTTATCTCTAACACGAACCAAACCCCGCCCATTTAAGCAAAAATCAAGAACAATCACCAATAGAGATTCATAAAGCAAATTAAATATAACGCCATGAGCGACAAATGTACATAAGATCAAAGTAAAAACATATACAAACCCAACAAAGAATAAAGACATGAAGAAAATCATAAATGAACCAAACACTTCACGGGTTGTCAGAGCCGATCGATGAGAAATCCACCCCGGATCATCCAAATGCAAGCTTCCATGATGTTTTCTAAGCTAATCTACTGAAAAAATGAAGTTTGATGGAGTGGGAGCAAAAAATACCCAAACCATCACCTAAAAAAATGTGTTTTTCCCCTATTTATTGGCTGTCAAAATCGCAGACCGCGCTAATCCCGGTTTAGGCGCTAAGTGCGCCCTTATTAATGTTTAAACCGCCTTAAAAGCCCGCTAAGCGCGGTCGGGCGCGCTAAGCGCGCTACTTGCTGGAATTAGCTCCTTCCTTAGGCCAGGAGCGTGCTAAGTGCGCTTGTAGCATGCTTCAAAAATTCAATTTCTTCAAAAATGCTCCAATATCAATGCTTTAATACCTACAAAAATAAATGGAAAATAATTAAACTCACTGATATTTACACGATAACGCAATACATACACTATAAAGTAAAGTAAACGTATTTACAAACAAAGCAGAGTTTATTCGAACGATTTTAACAAAAAGTATCGATAAGTGCAACAAAACTTATATACAAAAATAGCTAAAATTTGCACTTATCAAACTCTCCCCAACTTACATAATTGTTTGTCCTCAAACAAAGCCAACATCTAAAGGAACAAAAGTGAAATCCAAGAAATCACGCAACAAGTTTTTACAAACAAAAACAAATGCAATGGTTCAATCGAAAATGGTACACACAAAGTAAATACTTACCACTAAACTACAACGATAACATAATCACGAAACAAATGCTAAATACAAAAGTTATGCCAAACATTCTAAAACAACACAAGTTCAAACTTGAATCACACCTAGTAAAAACAATCATCGGTAGATGAAAAACATAAAATGAGGGATTTTTCACTCACACAACAATCTTGCAAACAAAAGACTAAATTATGCAATCATCCAAAAACCATGCTGAAAACACAAAAGCAAGAATCAAAAGGACTTTCAGGGCTGTAATGTGGTCGGGTGTACAAACAAGGGGTAATTCCTAAAGCTAATCGAAACAAAAACTTGCCTAAACCTAAGGGAGTGATCAACTCACAAAAGTTCAAACACAAAATTTCAATAAAACTTCTCTCAAAATCCCAAGTGTTACACTAACACATAGAACTTATTAGCACAACATTATTCTACTCTTTTTGTTCTTCTTTTTCAAAGCTTTTTCAAATTTTTTTCTTTCTTTTTCTTTTCTTTTCTTTTATTTTATTTTTCATATTTTTCTCTTTTTTCTTTTCTTTTTCAACCTCATAGCAACCAATAACATAAGTGAGAAAACATTGCTTTCCCCAACTTGAATTCAACCACATCATCATGTGAATACTCCCTACTTTCTAAGGCAAGATAAAAATTCATACAACAACACAAAGTTGAGGGTTCAAGAAAAAAAACAATAATCAAGATCCACATAAAAAATGAATTTGACACTCATAGACAAGAATCAAACTCAAACAACATGGATAATGACCAAAGGCTCAAAGGATTTACAAACGATCACACACTCACAAGGTGAATTGACTATTTGGCTAAGGTAGTTGTGCTCAAAATGAAACAAGTGCCTTAATCCTTTTCATGCTTTCAAATAATCAACACAAACAAAAGATTAAACATAATAAAATCCAGTTAAAACAACAATATTGGTACTCCGTGCATATATGAACAATGGAAGGCTTCCTCACAAAAAAGGGTGGGAACTAAAGTGATTCACAAAATGAACAAGAATACAAAAGAATGAATGGCATGGAAGTTGTAAAAAGTCTAAGCATCATGAATATGCTAAAGCCTAGAAAGCGATAAACACATACCTTGAACGTGTACAAAACTTTAAACACTATCATTACCACGCATTCGCAAGTTGAAACACTCAAAATCGGAAAAATCACCAAATGCGACTTCAAGATATCGGGATAAAATTTGAGTCCAAACAATCAACAAAAGAATTAGAAAAATTACTAATAATTACTAATATATAAGGCCTTGGTGGAAGTGGGAAGAAGGGGGAGCCAAGTGAACAATTAAAAGAATTCACTGGCTCAGCACAGCAGGGCGCGTTAAGCGCGGTTAGGCGCGCTAAGCGCGCTACACCAGAACCAGAAAAACCATTACAACAACAAGGTTCTGGTGTAGGCCTCCACTTAACACCTACACAATCTCATATACAAAAATTGGTCCAGAAAGACCGGGTGAAAATGAATTAAACAAGTTGTAAAGTGAATGTTCACCACACTACCTACGCTATAATGAAAAAGTAATAACAAAACAAAAAACGATAAAACATGTTTGTTTTGCGTCATAAGCTCGATGCCTATTATTTATACACACTTCTCCAAGTTACCTCTTTACACGGTTAGTGCTCACCGACGACGAAACCTAACCAAACACTTAACAAACGTGAAAAGAAACAAATATATACACTAAATTTACAAGTATGGAAAACATGTAAAATTCACAAATATGGTAAACATATACAAGTATCAATATAAACAAGTGAAAATAGACAATATATACGATATCTATAAAACTCAAAAACAAAGAAACTATCGCAATGTGATCCAATAAAAACACCAATCCCCGGCAACGACGCCATTTTGTTGGTGCGGAATAGCGGCAAGCAACAAAAGTTTTGGAAGTATTTTTCCGGGAATTTATCGTGTCAACAGAGATCGGTGCTACTGAACTGCCGTTCGATAATCTCTAAGTTTATGAGTTTGGATTAAAATGGTTGAAACACAAAAATAGAAAAGTAAATATTAACACAAGAAAATTCATTCATCAGAGAGAAAAGACTTATCAAGCATATGTATATATTCCACTCGTCACAAACATAAATTTATCGACCAGTTATACTCAACCTATAATACTCCTCAATATCATCCAGCATCGCTCTCAATAGTGTTCATCTCTGACACACCGAGCTGAGAGAAAAACTGTATTACTCTCGTCGACATTCTCGCACTCGACTCAAATAACACGGAGGCATTAAGCTCCGACACCCATACGGATTGTTAGCCCTAAATCTATCTCTAAAGTTCAGAAACTAACAGATAATTATCCTTAATCGAAGTTTGTGAAGTTTATCTCTAACACGACCCAAACCCCGCGCATTTAAGCAAAAATCAAGAACAATCACCAATAGAGATTCATAAAGCAAATTAAATATAACTCCATGGGCGACAAATGTTCATAAGATCAAAGTAAAAACATATACAAACCCAACAAAGAAGAAAGACATGAAGAAAATCAGAAATGAACCAAACACTTCACAGGTTGTCAGAGCCGATCGATGAGAAATTCACCCCGGATCATCCAAATGCAAGCTTCCATGATGTTTTCTAAGCTAATCTACTGAAAAAATGTAGTTTGATGGAGTGGGAGCAAAAAATACCCAAACCATCACCTAAAAAATGTGTTTTTCCCCTATTTATTGGCTGTCAAAATCGCAGACCGCGCTAAGCCCGGTTTGGGCGCTAAGCGCGCCCTTATTAATGTTTAAACTGCCTTAAAAGCTCGCTAAGCGCGGTCAGGCGCACTAAGCGCGCTACTTGCTGGAATTAGCTTCTTCCTTGGGCCAGGAGCGCGCTAAGCGCGCTTGTAGCATGCTTCAAAAATTTAATTTCTTCAAAAATGCTCCAATATCAATGCTTTAATACCTACAAAAATAAATGGAAAACAATTAAACTCAATGATATTTACATGATAACGCAATACATACACTATAAAGTAAAGTAAACGTATTTACAAATAAAGCGGGGTTTATTCGAACGATTTTAACAAAAAGTATCGATAAGTGCAACAAAACTTATATACAAAAATAGCTACAATTTGCACTTAACAGTAAACGCAAAAATATATACCCAGTCATCCATTAAAATTTAATCCAATATGCCAACATGGACAGATTCTGATGGTCAAAACGGAATCTTCATTGCCACTTGGCCTCTGGGGGGTTTTCTGAGGGAATCTAACTAAGATGAGGGGTTTTTAAAAAAAAAACTTTACCAGGGGCTAAAATGAGAACTCGCTAACATTGCAGGGGGGGTTATGTATTTAACCCTTTTTTTTTATAAGTAACACACCTTATGATATCATGTATTTTTTAAAAATTTTAAGGTGGTAGATATGTAAGTTCCTTCATTTATAAAGTGTTCATTCTCTATTTTTTTAATCAATGTGAGATTTTTCCACACTTTATTTCTTAACACTTTCAACTCTCACTTATTTTTCTCGACAACAAAGACAATTTTAAAATCGAAGTGGCAGTTCTCAGGCAGCGGGTTTGGTTCGGTCTATTCAGGGTATCGGGCCGGTTCAATTTGATTCCTAGATCCATCTGTTGATGGGTTGTCTTTTTTGTTCGTTATAGATATGTTGGATTTCACTCAATATAAATTTGTATATATATAACTTTTGTAAGTGGAACTTGAAAATTACAAGGCAGAAGGAAGAAGTGGTAATCCTAGTTAGATATGCAAGGGTATAAGTAGGGGTGGCAAAACGGGCCCGGCCCGTTGGGCATGCCCGTTTTACCCGCACTTTAGTGCGGGGTGGACCAAAGGTTTAGGCTCTCACCCTCTAATGTGTCTGCCCCGCCCCGCCCTGTTTTCTTCGCGGGCTTTTGCGGGCACGAACATTTACATAAAATTTTGCATTTTTAGGCTTAAAATGTGCAGTGCCCGTAGGCTTTCTCTGCCCCCCCTTTACGTTTTTGCGGGGTGGGCATAGGTTTTAAGCCCACATCATCAACTATGACCGCCCCGCCCCGCCCTGTTTTTCTGCGGGCATTTGCGGGGCTGGCCTAAACGGGGCGGGCATGCTCGTTTGCCACCCCTAGGTATAAGTTTTTTTGGAGTTCTTGAAATTCAGGAAATCTTTAGAGGTATATAAGAGGATTGAGAAATATTTTTAAATATTTTGAGTTTGTGTGATTCATAAATAGATAGTTTGAGATATTTTGAAACACTTTGGCAGAAAATAGAGTTTGTTCTTATAAACTTTGAAAAGTATTTTTTTATAAATTGTTTATAATCTTTAATAATAAATTTTTGAAGTATAGTAAATTAGAGAATTACTCGCTCCCGATGAGTAGGTTGGTTTGTTCAAACAAAGCAAGTTCTTTGTGTACTCGTATTTTATATTTCTCTTACTTATTGTGAATTTACTTACAATGTTTGACATGATATTTTGTTCCTTAATGTCATTTATTTGGATTGTCATTGTTCTTTGTCTTACATATCATTATTCTTGTTTATTTGATATTATCATATTTGACGACGAGAAAGTCATGGAGTGATTAACTTTTCAATTTCACAATAAATTTATGTATTATTGTCTCTTCCTAATCATGCGGTGGTTATTTGATAAGCATATTATTTTTTTTATAAGCATATTATTAGCTAAGGTGTGTTGGCTGAATGTCTTTTTCGTGTACGTCTTTGCAATAAAGTCCATTAAAATATTAGACATATTGAGTTAAAAATATGAATGAATAGTCTCATACCGACTATGAATAAACTAAACATAAAATATGTAAACGAGATGACTCACATATCTAATGCCTCTAGATTTTTTAGTGGAGATATAACGTCTACCTCTCTAGTAGTCTTAGAGCATTGACACATTGTTTGGTGTTTTTTCACACTTCCTCCAACAAGTAGTATCGTATTTATGGTTCAATTTCATGGGGGAGCAACATTAAGATTCTAATATTGGATCGTTGTATCAAATGTCTTTACGATGGTGTAATCCTGAGACATGTTTTGTTAGTAATAACAACATTATATATTGTACTTGGTAAAAGTACAATAAGTGACAACTCGTAATTGCCTAGGGTTGTCAGGGGGTTTTAATGATGTTGTTGATGAAGAGCAAGCTCACACAGAGATAGTGATGAACTCTGATCTAGGTGGTTTGTGAGGGAATTCAATGTCCACCTCAACCCCATTGGTTGAGATGTTTATAAAGATTGGTGGTGTCTGGATCCTGGGACCCAAGAGATGGTTATCTTGCCTCTCTTAGGAGCGTGAAACTGTTATTCTTCTCTATTCATCTAAGAGAATGTGGGTTCCCCTTTGACTGAACTTCCATCCCGTCAGTGTCGAAGAACACGTCAAACTCCATGTT
The DNA here is from genome assembly GCA_022829125.1 of Lathyrus tuberosus. Lineage (NCBI taxonomy): Eukaryota > Viridiplantae > Streptophyta > Magnoliopsida > Fabales > Fabaceae > Lathyrus > Lathyrus tuberosus. The sequence continues at coordinate 732,848 of JALAZF010000790.1, forward strand.
TCGGGAGTGGGTAATAGGTAGTTTATTCAAGCCTAACAAACGGTGAGTGATGTGGCTAAATGGCGAGTGAGCCACTCAACCAATGATCTGATAAAAGAGTGACTAGGTACCCACTTAAGACGATGTATGGCATTCACTTACCTTTAGTGAACATTGCATTGCCTCTTGTGAACCCTTTTAAATTATACTGATACATATGTGATGTGGGGGATTATCATTTAAAGAGGATATAAACAACAAAGATAAAGATACTAGAAAAAGGAATATATCAAACCTAGTAAAGAATTTAGGATATAAACAACAAAGATAAAGATACAAAAAAAAGAATATATCAAACCTAGTAAAGAATTTAGGAAAATCAATACTAATGTGAATTTATCTGAAGACAGCAACTAGGGATTCCAGATCGTCATTTGCGATGAGCAAGACATCATGGTTGTGGAGGACATGAAGAAGACTTGTGACTTCAGAGATGTTATGGTTGTTGAGGCATTCACCATACTTCAAGCTTTGATATTTACAAAAGAAAAAAACATGGAATTCATTGTATTGTATTAGAATTATATTGATTGAGCCTCATCAATCTCATGAACAAGAAGCTTCAGCCGAGAAGCTATGTGGATAACTTCATGAAAATAATAACCAAATTATAGTTTCTTTTGAAAATACTTTATATAGACATATGGATCGGATTAAGAATAATGTTAGCCATTAGAATTACAGATATACTTAATCCTATTTTAAATATATATATATATATATATATATATATTGTAATGTCTGTATGTTATTAATAAAAGGTTGATTTTTTTTTAAGGTGGACATTTTGATAACCTTTAAATTTAATTGGGTATTTATCAATTATTCAATCAAACAATGTTATTTAATGTGACACTATTTTTTATTTTATTTTATTTTAAAATAAATTAGAATTTTAAATTTACTTTTTTTTGAATTTTTTACCTATATAACCTATTTAAGTATAACATATTTCAATATACCTAACTTTTCTTTAAATTTTCCAATCTACCCATGTTTCAAAAAAAATGTGTGTTTATAGGGGGACGCCATCAGGATTGGCTCCCCCATGTAAAATTATCAGATGTCGCTATTGCAAAGGGAGTCTTGATATATGTTTAAAGGGGGACGTCATTCCTTTTGGAGTCACCCTTTATATTTAAAGGGGGCGTCATTCCTTTTGGAGTCACCCTTTAAATATAAAGGGGGGCGTCATACCCCTTGGAGTCTCCCTTTTAATTAATTTATTTTCTTATAATATATTATATATTAATGTTTTACGAAATATTATTTTATTTGATACAACTCTTGTATAAATAGATGACACTCTTGGACATTCATTCACAACAAAATTGTCTCTGTATCTTAAAATTTTAGCAGATTCAATCATGTATCTCAGAAGATTCGGTCATGTTATTTTTTCAAGAACGAAGCCGCCGATAAGGATGTTGTTCTGGAACATCCAAAGCTTAGAGCAACTACGAAGGAATTTGAATCGATGGTTAGAAGAAGACATTGCAGATGGTGAACAAATTAGAAGTATTGAAAGACAAGTTTCTTACTTCTCGATCGAAGATGGAAATATTCGACGTGAGTGGCTACGAATTAGAAATGGCAACGACGTTAGGTCTATGATGTTTGGAACTGATGATATTGTTTTGATTGTTGTAATTTTTTAGTTTATGTTGTATTAATCTTGATATAATTAATGGATTAAGTGTTGCTGTAGAAGTATTTTAGTTTGTTTTCTTGTAACCAGTAGTTGTTATAAATATTAAATTCAAATGTTACAACTCTTCTAATGACAAAAGTAAATCTATCTAGAACTTGTTCCAACATTTGGACAATTTTTCCGTGTATGCCCGGGTAGACGACATATTCCACACAGTCTTTCCATTTTCTCATATGTGTCCATTTCAGTTCTAATTCGTGTGCTTTTGGGGCGGCCCTTTTTGTTTCTTCTCATGTCTTCGCTGTGGTAAATTGTGTCCCCAAGAGCATGTATAGCGCAATAACGTTAACAGATGACTCTCCAGAAATATTCAAAGAAAGAAAAACAAGAATTTATTTGATGCTATTATTCGGTTTATTTTTATTTTCGGATGCAAGTGGTAATGTTGTGCATCCTATGTACTTACCGTTATTAAGCGACATCGACCACATAAAAACTTATAGTTGGGGGTCTGCAACACTCGCCCACCTATATAAGTCTCTATGTAACAATGCATTTGCCGGTTCGGGTAATTTTACTGGATGTGCTGTTCTTCTGCAAGCTTGGGGTTGGTCAAGAATGACCAACTTAGCGCCTGTCAGCACCAATAATTTCGGTTTTCCATACGCTACAAGGTAATGTTCTAAACCAATTCTTTAAATATCTATTTTCTGTTTTTTAATGTAATCTATTACTAAAAAATGTTGCCTTTTCAAAATATAGGTGGTCTGCACTAGGGATGAATTACGACAAATGTCTCCATTACAGCATCACCCAGTACCGAAATCTTCTAGATCATTTGGGTGAATATGATGTATTATCACTAACCTATCTATTAATGGTTATAGTCACATTTAATATTAACACATTATTTAAAATATACTAAATATTTTTTTCCTACTACAGTTTATTTGGCGGCCATATCTTTGTCTAGAGGTCATCCATGAAGCTGATGAACACCACTCTGCTGTGTGGACTGCAAAGGTACCGATCATCCACTTCACAACAGTTGAAATGCACAACAGTGATCGTGTCAAGCTTCAGTTTGGAATGCTACAAGATATTCCCGGTCCCCTAAAATGCGTCGACGACAGATGGCACACAAGCATCCTCTCTGACATGTGGCACTATAAGCCATGGAAAACATATGCAAAACATGAGTGTCGTGAATGGAAGCTTCGCAGGCATTTTGTTTTGACCGACAATGTTTTGCCATATGAGAGCAAATCGTCTGTCCAGTACATGACTTGGTATAGGTCGGTTTCCATTGGTTTCTTTTCCCATCCTAGATATCTTGTTGACCCACGCCAGCAAGCCACATCATCACGAACTCAACAGCGGACCGATCAACCAAGCCAACATCCAACCCAACCCCCACTCACACAACCACAATTCCATGAAAACACCCCTTACCAATCCACCCCATTTCAACATGGTTATACTCAGTCCCCATACCAATAAAACCCATCGCAATATCAATCATACTCCTATGACACTACAACCCAGATTAACACGGAGTATCAAACACCCAACCAAACCTTACCCACCCAGACATTTACACCCTTGACCGCTTACGACCAAGCAGGCTATCGTCCTGACATATCATCCAGCTAACCACCCCAACAAAATTATACAGGCATGGAAAACACCTTTAATGTGGACGACTTGCCTAATATTGACTCGTCTGCATGGTCACTATTTCTTCAGATGACGAACGACAACCCATTAACAACATCTGCACCTGTGGACCCGCCGCCGCCGCCATCGCGAAGAGAACGAAGACACGTACGTACACGAGGATGTGGTACGGGCAGAAATTTGCCTCGACCTCGTCGACAAAATTAATGTACTGTGTTTCGCCTTTTGTCTATTTAATTTGTAATTATTAAAAAGAAATATTTCGAATGAGTAATAATTATTAAAATTATTAAATATTATTTATGAATTATTATTATTTATGTATTAATGTTTAATGTTAATTTATTTGAAAAATGTTAAAAATATTCGTTCACAATGGGGGCTCTAGAGGGTATGGCGCCTCCCTTTAAAATTCAAGGGGGTATCCATTACCGATGACGCCTCCCTTTCAAATTCAATAGGGTAGCCATTTCTAATGGCACCCCCCTTCAATGTCTTTTTTGTTTTTTTCGAAACATAGGTATATTGGTATTAATGGTAAAAATATGGGTATAATGAAATTATATACATGATTATTTAGGTAAAAAATCATTTTTTTTTTAATCATATTATTTTTTCCCTATACACAAACACAAATCTACTGCAATTACAATTTAAAAAAGAAAAAGACATAATTAATTAGGTCAGCTTTTGATCTGTACCTTAAAGAAAAGTTCACGCTTTTAATTATGAAAAAGCTCTTTTCTTTTACTGGATGAAGAAGAGAACAAGCTTGAGCACGTGTTAAGGAATCATAACTTCAATAGCTCATTATCAATATCATGTACAAAAACTCATTATAATGTAATCTTTATTCGGATAACATGGTGTTAGTTAAGAGTTAGAATTAGAATAATTGGTAGTACTACTCATAATATAATTCCCTATAAACAAATAATTGGTACTACGTTTGGTCATTTAGTGCTTCCTCAATTGTAGCAATGTTACTAGAATTCATGTGATCCATGATCCATATGAGGGTATCAAACACCCCTCAACTCACTTTGAAAATAAAACTGAAAACATTTTCAAGAACTAAAATTGGATAGTGGTGACATGAATTTTGCACACAACAAATAAAACAGCATTATGATTCTAAATAATTCACTACGACTATATATTTTCTCAATCTAAACAAAAATCATAATAATCATAATACCTAAACTCGATTGATTCATTAATTATCAAATTTAAACTAAAATAATATTTTCTTTGATACGTAAAATCATCTCTCTCAATAAAAGAAGAATTCACCTTAAATAAAATCTATACATCAACCACCGAATCCAACAAAGGTAAGCAATTACGCACTCCTATAAATTTTTAATATTATTTTATTTTATTAATTTTATCAAAATAAATAGGCTAAAATACAGTTTTGGTCCTTTTGTTTGTCAAAATTCACGATTTTGGTCCCCCATTTTGTTTTTTAACAGTTTTGATCCCCCACCCCAATTTTGGTCCAAAAAAATGATTAACAGTACTTGGTCCGTACATAAACAGTACATAACCGTACATGAACAGTACATGAACAGTGAGGGGTGGGAAACCAAAACTGTTAAAAAACAAAATGGAAAGACCAAAACTGTGAATTTTGACAAACAGAGAGACCAAAATTGTATTTTAGCCAAATAAATAAATAAACATAAGCGAAAAGTAGTATTGTACAATTCTATATACGTATTTTGCAGCAATATACATAATTTTGTAACAATAATATTCCAAGTAGTTATTGCATTAACGCTTTTTTACATTCTACGGTTATTCTCTAAGTAATTGTACAGAGAATTTTTCAGTCATCATAAAAAAAAATCTAACTCATTCTCATCACACGTGCAACACCCCACACGTGTGTCAGAACTCTGCAAAAGAAACACTATTCCGAAACTCAGACGACGGTGACCTTAACGGCGAAGCCGGCAACGACGGCGGAGATTTCAACTTTTCAAAGTATTCATTTATATTCACTCCCTCTGCAAATTTATCCGCCGTGAAAAAACTTTCATCTCTCGACGGAATAAACGGCGGCCGAACAACTTCCGTTAACATCTCCCACTTAACCCCTCTGAAAAACTCATGCTCCTTTATCTCACTAGCACCACCAACGTAACCTAATCTCTTCGTAGGATCCTTCTCAAGCAACCGTTCTATGAGATCCGTTAACGCCGTTTTCCTTCCAACAAACTCCGGCGACTTGAAAAGCACGTTTCTAAACGTTTCCTTCTTGTTCTTCCCCTTAAACGGCGTTTTCCCATACATCATCTCGTAAGTCAAAACTCCAAGCGCCCACCAATCAACCGCGAATTCATGTCCGTCCCCTCGAACAACCTCCGGCGCGACGTATTCCGTCGTACCGACAAACGAGTTAGACCGTTCACCGTCAGAGAAGCTCAGTTCACGTCGCACCACCGGACTAACTCGTGCTATCTTTCCGTTAGCCTCGGTTAACGGGACTCTCCATTTCCGAAATTTGCGGCGAGATTCATGGATTCTGTTATCCTCAAGTGAAATGAGAGTTTTGATTTTAACCGTTTTAGGAGAGAGTTTGCGTGAGAGATCGAAATCAGTTAAAGTGACGTGGCCTGATTGTTGAATGAGAACGTTTTCGGGTTTAAGGTCACGATAAGCGATACCCATGGAATGAAGGTGGTCGAGAGCGCAGAGAATCTCTGCTATGTAGAAACGGATTACGGTTGTGGAAAACACGCGATCTGTTTGGTGGTGACGGAGGACGTTGAGATCGCCTCCTGGGCAGTACGGAACGGACCAGGCTAATAACTGATCCGTTTCGAAGTAGCCCAGGAGAGAAGGGAGAAATGGATGGGCTAAAGTTGATAAGACTTGGGTTTCCCAACGGGCTCGACGCTCGGCGTCGTGAGTTGAGGTTTTATCGACTACTTTGAGAGCCATGTAGGAGTTGTTTTGGTGTACGAGGAAAACGGTTCCCATTGCTCCTTTACCTAAGATTTTGAGTGCTTTAAGGTTGTTGAGGTTGAGTTTGAGTTCTTCAGTAGAATCCATATTCTGTCTTCAGTTGGATAGAGAGGGGAAGGTGGGTTTGTTTGAGAGACAGAGAGACAGTGAATTAGATATAGATGACATGGTTGTGATTGTTTCCGTTTGGCTTTTATATAGCTAGTCTTTTTATCTTTTGTGTATTTTGTTTTTTCTTTGCTCTGTTTTGTTTTCTGTTTCTTACCGTGTCACTATTTGCTTGTTTTATTATCAAATTGATGGTTGATGGTTAATTTTAGCATAAACTAAAAAGAAAGAAAAGTTGACTATATAACTGTAGTTAGCTACCAAATCTTACATATAAACGATTCTTTATAGTACAAATCAAGGCATCAATATTCTTTTAGCTAACTTGAGTACAAAGTTTCATTTGATTAGTTGGGTCAAAAGTTGTGAATTTTAACTAAAACACATATGTGCTATAAAAATAAAGTTATTAGAGATTATATCACATCCTGTAAGGCTGTAACCTTAGTAACTTTCATTAGGTAAAAAATATATAATATTTGTGTCAATAAGAGACTATAGACAATCACACGAGTAAGATATAAATAAGGTTTCTCTAACAATAATGGCAATTTGCAAAACAAAATGACAAAATGAATTGGTCGTACGGTAATCAAAATCACATGGGGCTCTCCCCTAGAACGTGAACGTGCACTTCCTAGGCTAGTAGTATAATATTAATATAACACTTGATGATAGAACCTGTTGCTATCTTTCTTGTCATTTACTAATCCTTTCTTTTTTATATTGCGTTTCTTTCTTGTATTCATAAAACTGGACATTTCACTCACCCTTCATCATCATGCCACTTTAAATTCTGTATGTTTAACAAATATATATTTCAATTATATGACCCACTATATGGACTCCATTTATATTATAGAGTGTTGAATTGACTTTGTGTGTGAAATTTAGACGCATATTCATTGCTACAATCAGTTTTGAAGTTAATTATTTGAGTATGTTTTGTATTTATATGCTTCATTTTTATTTAGCGCTCGGTTGGTTTTTAACTAGTTTGCATATGTGAAATGCATGTTCATTAATATAACATGTTTGAGTTATTGTGCTTTGTATAATTGCATAATTAGTTAATTTATTATTGGGTGTAAATTTTCTTTTTATAGGACCTAAATAAATATATAATATTATAGCGGTTATGTCAATCAATTTTAAAAGGTTTCAAAGTGATATCTTAAATTTTTAAATGGTGTCACGTTAGTCCTTACCGTCACCAACGTTAGTCAAAGTCAATGAGTTTGTACACTTGGCGAACACGTAGGGCTGAAATGTGATTAGTCATGCCATGTGGATGCTGAGTGGATGCCATTGTGGAATTGGAATGCCTAAAAAAGAAATGGAAAACTGAAATGACTCCATTCTTTAGAAGGAGCGAAAGAAGTATCGTTGGTGGAACCCTAGCGCATCCATTGATGCATGTTGAAGGCGATTCAGTTGCGTTTTGAAGCAATCTTTACTCATCAAATTGATATTGAAGACAACCAGGTATGGTTTCTACTGATTGAAGTGAAATTTTTTCCATTTTGTTCGTTTTAGGGTTTTAGTGATTGAACTGAAATGTAGCTTCTAGTGATTGAACTGAAATATTGCTCTTTTCTGCGTTTCATTTTAGGACATATGATATAGTTTCAAATGGTTGAGTATTTGAACTTAAAAATCCACCACAGTGGTGAATTTGTTGATGAAGACATGAATGTGTACGAAGAGGGTCAGGTAGCTGAGTTGAAAATAGATTGTGATAGATGGAGTTATTTTGAACTGTTAGGTTGTTTTAAGGATTTAGGGTACAATACGATTGAGAAGATATATTATAGGGATCCAACCTTTGGGATGAACTTGTTGGTTGATGACAAAGGTGCTTTAGAGATTGCTGATCTCTATAGGGTGCATCTTAGTGTTGACATTTATATTCAACACGCATTGTCACAACCTGATTACTATGATGGTCCTGTTGATGAAATAGTTGTAGAGCAAGATGAAACTGTGGATGAAACTGAACAAGTCATTGCTGCAATGTTGAAAGAAACTGAGCAGATGGAAGGGGATGGTAGTAGTAAGAATAGTGCAAAAGAAACTGCTGGTATGAAGAATGTTGTTAGTGAAAATGATGATAGGGAAAATGTTGTTAGGGAAAAAGTTAATAGTGAAACAGCTGTTATGGAAACTGATGGAAATGTCGATAATGGACAAGCTGGTGGTGTTATCACTATGTATTTTGGCTATGAATTATGGTTTCAATGTTATCACTATGTATTTTGCCTCTTGACTTATGTAATCTGACTTATTTATAAATGATACAACAAATTGTAACAACTACTACAAACTGTAACAACTGATACAACAAATTGTAACATCAACAACATATTATAATAACTGTTATACACAAGTGCAAATAAATTATACAATAACTGTTATAAACAATGCTTATAGAACAAACTTATAGTAACAATTGTTATAAACATTGCTTATAGAACCAACTTATAAACAAATGCAAACACATAATACAACAAATTCCAAAAACTACTTCTCTATTCATTTCAGATGGTACATACTTATAGAACCAACTAATACAAACTGGTACAATTTGAAGTTAATCAAAGTGTTTCCCTAATACATTCTAATAATTACTACAATTACAATAAAAAACAACATCAAATTCCAAAGTTTTTTCCACTTCATAATGTTCTTCATTTCCCTTTCAAGATTCATCATTTGTTGCCCAAGTTTTTCATTCACTATTTTTCCTTCTGCAACTGCCTTTGACAGCTTTTCAACTCTATCCATCCAAAACTGCTCATTCTCATCTCCAACTTCTTCATAAAACCAACAAAAGTACCCACACCCAGCTTGCATAGATCTCTAAAAAATTCATAGGATACAAAATAATTAGTTGCAGCAACATTTGATTTCCAAATTACAAACATCAAATTTACATGAAATATACCTTATAATTAGGACAACCCCAGAAATGTTTTCCATAATTCTTAACGGTTGTTGCCCTTTAAAGAAAGGTCTGGTCCCCGCAATAACATAACGGTTTCCAACCGGAGTTGGCACAAAAATCCGAACCTTCCTTGGAAGAACAACCACCTACTGCATTTTTCTGCTATACGAATGACGAAGATCCGCATGGTTTCATCCTTGAATCTCTAGCTCTAACCCTAAATCAAATTTCTGAATCAATTTGGGGAAGAAATGAAGTGCAGCAACGTCTTAAGGAAGAAGACGGTACAAGACGCCAGGTCATCAGCCACGTCTGCACACATTGACGGACCTTAGAGGGTCACTAACGGAAAGGACCAATTTGGCACCACTTAAAAACTTAAGGGATCACTTTGGAACTTTTTAGAGTTGAGGGACCAAATTGGACCCCGAGGTAAACTTAAGGGGCCAATTTAGGTATTTTGCCTAAAAAATATTAAGTGTATACAATTATTACATACAAGATTAAATATATTTGATAGATTAATCACGAGCACATCAAATGCATAAAATACTTAATATGTACAAACTTTATTTTTTAAATAAGTTTCATGTATCGAAGAAAAGAAAGATGTACAAAAGAGGAAAGGAGAGACTATCCAAAATCCTAACCAAAACAAGCAAAAATGAGTAAAAACGGAAGTTGTGCAATTTCAACTTGTTTCTAATTAAGTTAGACTTAATGGTGATTCGCATATGATCCGACTAAGTGAAATCATTGAATGTTAAACCTATGAAAGAAAGCTTGTCGACACAATGATTTCCTTTTCTATGAATATGAGATACAAAACAAGTCACGTTTCTACCCATCAACAAGCATTTATGTCATCTATTATGAATTTGCCAAGGAACTAAGTTGTGGTTCTTAAAGACCAAGGTAATGGCATCAGTTTTAATTCAAAGGGAATTCCAATGCTTTTTATGAGCACTTTCAATAACAAAAATAATGGCCATGAGTTCAAAAAATGAGTTTTGAATACCAAGATGGGTAACTAAATCACCTATAAAGTCACCATCTTTGTTTTTAAAAACTTCATCACAAGAAGCTGGACCAAGGCAACCTTTTGTAGCCCCGTCTGTGTTACACTTAAGCCACTGCGAGTGAGGAGGGTTCCAAATTTTTTTCGAAATTTTAGGGGCTTTTAGAGGATGAACATTGATGCCAAAGTATTTGAGAATGGTGAAGTCAATCATGAACGGTCCAGACCAGAGGTTAGACAAGTTACCTGAGCAAGATATAAAGGCAATGATGTTAGAAATGCACTGATTGAAGTTGAACTTGTTACCTTGAAATCTAAATTTATTCCTTGAGTATTATATGTATATACCCAGAAATTATGTTGACCAGCCGAGGTTCAAGCTCGGTGACACCGGGTATGACGAGAATGACTAATCGAAAGGTCATACGCTTACTTATAAGTCGGATCCCCGACACGAGTAACCAGACAATACAAAAGATGAGCCGACCTCGTATGAATCGATGACTGTTTCAGTCATACAAGACAGGACGACGACAAAGCTCAGATTCCATGTGAAAGGACATAAGGGACGGTTATGAAAAAAACACATTATGACTGGAGAGTTACAATCATTGAAGAGGCGGACGTTATGGGAACACTTATGGAGGCGACAGACGTTACAGGAAGGTGTACCAGTGCAGGGAGGCCTATAAATAAAGAATACTTGAAAAATAGGAAGACAACCAATAATCAGTACTCATATACAAAACAAACACCTTAACCATTCATCTAAGACTCTCCTCGAGGTATAACGAGGAAGTCAACCTTTTAGTGTTTTAGCAAGAACACTATATACTGTTGAAAATTACCACAATGGCGAATGTGATAATAATAGATAATTAGGGACTCTAACCTCCAATGATGATGTTGAAAGTGAATGTAATTGAAGAGGTGTTTATAGGTTTACCAATGATGTTTTTGAGCCAGTTCCAAAGTTAAAGAACAACCCAACAGTTGTGGAACAAATGCTCAAAGGTCTCAGAGGTAGAATGGAAAAGGCTATAGATTGATGACATATAACAACCTCTAAACATTAGATTTTCATCTGTGTGAATCTTGTTGTGTGCAGTAATCTCCAAACTAGTGAGGATTTAGATGGTGGTATGTCAGGGTTCCAAATAATTTTAGTCTAGGGTCTGACAAATGGTGGAGGACAGCAAAATGTGTAAACTCTTGAGATACAAGTCACCTGAAGTTGTGTACCTCCACATTAATTTGTCATCAGAAGGAAGCAAGGGGACGGTGACATTCTCGATCAGGCATAGGAGGCTAGGAAATAATTTATGGAGATCCGAGGGAACTCTTCACTTGGAGAGGAAAATGAAGTCTTGGACCTTTGCTAGAAAGTTGTAGAGCACATTGGTAGGGATATTGAAATAATAAGTATTTATATTTGATGTCTCTCTTCGACGTTTCACTATGGATCTTGCAAACGACTCAAAACAAAAAATATTAAACTCTCAATACATAAGTATTTAAATTTGAATTAAAATATATACATATATTTAACGTAAAGTTAAGAGATGTATCTACAGTTGAGTGAAGATGTGAAAAAAACATGTTTATTTTTTTATAATGTGTGTAAGTATTTTATGTTATCGTTATATTTATAAAATAGTTTCAAAATAAGAAATAACTCTAAAGTAACCTAATTTTTTTTAATAATCTTTCTTATTATTTTTTATATATAAGAAGAAATATATGATTGATTATTGTTCCGTTCGGGAACCAGAAATTGATATAGTTTGAAAATTGATGATTTTGAACGGTAGCTCCGATCTATTTTACAATGGTGTGGGATGGACTTGCATGGTTAACACTTTAACACCCAAGTCAGTTCAAGATTCAGATGAGTGTAGTGAAAAGTGAAAATCGGATATTGTACCTTACTCTTAACGTGTGAACTGATTGTATACCTTAGGTCAAATGGAGTGGATTTGAGATGAATTAGGCCTTTGTCATTTGGACTTTTGGTCGGTCCAAAACAATTTCCACAAGGCTTTTCCGGACACTGAAGGAGCCGGGGGAAGCCTTAAGTAATACTTGTTGGACAAGTGACTTCAAGCACAACGGGGAGGTGAGTTGTGGTATTTAAAATTCATGATTAATTTTAAATCTTTCTAAATTAAGATCGTGTTAGTAATTTTTAGGTGAGTAATTTACAACGGGAATAAAATACTAATAGTAATATGCAGAAAGTAAAAGGATAGGGTTAGAATGATTGCACCATAGATTTATACAATTTTGGCCGAACTTTGGCCTAGTCTTGTCCCAAAGAGATCTTGAGAGTTTAAATATAAACTTTGAGCTTTTGAAGTTTATGTCCATGAACCTTTAATACAATCTAATCTTGAGATTTTAACAGGCTTATCCCCAACAAATAACAACTTTTATCCCAGGCTAAGCTAGCGAACCATTTAGAGATGTATGGCTAATCTCAATAACCAAAACAAAGCTTTTACCGACAAAGCTTAATAAACCAAGAACATATATTTTATGATAGGTTTATCTCAAGAACAAAACTCAATCTCTTAAAGGTACCACACTCTTAAGAATATAATCGATTAGCACATCCACTTAAAAAATTTCTTCCACACAAGTAAAGCTTCACTTACTAGCACTAAGGCAATCAGAAGTGAAAAAAAAAATTCAGAGAGAGAGAGAGAGAGAGAGATTAATTCCAAAGAAATATGAAAATATTGGAAAGTAGGGTGATTTGAGGTGACGGCGGTTCTCTCTTATATAGTAGTTGGAAAAACCAAGAAAGGAAATAATCCATGGGCCGAATTAATTATCTAATCGATTGGCAAAATGCTCCAATCGAGTAGACAGCTAAGATAAAATCTATTGGCAATCCCAAAAAGGATGGTTTTGATATAGAGTTGTTGCAAGTCATTAATATGATGTCCTTATTGATTTTTTAATCAATTATCATCCTTTTAAACGATTATCATAGTGCTCCAATCGATTGGCTGGTAAGAAAAGATTTTCCAATCGATTGCCACTTCTTTCCAATCGATTAAATAGTTTAAAAATAGTTTGGACAACTTTTTAATCACTTGTTTTTGGCTAGAAATTAATTTTGAAAGATGTTTTATGTGTGTGCATGTGTGTGTGTGTGAGTTACCTTAACTCTGGAGGCACTTTAACTCTGGAGGATTCAACCGCGTATTCAGTTTCAACAAAGAGGGTCCGTGATGAAGATTGACAATCCCCTTGGGATGATGTTTCCTCAAAACAAAATTGTGTTTCCGATGGTGGTGCCTTTAGGAGGTAACTTCATTCATGCAAATGTCAGATGTTACGCGTATGGCATTGTGATACGCGTAACACCTGGGCTGATACGCGTACTAGAGGGCCAAAAAGGAGATTCTGGCACGACCCTCTGCTGATACGTGTAAGGGTATACGTATGGGAGTGGGGCATTACGCGTATTGGGTAGGCCTTACGCGTATTGATGTAGAGAAATTTGGCTATTACGCGCAGCATTACGCAGGCCAGGGGCGGGTGAGTTGGGCATTACGCGTATGGCCTTGGGCAGTACGCGTATGTGTCATACCCCAAATTTTGACCACTAAGATTTCCCATCATTGTGTAAATCATCATCACAATATGGATGTACCTTTGTGCCTCATCAATCTCCTCAAGGAATTATTGAGCATTCACTACAATCAAGCTTAAGGTTTCAAGCCCTCTCAGAGCCTTTAGACAAATGATCAATCAAGGAATGACATGATCTTCAACTTGTCTAACCTCTTAAACACCCACAAAGGATCAAGAGAACTCCCACGTCAAGAATTAAGCACAAGAGTGCAACATTTCAAGTGGATCAAGCCTCAAGTTCATCTAATACAAAGTCAACTGACGCAGAAAGTCAAAGTTTGACTTTTGGTCAACTTTGAGCTTCACAAGCCATTACTCAAGAAAATATGATGGATGATTTAATTTGATTAAATTTAAATCAAGAAATCATGCAAAATTGCAAAATTGATCAAATTGAAAGAAACTTAGAAATTTTTTCTAAGTTAAAAACATGTTCAAGTGCACAACTTTTCAAGGTTGTAACTATTGATCCAAGCATCCATTGATTTTGCGTAAGAGCTACTTTTAAAGAGGGTATTTGATACTTGAACATTGTAGAAGGAATCAACTCAAAATATCATAAGGATTAAAAGATATAAGTGACCAAAGTTGGGAATTCTTAATGTCCAATGTTCTGACATTTCATAGGACATCATTAATACTTTTCCAGCAAGAATGTCCCAACTTCAAGGATGTTTTTATCCATGATCCAAGTTGATTCAGGAAAAACCCTGGGCATGAAAGTTGAAGTACGTCATCTCACCTTTCCAGAAAGTCCTAGAAAGCTCATTTATCATTCTCGAGCAGAAAGTTATGGTCTCTGTAAAAGGCATTGATAAAACAAAATTTTCATGACAGCTTTTAGGACAGATTTGATCACACAAGTTCAAGATCATTTTTGACAACTTTACAAGTCTTACCTTCACAAACCTTGAACATCAAAGTTGAAGTACGTTATCTCAGCTTTCCAGAAAGTTGTAGAACGTCCATTTATCACACTCGAGCAGGAAGTTATGGACTTTACAAGAAGACTTGCTGCAGCTGTTTTTTAGGACAGATTTTGTGCACTTTTTTCTTGTGCCACACAATTTTCAAGCTTTGTCACCATGCAGGACAAGCATCAAAGATGCAATTCACTTCAACTCAAAATATCATAGTGGATTAAAAGATACAAGTGATTAAAGTTTGGAATTATTAATGTTCAAAGTTGTCTGATGTTCCAACATTTCATAGGACATCATTAATAATTTTCCAGCAAGAATGTCCCAACTTCAAGGATGTTTTTCTCCATGATCCAAGTTGAACCAAGTCTAGGGTTAAACATCAAAGTTGACGTATGTCATCTCAGCTTTCCATAGAGTCCTGGAACAACCATTTATCATTCTTGAGCAAGAAGTTATCGATTTTACAACAAGGCTTGCTGCAGCTGATTTTTAAGACATGTTTCAGGACAGATTTGCACATTTCTTGTGCCACACGAATTTCTAAGCCTTGTCATCATCTTGGACACATATGAGGATCAAATCCAAAGGGGACAATCACTGAGCCAAGCCTCAAAAGTCCTTAGAACAAGAAGTAGCATGCCAAACCTAGAAATCCCTAAAAGAGAGACAAGACTCCAATTTTGGATTGGAGCATTCAATAGATGCTTAGAGGTGGCATGGACTGACACATTTGCAACTGAATTCAGTCAAGATTCCTCCAACAAGTAGGGAACCAAAGCTTTGTGCTCTAACCTCTAGTCAATGGCTAGAGGAGACTTGGATTTTCATTGGCCAACATTGAACAAACCTCTGCTGCAGACACCATTCACTATTGCTGCCAAAAAAAACTTGCTCTACTATAAATAGAGCTCATTTGTGCTCAGTTTGAGTACACCAAAACCATCAAACAGATGCTTTCCTCAAAATCACTTCTTTCACTCCAAACTGCCTTCTTTAGTAAGGTAATTCTGATTTTTTGAGTTAGAGAGCATTTCCATCACATCTCATGATCCTAACATCTCATAAACATCATATGTAGGTGATCCAAACTATCACAAGTGACCTGTAACACCAAAATCACAAAGTCACATCTCAAAACCTCAAAATTGGACTTTTTTGCATTTTTCAAGCCATGTCTTGATTCAGTCACTTTCCAAACCAGATAAAACCTCAAACACACTCCAAATATCATCCTTGAACTATCCCAAATGGTTCCCAACATCTGGAACACCATTTGAGAGAGTTGTCACTTTGGCCATTTTAACCTCTTTTGCAAGAAAGGGCCAGTTTTTGTTTTTGCAGGTTCCAGCTGATTCCAACCATCCTAAAAGCTTCTAAGAGGTCATTTGAGGGTGTCCAAAACATCAAATCATTTCTGGAATAAAGCACTTGGTATGTTGCACAAAATCTCCAAAAAAGAGGTAAAATTCACAACTTGAATTCTTTGAATCATGCTTTCCTTTGATGTCCACGTACATGCATCATATTGAACAATTTTTGAAGCAAAAATGTAGTCCTTAATGTGTATGTTATGATCCTCCTACTGTTTGCACTTTAACATGTTCATATGTGGAGTTTATGTTGTTTTAAACTTAAGGTGCAGATCTGGTTTTTTGCCTTGTGTGTGCTGTACATTAAGTTTTAGTATGTATGAGTGATACCATTGGATTCCTTGCGAAAAATTGGTCAAGATAGGTTCTTACGGATTTTAAATTCGTTAAAAATTGAGAGAGTTATGAGTGTTGAAAGTTTGATAAGCAAAGATGTTTAAAATCAACATACAGTTCTGGTTTTTTGCCTTGTGTGTGTTGTACATTAAGTTTCAGTATGTATGAGTGATACCATTGGATTCCTTGCAAAAAATCGGTCAAGATAGGTTCTTACGGATTTTAATTTCGTTAAAAATTGAGAGAGTTATGAATGTTTGAAGTTTGATAAAAAAGATGTTGAAAACCAAGGTGCAGTTCTGGTTTTTAAGATGTCGAATGTGATGTTGTGACATCTTCCCTTTTTCTCTTATCTTCAAAACTCATGAAAGATGTCGAATGTGATGTTGTGACATCTTTCCTCTTTTTCTTAGTTTATCTTCAAAACTCAACCAATTCTTTTACATAGCAAAAATCATCATTTTCCAATTCTGTTTTACACACTTCTTATTCATACTCCATAATATTTTAATCCACAAAAAATCACAAAAAAATATTATTATTTGATATATTTTTAATATATTCAAAAATATTGTTTTAAATTGTTTTAAATGCTTTTAAAATGATTTCTTTTTCTTGATTTTTAAAACCAAAATGATTTTAAATATTCATGTGGATAAAATACTTTTTCATAAACCTTAATCATTGTTTATAACATGATTAATGATTTTATTTGATATTTTTTTCATTTTGTACTTGATTTTTCTTTGAAAAATGCCCTTTAAAAAATGAAATTGGGGTTTCTTTGATTTTCACCCTAACAAATCTTTTTCAAAAACACTTGGGCCTCTAATAGAGTGTATGATCCAACCCTTTTTGTACAAAAATATTTTGGGCCTCAGTTATTGTATAAGTCCCGATACGTTAAAAATCTCGGCGCAATCGCCATTTTCAAACTGAAAATCATCTGGGCCTCCCCTCGTGTTGTAAGCCCCATTTCTTTTCCTAAAATACACTTTGGGCCTCTAATAGAGTGTAAGTTCCACCCCTTTTGTAAAAAAATATTTTGGGCCTCAAATATTGTATAAGTCCCTCTGTACATTTACAAAAGTTCGGCGCGATCGTCGCCTTTTAACAAAAAAGACCATTGGGCTTCTCCTTGAGCTATAAGTCCCATTTCTTTTCATTTTTAAACCTTTGGGCCCCTAATAGAGTGTAAGACCCAATTCCTTTGTAAATACCAAAATTTTGGGCCTCAATCACTTGTATAAGTCCCACAGTGTTTCCAAAACCTCGGCGCGATCGTCGCCCTTTTCAAAGTCATCTGGGCCTACCCTCGCGTAGTAAGACCCGCTTCTTTTCTCTAAATCATTTTTTTGGGCCTCTTGAGAGAGTGTAAGACCCATTCCCCTTGTACATAAAACTTTTTGGGTCTCAGTCACTTGTATAAGTCCCACTGGACAAACTCATATCACAGTGCAATCACTACTAAAACCATGGGCCTCTCCTTGAGCTGTAAGCCCAAATCTTTCCTTTCAAAGCACTTTCTACTTTGATTTTGAAATATACTGTTGTTTTCAATCTTTCTTTGTTGAACAACTAACCAAACAACTTGGAAGCTCTACAACCGAGTAAGTGTTTATATGCTTTCATTTACCGCTTTCATATACATATAACTGTATTGTGGGGTTGTTTCACTGTAAGTCTTCTTTCGTAAACTCATATCGACTGTGTAATAATAGTATAAATATTTAGAGTTTCCCCGGCAACTACGTCTAGCACTAGGTAAAGCCGTTTCGATCATTCTTAGAAATAGACAATACTAGATCCCCCATAGGAGCACCAGATACAGTCTTCTCTTCGGCTGTCCTCCTTAGGAATTGTCAAGAAACTCTACTCCCCAGAGATGATCTCTTCTCCGTGAATTGCATCCCTTGAGTTTCTTCTAAATTGTCGAACTTTCCTAGCTTGATCTATTCTTTGTGAATAGCCTGTCTTGAACTTCTCGGGGTTTGGGGACCCACAGGCTTCTTAAAAGCATCCTCGCCTCCTCTTGGGCGTTGTACAAAGACCCGTCGGCTTCTTAGAAGTATTCACAGCCTCCTCTTAGGTTTCGTATAAATGATTTCTTCCTCCGAGAATGATAGCCTCCTCTTGGGCTTCGTACAAATTGTCCCTCGACTTCTTAAAAGTTTCCAGCCTCCTCTCGGGCTTCGTAGAAATTGTCCCAACGACCTCCTAGAGGTATAGGAACAGAAATTAGTCATCTTAATAGAACAGTCTTTCAAAGAGTCTAGATCCTACTACTACTGTTTCTTAGAGCATAGTACAAAAAATAAAACTCTAGACTTGGACAATCTAATTCCCTTGAGTCTCAAAGACATTCTCATGTTCCTTTCAAAAAATAGGAAGAAAACCCGCAGGCTCGGACAGTCTCAATACCCTTTGGATTTCCCATTTCCTTAAAGAACAGGAAATAACCCTGATCCTTGAATCAAGTCCCTGGGTACCACATTACTCATATAAGAACTGATTTTTTCTTCAAATCAACATATTAGACTTGTCATCAACTGAAACAACATCTTTTAGCCTCCATCTCGGGCTTCGTACGAGATACAAAGACCCTCTTGTTGAGTCAAACCTTTTATCCTCCATCTCGGGCTTCGTACGAGATACAAAGACTCTCTTGTTGAGTCAAACCTTTTAGCCTCCATCTCGGGCTTCGTACGAGATACCAAAACACTCTCTTGTTGAGTATAAAAGGCTCTCTTGTTGAGCCAATCTCCCTTTTAGCCTCCATCTCGGGTTTCGTACGAGATACTAAAACACTCTCTTGTTGAGTATAAAAGGCTCTTTTGTTGAGCCAATCTCCCTTTTAGCCTTCATCTCAGGCTTCGTACAAGATAAAAAATCACTCTCTTGTTGAGTATAAAGCATTCTCTTGTTGAGTCAAAACCTTTAGCCTCCATCTCGGGCTTCGTACGAGATACAAAAACACTCTCTTGTTGAGTATAAAAGATTCTCCTGTTGAGTCAACCCTTTTAGCCTCTCTCTCTCGGGCTTCGTACAAGACACACAAAAACTCCCTCTTGTTGGGCCAATAGCCTCCTCTTAAGCTTTGTATAAGGAAAACCCAGGTTGAGCCAATCAACCTTTTAGCATCAAAGCTGTGCCTCGTTCACAGTACACAAACATCAATAATTCCTTCCCCTTCATCTAATCGCTGTAAGCGGCAAGCCTCTGGATTATTTACATCCATGCCACTGTCCCTCTTTTAGCATGAAAAATTCCTAAGGAAAGATAACATTGCTCTACACTGAGTTAAAGTCTTCTCCTTCAGGTTGGAACCCCCCTATAAAGGAAATTATGGCATTGCCGGATTCACATATCTCGGTTAAAGTAATTATCCTTTATAAACAGTTGTGACAAACAGACCCTCTTTAGAGATGACAAATTCTCTCTAAAGACAACACCTTTTATCTTCACATCTTGGGCTTCGAACAAGATACAAATAGACCCTTCAACTTCACATCTTGGGCTTTGAACAAGATACAAACCACCTTCAGCTTCATATCTTGGGCTTTGAACAAGATATAGATCACCTTTCGCTTCACGTCTTGGGCTTCAAACAAGACACTAAAACACCCATTTCCTCCCATAAAATAGGAGGAACTACGAACGCTCTGATTTCCCTGTTTCGGTAAATGGGAATACGTAGGCATAAGATTGAAAGAAAAATCTTAGCGAGCACACAAATCCAAAAACCTAAAGTCCCCTATCTCCACCCAATTTGACAAATTCCCCATGAATAGTCCCAGTTTTCCACCTTAATAAAGTAAGAAGAAAGAAAGGCCCCATTACCATATAGCATCCGTAACCTAACAGGCCGCTGTTTAAACTCAGTATGCAAGCAGGGTTAATTAGAGACATCTATTTCCCTTCCTTAGTCAGCTCACAATAGGATAAAAAATGAATCGACCTGTAGTAAACCCCAAAGAGCGACAACGCTTAAGAACCGCGTCCAAAATCGCTCGTTACAGTATGGCCAGCGAGATGCATAATTTTCCCGTTTTCGCGATTTCTTTCCCGTTTTCGCGTCCGAAGCGGTTTCTTTTGGTTTGAGAGGTTGGGGATAGATGCCAGAACCTGAGAAATGTAGAATTGGTGATAAAAATAATTGATTTAGTAATTTTAGGTGAATTAATTAGATAGTTAACTAATTATCGTCGTGTGAAGTGTTTTCTGTTGTGGTTCGTATCTTGGTGAATGGATATCTTATGTGTGATCAGGAGGATCGTGAAGATGTGTAATTAATATTATACAAGTGTGTCGTATACATAAATATTGTCATGCATTCATGGTGTTTTGGTACCACATGCATTGTGTCAGTTGTTGAGTCACATTGCATCCTTTTATGTCTATTGAATCATGTATGAAAATGACAAGTGTGTCGTGATATTATGTGACTATGTGTGATAGTGTGGTTACTACTCTTATCATATATTATGCACCGTTTATTATTAAATGTAGTTCTCACCCCTTTTGTTGTTTGTTGCGTCTGTGCTTCTTCAGAAGTACAGATAATCCAGGTACTTGAGTGTGTATGGAGTGCGTGTTGCTTGATCGAGTCTTAGGAGTCGCTCTGATACGTAACACGAGATTTGGGAATTTTTATATCATTTGTTATTCGTTATTTATTTGTTACGTATCACTTTTTAATTGAACTTATGGTGGACCACGTTTTATGTGGATTTTTGACGATTGTTGGCATATGGCCGTGATTAAATAAAAACATTAAATTCCGATGTTTTATTTCGTTAATGGAAAGAGTTTCAGTTGTTGGTTTTAAATGATGTGACATCCTACTTTTGGTTGTAAACTCTGATTATTTTAGTAATATTTCTATATTTCATAAAAATGGGAAAGTGGGGTGTTACATCAGACATCTTCTCTTCTCGACTTGATCGAACTCCTGAAGAAGATTTTACTAGTGTTTTGATGTCAGATTTATCCTGTGTGTTAGAATCTCCCTTAGGATGAGAAGATGGAACTAGCCTATGAACTTAATCACAGTATGTTCAAGGCCGCTTCTATATTCTGCCTTGTCTCTGCTATTTGGGGAGATGTCTTATCTCCAATAATCCCACCAAGGAAAGGGATACTTGGAAATGGAAATGTGAAGCTATAAAGTTGAGATGCTCTACTATTTAATTCTTAGCACATGGAAACTCAACAAGCATGACTCGTCTCCTCTTTCTGATTCCTTCATGTATCGTTCCATGGTTGGTGCACTTAAGTATTTCTCTCTTACTCGCCCAAATATTGCTTTTAGTGTCAATAAAGCATGTTATACATGGCTTCACCAATGGACTCGCAATGGGAAGCTATTAAGTGTATCATGCGCTATCTCAGTGGTACTATTCATCATGGATTCCTAATTTCTTCTGTAGCACCTTCGTGCAAACTCTCTCTTCGTGCCTACAACAATTCTGATTGGGCATGTGATCCGAATGATAGGCGCTTCACTCCTGGCTTGTGTATCTTTCTTGGACCAAACCTTGTTTCATGGAGCTCGAAGAAGTAGACTTTGGTGGCTAGATCAAGCACAGAGGCCGAATATAGTGCTTTGGCACATTCTACTTCTGAGTTGATATGTCTTGAGTCCCTTCTACAAGAACTATGCGTGCCATTTTAGTCTCCTACACTACTATATGACAACCTTAGTGCATTTCTTCTTTCTCACAATCCAATTCTTCGTGCCCACAGCAAACATATTAAATTAGACATTCACTTTGTGTGTGAACGTGTAATCTCCAAACTCTTGAAGATCCAACATGTTCTAAGCTCATTACATGTTGCAAATACTCTTACCCAGCCTTTAGGGACTGTTGTTTTTTAGGAGCTTCACACTAAGCTCAAAGTCGTTGCTATCCCCTCTCCTTGAGCTTGTGGGGGAGTATTAGGAGGATAACTTAGGCTGTAATTTACATAGCATCCTTAGTGTAACACCCCGTTTTTTGTATTTAATTAATTGTGCTATTTTAATTAAATTTGTAATGTGTTGGTGAATCATTTCATTTTATGTGTTTAGGGGTATATGGCCAAAGACGAGAGAGCACACCATTTAGAATTAAAATGATATTTTTATCCAATTATAATTGATTTAATTATTTAAATTGAGAAAAATAGAGTTTGGGGTATATTAGAAACAAATAATTAGGTTTTATTTGGTTTGTTTAAATAGAAAATTGGGAGAAAATAGGTTTAGTTTACAATACGTGAAATAAGAGTAATTGAGAGAATAAGCAAGGAATGGTTTGGAAGAGGGAGAGCTAGGAGGAAACACCATTGACAAAGCTTAGAGATCCTGCAATTCTAAAGTAAAGGGGGAGAACTATTCATGTATGGGTGCTTAGGCAAAGAGGATATAAAGGGTTCCTTACCCTCCTCATTTGTTTTTTTTCCTTTTCACCATTGTTGAATGGTTTTGAAAGATAGGAGCTAACATTAAGAGGTAAATATAGAGAGAAAAATATGCATAGGTTCTTTTACCTTGCAGTTGTTCTTCATGACATCAAAACCCAGAGGTCCTACAGTTGCCTCAATTTTTGAAATTATCTCATTCGCTGAACATTTGGATGTGAATCTTGTTCCCTTTTAACAAGTCCCTAGTTACCATAATATACAACTATCTTTAGCCACAACTAACAATTAATAAATAGAAATACATATAGTTAAAGAGGTGAAATGAAAAACAAAGAAAAGTTATACATGTAATCTGATTATGATGTAATTTGATAAGGTCCTTGTAAAACAAAATTTAGTTTTCATTTATTCAAACAATGCCATGTGAAATTTCTAGAATTCATTTTTTTATATTAGATACGCCTACCAGTTGCTTCTCGAAAAGACTACTAAGGTTGAGGCCCTGAGATTTAGAGATAAGTTCAAATGCATACATGGTCACAAGTGCAGCAGGCCCCTCTTCATGCCTCTTAACAACACTATTATCTGAATCCTGTGCACCACAAAGAACATCCAGATAAGGCTAAAATCCAAAGCTAACATGAACAAAAATTAATCAAGTTAACCAAAATATTGAAAGACTTACCATAGAACCATTGAAAATAAAATTCACATCATTAAGACTAACATTAGCCTGTTCAAACACAGGAGGCGTATATCCCTTCTTGAACCACTCATTTTCAATTACCTCGGCAATTGTAATCCGTGTTGTTTCAAATCATTAAGAGAAAAGATAAACAGGTTGGTTTCCCATATTTGATTTCACATTAAAAGATGGAAAATAAGGAGTGTTTAAACATATAGGATCCCCTCTTCATGCCTCTTAACAACACTATTATATGGAAAACGAGATTAAACAAAAATAATACAAGTTATACATATAGTGCAGGGAGTGGGATCAAGTATTCTCTTGATTAGTTTCTTTGCACTTGAAGAGAACCATGAAGGACATGCAAACTCAGCCTTAAAAGTCTGTCACTCGTCAAAGGAAAAAAACACATTAGGCGGCACTATTATGAAACATATAATATAGGACTGTATTTAAGGAAAAATGTATAAATTACTCCACACTTTCATAGAAATACTGGAGGTAGCATATCATTTAGCAGCTGGGATGATAGGTACTACGATAAAGAATGATGTATATGCGTATGGTTGTGAGACATGCTATTTTAAAAAAATGAAAGTTATGGAGTACGTCAATATAAAATATCAAAGATAAAATTTTGTTTCTATTATAGTATAACATAATTAAATGAAAGAACTATATTTTTTCAGTGCAGCTACTAAGGATCACCTAGCAATAATATACTTCCACTTTCAGATTTGGGCATATCATTTTTGGTGCAGGGTTACAAGCTAAGAATTGGCCAACACCTACCTCACTCAGCGAGTATTCTTAGGCCTCACGGGTTCCTATCTCCACTTTGTACCTAATTACACCAGTATCGCTTCCCCAACAGATCTTCTAAAAATTTCAAAATTTCTTTGGACAAAATCAGCAACTACAGCGTTTCACTCTCTCAAGGAGGCAATGTTAGCTTTACCTATCTATCTTGCAGCTACCAGATTTTAAGTATAAGTTATATATATCACAACATAAATAAAAATCTGAATGCATATTTAGTCACATATATGATATAGTCATGAGCAATGAATTCAAAAAGATATCAAGTAGTGTTGCCACTCGTGGCGTGAGAATAGGCTTGCATGCAGGAAGTTCTTGTTGCGTAAACTTTGAATCTAGAAGATATCAAATTATCAAAGAGATCACATGTGAGTTCAGATTACAGTTAATACCAAAAATAAGCGATTCCATCACAACATTTACTAAAAATCAAAATCAAAATCAACATTAAGAAAAATAGGTCATTGAAAATTAAGCTAAAAAGGGGAAAAACTAGAAGAATGAGAGAGATGAAGATACATTATACAGTTAGGTCGCTTGGTGAGTCTTCTTGTAGCGGTGGAATAAGCAGATCCAGGAGCTGCTGTGCTCGAAGAAGCCATTCACCGAATCGGAGTCGGAATCGGGATCAGCGTGATTTCAATCACAGTGATTGAAGCTTGACTTTGTTTCTCTCTCTCTCTCTCTCTCTCTCTCTCTCTCTCTCTCTCTCACTTTTGGTGTGATGTGGAAAACGAAGATCAAAGTCGGAAAACAACGAGGTTGATCGGAGTCGGAGAAAGATGGTGGCGATTGAAGACGGTGGCGATCGAAGATGGTGGTGATCGAAGACGGTGGCGGACAGGTCAGAGATGGAGAACGAGATGAATATGTTGAGAGAGTGAAGACTAAACAGTAGATAAAGAAAATATAATTTTATATACAATTATTAAATTTTAATTATATATATATATATATATATATATATATATATATATATATATATAATCTTTTTCAATAAAATATAAGTTTTTTTATTCGGAAAAAAATAATATCATTAGTCTTAGGTATTAGTTAAATTAAAAATAGATAAATAGTATAAATAATAATTATTTGTAATTCAATATTGTCTTTTAAATAGGAATTAACTACAAAATTATTTTATAGTAAAATTATGGTAGCTAATCCTACATTTTCTTGTAGTGAATTAATTTTTTTAAATAATATTTTAAAATGTTTAAAAAATGCGTCTAATATTTAAAAAATCATATAAACATTTTATCTATTTTTCTTTTTCAACAAAATAAACTATAAGAATTAAATATTTCCAAAACGATTCAATGACAAAAGGTAATCTTGTACCACAAATTGAATTAGAATTCAGTTGTGTCAAAAAAAAAAAAAAACTTCAGTCATTAATTAATCTAAATGGAGCCATAAGTAGTGGATGCTTAATAAGTAATGGCTTCATTGTCAAAAGTGTAGGCATTATGCCAACATAAAAGATGTTAATCATGAGATAAAAAAAAAAAAGAAAGAAATATAGTAGTATAAACTAGAATGAATAAAGTCTATGTTATATTTAAATATAGATCAAACAAGGGTAGACAAGTGGAGAACAGAATGATTATGCTTCCTTTAACACTAACAACAAAATAGCTTTTGAATTGGAAATATTATACTAGAAACTGTGAATTTGAGGAGAAAGTTATTTATAAAAGAAACTACCTCACGTATAAAATAATTTATCTTAATTCATCTAAATCCTTTTTGTAATTCACAAAATTATTAAATATAACGTGGAATCATGATCTGTGTATAAGTTAGGTGATCTTCCATTGGTTTGGTGGTTCAATTCCTATTACTTAATTAAAAATATATAGTAAGTATTATTTATTCTTTTGTATATGATATAGAAAGATATGATTCCAAAGTAGATTAATCACAACCTATCATGCATGGCTAGATGCTTTCTGGATTTCTGAGGATATTGACATTTACGGCATCAAGATATATATGCCTTCACATATTCTTCATCTTAATTCTATTGTACACCAACAATTTTATGTAATAAACAAACTAAAAAAAGGAAAAGGGTGTAGAAGCAATTGGACAATTGAGTATTGGATTTATTTTTCGCTATTGAAGTTGTCATGAATGGTTTCACCATTGGACCACTCAGTTTGTAATTATAAATAAACAACTCACAAGCATATGTTCCCCATCAACGGAATTCGTGGGTCTAGTTCCCTCCTGTCAACATTGCGAATACTCACTTCAAATATTCATGCATTCTCTATATTAACCATGACTTAATCAACAACACACCATTTAATTTGTATATAAATTTAATATTTTTAATAATAAAATTGTTCCACCCGAAATGATGGATCTAAGATCGTGTAATCAACTTGTATGATGGAGAATGTTCTTCGACGAGGTGGAATAGAGGAAGTATTTGTAAAGTTATCACTTTAACACTCATGTTAGTCAATGAATTTAAGTAATGGAGCAAGTTATGGTTAAAATGTTCATGTAGATCTGTCGTGAATATATTATAACGGAGACTATTATAACCACCTCAAGTTTCCTGACATGGAATGTGGGGGGTCTGTTAGATCAATCAAATGATGGGTAGCCGCCTATGGAGTAGATCGAGTATGGATCCAATAGTTGTAGGTGCACTGAACTCTCAGCCCTTTTGTGGGTACACCTTTTGATGGATACACTACAAGAAAATTGGCAGATTGCGACGGTTATTTTTGAAGGTTACGACGGTTAAAACAGTCGTAATTTGCAAGTCACGAAGGTTGCTGCACTGTCGCAGAAACGTGTGTCGCGAGGCCGAATTGCGTCGGTTGTGAAAACCGTCACACTAATTGTCGTTATCTCTCACGACGGGTAGGGAACTGCCATAATTTGCATATTGCGACGGTTCCAACCGTCGTAAATTTCCATTTGATTTTTGTTTTTATTGTTGATTACGACGGTTCCAACCGTCAGACATTTTGATATACCATTTTGTCAACCGCCTAGCTATATTTGGTATGTGGATGACTTGTTTTAAGGGCACATTAGAGAAAATGACAATGGCATGTGCTAAAAAGTAACATTGCAACTTCTGGGATGTAGTCACCAATGCCAGTGTTGCCTTCTCTATCTTTAGGTAAGGTGTTTCTGACCCAACTAATGCTTTGGATATAAAGTACACCAGACTATGATTTGAATCTACCTATCGGATGAGGACATCACTAACTGCTTCAGAAGAGACGACCAATTAAAAGAACAAAACTTCCTCGCCGAACAGTTTAGAAAAAACTGGTGGGATTGATAAGGTCGTTTTTAGAGACATGAATTCATGTTTGTACTCTCTGGTCCACTCAAAGTGGGCTTCTTTCTTTAATAATTTGTAAAATGGAAATGCATGTTGGGCCGACCTAGATATGATGACTGCCTCGTGCTTATCCAGGTTCACCTCTATGTATCTCTTTGTGAGGAAGAAGCCTACAAATTTGCCAGATCTTACCCCAAAGGTGCATTTTCCAGGATTGATCCTCATACTGTATTGTCAAATCCTCTTGAACATGTTAGTTAGGTGTTTATCATATAGTTCTTCATTGATAGACTTAGCGATCATGTAGTCCACATAGAATTCCAACCTTTTGCCTATATTTTCCATGAAGATTTTATTCATCATTATCTACCATATTGCCCTAAAAGTTTCTGAATCCAAAAGGAATTATGTTGTATCGATAGTTGGCTACCATAATCATGAAGGTTGTGTTGTCTCTATCCACCTCAAACATAAGTTTTTGGTTATAGTTGGAGTACACATCCATGAATGAAAATAGATTTTAGTCGACTAAATTATCTACTAGCTTGTCTATGTTTGGGAGTGGTTAGGAATATGTTGGTAATCACTAATTTAGGTTGATGCAGTTGGCTCGTATTTTCCACTTTCCTGAAGCTTTCTTGACCAACACAATATTGGACAACCATTCAATATGCCTTACTTTGGAAATAAAGTTGTCGTTCAGTAGGTCCTAGAGTGTCTTACTAGTTGTTTTAGCCTTTTCAAGAGATATTTTCCTTCTTCATTGAGCCACATAGTGGAGATAGGTGTCAATGTTAAATCGATGGTAAGCCATGCTAGGATCTATGTCAGTAATCTCTCTAAGAGAAATTATGAAGAGGCCAACATTAGCTTTGAAACACTTAATGAGCCATTTTTCACCATGAATGGTAACTCAACTTCTATATGGATCGACCGTGTTGGATTATTGTCGAGCTAGACAGTCTCAAAGTTTTCACCAGAATTGATCTTAAGGTTGTCACGTTGACTTACAATTGTAGACTGAGTTTGTTTTTTCAAAATATTTTCTCTTCTCACGTGTTGAGGTTGATTGTCTTAACGAATTTACACATATTTTTCCTTTTTCTCCCAGAAGAGATGGAGGTCACAAAGAGTTTTTAAGTATCATGTATGAGACAAGCTCTACACAGATCAACCAAAATGACAACTGGTTTTCCTGATTCGTTGTGTTATTTCATCTTTAAATGGATCAGATAAGCCATTGCATATAATGCTGCAATGAATGACCCTCCCCCAAAGGATATCATTGTAGATTCTTTCACAAGGGATCATGAGGAAATGCGCATTTAAGGTCCTCTTGTGCTTCCCTTCCCCAAAAGAGTCTGACATCTTGATAGTTCCACATGGAAAAGTTGAGAAATCATTGAATTCTAACATACTCCTTCCTTTATACATCTTTAAATCTAGATCGTGTAACCATAATGTCATGAAGATTCTGATGTACATTAGATCGCATGATCTCCCATCGTCAATGAGAATTCTTGATACTGAATGGTTTGTTATTGTGGCAGTTACAACTAATAGAAGCTTCACAATAGAATTCCCATACACTTTCTTGCAGTCTCGAAATCCTAAAATAGACATGTCATCTTCCCGCATCTTATTTTCCATTAGTGAGTTGAGCGAGCTTCGTGGTGGTGGTTCTTTCTTGGTAGATGATTATGTGGAACCATGTTTTGTAGGACATTACAGAAGTGATCAAAGCTAAATATAACTATCATGGTTCGCTTTTGGTGATATGTTTTTGATGATGACAACTTCGATGACAAATTGGTTTCACTGATGAAAACTTGTGAAGATGCAAGCATTATGTCAAGCGGTAAAAAATGCATAAGAATTTTTGTTTAAATTTCTTTCTCAAGCAGTTAAAAATGTATAAGAATGTTTGTTCAAGGTCTTCCTCCAAATTAATCTGACGAACTAGGGCTTTGATGATTTCCATCCTCTGATGATGGAATTTAACTTGAAGATATCTCAAGCCCCATCTACAAGAAGATTCAAGCAAGTTCTTATATGATTGAATTATTCGGCAAAGCCTTGAAGCTTCAAAGTGTGAAAGAGAATAAGTGTGAAAGTTTACCCGGTCGTGTCTAAGTGATCGTTGTTTTGTAAAAATACAAGGGAATTCTCGTAAAGTGGTATGGATAAATTAAATACACACTAAAACATGATTTAAAGCCTTTATTTATCAAAGAAAATAACCTAAAAATGATTTGGAGTCCTAGATGAATCAGGAACTGGTAGAATATGTTGGATAAGTTTTTTGAACTATCAAATCAACTGGAGCATATTTTAAAGTGATTTGGTAAGTTAAAAATTATGTCCTTAATCTATTAGTACATTGTATTAATTACTGGCAACAACTCTTTATAAAAACTTTCTGTAAGGGGCTTTTCTAATTGATTTGTTTAGCCATCCAATTGATTGGCTTGAGGACCCAATTGATTAGGACATTAATTCGACCCATGTATTTTTTCCTTTTTTGTACCATCCTCTAGCCTATAAATAAAGGCTCCCTTCACATTTTCACATTCATAATCGTGAGCCCTCTCTCACTCCCCTCTTTCTCTAAAAATATTTTTTTTTGCTTTCTCTCATTATAGATTAGCCATTACACTTCGAGAGAGTTCTTGTGTTTGGTGTGGAAAATTTTGTCTAAGAAAGGGTGATATTGTAAATTCACCAAGGAGTACTTTTCTCTTGGTTGAATAATTTTCCATTAAGGGAGTGTTTTTTTGAGTTCAAAGCTAAACTCGTTAAAAACTTTGTTTGGGAATGTAGTTTTTAATCCACGGTTTGGTTCAAGAGGTCAATTTGTGTAAAAGTTCCACTTGGTTCAATATTAGTCTGGTGTAAAACTTCAAATTGGTTTATGAGCTTAGCTGTATAAAAGCTTTACATTAGTTCGAGATTAGCCTTGTGTAAAATCTCATTTTGGTTTAAGGCCAGCTCGTGTAAAACCTCAGTTCGGTTCAGAGGATAGTTCAAAATTTCACCTTTTGTTCGTAAGTCCGTAGAAAATATCGGTTTGCCTTGGGGAATAACCGCTTCAAGTTCGTGTTTAGAAGGAAGACTGACCGCTTCTGTCCGTTGTTCTGTATTTGGTTGTAAGTTAACTTGAAACTTCATTTTTCTTGTGTAAGGGGGTTCGTAAGCTCATCCTACTAAAAGCTTATAAAGATTATTAGATAGTCTCAAGATCAAGTCTTGGGGAGAGGAGTAAGCCACTTCATTAAACATAACCTCTATAAATTCTAGTGTCTTCTTTTCTTCCTTAACTTTTTATTTTCTGCATATTCTCTTTCCTTTGATTTTCTGCTGCTATTTTCAAATGAGTTATTCAAAATGATTTTGAACTCTGAAAATGAAAATAATTTGTTTTTAAACAATCATTTTTTAAACCTCCATAATTCACCCTCTCTTGTGTGTGGAGTCACATGTCCAACAGATTTGTCGTCGATTAAATCAATAGAGAAGAAAGGGAAAGATCTTGATGCAGGAAAACATGTAGTGTCTTTGGTAGCTGATTAATTGTCATCATCTTCTTCAAATAAGATCTTGTAGCAGCTCGCGATTTTTTGATCAGATTAATTTGATTTGAGAATTTGTAAGAATTAGAAGTCATTCCCACATACAGCCACACTAACCTATTCAAGGAACCACAAATGATGGATCTGAGATCGTGAAACCAACTTGTGAGGTGGAGAATGCTCTCTTACACGACAGAACGAAGGTTCATCAATGTTAGCACTCCAACGTCCAAATTGTTGGGGGGAGTTTTCACTAGGGAACATTGATACATAGTGTAGGATTAGGCACCTTTGTGAGAGACACCACATATACACCCAAAACCTTAAGGTGATAGGTGAGTGGGTTCTCCCACTTATAAATGCTCAAGTCACCACATTCCTATCTAATGTGGGACTATTTCCCCACTTACTCACACTTGCTATATTATTCCAACACTCCCCCTCAAGTGTGAGTACATAATGTTCCCCCTTTTTTTTATACTTTGTACCGCCGTTGACACATCAAATACACCTCTTCCTTGGGCTGTTGAAGCAGCAAATAAGAACATCAAGAAGATTGTGCAGAAAATGGTAGTGACGTATAAAGACTGGCATGAGATGTTGCCTTATGCTTTACACGGTTATCGTACTTCGGTACGCACATCGACTGGGGAAACTCCTTTCTCACTAGTATATGGTATGGAAGTAGTTCTACCATTAGAGGTTGAGATTCCTTCTTTAAGAATTCTGGCAGACGTGAAGCTTGATGAAGCTGAGTGGGTGCGTTCCAGACTGAATCAGCTGAACCTTATTGAAGAGAAAAGATTGGCAGCCATTGCACATGGTCGGTTGTATCAAAGCAGGATGAAGAAAGCCTTTGATCAGAAAGTGCGTCCTCGGTGTTTTCAGGCTGGTGAATTGGTTTTGAAAAGGATTCTTCCTCCTCAAACAGATCACAGGGGCAAATGGACTCCAAACTACGAAGGGTCATATGTAGTAAGACAGGTTTTCTCTGGTGGAGCCTTATTACTCTCAACTATGGATGGCGAGGATTTTACGTCCCCTGTGAACGCAAACGTAGTCAAAAAATACTTTGCATAAAAGAGACCCGCTGGATATAAAAAGAAAGTCCAGGCAAAAAAGGGGCATCCCGGCGAACCATAAAAAGAAAAGGGTTCGGGCAAAAGTTAGGGATAAAAAGAAAAAAAGAATAAACCCGCAAAGTTGAAAACCTGAAAAGGCAACTTTGGCAAAAATGGGTATCCCGGTGGATTGAAAACCCGAAAAGGGAGATCTAGGCAAAAATTAGGGATTCGAAAGCAAAAGGCTATGATCTGCGCTCGACTTGTGAGCATTCTTGGATACATGGAAATTTCGAAGGAAAGGAATTAGTCCAGTCAGTCTTTTCGAAGGCCAAATCATCTACGGATAAGCGAGGCATATTGAGTCATAGCTGAATTAAATCATGGTGGATATCTGTTCCCCACATTCACATGGGATATTAGTTGAGAAGGTCCAGAGAAATCAATCACTTAATCAAAATAATGGAACAAGTCATGGTTAAAACATATCTGCAAATCTATCATAGGATACATTATGTATGAGAGAGGGTTATATCTACCCCACTTTTCCTAGCGTGGAATGTGAAAGTCTATTAAATCATATTTAACGATGTATAGTCGCCTATGAAGCGGGTCGAGTATGAGCTCTGAAGCATAGGTGCTTTTAAAATGGTGAAGTACTGGTACCGGGTACGCACATGTATTGGGTACTCGTACCGTATTCGCGGTACTTCATTTTTTCTCATTATTTGATTTTGAATGAAATTTGTAGTTTTCTCAAATATCAATATAATATATTTATGTGTTTTAATTTATTTTGTTATTGTATCTTATTCTTATTTTTGATTTTTTTAATTTGTTATAGTTATATTTTGTTATAAACCTAATAATTTAGTTCTCTACTCATATATTTTATAAAATTTTTTTATTTTTTATTAAGGTACTGTACTCTAATTTTTTTAAAATATAATATTTCATACCGATATCAGTACCCGTACCGAATACGTATTCGTACTTATACCTTATAGAGTATCGTACTTATACCTGATAGAGTATGAGTCAAACAATTGTAGGTGCATAGGCTTTTGCAATTACACTTTTGGATGGATAATTGATCATATTCGTCATTAGATCTATGATTGTCCTAAAACAAAAATTTAAATTTAAATATTTTTTGTTTTTTATTGTCTTTGAACAACATCAAACGAATTAATTCACTTTCTAAAAAGATTTTGAGCTAAAAACAATCATAATAGATGACATAATTTTGAGATAACTTTATAATACATTTTTTTTTTTTTACAAAATAAGCAACTAATTATATGTAAAAATAAAATGAAAAAGATACATTGATCAGTAAGTAAAAAAGTCTAATATTAAATAGTTAAATCATCCATTAATTTAATGAATTTTTTATTTTTGTTCATGTATTTTTTTATATTCATCTTTAAAGTTAAAATTCACATAAAAAATATTTTTTTTCCAGATTTTCTTATGAATTTTAGTTTTAGATACATGCCAAAAAATTTTTTGACATTCATAAATTATTTTTAAAATAAATACAAAAACGAAAACCAACAACTCATCAATTTTATAAAATAATTTATTTGTTTAAATCATAGTTTTATATAAAATATTCACACTATTCAATTCGGGACGGTAAACGAGCATGCCTATTCCCCAAAAGCTCATAAAAAAATGAGGTGGATCTAAAATCTTAGTCCACTTGCACAAAAGTGCGGGCGGGACAGGACGGATCCGCGGACATTACAAATTTTAAGCTTAAAAATACGTAAAATTATGTTAATGATTATGCTCACAAAAGTCCAAAAAAAAAATGGGACGAGGCAGTGTTGAGAATAATATATCAAGTGTGAGTTGAAGTCTCACATTAGTTATAAATGTGGAGAGTTGATCATTTATAAATGAGAGAACTCATACACCTACCACTTTAAGGTTTTGGGTGAATATGTGGTATCCCTCTCACTTGCGTAGCTCTTGACCCAATGTTGATGGCCAACAAATTATATTATCTTAAAGTTTTTGGTGAATATGTGATGTCTCTCTCACTTGTATTGCTTTTGCCCTAATATTTATACTCCTCCTCATGATCCAACAGGCAAAACGAATACATTAAAAGATAAAGGTCTAAATCTTTAACCCATCCCACATTAAAATATAGATAAAATGAGTATATTCAATAAACCAAATCTGTCTTAACACCCATAATTCAATATAACAAAATAATATTTTTCAAAAAAATCGTGTAGATTACCATCATAACGAATACTGTTAGAAATAATTTATATTTTACAAAACTTAGTGACTAAGCTTTTGTTAGAGGGTAATTTAGTACTTTAGTATGTTACCTATGTGGCCCTAATTTTTTGTATATAAAAAGACTAGTGGTACATGTCATTTATTACTATTCATTACAACTTTGTAGCCGTCATTTGTAGAGTATAACTATATTTTCTCGTTCTATTCATATCTTTTAACCTTGTGCACCAACAATTGGTATCTAGAGCTCTGGTTCGGATCCATGGGGAAACATGGGAAACACTAGTGAAACGGTGAGGCGTTGTGTGGTTGATTTCGTTTCTTGAATTCATGTTGAATCTTGAATGGAATCGTAACAGAATCACATTTTCTGATTCTACGGGATCGGGAAACACTGTGTGTTGGTGAGATCTGAGTGATTGCACAAGGTTGAAGATGAACGAAAACGGTGGTCTGAGCATCAAGCTTTCAATGTTTGATGGAAAAAATTGGACGTGTTGGATGATTCAGATGCGTGTACTGTTCGGTGCTCAAGATGTGCTTGATCTTGTCACGAAAGGTTACGTTCCAGTGGCAGCAGATGCAACGGAGGAACAAAAGAACGCGCAGAAAGATACGAGGAAGAAAGATCATAAAGCATTGTTCTACATCCATCAGTGTGTGGATGTAAATGTGTTTGAGAAAATTGTTGATTCAACGACGGTGAAGGCTGCGTGGGATACAATGGTCAGCTGCTACGATGGTGACGCATCAGTGAAGAAGGTGAAGCTTCAGTCCCTACGAAAGCAGTATGAGAATCTCAACATGAAGAACAATGAGAAGGTATCTGAGTACATCTCCAGAGTGATTATGATCACTAATGAGATGAAAGCTTGTGGAGAAACCTTTTCTGAACAAGTAATCATTGAGAAGGTATTGAGATCCCTTACCCCTCAGTTTGATTACATTATGGTAGCAATAGAACATTTTAAAGATCTGAGCACCATGAGAATTGAAGAGTTGCAAAGTAGTCTAGAGGCACAAGAGTTGCGTCTGACTGAGAGAACTTCTAAAAGGGAAGTAAAGCAGCAGGCTCTGAAAACCGTTTTTGGTAAGAAGCATCAGAAACAGTCTTGGTCAGAAGCCAGGAGAAGATCTGATGGTGTTCAGAAGTCAGAAACCTCAATTTTTGATAGGCAGAAGAATGCTCAGAAGGGAAAAGAGAGGTATGACAAGAAGAAGATCCAGTGTTACTGTTGTAAGAAGTTTGGCCATTTTGCTGCTGATTACTAGTCAAATAAGGAAAGGAAGTCAAAAGAAACAAATATAGCCAGAAGTTCTGATGATGAATCTATGCTACCGATGGCTTCTGAATATGATGATACGGATTTGACAGACTGGTGGTATATGGACACTGGCTGCTCAAATCATCTTACTGGAAATAAGAAATGGTCGGTTGACTTTGACTCTGGAAAGAGGACAAATATCAGATGTGCTAATGATAAGTACCTCAAC
This sequence comes from Lathyrus tuberosus, assembly GCA_022829125.1. Taxonomy (NCBI): domain Eukaryota; kingdom Viridiplantae; phylum Streptophyta; class Magnoliopsida; order Fabales; family Fabaceae; genus Lathyrus; species Lathyrus tuberosus. The sequence goes on from JALAZF010000790.1 coordinate 769,137, forward strand.
GCTGAAGGTATGGGAAATGTCAGAGTCGTTCTGAACAATGGGAAAACAAAATTGATTCAGAAAGTGTGGTATGTACCGGGCATGAAAAGCAATCTGATGAGTGTGGGCAACTAATTGAGAAAGGTTTTTCAGTTACCATGAAGGACAATCTTTTGAAGTTGTATGACTGTAATCAGAAGCTGATTATGGAGTCAGAACAGGGAAGGAATATAACATTCAAGGTGAATGTAAGAACTGCAAACTCTGAATGTCTTAGTGCAACAAGTGTTGTGAAAGAAAGTGAGCTTTGGCGCACAGAAGATTTGGTCATCTGAATTCGAAGAAGCTGGTACATGGAATTCCTCATGCAAAGTGTGCATGGAAGGAAAGCAACCAAGATTGCCATTTGCGTCAGAAGTAGCTCCAAGAGCAAAGCATACCTTGGGAGTAGTGCATTCTGATGTGTGTGGTCCATTTCTAATAACATCGATTGGAGGGAATAAATACTTTGTGTCATTTGTTGATGAATTCACAAGAATTACATGGGTATCCCTCATAAAGTTCAAACACGAGGTGTTTGTTGAATTCAATAAGTTCAGAATGAAGACTGAGAATTAGAGCGGTCAGACTCTAAAGATTCTCAGAACCGATGGTGGAGGTGAGTATAGCTCCACTGAGTTCAGAAAGTTCTGTGACGAGAATGGAATTGAGCATGGGGTTATTGCTCCTTATACTCCTCAACACAATGGTATTGCTAAGAGAAGAAATCGTACTTTGCTTGATATGGTGAGAAGCATGCTGAAGGAGAAGAAGCTTCCTCATATCTTATGGGGAGAAGCTGTTGCCACCGTAACATATGCGCTCAACGGATGTCCAAGGAAGAAGCTGAAGGAAATAATTCCTATTCAGAAGTGGAATGGAGATAAGTAAAATGTTAGCCATGTGAAGGTATTTGGTTCTGTATGTTACAAACATGTTCCAGAAGCCAAAAGACAGAAACTGGATGATAGAAGCAAAGTAATGTTACTTGTGGGATACCACAGTACAGGTGCGTACAAGCTCATTTGTCCAGAAACTAATAAATTTGAATTCAGCAGAGACGTCATTGTAAAGGAATCAGAAACTTGGGATTGGAACAAGTCTCAATTGAACTCTGATGTGAGAACTTCTGAAGAAAGCTCAGAATTAGAAGTTTCTGAAGATGAGTCAGAAACTGCAGAAGATTCTGAAGCTGGAGTAGACTCTGATGGTGATTCTGACTCTGAAGGAGACTCAGTAGGTGAAGATGATTCTGATCCAAATTTTGGTGGTGATTCAGATTTTGGTGGTGATTCAGATTCTGGGAATATTCCAGACTCTGAAGGTGGTCAAGGTTTTGGAGGAGATCAAACTTCTGAAGCAAGAGCTTCTGAAGGAGAAGCTTCTGAAGGTAGAACATCTGAAGTTCAAGCATCCGAAAGAGATTATGAACGAGGTCAGAGGCCACAAAGAATCAGAAACATTCCGAGAATATTTGCAGAGTTTGACATGCTTCAAGACACTGAAGTAGATTCTGAAGGAGAAGTTATTCAGTGTGCCATGTTAGTAGACTCTGAACCCGTAAGCACGGAAGAGGCTCTTGAGCAGAAAGTGTGGCTGAAGGCCATGAAAGAAGAACTTGATGCCATACAGAGGAACAAGACTTGGAAGCTGACAGAACTTCCAAAGGACAAGAAAGCCATCAGCGTCAGATGGGTTTTCAAGAAGAAGCTAAAGCCAGATGGATCAATTGGCAAACACAAAGCGAGGTTAGTAGCAAGAGGATTTTTGCAGAAGCCTGGGCTGGATTATTCTGAAGTGTTTGCACCTGTAGCGAGACATGAAACAATCAGAGTGGTGATTGCAATAGTTGCTAACAGAAATTGGCCTCTGATGCATTTAGATGTGAAATCTCCATTTCTAAATGGTCCATTAAAAGAAGAGGTATACGTGTCACAACCTCCTGGATTTGTTAAAAAGAATCAGGAAGGGATGGTGTACAGATTATATAAATCTTAGTATGGATTGAAGCAAACTCCCAGAGCCTGGAATCTGAAGATTGATTCATTATTCAAGGAGCAGGGGTTTTAGAAATGTGATATGGAGTACGGTTTTTATGTTCAGCATACTTCTGAAGGCAATATGATTCTGGTGTGTTTGTATGTTGATGACATACTGCTGACAAGGAGTTATAAACAAGAGATTGCTAAGTTCAAGAAGGTGCTGATGAATGAGTTTGAAATGACTAATCTCGGGAAAATGACATATTTTCTAGGGATGAAGTTTATATACTCTGAGAAGGGTATCATTTTGCATCAGCTGAAGTATGAACTTGAGCTTCTGAAGAGATTTAAGCTGGAGAATTGTAAGGCTGCTATCACATATGCATATACAAATCAGAAACTGGATTCTGATTCTGATGGTGAGGATGTGGATGCTACAACCTTTAAACAGTTGGTTGGTTCTCTAAGGTATCTGTGTAATACCAGATCTGATATCTGCTATGCAGTTGGAATGGTTAGTAGGTTCATGAGTAAACCTAAGTGGTCCCATTACTAAGCTGTTGTCAGAATTCTGAGGTATATCAAGGGAACTCTGAAGTATGGAGTGATATTCCCTTCTGGAAGAAAGATTGAATTGGAACTTCTGAGTTATTCAAATTCTGATTGGTGTGGAGACGGAGTTGACAGAAAAAGTACTTTTGGGTACTTGTTTAAGTTTTTGGGAGGTCCTATTTCTTGGTGATCCAAGAAATAACTTGTTGTAGTGTTGTCAACTTGTGAAGCTGAATATATCGTAGGACCTGTGACTGCATGTCAAGATGTGTGGATTCTGAACTTACTACAGGATCTGAAGATCAAAGTTAACAAGCCTTTGAAGTTGATGATTGATAACAAGTCTGCAATCAATCTTGCCAGAAACCCAGTGCTGCATGGGAGAAGCAAGCATATTGAGACTAAGTATCACTTTCTGAAAAATCAGGTACATAATGGAGTGCTAGAAGTTGTACACTGTAGCACCATAAGCAGTTGGCAGATGTTCTGACGAAGGCTATCAAGACCGATCAGTTTCTTTGCTTAAGGGATGAAATTGGTGTTGTCAGTTTTGGATAAATATAAATTAAGGGATGGTGTTAGAAATAATTTATATTTTACAAAACTTAGTGACTAAGCTTTTGTTAGAGGGTAATTTAGTACTTTAGTATGTTGCCTATGTGTCCTTAATTTTCTGTGTATAAATAGACTAGTGGTAGATGTCATTTATTATTATTCCTTACAATTTTGTAGCCGTCATTTGCAGAGTATAAATATATTCTCTTATTCGATTCATCTCTTTTAATTTTATGCACCAACAAATATTACATATATCGTACACGAGCGGTAGACAGCAAGCATGAGATTATAAACACGAAATGTCCTACGTTGCTTGAAATCAAGCTCCTAAATAGTTTAATGTGAGTTATATAGACCAAAGAAGCTAACTTCCACCACGTGCACAAGTACAAATGGAACAAGTGTGCAATGGTTTGTGTAATTATAACTCACATTAAACTATTTTGGAGCTTGATTTCAAGCAACGTAGGACATTTCGTGTTTCTACTTTCATGTTTGCTGTCTACCGCTCGTGTACGATATATATATAGTATTCGTTATGATGTTAATCTACACGATTTTTTGAAAAATATTATTTTGTTATATTGAATTATGGGTATTAAAATGGATCTGATTTATTCAATACACTCAATTTATCTGTATTTTAATGTGGGATCTATATATGTCATATACATTAAAATATAATGAATCTAAAATATAGATTTTCTTATAAATATAATTAGAGGTAGTATTATTATTTCCTCTAATTTTATTAATCAAACAAATTTATTTTTAAAATATATTGAATAATTAATTTATCTGAATAATATATAAATCAAATATATTACATATTCAATTAATTTAATAAATATTTTTTTTTCCTTATAAACCTAGAGATTGAGGTAGTATTATTTTTCTTTGATAGAATTTATTACTATTATGTAGATTGGTCTTTCATATATGCTATCATCACTACGTGGATAAAAAGAATGTTGCAAATGGTTAAAGTGCGTAACGTGGCTATGTATATTTATACGTATATTTCTATCTATCTATTATTATTTTTTTCTAATTATGAAAACGTGAAGTGACATGAATACTCTATCGTAAATAATAATAAAAAATCATAATGATAAATTTCTGGTAATAAGAGTAAGTTTCCCTCCAAAGATAGATAACCATGGACGTGGAGTGGAAGTAAAGAAGAAACTGGTAACCCACTTTTAACTTTTAATAGGGTAAGGAACTCATTGCTTTCTCTATCAAATGTTTCAATGCACAATTAAACTAAGTTAAAGTCTTGGATTGTATAAAATGGGCTGGGCCTGGATTATGTAAATATATACTTTTTGTTAAGACTATATACTAATACTATTGTTAATGTACTTTCAAAAACAAATTGGAAAATTGGAAAATAAAAACCTCAAATTTAAATATTGTACTGACTATAATAAGAATTGGGTGTTTAAAAAAGAGTTGGATCTAGTAGAAGATGTTTCCTTTGTGAAACAAAAATATCGGTAAAAATGGTGAAATGAGATCTTGATTGGATGGAGTAAATTTTCGACACGGTGATTAGAAAGCTGATATGTAAAATTAATACTTAAATGTTCAATTCATTAAGAGAATAAGGTGTAAAATAATAGGGAGAAAGAATTTGAATATCAGAATCGACGTGTTTTTTCCCTGTTATAGTGTGCGCAGATAAAATTGTTCGCACGAAGGATTGCATTTTGTATGCGTGACTTTTGGATTTAATCAAATAATGATCAACTACTCTTGGGGGCGGAATCACATATCCTTAAATAAGAGATCATCTACTCCATGTACTCATAGATTATCTTTATTTTTTATTTTTTATCTATCTGATTGTTATTTTTTCTACCTTGTGCTCATTGATCTTGTAGCGCATATTTTGTGTCTTTTAAGATACACTTTATGGTTGTGTATGGTTGCGCATTCTTATTGTTTGTCACTCGCAAGGAAAACACTACTCCATACACTCTTTTGCTTGGTGTCTAGGTGTCGTTGTTGCGCCTTTCAATGTGTGTATTAGACTCTAATAACATATTCCTTCCGCTTCACAACGAATGACCAATTTAGAATAAAATAGTGTCTTAAAATGAATGACCCATTTCAATTTTTAATATATTATTTTTAATTTTATCCTCTAATTAATACTGTTTTCACCAATCCCATTACATGATAATGGTACTTTAATAAAATTATCATTCTCTCTTTTATTTATTCATTTTTTTTAATTTGTATGAAATAGTTAAATGAATCACTCACTATGAGTGTAAAAGTATTTTATGTTAGGGTTATATTTGAAATATAGTTTCACAATTAACTATAACTTTAAATTAACCTTATTTTTTTTATAATAATATTTCTTCTTCTTTTTATATAGAAGAAGAAACATATGGTTGGTTCTTTTTCTAGGCATGACGGCCCAACTCTTTACCTCTTGATTATTTATGAACTAATTAGTTAATGGCAGTAATATTTATGAAAGTAATTGCTTATTATGTAGACAGTCAAAAAAAAATTAATTAGTCGATATATCATATTACATATTAATATATTTCTTCATTGATTTTTTTGTTTGTTTATTATTTGTTTATTTTATATCTATTTCCTCTATCCACTTAATTTTTTGCACAGCTAAGATGAGTCAGCACATTTCATGTAACTCTGGGCTTTGCCATCTGTGTGGCCTGTCTTCACACAAGAATTTTACTTGACAACCTCAAATCATTCGGCACTCCCATATTTTTATGGAGAAAATTTAAATAGAATTATGGTTTTTATTATTTTTCAATAAAAATATGACAAGTGTATAATTTTTTTCACATATATGTAATTTTTTTTTATTATTTTCATTTCTTAAATGATATTTAAGTACATGTGTCATATTTTTATTAAAAAATAGTAAAAATCACGTCTAAAAAATTGTATATAAATTTTCTCCTATTTTTATAATACTAAAAGTATTTCTCTTATTTTTCATTAATTATATGTTGAAATTTTTTTCTCAGGTGCAAAAAATCTAGTAGTCATTTCAAAAATTTTGTATGCATTTTTATCAATATTTTTTTAAAAAAAATATGATCTAATATCATAAATTTTGAGAAAAACTCGTGATTTAATACTAAAATTCTCAAATATATGGTGTTAAATACTAAATTTTGAAATTTTTTTAATTTTATACCAAAATTTGAAATAATCAGTATAAAATATATGTGAATTTTTTGAAAAATTCGACAGATTTTTTTTATAATTATTTAAAAAACAAAATTAATACTACCGAATTCTTTGATAAATCTGGTACATTTTGTAGTTTTGCCCAAAGGATGTTGAACCCATGACCTTGAGCATGCATAAGGAGACACCTATCTTTTTTTTTTTTTTTTGAAATAAATGAATTTCATTAGATAAAAAAACACAAGGATGTATAAGGCGATCTAACACGATCCAACCCACGCTGACAACACAAACACAAACCAAAACTAAGCCATCATCAATCTAGCAGGATGGCCTCTATACTTAGTATAAGTCCACCCTCTATGCACTATAGTATCAATTACTTTCTCCCCTATATTAGTGTTATTTACGTTTCCATCAAAAATTGTTGCATTCCTATACTTCCATATTTCATATATACTCTCACCCGAAGCCGCTTTAAGAATATTGTTCTTCCACCCTTTGCCTTTGCTATAATCCAATATCCAAATGAGTTCATCCTTCTGTTCTTTTGGTTTGTGCTCGATTTGAAGCCAATGTAACACAGTTTTCCACATAGCCTTTATCTTCTCACAACCAAAGAATAGACGATGTACTATTTCTGGGGTTGTGCAGAAACAACACTAAATGTCATCCCTCAAACCAAACTTGGACAGTTTAGTTTTTGTTGCTAATCTTTCATGACATGCCATCCACATTGTTGTTGGAAAAGAATTACCGTTGAGTTGTAATTTCTTGTGTCAAAGCAGTTTAGCTCGACAGAAACAAGGAGCAGAAGAATTGTGATAATGTGTGTGTCAAGTTGTAATAGTGTGTCGAAGTGTCGAAGGAGGTTCCTTCACGCAGGATTTCGATTTAGGCCTATTTTAGTAATGATAACTATTTTGGGCTTTTATAGTTTTGGGCCTTAGCTTGGGTGCAAGCTAACCTAAATTTATAAATAGGGAGAACCCCTTATTTTGTAATAAGCTTAGAATTGAGAACTTGTATTTACAGTTTGCAGTTGCAAGTGAAATAACAGACTTTCCACAGTTTATAGGCAGAGATTTCTCTGCAGAAAAATTGTTCATCTTCTCCTCCAACGTTTCTCTTTCTTTTCTTTCTCAACCTTTTTTTCATTGCCATTGTGTGTTTGTTATCAATCTTGAGATCAAGATTGAATAGGAATTCCCAAAAGGTTTTGGGTTAATTCCAACAATTACAAGTGTGAGTAGTGTGGAGAATAGTCCCACATTGGATAGAAATATGGTGACTTGAGCATTTATAAATGAGAGAACCCACCCACCTATCACCTTAAGGTTTTGGGTGAATATGTGGTGTGTCTCTCACAAAAAGTGTGTTGCTCTAAGAAGTATGTCCTATGAATTAGAATGCTCCTCGCTCGACCCCCCGATTGTTCCGCTAACAATTGTAAACTAGGCTCTAAGGTGCGCTATATTGTTGTAGAAAAATTTTCTCTAACGCACTTTCTGCCCTCTAGTATTCAATTCCATGTATAAGATGTGAATCACAAACTTCTGTTATTGTATCATTTTGTTCCAACTGCTCATGTTCCTGTTAACCCTCATTTTCGACGCTAGAAAGAATCAAAGCTATTTTAAGTTAAAAAATTATTTTTAACATAAAGAAGGCTTCAACCCAGCTTTGGTGAAGCCTGAGTCGAATAGGGGTTTTGGAAGCCTAAAAAATGGCTAAGTGTTGGGAAAGGTTTCGACCATGGGAACACGCGCTGCAGTTGTGATACTAAGCCTGGAGGGAATTTCCAATGTTTGAAATTCAAATAGGAGCAGTTGTGAACGTGGGAACAGTTGAGGTCAAGGAGAAGACGCCAAAAGGACACGTTAAAGCCATAACCACCACTTAGTAGTTATTTTTTAGCACTATAAATAGGAGTTAGTTCTATGTAATAAGGGGTGTTCATATTTTTGTGCAAGTTACTCAAAGAAACTCAAAGTACCCGCGTGTAGAGAAACGAATTCGTGAGAATGTACGTGATGTAACATCACTTTCTTTCATCAATGCAATTTATCTTCATTATGTTTAAGATTCAGCCATTTACTTTCCATGCCTTTACAATTTCTTGAACTTTATCTTCCATGCCAAATTTACTTTCAAAGTCATTTAAATTTTCTGCATTTACCTTCGACTGCACTTCTACATTCAAGCATTTAATTTTCAAAGTCTTTTATTTTCAAGAACGTGGAGTTCACCTTTAATTCATTGCATTTATTTTCAAAGTCCTTTATTTTTCCTGCACTTTACCTTCGACAACACTTTTATCATTCCAGCCTTTACTTTTCAAGAACGTGGAGTTCGTCGCATTTTACTTTCAAAAGTTTTTACATTTATGTATTTTATCTTTGAAGCCATTTATTTCCTTGCTATTTGCATTCGACAGTCATTTACTTTCTTACACTTTTTACATTCAAGAACGTGGAGTTCGAGCACTTTTACTTTGTTGCAATTTACCTTCGTGCATTTTTCATCAATTCAAGCATTTACTTTCAAAGCTTTTTACTTATTGTCGTTTCCTTTCGACGCCTTTAATTTCTGCATCCTTTATTTACAGCCCTTTAAATTTCAAGCCTTTACTTTACCTTATTGCAAATAGTCGAACGTGGAGTTCAGTTAGATTTTTATTTCAGCAGTGTCGAATGTGGAGTTCAATTTACATTCTCTTTATTTTTCATTTTTCATTTACACTTTTCTCTCAAATTTAGCACATGTCCTAGGATTTGTGTGGTCGATCCTGCAAGTTAGTCAGTTTTGTTTAAAATTAATAGACCAGAGGTTGTTTACCAAAATTCACAGTAAACAAATTGGCACGCCCAGTGGGACCCAGTGCTAAGTTTTATACTTTTTGTTAACTTTATCTTTCTTGGTGAAGAAATACTTTCGTTGTATGTTATTGAGAAGTGGGAAGTTAGCCACAACAAACGAAGGAATACCAAAGAGAAGATACACTAAGAGAATGGCAACTAATGCTAACCAGCAAGTTGATCCTCAAGGGAGTATTTCAAACACTCAGTCAAGTAACAGTATAGGGTCTCAAAGCACACCATCACCAGTGTCTTCGACAGGAGGACAGACGTCATCTCCATTAGTAGTGTCTGAACCAGGATCAACATACACAAAAGTATTGTAATACGGTGGAGAACTGAATTTTTAATTTTGTTTTTTGCAAAACATGTTGCGGTTAGCAAGAGTCGCCACCGACTTTTCTTTTATCCAATTTATTTAGGAAAGGTGAAAAGAACAGGAAAGACCTTTTTGAAAAGATTTTGAGTTCGGGGGGTAAGTTATGAAAAGGGAAGATGTTAACACCCTTTTTCATCCGTAGTTATCTACGGGCTCTTAATAGCTTGCTCACTTTAACTTGCTTTTTTTTTTTTGAAATGTGGTGTGTGTTTAGAAAATATTTTGTAAAAGTTGACTTTGTAATAATTCGTGTAAGAATGTATACAAAGTGTTTATTTTTGAAAATATTTTTGAAAGTGTGAGGTGTGAAAAGTATTTGTTTTTTTTTTTTAGTTGTGAGCAAGCATTTAAAAGTTACTTACCCTTAATTTAAGGTCTTTCTTATACTTATCCTTTTCCTTGAGAGATAATACTATCCATACCATTAGTGGGTAGGTAGTCCTATCTATTGGATGTGAAGGGACAGCGAAGGGTCATCGAATGGTCATAGAAGGCAACATGTAAGGATACCTTAGCAATTCGAAGGGACTATTATCATTTTTCTGTAGGGTCATCGAGGGACAAGATCATTTTTTCGTAGGCAACTCGAAGGGTCATCGAGGGACAAGATCATTTTTCGTAGGCAACTCGAAGGGTCATCGAGGGACTATGATCTTTATATCGAAGGGACTATGATGATATTATTCGTAAGCGTCTTTTGCTAAAGTATCCCTACGTTCGAGGGACATGACCATGTTCGTAAGGCAACTGAGAGAGGCTACCCTAGAGGTGCAAGTGTGATTGAGTGGATTAGTTTCAATTATTTATCTTGAATTAGGGTTTTCTAGATTGTTTTTTAGTTTTACCATACAAACCCTAATTACTACACAGTTGTAAAATAAAATAGCGGAATGTAAAGTGTGGAAAGTAAAGTGCGGAAAGTAAAATCCCTACGCTATTACAAGGCTTTGGGAGAGATACATAAGTATAACAAACCTTGCGGGAAATAAAACTACGGCTATTACAAAAAAAAAGCCGTGCGACCTATACAATTTTTCTAGGAATTTAAATAGCAAATAAATAAATAAGTGAAAAGAAAAAAAATGTCAGAAAAAAACTTGATACGAACCCTTATTAGTTAAAAAACGGAGAAAGGAGGCGGATCTAAAATTATAAAATAAAAATGCATAGAAAAATTAAAATTTTAAACGTCTTAAACAATAATGTTGCTAACGCACAAATGCGATCATCGCAATCATGGATCCGAATTGTACCGATCTAAATAAAAAGAAAAATAAAGTAAAAGAATTTTTAAAATTTGATAAAAACCAACAAGGTTGCTAACGCGAAAGCACGATCATCGCAACCGGATCCAAATCGGGTAGATATGAATTTACAAAAAAAAGAAGCACAAATAAAAAGGAATTTTAAATGTAATAAAAATTCAATAATGTTGCTAACGCGAAATGCGATCATCGCAACCGGATCCGAATTGTACCGATCTAAATAAAAAGAAAAATAAAGTAAAAGAATTTTTAAGATTTGATAAAAACCAACAAAGTTGCTAACGCGAAAGCGCGATCATCGCAACCGGATCCAAATCGAGCAAATATGAATTTACAAAAAAAAAAGCACAAATAAAAAGGAATTTTAAATGTAATAAAAATTCAATAATGTTGCTAACGCGAAATGCGATCATCGCAACCGGATCCGAATTGTACCGATCTAAATAAAAAGAAAAATAAAGTAAAAGAATTTTTAAGATTTGATAAAAACCAACAAAGTTGCTAACGCGAAAACGCGATCATCGCAACCAGATCCAAATCAGGCGGATCTAAATTTATCAAAAACGTAAAGCAAAAAGAAATTTTAAAACATGTAAAAAAACAACAATGTTGCTACCGCGGAACTGGGGTCATCGCAACCGGATCGAATAAAAAAATGTCACGCATTAGCAGCGTATCGACATAATTTGATCCGAATAATATAATAATAAAAAAAGTAGAATTAACAAAACATATAGGTATATATAAATTAAACAAAATTATATTGTATATATTATAATATTAGTTAAGTATATATGTTAGTAAAACAAATTATATATATATATATATATATATATATATATATATATGTTTTGTTAACAGTATCGCATATGCATATATATAAAGTGGTTAGTAACAGTGGCGGCGTATAAAAAAAATTCGTATGCATCTTATGGTTACGTTAGTGCATATGAAAAACAGTATGTATTAATAATTGAATAGTACGGAATTATGTTAGTAAAATACGGCCGATGATAGTGAACAGAACGGTAAAGGTTAGTAAAAGTCCGGTGGAAATTGGTACCTAAACGCATAGCTTTTGTCTACTTTTCGGTTTCGCATGCCGGCTGCGTGATTTTTTTTTTCAAACTGTGAAAATAGAGGGCTATTTATAGCATGGAAAAATCAGGTTAAAGGGCAAAAAGGGGAATGAAATTGACAAATAAGACCTTCCTTGGTTAGCAAGCTGACCAATCAGAAGCTGAGTATGACACAAATTGACACAGATTGACCAATAGGAAACAAGTACTCTAGAAAGGAATTATTTTTTGTATCTATTATGATTTTTGCACTCCTTTTTGGTAAAAAGTACATAAAATCAAATAAATAATTATTTTCAAAAATGTCTTAAAATAAAAAACGAAAATAAAAAATAAATAATAAAAAAATAAATTTTTTGTGATTTTTTGAAAATAGTTTAAAATGGAAAGAAAGTTAGTAACAAATAACAAAAAAAATCCAAAATGTAACATGTGAGATTCGAACCCGCGACCTCATACTTGCAAGCCTTATCTCCTTTCCAATTGTGCCAATTCATTTATTCGAAACAAAAATGCATTGTTACCTATTTTTGAATAAAACTTACTGTTTAAATGTTAGTAAAAATTGAACCAAAAAACTTATAAAATCAAAGTTAAAAAATAATTTAAATGTTAGAAAATAGGGCAGGCAAATTTTGGGGTACAACAGCTGCCCCTGTTCAATCTTCTTAAACCTGAAGAGTTAGATTAGCATGTCTGCCATTCGTGATCTGAAGGTGGAAGAGGATTGAACACTTAAGTGCCAAAAAATTTGCACTCACGGGTGCACGAAGTAGCGCTTGTTGGTTAATTGTATTGCTTGAATGGGCTTAAAGATGCCATTCGGAAAGGTGACAAGATGAAGATGGTCTTATAGATGTCTTCCAAAGTAACTGCTGATAGGAGTATCAGAAAGGGTCTAGGTTTGACTGTATCTGAGGAATATACTAGATTGAGTCTGTGTCCGACTGTATCTAGTAGACGTGCTGGGGAATGCCAGAATGATTCTTATGCCTTGAATGTATCTGTATGATGTTCTAGAATGAGTCTACGTCTTGACTGTATCTATAAGTGTTGCACCCCAAAATTTGCCCTCCTTACTTTAGTACTAACTGACTTATGTTTCATTTCATTTTTGCATTATCATGTATGCATATCATTAGCATGGGGTCAGGGTAAAGTCCTATCTGGTCTACTACCTCATCAAGAGTTCACAGGTTGCAAGGGAACTCAAGTGGGATCACTCTCCTAACCAGTGCATGAATTAGGGTTTTGAAATTCTTGGGTTTATTGTTCCAATGGGCAGGCTCCTTGGGTTTTTATCATCACCAAATGACACATCTTATCTTTGTTGGAGAGGATACACATCATATTAAGAGAAATTTGGATTTGGAGACTGTGTTATTTCCTCCTAGACTGAGGGTACTAAAACTAGGGTTTGCTATAAAGTCAGTTTGTTTCTAATTTTTTGGGCAAGACTTGATTCCATGGTATTCCTTGGGTCCCTAAATACCTAGGGGTGGAAGATTGCCCATCAGTTTGGTTCAGGAGAAGTTCAATTGACCAGAGGATTGGGAATCAGGTGAATTGGGTGAAAGTCAACAGTGAAAGGAGAAAAGTCAACTGTAAAATTTGGAGGTTCTCTTCGGGGATTTTAAGATCTCATATCCTCATATGGTCTCCAGGGGTCAATTTTCATACATATTTGTCAGGAATCAGGAATTGGTGCAAAGTTTCTAAATTTGGAAAGTGACCTATAATGAAAAGTTTCCTTTTTGGGCAAGTTCCTGCACTGCATTCAACTTGACTTTTCACCATCAAGAAAGCTTCAAATGAATTTTTCTCCAACATGAAAGTTGAAGATATTTTTCTCCTCTTTCCAACAAGTACTAGTGGGTCTCCATATTATTTGTGAAACTCCAGTTATGATCAAAAGAAGACAAAGTGGTTTTTAGGGTTTCTCATGATCCCATTTTCACAACTTTGGGCATAATGACCTATAATCAATTCCATTGCTTCATGCCACATTCCAATATTAAAAGACACTCCTTGAGGGTTATTTTGGGCCCAAGAATGAAGAAATTCCATGGTGTGTTCTTCACTTATTTTTTTATTATTCAAAAAAGCCAAGTCATTAAAAAAGTCATGAATCAAATGATTTCAAGGCCCAAGTTCAATAGGGGTGTAATTATCAATCCAAGTGCAAGTGATCCATCATGTAATTCTCAAGCATCCATGCAAGGAGAAAGGTGTAATTCACATAATGTATTTTTCCAAAATAATTCAAAAAATCATTAAACAGTGGATCACCCAAGCCCAAATGATCAGATATGAAATAACCCTAAGTATTTAAGCCTATTCATGCATTGGTTAGGGGAGATACACGTGAAGTTGGAGGAGTTCTCAAGAAAACCCTAAAAGGGGAGTTCTCATTCAAACTCACGGCCAAGAGGAGTTCTCCCAAAAGCACTTCCACAAACCTTCTCCTGGTGATCTCTGGAGTGCAAATCAACCACTATTCGCAGCCAAACGCAAGGATTGGAGCTGTGCCATCTCAGGTTGATGATTTTTTTCATGCTCTTAAAACTCCAATTTTTTATTTGAATATTGACGTGTGATGAATGGTGATCACTCTGATCTATTTATTTTTTAATATGGATGTGTATATTGCTTGCTATGTTGATTTAAAGTTTGATGCCCTAACATAATCTCATGCGTTTTTTATTATACGTTGGTCATTTGAAATTTTTGAGTACGTATTTGGACTCCTGACATTTTTCTGGTTGGAATAGTATATTCGTACGTGCGTTTTGGTGTAGTTTTGATTGCAGGTGGCCGGAGTAGGGGGCCGGAACCCTAACTCCGGCGGCGGCGACGAGTTCAGTCCGGCAAGGTGGATGGAGGTATGAGAGACAATCGTGACCGTCCATGGTCACGATCCGAGGGCTACCGTTGCGCCACCTATTTCTTTCTTTATTTTTTTTTCTGAATTTTTATTACGGATCCAGTGTCATTAACCCCACAGCAATTACCATACTCCTCCAATCATATTTTTTTATTTTGTTTACTTTTGTTTCGTTGACTAAGTCATGAACCGTCTGATGGATCAGACGGTCCTCATCTCGCCAGCAATTTAAAAAAACCATGCGCCCTGCACATGGCACGAACATGGTAAGCCCTCCTCATTTTTCTTTTTTTCTGATCATTTAGTGGGCGGGCTTCGCTACTCACACCCCCCATCACCAGCCCAATCTCATTTTCAACATAAAATCCTTACTGTTCGCACCCCCCATACTATTTTCTCATTTTTATTTTTTATTATTACGTTTTCATTTTTATTTATTTTTAAATACATTCTTGCATTTTAAAATTCCCATAAAATTCATACATCATCTTTATTAATTTATAAAATTTTTACAAATTTTATTTTTATTTTTATCTTATTTTCATCATCCTAATTAATTATTTTCTAAATTTCCTTTTTGCATTACACATCTCGTACATACTTAAACTTCTTTATTTTATTTCTCTGCCTCTGTAAAATATTTTTGATCCGATTCTTTTTCATTCATTCATTAACATTCTAAAGTGCATAAAAATATTTTCCTTTCATTTTTAAATTTATCTCATATTGCATTTAGGTCTTCCCCTTTGACACACTGAGCCCTAATTCCCATCTGAACTCTGCCCAATTATTTGAACGACTAATATCTTGATTTTTTGCAGGGACTTTTTATATGTTGTTTGCCTCTGGTTGAGGAACCTTAATGTTTAATTTGGGAATTTTAGGAGTCATTTTTTAAATTATCTGATTTGTTTTCACTTGAGATTTTCTTGCAGGCGCATCCTTGACTTTGTATGATTATCTGTTTGAAAAGGCACTTGTGCCATTTGCTTTGGGGCTGTTTCTTTGTTTCTTTGATTCATGTTTGGATGATAATCATTGTTGTTTGCCATTGTGTGATTTTCATTCGCCTCTTTTCTCTTGCTTATGTTTGTTTCTCACTAACCTTTTATGCAGGGACTAAGGTAAGTTCTTTAAGGGTATGGATAAGTATCCATGGTTACCCTTACTTTTTCCTTCCTTCATTCTCTTTCCTTTAGGATTTAGGTTGTCTTCAAACCTCACTAACTGTAGGTCACCCATGTATGATAACTTTAGGATTCATAGTCTTCTTTAGAGTTACCCTTGTGTCTTCTCTCTTCTCATCTCAAATTTCTTTAAAACACTTAATAATAATAAGGTGTATTGCGCACGAGCCTTAAGTATGGGGAATGAGAAATGAGGGGCTTCCTCTCATCTTTCTAGAGTGCTTAGCGAGCGTCCTGTCTTGGGACGATGCGTTAAGTATTCGCCTCTGTGCCCTAGACTTTGGTGCAATGCAACTTAGGAACTAACTTAAGCCACTTCTGTCCTAAAAAACACAAACCAACTTCAAACTTTTTTGTCCTTCGGGATCTTCAACTTAAAGGCTATTTTCAAAAAGGGCACGTTACCTTCCGTCTGAGTCGCAAACAGGCATCGACCCTAACTGCCGGACGCGAACTTAACGTCGCTCATAAAATAAAAAACACAAAAAGAACTTGGTCCGAACTACGTTGACTCTGAATTCCCCATTGCACAAGGGGGGTACGTAGGCCTAGGACGTTGACGTCCTACCGAGTCTGTCTTTGTCTTCCCCTCTTCGTTTTAGTACAACCCTAGATGATAATATAACTTACCCTTAGAATAGACAACAAGCGTGGATCCCATCGAGTACGATGGACGCGTGGGGTGCTAGCACCTTCCCCTCACGTAACCGACTCCCGAACCCAGGTTATGGTTGCGATGACCATTCCTTTCCCCTTCCTAAGGTTCATGCGGTGTTCCCTTTCCCTCTCTTGGGATAAATTTACACGGCTGACGACTCTGTTTTTTCCGCGCCACTCTCGCGTTTGTACCTGGATGAAAATCCCGGGAGCGACAGCCGGCGACTCTGCTGGGGATGCTGGTTGACCTATGCTGGTCCACCCCTAAGCGAGTCAATCCTAACGCTTGCTTGTCTTTGTTCTCTTTGGGTATTTTGTTTTGATTTGCTTTATGTGTTGTATTTTATTTTTATTTTTTATTTTTACCGCATTTTCTGCATTTCATTTTTTATTACTGTCATGCTGCTGTGCTGTGCTGGCTGTCTTTGTTTTGCAGGTTGGGTGGGACCGAGAGCTAAGCCCAATACCAAGGCTTGAGAATACCCTAGGACTAGAGTGGAAAGTAGTGGGACCTACGTGCCCGCTTGGTACGTTTGTGTGTTCACGAAATTCACAACCAGACGAGGCTATCTTGGGATGCATTCTAACGTGTGTGTCTTGCGCATGTTGGGGTGTTGATCTAGAGAGCTGTCGACTCTGGTGACCGATCATTGAGGACCTTAGTGGAAACATCCCTCTTTAGTGGTGACAGTGGCAGACCACATCCTGTGGCAAACCCATTCGCACCCGAGGGCCCGCTTTGGAACTCGCATAGGATGGCCCCTACGTTTTGAAGAGAATCAGTGGAGGCACTCCTCGATTGACTTTAGTACTGTACCCCGAGGGATGAATGTACTATTGTTTCTCGACCTCAGTGCCAAAGCTGAGGACATTCCGCTTTGGAGAATCAGTTGAGGCCTCCTCGATTGATGATGATGCCAAACCAGAAATGGTGAACGTATCATCATTTCTCGACCTGAGAGCCCGGGATACTGAACATCCTAGTACCCACATGTGAGAGGGGATGGGCGTTTGCAGGTTTGCAGGTAACCGAGACTTTCAACCTGCCCGGTTTTCTGGATTTCTCATCATTGTCTGATTATTTGGGTTCCTCAGTGGTTCAGAGTTCTGGTTTTTTGGGTTCTCGTTCAGCTAACAGCACAGCACATCCAGCAGTGTGCCTTGACCCCATGTTTGCATGAGCATATCATTTTTCTTGCATTCTGACATGTTTGACATTTTTCAGGGCTTGCATTTTACTCTTGATTCCGGTTTTTTGAGGTTACTTCAGCATGGATGTTTAGAGAAAGAAGACTGTCGCTTATTCATTCCCAGAACTGACTTTGACACTGATTCACAAACTGATTAATATGGCTGGTCCCGGAGTTCGTACAGAGTTCAGTGAAAGGTATGGAAGACTTCTGAAATTTGTCTATAATATCTCCCAGTATGAGAAGGATGCCATTCACACACTCCTTCAATTTTACGATCCGTCTCTGCGTTGCTTCACTTTCCCGGACTACATCCTGGCCCCAACGTTGGAGGAGTTCTCATTTATTTTGGGAATTCCTATCAGTCATGATATAGTTTTCTTTTCTGAAGGACACCCCGGGGTGAAAGATATGGCTGTTGCTCTTCATATTGATGAATCCGTTCTTAACAGTAATATTGCAGAAAAACAAGGAGTTAAGGGTTTCTTGTTGAAGTTCTTGTTTGATCAGGCTTGCATACATGTCAAAGAGAAGAACTGGACTGCTTTCCAAGCTATTCTGGCTATGTGTATCTACGGGATTGTTTTGTTTCCGAATATTCCTGATCTGGTGGATATGCATGCCGTCAGAATCTTTATTTTGAAGAATCCTATACCTACCCTGCTAGGTGATGTGTACCATTTAGTTCACTATAAGAATGAGAATAGGCGTGGGAAAACTGTGAGTTGCTGTGCGCCGCTCTTAGCTACTTGGTTTCTGAGTCGTCTCCCTGAATCTGGCATTTTCGTTGATACGAAAGATTCTCTGAAGTGGTCTAAGAGGGTTATGGGCTTGACTGCTGATAACATCGTTTGGATTAATCGTGACTTTCTAGGAATGGAGATTATTTGCAAATGCGGAGAATTCCCTAATGTTCCCTTGATAGGGAGGAAAAGTGGAATTAACTATAATCCCTCCCTAGCTATCAGACAGTTTGGCTATCCTTTGAAAAATCCACCCGAAGAGCGAGATGTCCGTGAGTCCTTGTTCTACAATGGTATTAAGGATCAAGGGTTGATAAGGAAAGTTGTGAATGCTTGGAAACAGGTGACTAAGAAGGGTAAGATTCCATTCGGGAAAAGTAACAATCGGGCTTTCCCTCCCTATAAAGAGTGGATTAAGAAGAGAGTAGAGGAGGAGCTTCTTCCATTCCCGGTGGAACCACCTTTGTATCCTTTGGTGATCGAGCCTCCTACCACCGTTGAGTTGGAGAAGTATAACAAATTATGGGCTGAAAAGGAAAGGTTGCGGGAAGAAAATAGTGAGCTAAAGAGAGAAATTTATCAGTGGAAGCATGAGCGGAGTGAAGCTGTTCATACCGCCAAGTTGAAAACAGAGCTCCTTGCTAAAGCAGAAAAAGAGCTTGCTGACATGGTCGCATCCAGAGAAAGGATGAAACAAACTTTGGATGGTATCAGTAACGTTCTCAGGACCAAGGAGGAGGAATTAGGCAAGGCTTTGTTGAAGATTCATAGGTTCAATGATCACCAAGAAACTGCCATGGCTGAGAATAAGAGAAAGGAAGACGACTACATAGCTAAGATTGATCAGTTGAAGTCGACGCTCAAGAAGAAAGACGCCGAGATCTTATCAGGGATATTCAAGAGACAAGTAGTCGAAGGTCGACTCAAGGAAGCCATAGCCTCCATGGAAGAACTGATAGTCCAAGCTGAAGTGAAGAAACCTAGACATGAGGGTCCTAGCATGGATGGTGTTTCAGGAGAAGACGCTTGGGAGTTACATTGCCGATACTTGGATGGGATCATACACAGAAGAGACATTTTCATTCAAGGGCTAATTCAGAGGCCGAAGCATCCCGATACCAGAAAGCTGTTCAAGGAGATTCAAGACTGGTGCAGAAAGCATAATGGATGGGGGGGATTGACTCTTGTGAATTTTGATGACATGTCATAGTTTCCTTTTCTCTTTTATTGTATTTGGATCACCACCAGGCTTGTTGGTTGGGACCTATAGTTTTTGTGTTAAGATTTGTTATCTTGGATTCGTGATTGTCAACATTTGGCTTTCCTCTGGTTCTTAATATATGAGCAGAAGTTCCATTATATCTTGTTATTAAACCGGAATCAAGGGGTGGATCGCCTTGTGAATTTTCAAACATGTTCATTTGCATTTGTATATTCATAATCATTTTGCATAATCATTTTGCATGACAGGTGTTTATCTCCGGTATTCTTATCTTGTTCTCATCTCAGAATTGCAGATCAGCGTATTCACCGGTATCCTACTAAGCAGAATCGAAAGAAACTCATGGATCAGCTACAGAATGAGATCATTGAGATGCGGACTCGCATGAACCAATTCATGGAACTAATGCAAGGGGTTGCTCAGGGACAGGAACAGTTGAGAACTCTCGTTCAGCCACTGATTGCGAGGGTTGATAATGATGGTGTCCTTCATGGAGGACTTCAGACTGGTGTTACTGATGATGGTCAGAATGGTCCTACTGGCGGAGGTGTTCCTGCTTCTGGTGTTGTGATTCCTCCGGGCGGAGTAGAAAGTGTTGTGATTCCCACTGCAGTGGGAGGTGGTACTGGTACTGGCGCAGTTCAGGGTCGTCAGTATGATGATGTTCAGGATGATGCATTTTCTTTACCAGGTGGGGATGCCGGTCCCCAGACTGACCAGGATCAGAGGATCCGGTTGATTGAGGAACAGCTAAGGGGTGTTGTGAATCAGGATTCTGTGGGAATGGATCTAGAGGATTTGGGCCTGGTTCCAGGCGTTGTTATTCCGCACAAGTTTCAGGCTCCCACTTTCGAGAAGTATAATGGTATGACTTGTCCGAGGACCCATGTGAGAGCATACGCAAGCAAGATGGCTGCATATGCGAAGAATGAAAAGCTGATGATGCATTGCTTCCAGGATAGCCTATCTGGGGCATCCCTAGAGTGGTACATACAACTGGAAAGGAAGGATGTGCGTAGTTGGAGAGATCTGGCAGGGGCATTTATCAGACATTACCAATATAACACTGATATGGCTCCTAACAGAACACAGCTGCAGAATCTATCACAAAAGAACAATGAGAGCTTCAAGGAGTACGCTCAGAGGTGGCGTGAACTGGCAGCGAGGGTTCAGCCTCCCATGTTGGAGCGTGAAATAATAACTATGTTTATGGCTACCTTGCGGGGTCATTACTATGAAAAGTTGGTACCGTGTATGACTGGAAAGTTTGCCGACTTGATCTTGGTAGGGGAAATGGTGGAAAGCGGAATCAAGGCGGGGAAGATATCAGGCAGTGATGGGTCCCCACCTGGAGGAAGTAAGAAGCCTTATGCCAATGGTTATAAGAAGAAGGAGGGAGATACAAACTCTGTGTTATCATATCGTGGTAGAGATGGACCTCGTCAGAACTACAATCAGTAGGTGGCTTCTGTAACTATCCCAGCGGCACCTCAGCAGCCAGCAGCGTCTCAACAACAAAATCAGGCTCCTTACCGATCATAGTCTCAGAATAGGCGGGATAGGCATTTTGACACTCCACCTATGTCCTATTCTCAATTATTCCAGCACTTGTTGAAACTGCAGTTAATTCAGACGAGAACATTGGCTCCACCTACTGGCAATCCACCTCCCGGCTATGACGCCAACGCCCACTGTGAGTTTCATTCTGGGGCACCCGGACACCATACTGAGAACTGTAAAGCTTTTAAGCATAAGGTTCAAGATTTGGTGGATTCCAAAGCCATCAATTTCTCCAATGACGTCCCAAATGTGAATCAGAACTCGATGCCGAATCACGGTGGGCCAAAGATCAATGCTATTATTGAAGATTGTGAAGACTTGAGTTTGATTTCAGATGTGAACGAAGTCCAAACTCCCTTAGGTGTGGTGAAGGAAAGACTGTTGAAAGGAGGGGTATTTCCCGGTTGTGGTGAAGGTAGTGTGGGATGTGTGTCACAGCCAGGCGGTTGTGAGTTATTGAAAGCAGGTATTCAGAAAATGATCAACGAAGGGGTATTACAGTTCGATAGAGGTTGCAAGCAGAGTAACGTTACTGACAGAGAAATCGATGTTGCCACGATAACAATTCCATTCAAGATAATAACTATATCAACGCCGGCTAGAACAGCGCCGGTCACTATCACTGTTCCTGGACCAGTCCCGTATGAGACTACCAAGGCCATCCCATGGAACTATGGGGCCGAGGTATTTGTTAATGGTAAGAAGCAAGAACTGGAAGACACATCAGTTGTGAATACAGGGGTTGGAAATCTTGTTGAAGCTGGGGCTATCACTAGGAGTGGTAGGGTCTTTATTCCGGCCAAGAATCAAGCTGGCAGTTCAAGACAGGACAAGGGTAAACAGATGATGAATGAGTCCGTACAGAGGCAGGAAGCTAATAACTCTACGACAAAGCAAGGTGGGGATACTTTCTCTGAAGATGTAGAAGAGTTTATGAGGTTGATCAGAAAAAGTGATTACAAGATTGTTGACCAACTTCACCAAACTCCATCGAAGATTTCCATTCTGTCCTTACTGTTGTGCTCTGAGGCACACCGAAATGCATTGCTGAAGATTCTGAATATGGCTTATGTACAGCAGGAGATATCTGTCAACCAGTTAGAAGGGGTTATGGCTCATGTGAACGCTGGTAATGGTTTGGGTTTCACCGATTTAGATCTGACTCCGGCTGGGAGGAATCACAACAACGCTCTGCATATTTCAGTGGAATGCCGTGGTTCTTTGATGTCGCATGTGTTAGTTGATACTGGGTCGTCTTTGAATGTGTTACCAAAGAAGGCTTTGATGAAGTCGGATACTCGTGGGTTGATTTGTACACCAAGTGACTTGGTGGTACGTGCTTTTGATGGCTCCAAAAGGTCAGTTTTTGGAGAGTTAGTTTTACCGATCAAGGTGGGTCCTGAGATTTTCAACACCACCTTCTACATAATGGATATTCAGCCTGCCTATAGTTGTTTGTTGGGCCGCCCTTGGATCCATGGTGCTGGGGCAGTAACTTCTACGCTGCACCAGAAGTTGAAGTATATGGTGGATGGCCACGTTGTGACTGTTTGTGGTGAAGAAGATATTATGGTGAGTCACCTATCAACCTTCAAGTATGTAGAGGTAGATGGTGAGATACAGGAAACTTTGTGCCAAGCCTTTGAAGCTGTGAAGATTCCCCAGGAACCCCCAAAGGCAGTCACTCAGCCTGAGGTGGTTGCCCAACCTGAAGTCGCCATACAACCAGAAGTTCCAATGTCCTCTTTCAAAGAGGCGCGTGCTATAGTTGAAGCTGGTGGTTCTCAGAAGTGGGGCAGTGTTATTGATGTTCAAAGGAAGCAAGATACTCATGGACTGGGTTACAAGCCACCTAGGCGTTCTGAAGAGCCTCCCAAGTTCTATGGTCCAGTCCGTTTCACCAGTGCCGGTGTTTTCTTCGACAGAGTCAATGCTATTGAGGATGAAGGAGATAGTGATTGTGACATGGATGAATGGATCCGTCCCTGCATTCCTGGTCAGAGTCTAGGCAACTGGTCCTCCGAGAAAGTTATCCAAGTGACGCGCCCGGAGTAATTTACTTTTGTTTTCTGTTATGTTGAGTCCTACGCTCCGCCTAAGGCGTAGTGATATTTATTTGTAGGGCTTGGATGTTTTATTTGCTATTTTTATCATCAATAAAGGACGTTTTTTCATTCAAATATTTTGATCCCTGTCTTTCTATTTTTACTTTTTGCATTAACCCACATCAAAATGGCAATGTGTTTTCTTGTTTGTTGCACTCATAATGAACATAAAACATCCATCATGCAGGTTCCTTTGTTCAGATTCCACCCATGACTTAGCTATGGCTCGATATGACTTCGACAATCCCATCTATCAGGCCGAAGAAGAGACTGACGAAGACTGTGACTTACCAGAAGAATTAGCCAGGCTAGTGAAATAAGAGGAAAGGGTTATTCTACCTCATCAGGAGGAAGTTGAGACTGTTAATCTGGGAACCGAGGATGTTAAACAAGAAGTAAAGGTTGGGGCTGCCCTGGAAGACACCGTTAAGGGAAGATTGATTGAGTTGCTTCGAGAGTATGTGGATATCTTCGCCTGGTCTTACCAAGACATGCCTGGGCTTGACACTGACATTGTCTCACACAGACTGCCGCTTAAAGAGGGTTGTACTCCGGTCAAACAGAAATTGAGAAGAACGAAACCAGATATGGCTGTCAAGATCAAGGAAGAGGTTCAGAAATAGTTGGACGCCAGATTTCTTGCTGTGACAAATTATCCTCCGTGGGTTGCTAATATTCTACCTGTACCTAAGAAGGATGGGAAGGTCAGGATGTATGTCGATTACCGAGATTTGAATAGGGCGAGCCCGAAGGATGATTTCCCGCTCCCCCACATTGACGTGTTAGTGGACAATACTGCTCAATATTCTGTGTTTTCCTTCAGGATGGCTTCTCTGGGTATAACCAAATCAAAATGGCCCCAGAGGACATGGAGAAGACTACTTTCATAACACCGTGGGGAACATTTTGTTACAAGGTAATGCCCTTTGGATTGAAGAATGCTGGGGCAACCTATCAGCGGGCAATGGTGACTCTCTTCCATGATATGATTCACAAGGAGATTGAAGTCTATGTTGATGACATGATCGCGAAGTCACAGACAGAGGAAGAACACTTGGTAAACCATCAGAAGCTGTTTGAAAGGTTGAGGAAGTTCAGGTTGAGATTGAATCCGAACAAGTGCACTTTCGGCATGAGATCTGGTAAATTGCTGGGATTCATTGTTAGTGAAAGAGGTATAGAGGTTGATCCTGCAAAGATAAGAGCCATACAGGAGATGCCTGAGCCAAGAACAGAGAAAGAGGTTCGTGGTTTCTTGGGGAGGTTGAATTACATTGCCAGATTCATCTCTCATCTGACAGCTACATGTGAACCAATTTTCAAGTTGTTAAGAAAGGACCAAGAGGTCAGGTGGAATGAAAATTGTCGAGAGGCGTTTGAAAGGATAAAGACGTATCTGCAGGAACCTCCAGTCCTTATGCCACCAGTGTCTGGGAGACCGCTGATTATGTACCTTACGGTTCTTGAGAATTTGATGGGTTGTGTGCTCGGTCAACACGACGAGACGGGTAAGAAAGAGCATGTCATTTACTACCTGAGTAAGAAGTTCACTGATTGCGAATTAAGGCAGTATATGTTAAATCACACAACCTTGTTGATTTCGAAGATGGATCCGATTAAGTACGTGTTTGAGAAGCAAGCACTTTTTGGAAGGATAGCCCGTTGGCAGATGGTTTTGACAGAGTATGATATTCAGTATGTTTCTCAGAAGGCCATTAAGGGGAGTGTTCTATCAGAGTATCTTGCTGAGCAGCCGGTCGACGATTATCAGCCAATGAAGTTTGAGTTTCCGGACGAGCATGTTATGTTTCTGAAAATGAAAGATTGTGAAGAACCTCGGCCTGACGAAGGACCTGAGATTGGATCACAGTGGAAGATGACTTTTGATGGGGCTGTCAACTCATATGGTAATGGAATTGGGGCAATCATTACAACTCCGAAGGGTTCTCATATACCTTTCACTGCCCGGTTAGCATTCGTGTGCACCAACAACGAGGCGGAGTATGAAGCATGCATCATGGGGTTAGAAGAGGCAATCGATTTGAGAATTAAGAACCTCGATGTCTATGGTGATTCTGCGTTGGTAGTTAATCAGATTACAGGAGAATGGGAGACTCGTCAGGCGAACCTGGTACCTTACAACAACTATGCCAGAAGGTTGTTACCTTTCTTTGATAGGGTGGATTTTCATCATGTGCCCCGAGCTGAGAATCAGATGGCTGATGCGTTGGCGACATTGGCATCCATGTATAAGGTGAACCGTTGGAATGAAACACCTTCGATTAGAATCATGCGTCTGGATAGACCGGCTTTTGTGTTTGCAATTGAAGATGTGTCTGATGGTAAACCGTGGTATCATGATATTAAGGTTTTTCTGAAGAGACAGGAGTATCTAGAGGGTGCCTCCACCAAAGATAAGAAGACTCTGAGGAGGTTGGCAGGAAATTTCTTTCTGAATAAGGATGATGTGTTATATAAGAGGAACTTCGACATGGTCCTGCTACGTTGTGTTGATGAACACGAGGCAGGCTTATTGATGGAGGAAGTTCACGAGGGTTCTTTTGGTGCTCACTCCAGTGGACACACCATGGCTAGAAAGTTGTTGAGAGCAGGATATTATTGGATGACTATGGAGTCTGATTATTTCAAGTACGCTCGGAAGTGTCATAAATGCCAGATTTATGCAGATAAGATGCACGTACCGCCTACGCCTCTAAATCTGTTGTCGTCTCCTTGGCCTTTTGCAATGTGGGGTATAGATATGATTGGAAAGATTGAGCCTACTGCTTCCAATGGGCATCGGTTCATTTTGGTTGCCATTGATTATTTCACAAAGTGGGTGGAGGCAGCCTCGTACGCCAACGTCACCAAGCAAGTGGTAGCCCGGTTTATAAAGAAGGATATCATCTGCCGTTATGGGGTCCCTGAGAGAATCATTACTAATAATGGCTCGAATTTGAATAATAAGATGATGAAGGAACTATGTCAGAGTTTCAAGATCGAGCATCACAATTCTTCTCCATATCCTCCGAAGATGAATGGGGCTGTTGAGGCGGCAAATAAGAACATCAAAAAGATTGTACAGAAGATGGTGGTAACATATAAGGACTGGCATGAGATGTTACCCTACGCCCTACATGGTTACCGTACTTCGGTGCGTACGTCAACTGGGGCAGCTCCTTTCTCATTGGTATATGGTTTGGAAGCAGTTTTACCCTTAGAGGTCGAGATTCCATCTTTGAGAGTTCTGGAAGATGTGAAGCTTGATGAAGCTGAGTGGGTGTGTTCCAGGTTGGATCAATTGAACCTTATCGAAGAAAAGAGATTAGCAGCCATCGCACATGGTCGATTGTATCAGAGCAGGATGAAGCACGCCTTTGATCAGAAAGTGCGTCCTCGGAATTTTCAGACAGGTGAATTGGTTTTGAAAAGGATCCTTCCTCCTCAGACAGGTCACAGGGGAAAATGGACTCTAAACTACGAAGGGCCGTATGTAGTCAGAAAGGTTTTCTCTGGTGGAGCCTTACTACTCTCAACTATGGATGGCGAAGATTTTACATCCCCTGTGAACGCAGACGTAGTCAAAAAATACTTCGCATAAAAGAGACCCGCTGGACATAAAAAGAAAGTCCAGGCAAAAAGGGGCATCCCGGCGAACCATAAAAAGGAAAAGGTTCGGGCAAAAGTTAGGGATAAAATGTAAAAAGAAATGTGTACACCCGCAAAGTTGAAAACCTGAAAAAGCGACTTTGGCAAAAATGGATATCCCGGTGGATTGAAAACCCGAAAAGGGCGATCCAGGCAGAAGTTAGGGATTTATAAGCGAAAGGCTACGGTCTGCGTTCGATCTGCGAACACTTTCAACACCTGGAAATTCTGAAAGAAAAGGATCAGTACAGTTAGTCTCTTCGAAGGTCAAGACGTTTGTGGATAAGCAAGTCGTATGGGTCATAGCTGAGTCGAATCATGGTGGATATCTGTTCCCACATTGCCGACATGTGTATTTTCTTTTTGTTTTTTTTGCGCAATTACCTCTTTCTAGGAATTGCTTCCCATTGTAAATGCCTATTTACAGGCCACTCTTCAATAAAGCATTCATTTCACTCAAAGAGCTTTCCATTGTTTGTTTTACTTTTACTTTTACTGTTTTGTTTGCAAAAAACGTCCGACATTTTTGATAAACATTGCATATAAAACTTTGAGCTTTGCGAAGCATAACAAAAAGCAGTAGAAATTACTTTGGCGTTAACGAGGATAGCCAGGTTGTGGCATATTATTTTGTTGTTATTTGACTTGCAGGGCAACAGGATTGTACTTCTCAGCAGGTTGCTCTCCCCGACATTGAGACTGCTCCTTCCCCAGCAGGACAAACTTTCCTCAACAGAGCAGACTACCCCCAGTAGAAGGCGTGGAAAGTATTTTCTCTGGATCAAGGCATTATTCCCCACAGAATCAGGGTACTCACTTCCCATCCAGTCAGGAAGCGTGCTCTCACCGACGATGTCATAGTCTAATCCCCAGCAAGGTGGGAGTAAAGTCATTCTCCCCATCAGCAGGCTAAGATCAGCAGTATCCCCAAGCAGGATGGTATTACGGACAGTTTTCCCCAAGCAGGATGGTATTATGGGCTGGCCCCCCCAGCAGGTCCTAAGCCCAATTGGTTATCAGCAATCCTCAGTAACAGACTTCCGGTTCCGTCATTGGCGTTCATTCTTAACTCCCCTAGCAGAGGAGAAATCTCAGGTTGGATGTTACCTTCGGACAGGTGGGGTCCTCGGTCGTTCTTTCGGGACTTCATCCCCAGCAGAAGTTGTTGATCTGAAGAGTTGATCAGTATGACCCTTCTCAGCAGAGTTCCTGGATCCAGAGGACAATTTATTTTTGTCATCCCCAACTGAATCAGTCTTTTCTCTCCGGCATTTATTTTGCTGGAGGGACCCTTTTTGCGTATCATAAGCATTTGCATTGCATACTCAAGCGTAGCATTTCCATTTCATATGGAGCATTACACCGCTATTCAAACATGTGCATTCGAAGCATAAGCCAGGTCTGATACTTTCTTTGCCAACTCTCTTTCTCAGCAGAGATGGCACAACTCAGGAGATATTGGAGGGAAGCGTTCCTCATACGTGTGCTCCCCGGCAGAGTCTTTTATTTAGACTTCTCCTTTCCCCAGTGGAGTCATCTTATCTGTGGATCATGGGTCCGTTAGAAGTTTGTCTGGCCTCTCTCTCTTGTGAAATCCCGTTCTTACCAGAAGTTTTGTTTCACGTTATCCCCAGTGAAGTCGTCATTTATTTTGCTAGTTTCCCTTTATCAGCAGGGATGACATTTATTTTTCTAGTTTCTCTTTATCAGCAGGGATAGCAATCTTTTGGAGATTTCGTTCGTCAGTTTCCCTTTATCAGCAGGGATGGCATTCATTTTGCTAGTTTCTCTTTATCAGCAGAGATAGCAATATTTTGGATAGTTCTTCGTCAGTTTCCCTTTATCAGCAGGGATGACATTTATTTTGCTAGTTTCCCTTTATCAGCAGGGATGGCATCATTTTGCTAGTTTCTCTTTATCAGCAGAGATAGCAATCTTTTGGATAGTTTGTCGTCAGTTTCCCTTTATCAGCAGGGATGGCATCAATTTGCTAGTTTCTCTTTATCAGCAGAGATATCGATCTTTTGGATAGTTCTTCGTCAGTTTCCCTTTATCAGCAGGGATGGCATCATTTTGCTAGTTTCTCTTTATCAGCAGAGATAGCGATCTTTTGGATAGTTCTTCGTCAGTTTCCCTTTATCAGCAGGGATGACATTTATTTTGCTAGTTTCTCTTTATCAGCAGAGATAGCGATCTTTTGGATAGTTCTTCGTCAGTTTCCCTTTATCAGCAGGGATGACATTTATTTTGCTAGTTTCTCTTTATCAGCAGAGATAGCGATCTTTTGGATAGTTCCTTCGTCAGTTTCCCTTTATCAGCAAGGATGGCATTTATTTTGCTAGTTTCTCTTTATCAGCAGGGATAACAATCTTTTGGAGATTTCGTTCGTCAGTTTCCCTTTATCATCAGGGATGGCATTTATTTTGCTAGTTTCTCTTTATCAGCAGGGATAGCAATCTTTTGGAGATTTCGTTCGTCAGTTTCCCTTTATCAGCAGGGATGGCATTCATTTTGCTAGTTTCTCTTTATCAGCAGAGATAACAATCTTTTGGATAGTTCTTCGCCAGTTTCCCTTTATCAGCAGGGATGGCATTTATTTTGCTAGTTTCCCTTTATCAGCAGGGATGGCATCATTTTGCTAGTTTCTCTTTATCAGCAGAGATATCAATCTTTTGGATAGTTCTTCGCCAGTTTCCCTTTATCAGCAGGGATGACATTTATTTTGCTAGTTTCCCTTTATCAGCAGGGATGGCATCATTTTGCTAGTTTCTCTTTATCAGCAGAGATAGCAATCTTTTGGATAGTTCGTCGTCAGTTTCCCTTTATCAGCAGGGATGGCATCAGTTTGCTAGTTTCTCTTTATCAGCAGAGATATCGATCTTTTGGATAGTTCTTCGTCAGTTTCCCTTTATCAGCAGGGATGGCGTCATTTTGCTAGTTTCTCTTTATCAGCAGAGATAGCGATCTTTTGGATAGTTCTTCGTCAGTTTCCCTTTATCAGCAGGGATGGCATTTATTTTGCTAGTTTCTCTTTATCAGCAGAGATAGCGATCTTTTGGATAGTTCTTCGTCATTTTCCCTTTATCAGCAGGGATGACATTTATTTTGCTAGTTTCTCTTTATCAGCAGAGATAGCGATCTTTTGGATAGTTCCTTCGTCAGTTTCCCTTTATCAGCAGGGATGGCATTTATTTTGCTAGCAGGGATAGCAATCTTTTGGAGATTTCGTTCGTCAGTTTCCCTTTATCAGCAGGGATGGCATTTATTTTGCTAGTTTCTCTTTATCAGCAGGGATAGCAATCTTTTGGAGATTTCGTTCGTCAGTTTCCCTTTATCAGCAGGGATGGCATTCATTTTGCTAGTTTCTCTTTATCAGCAGGGATAACAATCTCTTGGAGATTTCTTTCGTCAGTTTCCCTTTATCAGCAGGGATGGCATGTATTTTGCTAGTTTCTCTTTATCAGCAGAGATAGCAATCTTTTGAAGATTCTTTTCCTCAGTTCCCTTTATCAGCAGGGATGGCCTATTTCGAGATTCCTTTGTCAATTCTCTTTATCAGCAGAGATGACTTTATAGCTAGCACTCGTCTGCGTTGCGACAGTACTGCATTTATGGCTAATCCTCAAGTGGAGGATTGCAAATTTCCGGGTTCTTTGGTATTCAATCTCCATGCATCCCGAATGTCTGAGAGCCGTTGCTATCATACCTTCAGGACCAAGTTGATTGAATAGGGGCAACTGTTGCACCCGAAAATTTGCCCTCCTTACTTTAGTACTAACTGGCTAATGTTTCATTTCATTTTTGCATTATCATGTATGCATATCATTAGCATGGGGTCAGGGTAAAGTCCTATCTGGTCTACTACCTCATCAAGAGTTCACAGGTTGCAAGGGATCTCAAGTGGGATCACTCTCCTAACCAGTGCATGAATTAGTGTTTTGAAATTCTTGGGTTTATTGTTCCAATGGGCAGGCTCCTTGGGTTTTTATCATCACCAAATGACACATCTTATCTTTTTTGGAGAGGATACACATCATATTTAGAGGAATTTGGATTTGGAGACTGTGTTATTTCCTCCTAGACTGAGGGTACTAAAACTAGGGTTTGCTATAAAGTCAGTTTGTTTCTGATTTTTTGGGCAAGACTTGATTCCATGGTATTCCTTGGGTCCCTAAATACCTAGGGGTGGAAGATTGCCCATCAGTTTGGTTCAGGAGAAGTTCAATTGACCAGAGGATTGGGAATCAGGTGAATTGGGTGAAAGTCAACAGTGAAAGGAGAAAAGTCAACTGTGAAATTTTGAGGTTCTCTTCAGGGATTTCAAGATCTCATATCCTCATATGGTCTCCAGGGGTCAAGTTTCATACATATTTGTCAAGAATCGGGAGTTGGTGCAAAGTTTCTAAATTTGGAAAGTGACCTATAATGAAAAGTTTCCTTTTTGGGCAAGTTCCTGCACTGCATTCAACTTGACTTTTCACCATCAAGAAAGCTTCAAATGAATTTTTCTCCAACATGAAAGTTGAAGATCTTTTTCTCCTCTTTCCAACAAGTACTAGTGGGTCTCCATATCATTTGTGAAACCCCAGTTATGATCAAAATAAGGCAAAGTGGTTTTTAGGGTTTCTCATGATCCCATTTTCACAACTTTGGGCATAATGACCTATAATCAATTCCATTGCTTCATGCCACATTCCAATATTAAAAGACACTCCTTGAGGGTTATTTTGGGCCCAAGAATGAAGAAATTCCATGGTGTGTTCTTCACTTATTTTTTTATTATTCAAAAAAGCCAAGTCATTAAAAAAGTCATGAATCAAATGATTTCAAGGCCCAAGTTCAATAGGGGTGTAATTATCAATCCAAGTGCAAGTGATCCATCATGTAATTCTCAAGCATCCATGCAAGGAGAAAGGTGTAATTCACATAATGTATTTTTCCAAAATAATTCAAAAAATCACTAAACAATGGATCACCCAAGCCCAAATGATCAGATATGAAATAACCCTAAGTATTTAAGCCTATTCATGCATTGGTTAGGGGAGATACACGTGAAGTTGGAGGAGTTCTCAAGAAAACCCTAAAAGAGGAGTTCTCATTCAAACTCACGACCAAGAGGAGTTCTCCCAAAAGCACTTCCACAAACCTTCTCCTGGTGATCTCTGGAGTGCAAATCAACCACTATTCGCAGCCAAACGCAAGGATTGGAGCTGTGCCATCTCAGGTTGATGATTTTATTCATGCTCTTAAAACTCCAATTTGTTATATGAATATTGACGTGTGATGAATGGTGATCACTCTGATCTAATTATTTTTGAATATGGATGTGTATATTGCTTGCTATGTTGATTTAAAGTTTGATGCCCTAACATAATCTCATGCGTTTTTTATTATACGTTGGTCATTTGAAATTTTTGAGTACGTATTTGGACTCCTGACATTTTTCTGGTTGGAATAGTATATTCGTACGTGCGTTTTGGTGTAGTTTTGATTGCAGGTGGCCGGAGTAGGGGACCGGAACCCTAACTCCGGCGGCGGCGACGAGTTCAGTCCGACAAGGTGGATGGAGGTAGGAGAGACAATCGTGACCGTCCATGGTCACGATCCGAGGGCTACCGTTGCGCCACCTATTTCTTTCTTTATTTATTTTTCTGAATTTTTATTACGGATCCAGTGTCATTAACCCCACAGCAATTACCATACTCCTCCAATCATTTTTTTTTGTTTACTTTTGTTTCGTTGACTAAGTCATGAACCGTCTGACGGATCAGACAGTCCTCATCTCGCCAGCAATTTAAAAAAACCACGCGCCCTGCACATGGCACGAACACGGTAAGCCCTCCTCATTTTTCTTTTTTTCTGATCATTTAGTGGGCGGGCTTCGCTACTCACACCCCCCATCACCAGCCCAATCTCATTTTCAACATAAAATCCTTACTGTTCGCACCCCCCCCCCCCATACTATTTTCTCATTTTTATTTTTTATTATTACGTTTTCATTTTTATTTATTTTTTAAATACATTCTTGCATTTTAAAATTCCCATAAAATTCATACATCATCTTTATTAATTTATAAAATTTTTACAAATTTTATTTTTATTTTTATTTTATTTTCATCATCCTAATTAATTATTTTATAAATTTCCTTTTTGCATTACACATCTCGTACATACTTAAACTTCTTTATTTTATTTCTCTGCCTCTGTAAAATATTTTTGATCCGATCCTTTTGCATTCATTCATTAACATTCTAAAGTGCATAAAAATATTTTCCTTTCATTTTTAAATTTATCTCATATTGCATTTAGGTCCTCCCCTTTGACACACTGAGCCCTAATTCCCATCTGAACTCTGCCCAATTATTTGAACGACTAATATCTTGATTTTTTGCAGGGACTTTTGATATGTTGTTTACCTCTGGTTGAGGAACCTTAATGTTTAATTTTGGAATTTTAGGAGTCATTTTTTAAATTATCTGATTTGTTTTCACTTGAGATTTTCTTGCAGGCGCATCCTTGACTTTGTATGATTATCTGTTTGAAAAGGCACTTGTGCCATTTGCTTTGGGGCTGTTTCTTTGTTTCTTTGATTCATGTTTGGATGATAATCATTGTTGTTTTCCATTGTGTGATTTTCATTCGCCTCCTTTCTCTTGCTTATGTTTGTTTCTCACTAACCTTTTATGCAGGGACTAAGGTAAGTTCTTTAAGGGTATGGATAAGTATCCATGGTCACCCTTACTTTTTCCTTCCTTAATTCTCTTTCCTTTAGGATTTAGGTTGTCTTCAAACCTCACTAACCGTAGGCCACCCATGCATGATAACTTTAGGATTCATAGTCTCCTTTAGAGTTACCCTTGTGTCTTCTCTCTTCTCATCTCAAATTTCTTTAAAACACTTAATAATAATAAGGTGTATTGCGCACGAGCCTTAAGTATGGGGAATGAGAAATGAGGGGCTTCCTCTCATCTTTATAGAGTGCTTAGCGAGCGTCCTGTCTTGGGACGATGCGTTAAGTATTCGCCTCTGTGCCCTAGACATTGGTGCAATGCAACTTAGGAACTAACTTAAGCCACTTCTGTCCTAAAAACACAAACCAACTTCAAACTTTTTTGTCCTTCGGGATCTTCAACTTAAAGGCTATTTTCAAAAAGGGCACGTTACCTTCCGTCTGAGTCGCAAACAGGCATCGATCCTAACTGCCGGACGCGAACTTAACGTTGCTCATAAAATAAAAAACACAAAAAGAACTTGGTCCGAACTATGTTGACTCTGAATTCCCCATTGCACAAGGGGGGGTACGTAGGCCTAGGACGTTGACGTCCTACCGAGTCTGTCTTTGTCTTCCCCTCTCCGTTTTAGTACAGCCCTAGATGATAGTATAACTTACCCTTAGAATAGACAACAAGCGTGGATCCCATCGAGTACGATGGACGTGTGTGGTGCTAGCACCTTCCCCTCGCGTAACCGACTCCTGAACCCAGGTTATGGTTGCGATGACCATTCCTTTCCCCTTCCTAAGGTTTATGCGGTGTTCCCTTTCCCTCTCTTGGGATAAATTTACACGGCTGGCGACTCTGTTTTTTCCGCGCCACTCTCGCGTTTGTACCTGGATGAAAATCCCGGGAGCGACAATAAGGAGATCAGAATGAGTCTTTGCCTGACTGTATCCGAGAGCCATATTAGAATGAGTCTACGTCTGACTGTATCTAAAGAATTAGTATTAGAATGAGTCTTCGACCGACTGTATCTAAAAGATGTACTGGAATAAGTATCAGAATGAATCTGTGTCTTGATTGTATCTGAACTGTGTCTAGAAGATGTACTGGAATGGGTATCAGAATGAATCTATGTCTTGATTGTATCAGAATGAATCTTCAACTGATTGTATCTGAAAGATGATAAACTGTTGACAATATTTGTCCGTTTGAGAACTAACCTGAAAAAACCAAGTTAGTTTTATGCAATGTCATGATATATGTAATGCATTGCGTAATGATGCTCTTAAACTAAATGAGAATGTTATATGTGTTTTGTATGCGTATGCTATGATGTATGGGTATGAAATGTCGCTGAAGGTAGCGGTGGATTTGAATAGTAAAGTCTGATTGGGGAAAATAAATCCCTGACTGTTGTTGGGGATGGAGAAAATAAATCTTCAGATCCTGTTTGGAATGACTCTACTGGGGATTCATACTTTCCGTTTGGGAATATTCCGCTGGGGATCTTTGACTTCCCCTTGTGGATAAAAGTATTTTGTCAAGAGAGTCGGTAGTCAGTGGTTCTTTTACTGTGGAAATTGATTGTATGCATTCTGACTGGGAATAAAAGAGATGGATAATTCTCCGATGCACTATCTGACCAGGTTTCAGACATGAGTGTCAACTCTTCTAGGGATAGCATCCTTGAATAAATTCTGCTGGGGGAGAGGATTCTATAGTGTTAGAGAAATAAACTCAGCTGGGGAATTGAATTCTGTATACTACATAGAGGGAATAACCTCCGATGGGGATTAGAATTTCATAGGCTGCGTTGAGGAAATTTCTGCTGTATGCTGGGGAAATGATCAACTTCTTTATCTGCTAGGGGATCTATGATCATGCCAAGCTGTCTATCGAAGACATGGAAGTGAATCGCTGGAAGATGCCCCGATTTCTGTCTGAGGGCATACTAATTCTGTAGGGGAATATATCTCTGTTGGGGATGAGCTTGTGAAGATAGCTCAATAGAGATAATTCCATGGAGATTGCTCTGTGGGGATATTTCCATGAACTGGCTCTGTGGGGGTTCGTGGATATCTTGAACACTATCCCAACTCCTAGAATCCTTAGTAAATGTTATTCCTATTTTCATGTATATATATTTTTTGGTAAACATCAATCATATTCAAGTGCATATGTTCATTCAAAGTACCCATTGGACGTTTACGCAAACAAAACAGGGAAAGTAAAAGCAATTTTTGAATTTGAAAATAGACTTGTATTGATTTTGAAATTGGCCTATAAACAGGCAATTTTGTACAAGGAGACAGAAATCCTAGTAAGAGGAAATTGTCGTAAAATTGAAAAGGTACAAAGTGATAAACAAAGAAAAACAACTATGTGGAAATGATCCCGTTGAGTTTCAACTCTGCTATTGCCACTATATCTTCATGCATCTCATCCCTTGCTGTCGGAAGGAAGATGACTGGATTGATCTGCGCCGTTCGAACTTGATAAAACTAAGCTGGAAGCAGATAAGTGATCCAACGAGACATAGTCGTACGCTTTAATCCCTAACTTTTACCTGGACCGCCTTTTCAGGTTTTCTGTCCACCGGGATACCCTTTTTTGCCCAAGCCGCCTTTTCAGGTTTTCGACTTGCCGGGTGTACAGTTCTTTTGTATATAGATCCCTAATTTTTGCCCGAACCCTTTTGGTTCGCCGGGATGCCCTTATTTTTGCCTAGGCCAGTTAACCTAGCGGGTCTCTTTTTATAAGTAGTATCTTTTGACTATGTCCGCGTTCACATGGTGCGGGAAATCTTCACCGTCCATAGTAGTAAGCATCATAGCACCGCCAGAAAATATTTTCTTGATTACAAATGGACCTTCATATGTGGGAGTCCATTTTCCCCTGGGATCACCCTGTGGTAGTATGACACGCTTTATTACCAAATCACTGGCCTGGTACAATTGGTGCTTGACTTTCTTGTTAAAGGCCTTGATCATACGCTTCTGATACATCTAGCCATGACAGACAGCCGTAAACCTTTTCTCATCAATCAAATTTATTTGATCAAGTCGAGTCTGAACCCATTCATCTTCGTCTAAGCCTGCATCTTGCATAATCCTTATGGAAGGAATCTGAACTTCAACAGGTAAAACTGCCTCCATACCATAGACTAAAGAGAAAGGGGTTGCCCCTGTTGAGGTACGTACTGAGGTGCGATAACCATGAAGAGCAAATGGTAACATCTCATGCCAATCTTTGTATGTCACCGTCATCTTTTGCAAGATCTTCTTAATATTCTTGTTGGCAGCTTCCACTGCGCCATTCATCTTTGGTCGATATGGAGAAGAATTGTGATGCTTAATCTTGAACTGCGTGCAGAGTTCAGTGATTATAGTGTTGTTCAGATTAGTACCATTGTCTGTGATAATCCTTTCAGGGATGCCATATCGACAGATAAGGTTATGCTTGATAACCGAGCTACAACATTCTTGGTAACAGAAGCGAACGAGGCTGCTTCCACCCATTTTGTAAAGTAATCGATAGCAACAAGGATGAAACGATGTCCATTGGAAGCGGTAGGCTTAATCTCTCCTATCATATCAATGCCCCACATTGCAAAAGGCCAAGGAGCAGTCAGAACATTCAACGGAACCGGTGGTACATGTACTTTGTCAGCATAGATCTGACACTTGTGACAAGTTTTGGAGTGATGATGGCAATCAGTTTCCATGGTAGACCAGTAGTAACCTGCTCTCAAAATTTTCTTAGCCATTGTATGCCCACTGGAGTGAGTGCCAAAAATCCCGTCATGCATCTCTTCCATAATCTTTTCTGCTTCCTTCTTGTCTACACAGCGAAGCAAGGTTGAATCGTGGTTGCGTTTGTACAAAATTCCGTTACTCAGAAATAACTTAGCAGAGAACCTCCTTAGAAACTTCCTGTCATTGGTAGATGCCCCTTCAGGATATTCCTGAGTTTCGAGATATCTTTTCACTTCGTGGAACCAAGGTTTCTCTTTTCCCCCATCAGTATCAACTTCATAACAGTATGTCGGCTCGTCTAGTCTGTCAATTGTAATCCTAGGAGCCTCGTTGTCCCATCTGACTTTGAACATAGATGACATGGTGGCTAACGCGTCTGCCAACTGATTCTCTTCTCGTGGAACATACTCAAAAGTGATTTCTTCAAAGTATGGAATCAGAGTCAACACATGTTCTCGGTAAGGAATGAGATTTGGATGCTTCGTGTCCCATTCTCCTTTAATCTGACTGATCACTAGGGCTGAGTCCCATATACATTCAAGAATTTGATCCTCATATCAATGGCAGCTTTGATACCCATGATGCACGCTTCATACTCAGTCATATTGTTGGTACAGTCAAAGCAAAGTCTAGCAGTAAACGGCGTATGTCAACCCTTAGGAGAGATAATTACAGCACCAATACCATTGCCGAGTGCGTTAGAAGCTCCATCAAAAACCATAGTCCATCGGGATCCTAGTTCAGGTCCTTCATATGGTCCAGGTTCTTCATAATCAGTAACAAGCATAATATTCTCATCTGGGAACTCAAAATTCATAGACTGATAGTCATCCACCGCTTGATAAGCCAAATGATCAGCTAGTACACTTCCTTTGATTGCTTTCTGTGTAGTGTACTGGATGTTGTATTCTGTCAAGACCATCTGCCATCTTGCTATTCGTCCAGAGAGAGCGAGTTTCTCAAATATGTATTTGATAGGATCCATCTTAGAGATCAATAAAGTGGTATGAGTCAACATATATTGTCTTAGTCGGCGAGCAGCCCATGCCAAAACGCAACAAGTTTTCTCAAGCAGTGAATATCTTGTTTCACAGTCGGTAAACTTTTTGCTAAGGTAGTATATTGCATGCTCTTTTCGACCAGACTCGTCATGTTGCCCCAACACACACCCTATTGAATTCTCTAGCACTGTTAAGTACATGATTAGAGGTCTTCCTTCAACTGGCGGCATCAGAATCGGAGGTTCTTGGAGATACTCCTTGATCTTATCAAAAGCTATCTGACATTCGTCGTTCCACTTCACTACTTGATCTTTTCTCAGTAATTTGAAGATTGGCTCACAAGTAGCAGTCAAATGGGAGATAAATCTGGAAATATAGTTCAAACGTCCCAAGAAACCTCTGACTTCTCTCTCAGTACGAGGAGCGGGCATCTCTTGTATAGCTTTTACCTTTGCAGGGTCAACTTCAATACCTTTACCACTGACGACGAAACCCAAAAGTTTACCGGATCTAACCCCAAAGGTGCATTTGTTTGGATTCAATCTCAACTTGTACTTCTTCAACCTCTCAAATAGCTTGTGTAGGTGGTCAAGGCGCTCTTCTTCATTCAGAGATTTAGCTATCATATCATCAACGTATACCTCTATCTCGTGATGGATCATATCATGGAATAAAGCAACCATAGCGCGCTGGTATGTTGCCCCTGCGTTCTTCAAACCAAATGGCATTACCTTGTAACAAAAGGTGCCCCACTGTGTAACGAATGTAGTCTTCTCCATGTCTTCAGGTGCCATCTTGATTTGATTATAACCTGAGAAACCATCCATGAATGAGAATACCTTGTGCTGAGCAGTGTTGTCTACCAGAACATCAATATGTGGGAGAGGAAAGTCATCTTTGGGGCTTGCCCTGTTCAGATCCCTATAGTCCACACACATACGAACTTTACCATCCTTCTTAGGCACTGGTACAACATTTGCAACCCACTGAGGATATGATGTGACAGCTAGGAAACCTGCATTGAACTGCTTCATAACCTCGGCTTTGATCTTTTCAGACATCTCAGGGTGCATACGACGAATCTTCTGCTTTATCGGAGGACAACCTTCCTTCATTGGTAAACGGTGAACCACGATATCGACATTAAGTCCTAGCATATCTTCATAAGACCAAGCGAAAATCTCAGCATAATCACGTAGCATCTGAATCAGTCTTTTCTTGACACGGTCTTCTAATCCAGCACCTATCTTGATTTCTTTCTTATCCTCCTCAGTACCTAGATTTACGACCTCGACTGGCTCTTCGTGCGGTTGTATGATCTTTTCTTCTTGCTCTAACAGTCTAGCAAGCTCTCTAGGTACTTCACAATCTTCCTCACCTTCGTCCTCGGCTTGGTAGATCGGATTTTCGAAGTCATAATTGACAATAGCAGAACCGTTATCAATGGGATCCAGAGTGGATGTGGATCTGCAATTTATCGTGTGGGTGTGTGTAAGAACACATAGCTATTTAGATGAATATAAAGTAAAAGAAAAGACAAAGAGCGCAAAATTTGAATGCAAAACGTCCATTGATTTATTGAATGAAAATATGCGATGAAATGACAACCCTAACAAATGGGCCATTGTGCCCCGGGCAAGGCACAAGGCTTAAAAGTTTTATTGTTCAAATTAACAAAACCAAACTTCAAAAATAAGAAAAACAGAAAATATCATTTACTCCTAACTAAAGGAGATAGGAATAATGTCTTCAGTCTTCCAATTGTTGAGCCCACTGCCAATGGTAGGAAAGATCCAACTGTTTAGATCACAGTCACTATCTGCATCCTCCAGAATGTTGACCTGATCTTTATGAACTCCTTTGTTGGTGATACGAATAGCACGAGCACGACGTACAACCCTCTGAGCCTCTGAAGTGAAGCCCAAACCAAATTTGTCAGACTTGTAAGGGATGTCAGGAAGCTGACCCCAAATGGTACAACCACCTTCTTCAACCACAGCTCTAGCATCCTTTAGGGAAACCATTGTAGGAGGCACTCTAGTAACCTTGGGAACAGTAGGAACTGGTTTAGCAATAGTAGCAGTCTGAGGAGCCAATTCAAATGTTTGACAAGGAGTCTCGAGGAATTCGCCATCCATCTCAACATACTTGAAGGTATTCAAATGACTAACCATATACTCTTCTTCACCATAGACGGTGACAATCTTGCCTTTCACGGGATACTTCAGCTTCTGATGTAAGGTAGAAGTCACAGCGCCTGCCCCATGTATCCAAGGGCGCCCAAGAAGACAGGAATAGGCAGGACGAATGTCCATTACATAGAAAGTAGAAACAAAGACTTGAGAGCCCACTCTGATTGGAAGATCAACCTCTCTATGCACTAATCTCTTTGAACCATCAAAAGCTCTCACCACAACATCGTTGGGTCTCAGCACAACCCCTTCACAGTCAAGCTTGTCTAAAGCAATCTTCGGTAATACATTCAATGAGGAACTCGTGTCCACCAGTACATGAGATAGAGTAGTGCCCCTACACTCAATGGAGACATGCAGGGCCTTATTGTGGTTCCTTCCGGCAGGAGTCAGATCAGCGTCAGAAAATCCTAGACCATTATCAGTTGTCAGGCTAGCGACACAATTTTAAAACTGGTCAACAGAGATTTCCTGCGGCACATGCGTAGATTTCAAAAACTTCACCAAAGCCTTAGCATGGGCCTCAGAGCACAACAGCAGAGATATCATAGAGATCTTGGAGAGGGTGTGCCCCAACTGTTCAACAACAATGTAATCACTCTTGCGGATAATTTTTAGCACTTCCTCCATTTCTTTGGAGGGATCTTCGATAGTAGTTTCACCCGGGGTCTTCATTTGGGCAGGCTCAACCACCGGTTCTTTGTCTCGAGTCTCAGTAATTGATTTGGAGGCAGAGATACGAACTGGAGTAGTAACAGTCTTCGGAGAGATTTTTGGGGAGAAAACCCTTCCACTTTGGGTAACCTTACTAGTCCCGACGATATTGTCGACACCGGGATTAGTAACTTCAGTAGTTTCATCAGTCAAAGGCTCTTGCTTAACACCATGAATGTAAACATCCGCACCATACTTCCAAGGGATAGCCTTGCTAGAGGAATATGGAATCGGACCGGGCGTAGTAATAATCAGGGGAGCCATTCTAGGCTCGGCAGTAATCTTCACAGGAACTTTAGAGGTGATCCTCACAGGAGTTTTGGAATTAGTAACCACAGATACGTCCTCAAACTTTAGACCTCGGGACAAATTTTCACATAACCTCTCTATAGAAGGAATCTTCTCAAACAGTATAGTACAGTCGTCCATCAAACGTTGAATGCCCTCTTTCAGCTTCACACAACCATTGGATTGAGATGCATAATAATGACAGTTTTCAATGCAGCCCGGAAATAAACCGGCTTGCAACAACTTCTTCTTAACAATTGATAGAGGAGTAGTCAAGTCAACCACAGTAGCAACATAAGAACCATCATCAATAGCACTAACGATCTTGTCATGATTCGGCATAGGAGCGGTAATCACATTAGGAGTCTCAGGGGGATCAAACTCAATCTCCTTAGCGTCAATCATGTCTTGAATCTTGTTCTTCAGCGCCCAACAACTGTTCGTATCATGTCTAGGACTATTAGAATGGTATGCACACCTTGCATCGGGATTATAGCTAGGAGTGGAAGTATTAGGATTCCTAGGAGGATCCCTCAAAGTAACTAACTCTGCCTTCTACATAAGCTGCAACGCCTGAGCCAATGACATGTTGATCTTTGTAAACTGTCTCCTGGGTGTATCCTATTTACGCTGATTACCTTGTTGTTGTTGTGGCGCCGGTGCAGAGATCAGAATTTCCCCAACAGATTGGTTGCGACCTTTTTGGCCGTGTACAACATTAGATTCCTTCTTCCCATTATGTGGCTTCTTTGTAGTGTTTGAAGATGTAGCCACTTGTATTTTACCACTTCGAATTCCATTTTCAACACGTTCTCCTGTCAATATCAGCTCGGTGAAACCGGATGACAAGCTTCCAAGTAGATGACTATAGAAAGGACCGGTTAATGTGCTCATGAACATGTCAATCAACTCTCTGTCAGTTAAAGGAGGTTGAACTCTGCTTGCGAGATCTCTCCACTTCTGTGCATACTATTTAAAGCTTTCCTCAGAACCCATTGATATACTCTGTAGTTGCATTCGGGTTGGTGCCAGATCAGAATTGTACTGGTATTGTTTGTAGAAAGCTGCAGCCAAATCTTCCCATGTATGAATGTTGGTACTTTCGAGTTGATAGTACCATTCCAACTGTGCTCCAGACAAACTCTCTTGAAAGAAATGCACCCACAACTTCTTGTCAGCAGTGTGTGGTTGAATATTTCGGACATATGATCTCAAATGCAGCTTCGGACAAGAAACACCATCATACTTAGCAAAAGTGGGAATTGTGAACTTAGGAGGAATGACAACCTCTGAGACTAGACCCAAATCCTCAAAATTCAAGCCATGCACCTTATGGATTTCCATAGCTTTCAGACGTTCTTCTAATAGCTTATACTTCTCATCAACAGGAGGGTATTG
Organism: Lathyrus tuberosus; assembly: GCA_022829125.1. Taxonomy (NCBI): domain Eukaryota; kingdom Viridiplantae; phylum Streptophyta; class Magnoliopsida; order Fabales; family Fabaceae; genus Lathyrus; species Lathyrus tuberosus. The sequence goes on from JALAZF010000790.1 coordinate 812,274, forward strand.
TTCATCCAAATAATCTCCGTCCTCTCCATCAGAATATTTGTCAGAACCATGGTTGCTTTTTTCCTCAGTTTTAACACTTTTACCATCTTCATCCTGTTCATCATCTTGGTCTACTGGGATCCTAATTTCCTTGACCTGTTTAGCCAGACCTCTGAATCTCCTCCCCATGTTGATGACGCCAGTTGATTTTCTTGCTTTCTTCTTCTTCTTGGTCAAAAGTGCTTTCAGTTCTTCTTGCCCCTTGGACAAGTTCAGGACCAGCTCTTAGAACTGGGCGTTCTGGGCCTGGAGATCTTTGAAGGTTTGCTCGAGAGCCATTTCTTCTGAAATAAACAGCGAGAAGGTGATAGACCTGTCTTAGAAACCTGCTATGCAATGATTATGAGATGTAGATGCATATGCAATGATTTCAAGGACTTTAGAGTTTATCTTTGCAAACAGGAACAAAAGGAAAACTTTTATTAGTAAACTCAAAATTCATTTTTTTTCTTTTATGCCTCTTGGGCTACAATGAAAGGAAATTTCAAAAAGCAAATTCAAAAACGCCTAAGACCTATGACTCAAGACTCAAGTCTCCCACGGGCGCTTCCTCTTTGTGCCGATGTAAGCATTGATGCTCTGCTCCTCATGAAGTAATTTCGTCAACTCCAACACCTTCTTCTCACTAGCATAGAACTGAGTCTCAAAGGTGTCTCTTTCTTCTTTCATCTGAGCCCAGGGTTTCTGCAGCTCTTCAAGATCGGTAGGCATATCTGGATGGAGAATGACTTGAGAAACATCTCCCTCAAACTCAGGTTCAACACTCACTGGTCTGACAGCTGGATATGGCATAATAAGATCTCGAGCACGAGTGCGCACCCATCTGAGGTAAGGCTCCAAAGGAATAGAGTTCTTCTGTCCCAAGGTCCTGCTTTCAATCTTATACACATTATTCCATGCGCGTATAAACCTTTGACGGTAACCTTGAGGATCATCTTCATAATCGAACACAATACCCTGAATAAGCATATCATGAGGACCATCCCTTCGAGCATAACCAAACTGGCGCAAGGCTAGCGAAGGATTATAGGTGATGCCTCCCCTAATGCCAAGGAGTGGTACATTAGGGAATTCCCCACAATGATCAATAAGAGTGAAGTCTTCAAGAGATCGGGCACACCAATAGATATCTGAATGAGAGAGTGACATTATTCTTCGAGACCACTGCAACCTTTGTTCATTCTTCAATACTGATCGGGGAAGGTGCAAAATAAACCACCTGGATAGTAAGGGTACGCAACACATGAGAGTCCCTCGCTTCTTGATAGTACGAGTGTGAAGCGAATGCAGAATATCCCCGAGCAAGGTAGGTACTGGGTTATGAGTCAGAAATAATTTGATAGCGTGCACGTCTATGAGTTGGTCTGGATTAGGGAACAACACCAACCCATAGATTAACAAAGCCAATACCTCCTCAAAAGCATGGTAACTCATAGCGCTTAGGAACAATTGAGCCTTCTCAATCAGGAACTTAGCAAAAAACCCCTTGACTCCACTCCTTGTTTCCCAATTAGACACAATGTCTGACCTCTTCAGATGTAAAGCAGCTGCAATGACTTCAGGCTTTGGAACGTTTTCTAGACCGGTAAAAGGCATCTGATTAAGAATAGGTATTCCAAGTAACTTAGAGAACTCCTCCATCGTGGGCACCAATTGGTAATCCGGGAAGATAAAACAGTGGTGCTTAGGATCGAAGAATTGGAATAGGACTCTCATCATGTCTTCTTCAAAACCTGAGGTAACTAAGTCGAGTAGAAAACCATGCCTTTTGGTGAATCGAGAACCATCGGGAACTTTTGAGACCAATTCTTTAAGCTGGGAAGGAACCCTTACAAAGTTGACTCGAATGAAATTTCTAGGAACGAAAGCCATGACATGCAATGACGAATAAAGATAAATTACTTGGTCCTTGAAATGGTTAGTGAAAATGATATGTTATGATGTTATGATGTCATGTACATTTTAATAGTAAATAAGTAGCACACACAAACAAGTCAGACAAGAGCCTTAGGTTTAAAGGCTTGTATGAAGTCCATAGGTAAGTACCCTTCCCCACTGAGGTTTAGTTGGCTCAACCTGTCCTAGAATAGTAACCGGGTTCTAGAGGACTCATATCACGGATCTTTCTCAAAGGCTTTATTTTAGTGCGACACTCGAATGGCCGACCAAAACATCCCGAAAGTCTGATCTCAATTAGCGTAGCCTCGAGTATCAACCAACTTCGGCCTAAATCCAAAGCCGGCCATCTCACTACCTTCTAATGGTCAAAGATGAGTTAACTAGGGTTCTAAAGACTGTGACCATCATATCAACCATATCGGTACATGCCGTACAGTCTCCATGATCTATTGTCACTTACCTAAGGAATCACTAGGTCCGGGTGTAGGACCTTTCACACAAGTAGCCCCAAAACAAGGCCCATTAAAAATAAAGCACATAAGTCAAACAATTTTAAGTAAGTGGTAAAGTGATCAAACTCTAAGGTAACCCCTCTTTTAAAATATCCCCAGCAGAGTCGCCAATTCTGTAATACGGTGGAGAACTGACTTTTTAATTTTGTTTTTCGCAAAACATGTTGCGGTTAGCAAGAGTCGCCACCGACTTTTCTTTTATCCAATTTATTTAGGAAAGGTGAAAAGAACAGGAAAGACCTTTTTGAAAAGATTTTGAGTTCGGGGGGTAAGTTATGAAAAGGGAAGGTGTTAGCACCCCTTTTCATCCGTAGTTATCTACGGGCTCTTAATTGCTTGCTCACTTTAACTTGCTTTTTTTTTTTGAAATGTGGTGTGTGTTTAGAAAATATTTTGTAAAAGTTGACATTGTAATAATTCGTGTAAGAATGTATACAAAGTGTTTATATTTGAAAATATTTTTGAAAGTGTGAGGTGTGAAAAGTATTTGTTTTTTTTTTAGTTGTGAGCAAGCATTTAAAAGTTACTTACCCTTAATTTAAGGTTTTTCTTATACTTATCCTTTTCCTTGAGAGATAGTATTATCCATACCATTAGTGGGTAGGTAGTCCTATCTATTTGATGTGAAGGGACAGCGAAGGGTCATCGAATGGTCATAGAAGGCAACATGTAAGGATACCTTAGCAATTCGAAGGGACTATCATCATTTTTCCGTAGGGTCATCGAGGGACAAGATCATTTTTTCGTAGGCAACTCGAAGGGTCATCGAGGGACAAGATCATTTTTCGTAGGCAACTCGAAGGGTCATCGAGGGACTATGATCTTTATATCGAAGGGACTATGATGATATTATTCGTAAGCGTCTTTTGCTAAAGTATCCCTACGTTCGAGGGACATGACCATGTTCGTAAGGCAACTGAGAGAGGCTACCCTAGAGGTGCAAGTGTGATTGAGTGGATTAGTTTCAATTATTTATCTTGAATTAGGGTTTTCTAGATTGTTTTTTAGTTTTTCCATACAAACCCTAATTACTACATAGTTGTAAAATAAAATAGTGGAATGTAAAGTACAGAAAGTAAAGTGCGGAAAGTAAAATCCCTACGCTATTACAAGGCTTTGGGAGAGATACATAAGTATAACAAACCTTGCGGGAAATAAAACTACGGCTATTACAAAAAGAAAAGCCATGCGACCTATACAATTTTTCTAGGAATTTAAATAGCAAATAAATAAATAAGTGAAAAGAAAAAAATGTCAGAAAAAAACTTGATACGAACCCTTATTAGTTAAAAAACGGAGAGAGGAGGCGGATCTAAAATTATAAAATAAAAATGCATAGAAAAATTAAAATTTTAAACGTCTTAAACAATAATGTTGCTAACGCACAAATGCGATCATCGCAATCATGGATCCGAATTGTACCGATCTAAATAAAAATAAAAATAAAGTAAAAGAATTTTTAAAATTTGATAAAAACCAACAAGGTTGCTGATGCGAAAGCACGATCATCGCAACCGGATCCAAATCGGGCAGATATGAATTTACAAAAAAAAGAAGCACAAATAAAAAGGAATTTTAAATGTAATAAAAATTCAATAATGTTGCTAACGCGAAATGCGATCATCGCAACCGGATCCGAATTGTACCGATCTAAATAAAAAGAAAAATAAAGTAAAAGAATTTTTAAGATTTGATAAAAACCAACAAAGTTGCTAACGCGAAAGCGCGATCATCGCAACCGGATCCAAATCGGGCAGATATGAATTTACAAAAAAAAGAAGCACAAATAAAAAGGAATTTTAAATGTAATAAAAATTCAATAATGTTGCTAACGCGAAATGCGATCATCGCAACCGGATCCGAATTGTACCGATCTAAATAAAAAGAAAAATAAAGTAAAAGAATGTTTAAGATTTGATAAAAACCAACAAAGTTGCTAACGCGAAAGCGCGATCATCACAACCGGATCCAAATCAGGCGGATCTAAATTTATCAAAAACGTAAAGCAAAAAGAAATTTTAAAACATGTAAAAAAACAACAATGTTGCTACCGCGGAACTGGGGTCATCGCAACCGGATCGAATAAAAAAATGTCACGCATTAGCAGCGTATCGACATAATTTGATCCGAATAATATAATAATAAAAAAAGTAGAATTAACAAAACATATAGATATATATAAATTAAACAAAATTATATTGTATATATTATAATATTAGTTAAGTATATATGTTAGTAAAACAAATTATATATTAATATATATATATATATATATATATATATATATATATATATATATATATATATATATATATATGTTAAAACGTTAGCGTCAGTATATATGTTTTGTTAACAGTATCACATATGCATATATATAAAGTGGTTAGTAACAGTGGCGGCGTATAAAAAAAATTCGTATGCATCTTATGGTTACGTTAGTGCATATGAAAAACAGTATGTATTAATAATTGAATAGTAAGGAATTATGTTAGTAAAATACGGCCGATGATAGTGAACAGAACGGTAAAGGTTAGTAAAAGTCCGGTGGAAATTGGTACCTAAACGCACAACTTTTGTTTACTTTTCGGTTTCGCTTGCCGGCTGCGTGATTTTTTTTTTCAAACTGTGAAAATAGAGGGCTATTTATAGCATGGAAAAATCAGGTTAAAGGGCAAAAAGGGGAATGAAATTGACAAATAAGACCTTCCTTGGTTAGCAAGCTGACCAATCAGAAGCTGAGTATGACACAAATTGACACAGATTGACCAATAGGAAACAAGTACTCTAGAAAGGAAATATTTTTTGTATCTATTATGATTTATGCACTCCTTTTTGGTAAAAAGTACATAAAATCAAACAAATAATTATTTTCAAAAATGTCTTAAAATAAAAAACGAAAATTAAAAATAAATAATAAAAAAATAATTTTTTTGTGATTTTTTTGAAAATAGTTTAAAATGGAAAGAAAGTTAGTAACAAATAACAAAAAAAATCCAAAATGTAACATGTGAGATTCGAACCCGCGACCTCATACTTGCAAGCCTTATCTCCTTTCCAATTGTACCAATTCATTTATTCGAAACAAAAATGCATTGTTACCTATTTTTGAATAAAACTTACTATTTAAATGTTAGTAAAAATTGAACCAAAAAACTTATAAAATCAAAGTTAAAAAATAATTTAAATGTTAGAAAATAGGGCAGGCAAATTTTGGGGTACAACAAGTATATACTCAACCTGTGTTAGAATACATAGGATCACAAAGTCCTAATTCGCCAACACCCTCAGGAGGAAATTCAATGTACAGACATGTCCCTCCTCCAGGTTTTCCACATCTAGGGTCAAGGAGTCAACCCTATGGTATGCCTACATCAATGATGCAAAACCTGCAAAACGCTCCACCTGTATTTTCAGAGACTGTAGTGTCTTCGCCATTACAAGAATCAGGATCAGGAGGTCGAAACAACCAGAGTATAGGTGGTGGTTACTCTGTTCAAGCGCCTAGTCTTACAAATACATCCATAAATTGTTTGAGACAGCAGATGGATGAAAGTAACATGCAAATGGTGCATACGTTGTCTCAGACAATGGGGGAAGTTTTTCAACCCTTGATTCAGAATACAACTCAAACTAATCAATAATTGGCCGCACAATTGGCACGCATGGCTGATTTTATGGGAGTACCAGCGGTGGATCGAAGAACAACTGTTGTCGAAGATATCCCAAGACGTCATCCACGTCATGGACCTGAGGTGAACTTGGAAGATCAAGAGATGATAGATCATTTTAGAGTCGAACCACCAAGAAACCAGATGCCAATCCAGATGGAGGAAGAACCAGTAGTGATGGTGAACAGGAACCAAAATGCTGATCAATTGCTTAGACATGTTCGACATCGAAATCAAGCAAAAGAAAATAATCTTGCAGCCATGGTTGAAAGGATAATGACTAGAAATGGTGTGAATCTTGGCTTCACAAGGCCAAATTATAACTCGCCTATAGTGGATTATATTCTCCAAGCAGAGTTTCCCCATAGGACGAAGGTTCCAAAGTTCTGCAAGTTTTCAGGAGATACTACTGAATCTACCGTCGAACATGTGGCTAGGTATTTGATTGAAGCAGGCGAAATTGCAGCTGACGAAAGCCTTAGGATCAAATACTTCCCAAGTTCCCTCACCAAGAATGCCTTCACATGGTTTACTACTTTGCCTCCAAATTCCATATACAATTGGACCCAACTAGAACGTTTGTTTCATGAACAGTTCTACATGGGGCAAACTAAGATTAGTTTGAAAGAATTGGCTAGCATCAAACGCAAAGTTACTGAGCCAATTGATGATTACCTGAATAGGTTTCGACTTCTTAAAGCCAGGTGCTTTACACAAGTGCCAGAACATGAGTTGGTCGAAATGGCTGCTGGGGGTTTAGATTATTCCATTAGGAAGAAATTAGATACCCAATATCTTAGAGATATGGCCCAGTTGGCTGATAGGGTTCGACAACTAGAAAGGCTGAAAGAAGAAAGGGCTAAATTCAGCAGGGGTAAAAAATTGGCCTTTGTCGAATGTAGTGAAGGTGTGGAGAATTCATATGATGAAACATCTTACTTCGACGGAAATGAGGTTGACGTTGCTGAGTTAAAGCAAGGTCCACCTTATGCCTGCAAATTATTAGCTCCTTCAGATGAAAAAAATCCTGTCGAATCTAACGATAAATTTCCTAAGAAAACATATACTTTCGACGTTACTAAATGTGATGAAAATTTTTATTTGTTAGTTAAAGATGGGCAAATGATAGTACCTGCTGGTGCTAAGATGCCACCTTTAGAACAAAGAAAGAAAAGAGGTTTTTGTAAGTACCATAATTTGTTGGGCCATAAAACTTCTCAATGTTTTCTTTTCAGGGATTTGGTGCAAAATGCTATCCAAGAAGGAAGGCTGAAGTTTGGTGACAAAGGCAAAGCTCAGATGAAAATTGACTCTGACCCATTGCAAGTTGTAGAGGCTAACTATACAGAGCCTCACGAGGTTCAGATGGTCGAAGCCACAAAGGGATTTGATAAGTCAGTCAACATGGTGGAAGTCACTGAGGACTTCGCCACCAATCCTGTGGTAACTGGAGGTTTTAGTAAGGCTGCAAATGGCCTGAATGTTGATGGTACCAGTCTAATGTTGGTGACCAAAGAAACTGTAAATAAGTTTGTTGAAATGGATAATGCTGCCAAAGTTTTGGATATGGCAGTGAGTGGGTTGAAGATAAATGCCACTGAAGGCATTAACATGGTCGAATTGGTTGAAGAATCCGATTCTAGCTCAAGTAGCATCAGCACCAACGAGGCTATGGGCAGAAATACCCCCAAAGTCTAAGTTGTTAAGGAATTGGAAGATGACATGTTGTTGGTAGGAGAAATGATAGACATGGATGGTTGTTTGGTGGAAAACTGGATATGTATGGCTGCTGAATAATTCTTCAAGACATCTCCTGATGTTGAGAGAGTCAATGCTGAGGAAATGGTCGAAGCTGAAAAGACTGCTTGGCAGAAGGCTTCCCAAAGAGCTGCAAGAGCAGTAGTAAGCGGTGGTTGTCTGGCGAAGACCACTGAAAGTCTTGAAGCTCATTTCTCCAAGATGCGCTTAAAGGATAAAATTGATGTCAATATGGTCGAAATTACATATCAAAAAGCTGAACAAGTAAGAAAGGCAGATGAACAAGAAGAGCACAACAAGATAGCTTATCCTAAGCAAGAGGAGACAATTGTAGATTTTCTGCACCGTTGCCAGAAGAAAGGTTCTGGAGTAATGCTATGTCCTAGATGCAGCGCCATTTTTGATGAGAAAGCTGCCCACAAGTTAGAAGGTGTCAAAAAAGCTGGTGGAAGCTGGGAGCAGAAGGTAAATAAAGGTCCCAGAGGTTTTGACCATAGACGACTTTCGACAGGGCTCAAAAACCAAGTACCAGGAGTTAGGCCAGGTACATTCAAGCCAGCTGCGAATGTGCCAACAGGTAGTTGGATCAAGCCTATCGAAGGAAGAGGGCAGAAGAAGAAGTGGGAGAAATTTGATGTGGAAAAAGGTTCTTCATTTGAGTATAGAAAAGAGAACTATACCACCAACAAGTCAACATACATTTCTTAAAATTACAAGGGTAAAAATCCCATGTCTAGATCACAATGGCGAAGAGAGCAACACAGGCCTAAGGCTATCAGGGAGGCTCAGGTACAAGGTGAGTCGAGCACCAATGTTGATAATCGAGTTGGGACAATTGAGAAGATGCCCATAAGGCGAAAGCTGTTCAATGTTCAGCCAGAGAAGAAAGCTGAAGATGATGAGAATATGACTGATAATTTCGACAGTGAGTCAGCAGCTTCTCTAGATATTCTTGTGAATGTGGTATCAGTGATGCCAAAAGAATTTGGTCAAGTTTCAGAGGTCGAAGACTTGGATCAAACTGCTAAATTAGAAATATTGGCACACAAGCTTGTGTGTTATTACACCATGAACAATGGGTGCGTCGAAGAACAGAATGCTTTCTTTGAACGCCCCACAGAGGCAATGAAGGGTCATCTGAAGCCTCTCTACATTACTGGCAAAGTAGAAAATGTTCCTGTTAACAAAATCTTGGTGGATTGTGGTGCAATTGTTAATTTAATGCCAAGATTTTTGCTGAGCAAGATTGGGAAGTTTGAGACTGATACCAAACCCCACAACATGGTTCTGTCGAACTATGAAGGAAAAGTTGGTTCCTCTCTAGGAGTGATTCAAGTGGATCTTACTGTGGGAACCATTACCAGACCAACAGTGTTTATGGTCGTTGAGATGAAAGCTAACTACAATCTACTCTTGGGTAGGGAGTGGATTCATGGAATATGAGTTGTACCTTCATCTATGCATCAAAGAATTACCATTTGGAGACCAGATGGGATAGTTGAAAATATTGAAGCTGGTCAAGGGTACTTTAAGGTGCCTATTAATCATGTGGAAAGTAGGCAGTTTGAGAAATATCTGGCGAACATTGCTCCATGTCCTCCAGCTGACTTTGAGTTTGCGCCTGATGAAGAAACGTTTTATTCATTGTATTTACACCCTGCCGAAGGTTTCAGATGGGACAGGGAAGTACCAGGAGGAAGGCTGCATTGCTTAGGCTCACCTCCAATAGAGCCCACAGGATGGGGAGATGAATTCAGTGATCATGACTGAGTTCGAAGCTTTAAAAATAATTTCGGCCTATGTGGCTGAAACAAAAATACAAGCGGCTTTGGAAGCTGCCAATGACTATATGGCTGGCGAAGCCATTTCTGAATTTTATCAAGAAGGTCCTGGTAAGGACTTCGACCCAAAACCTCCAGATAAGGTTGAAACTGGAGAGCAAAGCCAGAGGCTCGACGCCATCTATGAAGATGAGCCTTTGGGATTTGAGAAGGATCTGTTGGAAAATAATATCAAAATGCTAGCACAAGATCCTTTAGAAGAAGTTGACCTAAGTGAGGGGATAACCAAAAGACCTACCTACATCAGTGCCAACCTTGATCCCCAGTTGAAGGTTGAAGTGGTTCAGTTGTTGAAAGAGTTCAAGGACTGCTTCGCCTGGGATTATGATGAGATACCTGGTTTGAGCAGGGAGTTGGTCGAACACAGGTTACCTGTGACACATGGGAAAAAACCAGTCAAGCAAAATCCAAGACGGTTTGCAACAGAGATATTGTCAAAGATCAAGGAAGAAGTCGAAAGACTGCTTCATTGCAAATTCATTCGCACGGCAAGGTATGTCGAATGGTTGGCTAATATAGTACCTGTTATTAAAAAGAATGGGTCTTTGAGAGTTTGCATTGATTTTAGAGATTTAAACTCTGCAACTCCTAAAGATGAATATTCAATGCCAGTAGCAGAAATGTTAATAGATTCTGCAGCAGGACATGAATATCTTAGTATGCTGGATGGATATTCTGGCTACAACCAAATATTCATCGCTGAGGAAGATGTCCATAAAACTGCTTTTAGTTGCCCTGGAGCCTTAGGCACCTATGAATTGGTAGTGATGCCTTTTGGTCTCAAAAATGCTGGTGCTACTTATCAAAGGGCGATGAATTCAATCTTCCATGATTTTATAGACACATTTATGCAAATTTACATTGATGATATTGTTATAAAATCTATTTCTGGGAAAAGTCACATTGACCATCTTCGACAGTCCTTTGAAAGGATGAGAAAATATGGTCTTAAAATAAATCCTCTCAAATGTGCTTTTTGTGTGCAGGCAGGGGATTTCCTAGGCTTTGTGGTCCACAAGAAAGGGATCGAAATAAATCAAAATAAAACCAAAGCCATAATGAAGGCGAAAGCACCATCAACTAAAAAGGAGTTGCAGTCGTTGCTGGGCAAGATCAACTTCTTAAGAAGGTTTATATCCAACCTGAGTGGCAAAACACAAGCCTTTTCGCCATTGCTTCGTTTCAACAGAGATGGTTTTGAGTGGGGGCAAGTACAGCAGGAAGCCTTCGACAATATCAAGGAGTACCTAAGCCACCCTCCAATTCTTTCACCACCTTGTAGAAACAAGAGTATGAGATTGTATATAGCTGCATCAGATAAAACTCTAGGGAGCATGTTAGCTCAAGAGGATGAAAATGGAGTCGAAAGAGCCATTTATTACCTTAGTCGAGTTTTAAATGATGTAGAAACTAGGTATAGCATGATTGAAAAGTTATGTTTATGCTTGTATTTCTCTTGTACTAAATTGAAGCAATATATAAAGCCAGTTGATGTGTATGTTTCTTCTCACTTTGATGTTGTAAAACATATGTTATCTAAGCCTATTTTGCATAGTCGAATTAGCAAATGGGCATTAGCATTAACAAAATTTTCTCTAACATATCAACCTTTAAAAGCTGTGAAAGGGCAAATAGTTGCAGACTTTATAGTTGACCACTCCATAAATGAAAATGATTTGAATTATGTTGAATTAAAATCTTGGAAGTTATACTTTGATGGATCAAGTCATAAAAATGGAACAAGAGTAGGAATACACATTATTTCTCCTGAAAAAATTCCAACAAAATTCAAGTATAAGGTCGAAGGACCTTGCTCTAACAATGAGGCTGAATATGAAGCATTAATTGCTGGCCTTGAAATTTTGTTAGAATTGGGGGCAACTAGAGTCGAAATAATGGGAGACTCAGAATTGGTTATAAAACAAATCACAAAGGAATATAAATGTGTTAAAGAAAATCTCATTATGTACTTTGTGGTAGCCAATAGATTATTAAAGAAATTTGAGGTAGTGGCCATCCAACACATACCTAGGATAGAGAATCAAGTTGCTAATAGCTTGGCTCAAATTACCTCTGGATACAAGGTGTCGAAGGAAAACCTTCAAGAAGTGATTGAAGCAAGAGGTAAAGTGGTGGCTGTTGGATTGTGCCCATCAGACTTAGAAACAACTAAGCTTGGATGCATAGATGGCGAAAATCACAAAGGAATATAAATGTGTTAAAGAAAATCTCATTATGTACTTTGTGGTAGCCAATAGATTATTAAAGAAATTTGAGGTAGTAGTCATCCAACACATACCTAGGATAGAGAATCAAGTTGCTAATAACTTGGCTCAAATTGCCTCTGGATACAAGGTGTCAAAGGAAAACCTTCAAGAAGTGATTGAAGCAAGAGGTAAAGTGGTGGCTGTTGGATTGTGCCCATCAGACTTAGAAATAACTAAGCTTGGATGCATAGATGGCAAAAATTTTGAAATTTTTGCTATAGATAATTTGACAGATGAAGACTGGAGGAAGCCTATAGTTGAATATTTGCAAAATCCAACGGCTTCGATAGAGCGAAAAATCAGGTATCAAGCTTTAAGCTATGTACTTTTGGGTAATGAATTATTTAAAAAGACCCCTGAGGGAGTCTTATTGAAATGCCTTAGTGAAGCAGAGGAATACTTGGCTCTCTCGACAGTACATAGTGGGGCATGTGGAGCACACCTAGTTGGCCAGAAGATGAAATGGTTGTTGTTTCGACAAGGCATGTATTGGCCTACTATGCTAAAAGAGTGCATAGAATTTGCTAGGGGTTGCCAAGAATGTCAAATTCATGCTGGCATACATCATATCCCTGCAAGTGAATTACATTATATAGTGAAACCATGGCCTTTCAGAGGATGGGCTTTGGATATAGTGGGAGAGATTCGACCAGTATCTTCAAAGAACCAAAGATATATTTTGGTGGGAATCGATTATTTCACCAAGTGGATTGAAGCAATACCACTGGCGAATATAGGTCAAGAAGATGTTATTGAATTCATTCAAAATCACATTATTTATAGATTTGGTATTCCTGAAACAATCACTACAGATCAAGGATCAGTGTTTACTGGTCGAAAGATGCAGGAGTTTGCCAAAGAAATAGGTTTTAAGTTATTGACTTCTACACCTTATTATGCTCAGGCCAATGGGCAAGTCGAAGCTGCCAATAAGGTAGTGATTGGACTAATTAAGAAGCATGTGGGAAAGAGGCCTAGAAATTGGCACAAGACATTAGACCAAGTTCTTTGGGCATGTCAAACATCCCCTAAAGAGGCTACTAACACTACCCCATTTCGACTTACTTTTGGTCATGATGCAGTATTGCCTGTTGAGATTTATTTACAATCTATAAGAGTTCAAAGACATCATGAGATTCCCTCTGAGGATTATTGGGAAATGATGATGAATGAATTAGTGGATTTGGATGAAGAAAGGCTTAGAGCCTTGGAGTTGTTAAGAAGGCAAAAGAAAAGGGTCGAAGGATCCTACAACAAAAAGGTTAAGTCTAAATCTTTTGTATGTGGGGATTTAGTTTGGAAAGTGATTTTGCCTATGGATCGAAAGGATAGAACATTAGGCAAATGGTCTCCTAAGTGGGAAGGTCCATTCCAAGTCATACAAGTTTTCTCTAATGGAGCTTATGAAGTGGAAGAGTTGGACAAAGATAAAAGAATCTTGAAAGTAAATGGCAAGTATTTGAAAAAATATAAGCCTATTTTGCAAGAGATTCGCATCAAAACTTAAGCTTTATTCAATAAAAAGAAAGCCAAAATAGGCCAACTCAGGCTAATATGGCATAATACAACATTTTTTATCAAGGAAGGTTATTCATAATCTCTCCAATCTATGGATTTGAGGAAATCCATATAATCTGCATCTGGTTCATCATCAGAGTCCTGGGTGCTAGAGCATCCTTTCTTAGAGATCTTCATTTTAGTTTCTCTCTTCTTGGCTTGAGCGGTTGCTCCAATAGAGGCTTTAGGTTTCTTTGTTGCCTCCATCTTTTCCGTTTCCTCAATTGCCTTTGCCTTTCCAGCCATTTTCTTGGCTGATGATTCTCTGAATTGTTCATGTTTGCTTCTATGCAAAACTTGGTCATATGGAAGAAATTTATAGAGGCGAAGTATTGATTGGATTGGCCAGTCAAACGGTGGAAACACGTGAGTTATTCTTGGAAGTATGCCTGAGGGCTATGCTATAAATTTCAGTTTAAAGATAGAGGCTTATGCCTTGGAATTTAAAGCTGAAAAGTTTGGCTTTCCAAGAAAAAGATAGAATACCTTAATTGCAAATTTGACTTAGATGTGAGACAATAAATAAAATGCATCATAATATAATATGGGTCGAAAGCAGTTAATGGCGAAATAATAACAATTGATTAATCAATGCCAAAGGCATAAAACTGTCATTACATAAAGGCCTGAAAAGGCCAAGAAACAAATGATTGGTTAAGCAAATAAAGGTCTTGAAAGCATCAGAAGGGAAGCCTCGACTCCAAATGGGCAAAGGTTTCTATGTGATGTTTGAGGCGAGCATTGCACAAGGATTCATCAAGCTTGGTTGTGGCAAGCTGTTTCTCAAGTTTTTGGGCTGCCTCAATACGATCTATGGCATGTTTCATTTCCCTAGCCATCTCAGTGGTGTCGAAGTTCTGCAAATCACGGTTGCATTTTTCAGCATCCTCAATTTTAGCTTGTAACTCAGTGATTTGCTGCTTCCAGGCTTCAATATTCTTCTGATTAGAGGCTATTTCATCTTGTGTTTTCTTTTGGTCAGGCTCTATACTTTCGACCTTCTCGTATGACTCCTTTGCACCGCACCAAGCTGCACTCTCAAGACCAGATGTTTCCTCTAGGGTCTTCCTGATAGATGGAAGCAGCTTTATCTCTGCAGCTATTTGGTTCACCACAGCAGTTAACTCTATCAGAAAACCAGAAACATCTGGATTAAGAGTGGTGAGTTCAAGCTTTCCAAGGGTATCTTTCAGATAAGCGGTTGCAGATGTGTCTGAGGCCAAAACTCTGTGAATGTCCCCCCTGAAGAATTTTTTATTTATGGCTTGGAGGACTGGTTTGGCAAAGTCATCTGATGCTGGAGTCGAAGAGACAGAAGAAGAGGAACCATACTTCTGCCCAAGTATTAATTTGGAATACTCAATTGGGTTCGACCACTTAAGTGCCGTCAGTGAGTCTCCAGGAGGTGGAAGGTTAGCCAGGGTTTGCTGGACCACAGGCAAAGGAGTATGGTGGGGATTAAGATCAGTTTATTCTTCCTCCTCCTCTTCTTCTGATTCTTCTCCTTCTTCATCTTTTTCTTCTTCGACTACCATCTCTTCGTCAGGCTCTTCAGTAGTTGGTCGAATATTCTCCTGGTCATCAGCTGGTGTAGGATGTGGCTCATTTGTCTCCTCAGGCGCAGCTTGACCAGGAGTGTCGTTGTGTGTTTGAACTTCAGGTTCATTTCTTTCTTCTTCAACCAATTGATCATCATCCATGAAGTTAGCCAGATCGAAGGGTGGTGGACTGGAGGCATCATCATCATCAGAATTGGCGCCATCAGCTTGTGCGTTTTAAGTAGTGGTTTGAACTGGTGGTGTGGTGTATTCTGCAGCATGTGGATTAGGTTGATTAATCTCACTCAAAACAGAGCCAATATCAGAAGATGGGTGAAAAGTTGGCTCACCTTGGCTGTTGAGGAGCGTGGTGGTGAAGCTTTCTGCAGTCGGTTGAGGAGTGGGAATGTTAATGATGTTGGTGGCGAGATTGCTTGGAGTTGGTTTGGGATCAGGATTAGTGATTATGTGTGCCTAAAGAACACAAGTGAAGAAAATGAGATTGAAAGAACTTGGGTGAAAAACGTCAGTATAATGAAAAAATGGTGCACATACCTGAGCTTGTACAGCAGCAGGACTTGAGTCATCACTCCAATGGTCACCAAGAGGTGTTCTCGAGGCCACCGTGGAAGGTTCTTTCTCGACACCACTTGTTGCAGGTGCCTTTTCGAGTATTTTGGCCACCTTCGAAGGAGGTGGGCCAGTAGGTCCAGATGCCTTTATGGGTTTTCTTCTTTTCTTTGTAAGAACCTCCTCAGGAGATTCATCTGAGACCTCTGAAGCTATAATAACAACTGGGGGATCCTTTTTACCTTTCTTGGAAGGTGTTGGAGGTTTTCGACCAGTCTGAAGAGGCAATGCAAACATAAGAAAGGAATCCATATAGCAAAAGCATAAGCAAGGGATGTGAAGTGTACCTGTGTGCTTTCTGGTTCTTTTCCACTTTGTGAGGCAGCAGCCCTAGTTGAAGCAGTTTTCCTAGGCACAACTGAAAGACAGTAAAAATTGTTACAAGTTAATGATTACGTGGTTAGTTATAAAGCCATGGATTAAGGGTCTCAAACCTTCATATATTTCAGATTCGACACGAACGTCCTGAATTCCTATATGAAGGTGGCCTTTAAAACTGTCTAACATATGCTTAGTCGAAACCACTCGTTGGGCCTTTGGCTGAGATTGCTTTCGAAGAAGTTTTAAATGCTCCCCACAGACAAACTAATATGGAAATGGAGGGGCAAGCGCCACTCCAAAATCAGCATTAGGCAATCGAGGGAACTTTGGAGGAAAAAGTTTAAAAGCTACCTCATAACGTTTCTCACGAGGGACGTTGGGAGGAATTTTTAGTTGATCCAGCTTTTCTAGAAATTTTCTCTTTAGAGTGACAGCAGCCTCATGAATGGTTCGACTAAGATCATCTGGTCGATAGACAGTTTCAAAGTATTTCTGAAAAGCCTGTATTTCTTCGATGTGAGTAAACTTACTCTTTTTCGTCTTGTCCTGCACATTTAGAAAATCTTGGTCAAGTAACGAAGAAAATGTAGCCACATCAAGAAAGTGCTCACTATAGTGCTTCGACCACCATTGGTGGAATGATGAAGTTCATAGAAAAGAAGGCTAAAAAAACACAGGAGAGAGGACTCTTCTTTTCTCATTCCGGCTGTCGAGTGTAAGGGAGACATTTTCCTCGTCGAAGCAAGCAGTGTGGAGAATTACTTGGCCCTTTCTCTCATACAAGCACTGGGGAAAGCTCTGGGCCAACCCAAACTGTCGAGAGACAAGGTTTGGTTGATAGGCAATCAGTACTGATAAATCTCTCCCTAAGTTCAGCCTGTGGATAAAGAATCTGGGAATCAAAAAGGCTTCCCAGATAGCAACAGATTCTTGATCAAGAGTTTGGTGAGGATTTGGAAATGGCCTTTTAAACCACACAGGGTCGTATCTTCGTTGAGCGAAAGGTGCCATGCTAGGAGTGAACTCATAGCGCTTGGCAAACATCATAATATAACTGGTAAAGGCCCTTTGAAGGGTTTCACCATCATCATTGGGAGTGAGTTTGGCCAGACGCGTCCCTTCGACATTCCTCTCCCTTATTTCAGCAGAGGCTTCATCAACTAGGCCTTTTCTGGGGAGGCTAGCCTCAAATGTAGCATTAAGCCACAATTGAAGTAGCCAAAGAGGACCACTCAAGTGCATAGGACCCTGGGCCTCCATATTTCTGAGTCGAGAAGCCCCCTCGCTGATAGACTCATAGAGGTTCGCCAGGACGAGTTCACTCAAGCAGGTTCCCTTGTTGTGGTGTAGTTGATTCGCCAGAGGCAGGTACTTTTTAGCTACCTGCCAAGATTTTGTACAAAAAACATATCTCGACAGCCAGACTGTGAGAAAAGCAATATGTTCTTCATCAAACACTTTGTCATCTTCTTGTTTAAAGTGGTGTTTGATGAAGAGAGTGTATGTAAGTTTAGAGCCTGAAATATTGATGGTGTCCTCAGCATCAACATCAGGGTTATAAGTAAGGTCATCTGGGCGAAGCCCTGTGATGGCAGCTACATCGAACAAGGTTGGAGTAACCATTCCACATCGCAGATGGAAGGTATAATGGGTGTTGTCCCAAAAGTATAAGGATGCTGCCAACATGTTCAGACAGTATGGTATGCTGGTCTTCGACAGCATAAGAAGATCATAAATCCCTATATCCTTCCAATGATCAGCTTTGACCTTCTCCATCTTCGTCATCCATTGGTCAAATTCTTTTAGGGGATTGACAGCTCTCACCAGCCTGGTGCCATCAGTGAGATAGCCAACGTTGATTTTGGGTAGGGGGATTTCTGTAGGAGAAATTTCAGCAGCAGCGTTGATTTTGGGAAAACTCT
This sequence comes from Lathyrus tuberosus, assembly GCA_022829125.1. Classification (NCBI taxonomy): domain Eukaryota; kingdom Viridiplantae; phylum Streptophyta; class Magnoliopsida; order Fabales; family Fabaceae; genus Lathyrus; species Lathyrus tuberosus. The sequence goes on from JALAZF010000790.1 coordinate 830,226, forward strand.
TTTGCCCTAACGGTCTTGTTTTCCGGTACGAGGGGAGAAACTCACTTAGTCTCTCATTAGAAATGTCCACATCAGCTAGAGGACCAGATAGCGCATACGGTTTGTCAGAAACAACTATAGGAATCATTACCCGAGACTTGTATATGGCTCTTGTTTCTTCAGTGGTGGGCTCTAGCATGCAACGACGGTTATCCACTAGTTCGGGGCCTGGGATATTAGCGAATGGAGGAATGGTTTCTTTAAATGGAGTGGCCTTGCCTCTCTGAGTTTTCTTTGGTTGAGGATTGGTTTGGGAAGATGCCATTGTTGAAGAAGACGAAAAGATGGTGTTTTTTCTGGGTTTTGCGTAAGAGGAACTGAAGAGAAGAAGATGTTCGCTTGAGAGTGTGAGAATGTGGAAAGTTCACAAAGTGGTGGAAATGGGTATTTATAGGCGTTTGAAAATCCCAAGAGCCTTGGATCTACCGTTGAAGTTGAGGCGTTAGTGGGACGCGTGTTCTTTTCTGGGAGACGTGATGAAAGGTAGCAGTTATGTTCAGACTGCAAACGTCTGTTTTCAAGAAAAGTGTTATGATGAATACGGCTGAAGAGACGTTTAAGGATTTATCATGATGGTATGACGTCATAAGCATGGGTTAAAGAAACTGAACAATTTAGCCACTACGTAGTTGGTGGGATATTCAGTTGAGGCCATGCAAACAAGCGTCGAAATGGTTATTATATTAAGAAATGACCTTCCTACCAATTCTGGTGAAAGGACATTCCTTGGGGGAAATTTGTTAACCCTCATTGTCGACGCTAGAAAGAATCAAAGCTATTTTAAGTTAAAAAATTATTTTTAACATAAAGAAGGCTTCGACCCAGCTTTGGTGAAGCCTGAGTCGAATAGGGGTTTTGAAAGCCTAAAAAATGGCTAAGTGTTGGGAAAGGTTTCGACCATGGGAACACGCGCTGCAGTTGTGATACTAAGCCTGGAGGGAATTTCCAATGTTTGAAATTCAAATAGGAGCAGTTGTGAACGTGGGAACAGTTAGGGTCAAGGAGAAGGCACCAAAAGGACACGTTGAAGCCATAACCACCACTTAGTAGTTATTTTTTAGCACTATAAATAGGAGTTAGTTCTATGTAATAAGGGGTATTCACATTTTTGTGCAAGTTACTCAAAGAAACTCAAAGTACCCGCGTGTAGAGAAACGAGTTCGTGAGAATGTACGTGATGTAACACCACTTTCTTTCATCAATGCAATTTATCTTCATCATGTTTAAGATTCAGCCATTTACTTTCCATGCCTTTACAATTTCTTGAACTTTATCTTCCATGCCAAATTTACTTTCAAAGTCATTTAAATTTTCTGCATTTACCTTCGACTGCACTTCTACATTCAAGCATTTACTTTTCAAAGTCTTTTATTTTCAAGAACGTGGAGTTCACCTTTAATTCATTGCATTTATTTTCAAAGTCCTTTATTTTTCCTGCACTTTACCTTCGACGGCACTTTTATCATTCCAGCCTTTACTTTTCAAGAATGTGGAGTTCGTCGCATTTTACTTTCAAAAGTCTTTACATTTCTGTATTTTATCTTTGAAGCCATTTATTTCCTTGCTATTTGCATTCGACAGTCATTTACTTTCTTGCACTTTTTACATTCAAGAACGTGGAGTTCAAGCACTTTTACTTTGTTGCAATTTACCTTCGTGCATTTTTCATCAATTCAAGCATTTACTTTCAAAGCTTTTTACTTATTGTCGTTTCCTTTCGACGCCTTTAATTTCTGCATCCTTTATTTACAGCTCTTTAAATTTCAAGCCTTTACTTTACCTTATTGCAAATAGTCGAACGTGGAGTTCAGTTAGATTTTTATTTCAGCAGTGTCGAACGTGGAGTTCAATTTACATTCTCTTTATTTTTCATTTGTCATTTACACTTTTCTCTCAAATTTAGCACATGTCCTAGGATTTGTGTGGTCGATCCTGCAAGTTAGTCAGTTTTGTTTAAAATTGATAGACCAGAGGTTGTTTACCAAAATTCACAGTAAACAGTTCCCCACTTTTTTTCTCTGCTTCAAAATATATCTCAAAATCCAAGAACAGTTCTCTCAAATTTTGACACTCATCAACTGATCCTTTTTTATGTAATAATTGTATAAGGGGGCGCCTATCACTAGACCAGTTTGATTCTTAATATATATATATATATATATATATATATATATATATATATATATATATATATATTACATAGTTAATTTTAGTATATATTATATTACTTTGAGTATATATTAATTTCAATATATATTTTATTACATAATATTTTATTATTTTCAATATATATTCATTAAGTATGAATAAAGCAATATTTCATTACATAATAATTGTTTAAAATAACGTTTTCAATATATTATTATTAAACAAACATTATTTTAAATGATAGTATAATGTTAGTATAAAATTATTGTAAAATAATAATGTTAGTAAAATAGCAATAATGTTTGTTTAATAATAATTTAATGAAAACTTTATTTTAAATAATTATTATATAACAAAATATTATTTTATTCATACTTAATTTATAATATTACTTTAAAACATTATTTGAAGAATTATTAAACAAACATTAAAATAATATTTGTATAAAGTTTATATATATATATATATATATATATATAAACTTTTCATTACATAATTACATTGATCGTACCTGGATCAGACAGTTTCTGTGGCCAACAACGTCGTCTGGACTTCAGCTCCGGTACGGTTGAAAGACGGGGGGGGGGGGGGGGGGGTGTACCTGCAAGGTACTCCGACGCTCAAGTAAGGTAACTGTCAGAGAGTAGCAAGTACAGAGATGAGAGTAAGAAAGTGAGTAACCTGGCCCTCTCAAGGGAGAGGGTATTTATAAAGAGCCCCCAGCGCGGGGCCAACGGTCACTAGCACTGGGCTGGATTACCAGGCCCAATCCAAGCAACTGCCAGAGCTTACGTGACGTAGTGACGACCAGCACGTGGTCTTCGCCCTGGGGTAACCGCTCCTAGATCTTCGGAATTAGGGCAGACTGATTCCATCGGGAGTGGGCAGTTACATGAGAACGTGTGCTCGCGGGGAGGAGTCTCGCGTGTCGGGGAGAGACGTGTCCTCGCGGGGAGGACTTAGTTGCGGAAGGAGATGTCCATGCGTGTCGAGGATGGGCGAGCTCGGAGAGGCTTAGTGCCTCTGCCCGACGCTCTATGCTGCCTGTGCTCGAGCACTGCCGAGGTTGTGGTATGTGCCCGACATAGTTGGTTCGAGCCTGAGCTCGACGTTGGTTGTGATAAGAGGCCCTTGTTGGGCCATCCCTAGATGAGTGGGTTGGGCCTGCTCGATTGATGGGCAGACCCCGGCCCAGTCCAGAACAGGAGTCCCCCAAGTCGTTGCTCCGAGGTGTCGGAGTAATGACTTAAGGGCCAGCTAGGTCGAGGACTTGCCCAGCCAGGGAAGGGACTCAAAATGACGAACAATTGGTAAACCGAGCAGAACGAATAGACCTGCTCGCGCTAGACCGGCCGCAGACGGGCGACATCGCGGGGACACGAGGAGTCAGGACCGAGGTGAACGAAAAGGTGTGTTGGGGAATGGAAAGACATGCCTGGGGAAGCGTGTGCCACGTGCCACCCCTCATAATTCCCTAGGGCGGCTATGCTAGGGTAGTGTAATCGATTGCCTAGGAAATCCTCGATTTTTGTGAGGAGCTTATAAAAGGGGCGAGTTCGTGTCAATTGCACGTTTCCACCTTTTTCGCTCATCTCTTCTTTCTGCCTCCGTTGCTGCTCCGCCGTCGCTCGCCGCTGTACGCCGCCGTATCTTCTTCTCCGTTCAAGTTTCTACGCCATTCCAAGTAAGCTTCTGATCCTTTTCTTTTCCGTTTTACTTTCTATTTTCGGTTTTTCGGCGACCTGATAAAGTTCCCGGTGGTCCCTTGAGTTCTAGCTTGGAACGGCGGGACGTTCCTAGGGTTCCAGTAGGATTGGCGGAGGTTTGGGATGAATATCCCGAGAACTCGATGAATGCATCGAGGACACGATGAATGTCCCGAGGGCATGCGATGATTATCCCGGGGAAATGCACAGGAGGGTTGGAGACCCGAAGGAGGGAGGGGCAGTTCATCGCGTCCCCGAGCATTTTCTTTGCCCTCGCTGCCCTTTCACTTGATTGACGGTGGAAGGGTGGATTTGGTCGCGGCCAATAAATTCACCAATTTCCTCTGCTTTTCAGGTAAAAAATGGTCGTGAGGGTTCCGGGGATTCTCCAGATAGATACTGAACCCGACGTGGACAGTCCCGCTCAGCTCCCTAGGGAGGAGCTCGTATGTCCGGCCGTTGAATGGGCCGGGGAGGAGCCTCTGCGTATAAAGTCGTGTTTCGCTGCCGATGACACGGACGTGTTCGCTTTCGTCGAGGACGTCCCTGAAGGCGGGGAGGCGAAGTGGACGGTTTTTCAACCTCGGGCCCACCACCGCATATGTTCGAACTACCGTGGGTTGAGGTTCCCTATGTACGAGTTCGCCTTTAAAGAGCCCGGTATCCGTCTCCCCTTCAACAACTTTTAGTTGGGGGTTTTCAACCGTCTGCACTTGGCGCCGTCCCAGCTTCACCCTAACGCGCTTGCCTTCCTGCGGGCCTTCGAGATCGTGTGTGATTATCTCAAGATCGGGGCCACTCTCTCACTCTTCTTCCGTGTCTTCCAGCTCCAACGTTCAACGGACCATGGGCGACATAGTTGGGTCTCTTTAAAACAACCGAGGAAGCTGTTCAAGGCGTACTCGGATTCGATTAGGAATTTCAAGGATAGATTCTACTATGTCATGCCCGCGACGCACGAGGCTGTGGGTACGCTCTACGACATTGTGCCCGATGGCTCCGGGAAGGAAAGGTTTGTGTCCAAGTGTCCCGTAGAGTGGGAGGATGCTCACTTTGCGCTCGGCACGGAGGACTACCTCGTGAAGCCAGGCGAGCTGTCGGAGGACGACAAAGGAGCGTACGTCACGCTGGTCGAGTACGTCAATGACTTCAACCGGGCAGAGTGCGTTGGTAGGGATGGAAAGTACCTCCTCGACTCCTGAGGAAGGGTTGTGACCGCGGCCCGGTACATAAACACCCGGGGTCTCCTTGAGTGCAAGTCTCCCGATGAGGCCAAGAGGTTCTAAGGTAGGAACTCCCCGTCCCGTTCGGATGTCCGTTTAGTTTTGTTTCTTTGTGCTGACTATTTTCATGTTTTCTCTTGCAGCTCGAATGTCGAACGCCACCGAGCGCATTTTGAAGTTGGCTGCTGAGCGGGCTGCTGAACGGGGACCTAAGCGAACCAAGAGCCGGGTTCGGGATGTTATCCAGGCTGCGGCGACGAGTGGCTCGGGCTCTCCGCAGTGTAGCCAATCTCCTCCTCCGGAGAGAACCCTTGCAAAGAAAGCGAGGACCGAGGAATCTGTCCTCGTGGATCTTGTGGACCCTGCCTCATCGGAGAAGTTTCTGATGCCCGCCTGTCACCTCTAGTGGAATTTCTTCGAAGGGTGCCCCCTGTCATTGCTGATGCCGAGGTGAAGGCCGTGCTGGGAATGGACGGTGCGGCCAGAAGAGAGGCGCTTGTCGAGGACCTTGCGGCCATGAAGCGAGTCTTCGAGGCTGCCTTGGTGTTGAATGACGGGGCCCCCTCTGCCTCCGAGTTGCAAAAGCTGGAGGATGATTATACTGCCCTCGAGAAGGAGAAGGACAAGGTCGCGACCGATCTGCAAGAGGCCCAGGCCAAATGCGAGGACTACGCCAACGCCCTCCACGAGCTGAATGAGGCCAAGGCTGCACTGAAGGCGACTCAAGAGGAGCGCGATCGCTTTTGGACCAGGGTTGAGGAATTGGAAGCTGCTGTCCTTCCCGCAGAGAAAGAATCCTCCGAGTAGAAAAGCTTCGTCGACCGTACGAGCCTGATTGTGAAGATTCGGGAGCTTCAGCAAGATAGCCTGGAGGCCCTCGAGATAGGTTTTAAGAATGCAGTGGAGCAGGTCGGTGCTGAGAATCCGGGTGTTCAGCTTGCGCTCGACAGGATCAGCCCGTTCATTCGTGTGGTCGATGGCAAGTTGGATCTGCCAGAGGAGGAGGACGAGGATGATGGACGTCAGGTCGAGGATGAGATCGCTATTTAGTTTTGCTTGTTCGGCCTGCGTGCCACTTGTTTTTTGTAATGACTTGTGCCCGGCCTGCGTGCCAGGGGCATTATTGACATTTGTTTGTAATACTTGTACACTGGGCTTCTGTCCGTTTTAATGAACTTTTGTCTAACTGCTAGTGCGCTGGTTGTATTGTTTATACTGTGTGTGATGTTATAGCATTTTTTATACTTTGTTTTTGTCTAAGTAATAAAGACCTTGGGATTTGCTCGACCTTGATAGTCCCTGACCGCGTGGAGAGCTGGTCGGGTGGTCAGAGACGTATTCCGACCTTCAACGAGGCTAAGAGCTCGATCGAGGTCTTAGCTTCATGGCGTGAACTTCCCATCACGAGCTGGGTGTTCTGATTGATTGGTACAACGACGGCGAAGCTCGATCGAGGTATCCCCGTTGGATCAAAGTCCTCGCGCACACACAACGCGGTCTTCGATCATCGTGTTCTGTCTAGGGGTCTCGCGCTCGTACCTTAGTGCGTCCCCATAACCGCGGTGCTAGTGTGTCACGGGCGGTGCTTAATTGTAATATTGTTTTAGCTTTTCAGCATTCCATGGTCGAGCAAGTTCTTCCCCGTGTAGATTTTCGAGGAAGTAGGCTCCTGTACCCGTTTTCGTGCGGACGCGGTACGGGCCCTCCCAGTTCGCGGCGAGCTTGCCTTACCGCGAGTCTTTCTGGTTCCTTTGCAGGACGAGGGTGCCTACCTGAAAATCACGTTTGATAACTTTGTCGTTACAACGTAGTGTTATTTTCTGTTTAAGTGAAGCTTATCGGAGAAAAGCGCCCGAACGTATCTCCTCGAAAAAATCGAGCTCTTCCCTTAGGGCTTCGTCGTTCGCGTCCCCGTCGAGGGGGGTTTCTGTCCTCCTCGAGGGTTCCCTGATCTCCACGGGGATCATCGCTTCAGTTCCGTAGGTCAGACGGAAGGGGGTCTCCCCAGTTGTGGAGTGTGGGGTCGTCCGGTAGGCCCAGAGGATGTTGTGTAGTTCCTCGACCCACCGTTGTTTGGCGTTGCGTAGTCGACGTCTTAATCCTCGGAGGATCACCCTGTTCGCCGCCTCAGCCTGTCTGTTCGTTTGAGGGTGCTCGACCGACGTAAAGTGTTGCTTCGTGCCTAGTTTTGTGACGAAGTCTTGGAAGTTCCTGTCGGTGAACTGTGTTCCGTTGTCGGTGACGATAGCTTGAGGCACGCCGAATCGGGCGAGGATATTTCTTTTGTAGAAACGTAGTATGTTAAAGGCTGTGATTTTGGCCAACGCTTCCGCCTCAATCCACTTCGTGAAGTAGTCCACCCCGACGATGTCGTATTTGTCTTGATACAACCCCTGGACGAAAGGCCTGAGGATATCCATTCCCCACCACGCAAACGGCCACGGGGAGGACAGTGGACTGAGCTCGTTGGGAGGAGCAAGGTGCATGTCCCCGTGTCGTTGGCATCTGTCGCACTTCTTGACGTGTTCCTTGGCGTCATGTTGCATGGTGGGCCAGTAATACCCTGCTCGAAGCGCCTTATGGGCTAACGATCTCCTGGAGTATACCGGGGACCTTAGTCTCCTCGACACATTTGAGGAGGGGAATAGAGAACCCTCGTCGGTATAGCTTGTCCTCGACTATAGTGTACGAGCACGCCCGTCTCTTGACCATTCCTGCTTCTTTGGGATCTTCGGGCAGTTTGCCCGTCATGAGGTATTCGTATACCGGGGTCATCCAGCAATTGCTGTCCCCGATGGCATTGATGTCCGAAATTGTGGCCGGTTTGTCAATGCTCAGGCGGGAGAGCACTTCTTGTATGACGGATTTGTTCCCGCCTTTCTTCTTCGTGCTCGCCAATTTGGACAAGACATCTGCTCGGGCATTGTGCTCGCGGGGGATGTGAATTACTTCCGCAGAGGTGAACTTTTTCATCTTTTCTTTCACCAAGGCCAAGTATTCTATGAGGCAGTTGTTCTTGTCTTGGTACTCTCCTCCGACTTGCGAGGCCACGAGCTGGGAGTCGGTGAAGAGTTTGACCTCCTTGGCGCCGAGGTCCTCAGCCAGCCGGAGTCCTGCGAGGAAGGCCTCGTATTCGGCTTGGTTGTTCGACGTCGGGAAGGATAGTTCGAGGGATACCTCGATCAGGATGCCTTCCTCGTTTTCGAGGATGATGCCCGCCCCGCTTCCCTTCAGGCTGGATGCTCCGTCGACATAGATCGTCCATTTCTGTGATCCGTTGGTCGAAGGTTCCGGGACGGTCATCTCCGCCACAAAGTCGGCCAATACCTGTGCCTTCAGGGCTTTCCTCCCTTCGTATTGGATGTCAAACTCGGTGAGCTCGAGCGACCACCTGAGCATCCTCCCTGCCATGTCCGGTCGTCCGAGGAGCTGCCTTATAGGCTGTTCGGTCCTTACGACGACGGTGTGGGCGAGGAAGTAGTGGCGTAGCCTCCTGGCCGCGGTAACGAGGCCCAGGGTGACTTTCTCAATCTACTGATATCTGAGCTCAGGGCCTTGGAGGGCTTTGCTCGTGAAGTAAACAGGCTTCTGCCCGTCAGGGGTTTCCCGAATGAGGACGGCGCTGACTGCTTCACTCGTGATTGCAAGATACAAGAAGAGTGTCTCCCCGCTCTCAGGCCGTGAGAGGACCGGGGGTTGTGACATGACTTGTTTTAAGTGGACGAGCGCCTGCTCGCATTCTTCGCTCCACTCAAACTCCGCTTTTTGTCGAAGAAGTTTGAAAAATGGGAGTGCGTACTGTGCGGATTTGGCAACAAAGCGGGAGAGGGCGGTGAGCATCCCGTTCAATGATTATATCGACTTCTTTGAGTCCAGAGTAGAGAGCTCAGAAAAAGCCCTACACTTGTCGAGGTTGGCCTCGATTCCTCGTTCTGTGAGGTAAAATCCGAGGAACTTACCCGCCCGAACGCCGAAGGTGCACTTGTCGGGGTTAAACCTCATGCGGCATCTCCTCGCCGTGTCGAACACCTTCTTGAGGTGCGCGGCGTGGTCGACTTCTTCTGCGGATTTGGCGATCATGTCGTCCATGTAGACCTCGAGCATGTCGCCGATTTCAACCCGGAAAACCTTATTCATCATCCGTTGGTAGGTCGCACCGACGTTCTTCAGACCGAAGGGCATTACATTGTAAAAGTAGTTGCCCGACGCGGTCATGAAGGCCGTGTGTTGTTTGTCGACCTTGTCAATGGGAATTTGGTTGTATCCCGAGTAAGCGTCCATGAAGGATAATAATTTGTAACCTGCAGAATTGTCGACCAGTTGGTCGATGTTAGGCAAGGGATAACAGTCCTTCGGGCAAGCCCGGTTAAGATCAGTATAATCAACGCACATCCTCCATTTTCCATTATTCTTTTTAACAAGTACAACGTTGGACAGCCAGGTCGTGTACCTGGCCTCCGAAATAAAATTTGCCTCTAGGAGGTCTTTTACAGCTTTTTCAGTAGCCTCCGCTTTTTCGGGAGACTGCTTACGCCTACGTTGTGCTATAGCCCTAGCGGACAGATCTACTGCGAGCTGATGGCAAGCCACCTCGGGGCCGAGGCCAGGCATCTCGGATGCGCTCCACGCGAAGAGATCAGCGTTCTCCCTGAGACAGGCCTTCAACTGCTCCTTTGCCAGGTCGGGGATCCCGGTGCCAATCTTCACATTACGATCTGGATCGTCCCCGAGTCCCACGAGCTCAAAGTCCCCGTCTGGGATGGGGCGCGTTGGGTAGAGAGGTCGCCCGTTGTCCTCCTCCTGGAGGTCGAGGTCTTCTGCCCTGCCTTCATCGGGTTCAGCCGGGAACCTGCTGTCGAGTTCGACCGCGTTGACGCGCGGGAGAGGTACCTGTTCGACGTCCGGGGTGGCTTGGCCACAGTCTTGGGTTTAGGGCCGATGGAACTCAGGCATTTGATGGCGGCGTCGAAGCATCTTCTGGCCGCGTCGATGTCCCCGTGCATCATCACTACTCGTCCCCTGGTCGTGTAGTACTTCATTTTGAGGTGGACCGTTGATGGTACCGCCGTAAGTTCAGCCAGGGTGGTCCTCCCGAGGATGTAGTTGTAAAGGGACGGGCATTCGACCACCAGGAAACGGATCTTCACCTGTCGGCCAGTGTCTTCGGCCCCGAATGTAACCATCAGCTCCACGTAACCCCATGGTCTGGTGGTGGTTCCATTGAACCCCTGTAGATCGGAACCGATGTACGGGGTCAGATGCCTTTCGTCGAGCTGAAGGGTTCCGAACAGATGAACGTACATGATGTCGACCGAACTTCCCTGATCGACTAGGATCCTTCGAACGTCAAAGTTCGCCATTTGCGCCCTGACCAGGAGGGGAATAGTGGCGTTTGGCGCTCCCCCAGGGAGTTCCTCAAGGTAGAAGGTGATAGGGTTGGAGTTTCCCCGCACTTTCTCGAGGGTGGTTGCCTTCGCCGACGTTGCGGATTCCAACTCGTCAAGTTTCTGCTTGATCGATCCGACGGACAACTTCTCTGGACCTTCCCCGGAGATGACCATCGCCTTGGGGAAGCTTTCCCAGGTGCTACGTGCAGTGACGGGGTCCTCGTGGGGGAAGGTCGCCCACATGTTGCGAATTGCTTCTTGGCCTTCATTGATTTGGGGAACAAAGAAATCTTCGGGTCGGGTGACACTGAGGGCGACCTGAAGGCGATTCTCATCGGGAGGAGGCATCGTCTCCTCGACGTTCTGGGCTTCCCGGGAGCTGGGACGAGGAGTTTCACTCTTCTAGGCGTATTTCTTTCGGTGCCCCTCCTTGATCAGAATTTCAATCGCATCTTTGAGATTGATGCAGTCTTCCGTCACATGCCCGTGATTCCGGTGGAACCTACAGTATTTTGACTTGTCAACGTTTGATTTGGGGGCAGTGGGCTTCGGAACGCGGACTCCTCCTTTCACAAATTCTGAGTTCTGGCACTCGGAGAGGATACGCGCGCGGGGAGCGTTGAGTGGGGTGTACTCGGTGAACCGGCCGGCTGGTCTGCGTGGTTCACGAGGTTCCCGGGGACGATTATCTCTCTTTCTTTCTCCTCCTTTCCGGGGAGGGGAGTCTTCTTCTTTGTGGCCGCGGGGGCCTTCTTTGCGCCTCGATTCAAGGGCGATCTGTGCCGCCTCCGACTCCTCGAGCTCAATGTACGACTGCGCCCGTTGGAGGAGATCCTCGAGACGGCGGGGTCTACGGAGGCCCACAGATTTGGCAAAGTCAAATCCAAAGCGTAGCCCGTTGATGATTAAATACTTCTTCATGTCGTCGGTCGTATGGACCTCGACAGCTTCCGTCTTCGGATGTCGACGAGAGGCGGTAAAGTGTTTGGTGAAGCGTTGCCTTAGTTGCTTCCAGGATGTGATCAACCCGGGTGCCAAACCTTTGTACCAAGTCATGGCACCCTTCCTCAAGGTGGTGGGGAAAAGCCTGCACTTGATGGCTCCCCTGACGTTTCTGAAGTCGAGCATGGCTTCGAAATTTTCGACGTGGTCGTCAGGGTCGGATAGGCCGTCGTAGTTTCCCAGCTGCGGAGGTTTCTCCATGCCCGCAGGAATTGGGGCGTTCATGATCTCCCACGACAGAGGGGTCCTCTGGTCGTCGTCGTCACTTCCTGTCGGGGACACCGAAGGGGATCGCTGATGCCGTGGAGGGGAATTCCTCGAGCGGTGTCTCGGCCTCTCCTCGGTCTTCTTGGACTTCTTGGTAGTGGTGGAGGCCCTGGGTTCCTTCCGAGGTGGGGAACGAGGGCGTTTCTGGGAGATCGTCGGCTGGGGGCGCTCAAGATGTGGCCGACGACACTCACGTACCGGCGAGGGGGTTCGAGATTTGTCTGAAGGAGTCCTTCGCGGGGAAGGGGAACGGCGAGGCGACGGTGGACGGCGATGTCTTAGCGGGGAAGATCGTCGTGCCCGCCCCTGCTCCAGCGCTTCAATTCTGGTATTCTGGTGCGCGATCAGCTGATTGGTCTGATTGATCAAGGCGAACAGGGCCACGGTGCTCGCGTCTGCATTGGGTGGCGGAGCAACTGGCTGAAAAACGGCCTGCTGCTCGTCTTGGTGGGCGGCATTGTAAGCCACGTCTTGGGAGTCTGGGGAGGCGGTTTGCCCGTCTCGCACGTCGCCTTCTTCGACGTGGAGGGCAGCAGCGTCTTCGCGGTGGTTCCCGTTCTCGAGTTGCGCGAGGACGGTGTCCAGAGCTTTGGTAGCGGACGGATTGCCGGCCATGATGGTGATGAATGAGAGTTGCTTTGGTTTATCAGAGGAAAAACGGGGAAGCAAAGGGTTCCCACAGACGGCGCCACTGATCGTACCTGGATCAGACAGTTTCTGTGGCCAACAACGTTGTCTGGACTTCAGCTCCGGTGCGGTTGAAAGACAGCGGGGGGGGGGGTGTACCTGCAAGGTACTCCGACGCTCAAGTAAGGTAACTGTCAGAGAGTAGCAAGTACAGAGATGAGAGTAAGAAAGTGAGTAACCTGGCCCTCTCAAGGGAGAGGGTATTTATAGAGAGCCCCCAGCGCGGGGCCAACGGTCACTAGCACTGGGCTGGATTGTCAGGCCCAATCTAAGCAACTGCCAGGGCTTACGTGGTGTAGCGAAGACCAGCGCGTGGTCTTCGCCCTGGGGTAACCGCTCCTAGATCTTCGGAATTAGGGCAGATCGATTTTATCGGGAGTGAGCAGTTATATGAGAACGTGTGCTCGCGGGGAGGAGTCTCGCGTGTCGGGGAGAGACGTGTCCTCGCGGGGAAGACTTAGGTGCGGAAGGAGATGTCCATCCGTGTCGAGGAGGGGCGAGCTCGAAAAGGCTTAGTGCCTCTGCCCGACGCTCTATGCTGCCTGCGCCCGAGCACTGCCGAGGTTGTGGTATGTGCCCTACATAGTTGGTTCGAGTCTGAGCTCGACGTTGGTTGTGATAAGAGGCCCTTGTTGGGCCATCTCCAGATGAGTGGGTTGGGCCTGCTCGATTGATGGGCAGACCCCGGCCCAGTCCATAACATACATAATAACGGTTTTTTATATATTACTATTAGTCTATAACGTTTTCATTACATAATAAAGTTTTAATATTTTTAATATTTTTAAGAAAATATTATTATTTTACAATAAATTGTACTATTATTTAAAATAATGTTTGTTTAATAATAGTATAATGAAAGTTATTCTAAACAATTATTATGTAATAAAATATTATTTTATTTATATTTAATTAAAATATATTAAAAGTAATAAAATATTATGTAATAAAATATTATGTTATAAAATACATACTGAAAATAATATATATTGAAATTAACTATGTAATACATATATTTTGAGGTGAAAATAAATCATAAAAATCAAACTGATATAGTAATAGACGCCCCCTTATGCATTCTTAAGGTCACAAAATTTTGAATTATTAAAACTTTCAATTTTTAAAAATATTAAAATAATAATACAAAATATCACGTGGAATTAAAATAAAAGAGAAAAAATATATAAAAATCGAGTTGGAAATACACGTCACACTCCATCTAATTTTTTTACACTCCATATAACAGAGATAAAATAGATATTAATCCAAACAAATATAATTTTTTTATTAACTTTTTCAAATATCCAAGTATACAATCATAGATTTTGAAAATAATTTGTATACCGTCTTTCTTATAAAAGCATAGATTTTTTCCCTTTTTTTTATATATATTTTAAATCCAATATTAACTATCAAAAAATTGTTTTATGAGTATTATAGTAAAAAACGCTACTTATAGGATGTGTGAGATACAATGGAATGTGTGCCAAGTAAAAATCTCTCTTCACACTCACATTTAGAGTAATCTATTAGAAATATCTTCTTTTTTTTGGAAGTTAAAAAATTAAAAAAAAAATCGTTATTCTACATTTAACATTTTAAAATGTAAACTTAAGAAACTTTTCGCATTTTTTTAAAATAAAATAAATTAAAATTATTGATCCAATTATGTAGTGACTAAATAAAGTTTTAATAATTTTAATTTTTCATGTCTTAGAAATTATATGAAACGAAAAAAAAAATGAAACTACTGATTTAAATATTGAATAATGAAAATTTACTGATTATTTTTTCAAATATATGAAAAAAAATTAAAGAAGCTTATTAAAAAGATTGAGTAGATATTTTAAAATTATATTCTCTATTATAAAATAATTGCCTTATTTAAAAAAAAATTAAAACGATTGATTTATTTATACAAATTTCAATAATTTTTATTTTAATCATATTATTCCTGATATTATTGTTTACATTTTATCTTCTACATATATCATTATTTCAATATAAATTTATTATTATTCTTAAGTTTTTCATTTTTTCAACTATCTATTTTTATTACCGTCTACAAATAAATGCGCGTCTAAAATCATATCTCGCCTAGAAATGTATGACGTGCGTACGCACGAGTTTGTTACCACTTTTAAGAAAAACTTAAGAAACATTCCGCATCATTTAGAAATAAAAGAAAATACAAATAAATATTTTTTTATTTTCATAATTTATACATTTTTTCCGCACATTCCTATTTACTAAATATGCGGAACATTATTTTTTTAATCTTTAATACATTTTTCCACGCCTTTTCTCTTACATAGAACATTGGAACAAAATTTATCGCACATTCGCATATTTCCCCACCTTAAAAAAATACAGTGATTCTTGCATATTTAGAAAATATGTGAAAATTATATCATATTTTTCATCTCTCTCTAAGCAATGCAAAATTTTATATTAAATTTATAGAATTTCTAAACTTATTTTTTACATGTTGATTGGGCGACGATGTTAAAGGGGCTTACATCTCATTAAAAAAAAAATAGTTTGTAGCTGTTTAAACACATTTATACATTCAATAATCTAAGAATCTACATAATGTGAGACTTCAATATAACTTCAACACCCACCCTTAAGCCTAGTGTGAGATTGAGTCCAATTTTCACATTACAATCCTTAACTCTAGTTTCATAACATGTTAAATGAGATTTAACCTCTCTAATAGTTGGGCACTAGATAATCCTCTAGAATTGAATTTGAAATATGCTTTCTCTAATAGGGTTTTTATACTAAATCTTACTTTGTATCGTATTTTTGTTGGAATCTTGATGTATCTTGCTATTAGACAAAATCTTTCTTATACAATACATGTTGTTTACAAGTTTGTTATTTCTCTGACTACAGTACATTGGAAAGATGTACTTCATATTCTATGTTATATTCAGGGAGTTCAATTTCACAGTCTTTTGTTTTCAGCACTTTTTTCTTGGTGTTAGGTACTTACTTCGATGAAGATTGGGTTGTTGACCCTACCAATTGTTAGTCTACCACAAGGTTTTGTATTTTTTTTTACAGATTCTCTCATTTCTTTGAAAAATAAAAAAAAAATAAGACATTGTCTCTTACTCTTCTACAAAATATGAATATCATGTTATGGCACTCACAACTACTAAAATAATTTGGTTGCGTTGGTTACTTTATGATATGGGTGTTCCTATTCTGAACCAACTCTTATGTATTATGATAACAAGAGTGCCATTCGAATTCCCACAACTCGATATTTCATGAACGTAATCAACATATTAATATTGATTATCACTTCACACATCACTATCTTCAGCATCACACCATTACCTTGTCATTTGTTTCCTCTTCACTCTTGATTGTTGACTTGTTCACAAAATCATATTCCCAAACTTTTGGGAACTCAATGTGGAAGCGCCGAGTAAGTCAAGGAGGATTGAAACAAGCTATAAATAGCATGTTAAATGGGCTTATATCTCATTCCAAAAGTTAGCTCAAAAATTGTGGGCGAGCGAAAATATTTTTATATTTAATAGTTTGAGAACCGAAGAAATGTGGGACTCCAATACAACTTTATATGAATTATATGTTTTTTTGGGACATGGTGAGGATTACAGGTTCCAGCAGTAGGATTAAGAAGGTTAATTCTAAAGTTGAAATGGACATTTTCCATAGGGAATAGGCTACTGAGATTGTTATTAGGGATGATAAACTTATACCCAATGCATCACATTGGAAGGAACCTAAGCTAGTTGTGGTGTTCAATGGGTTCAAGCATGTAGAAATAGATATGGTAGAGCAATCACGCTTGTTAAAATGCAAGTGTTTAAAGATCATTTGATACACCTAACGTAAATGGAAGAGTAGTTATAAAAGGAACATGATGAGTGTAGCCTATTGTTGCATCATGAGCAATTTCATTAGGCACAGTATTGTGGGTTTGAGCAGTACCATGGCCGAAACCAAACGATGATTATGAAGTAAGTGTTTTTCAAAAGGACCTATTAACTCATCTTTATTGACATGGTATGAGATTCACATAACATTACGACAATGAGAATGATAAGTATGTATTATTCACTTCTATAAAATAAACATATGGTAACACAATATTACTACAGCCATTTTGTCAACCATAGTAATATCTCATTTTTAACTCGCATGTTTTTTATTTATTTTAGTAAAACACTTTTGTTCCGGACTGGCCCAATGGCTAGGCATGGCCCAATCCACTTTTGCTCCTAGAACAGCCCAATAACCTAAGCCCTGCCAGTTAATGGCAAGAGGAAGCTTTCTTTCCTCTGCTCTTCTGCTGAGGAAAGCTGGCCAGTTGACCTCCAGGATCAACTGCCCCTCATCACATTTCTGTAAGTTAAGATTGCACCTAAGAGAAGGGGGGGGGGGGGGGGGTTGAATTAGGTACTTAGAAAATTTGGTTTTATGTTTTACTTTCCTAACTGATTACTATGTGATGAAAATTGTAAATGCGGAAAGTAAAAGACACAAGAATATATCGTGGTTCCCCTCACAGTCCGAGACTACTCCAGTCCCCTTTCAACATGAAAGATTTTTAATAATGTTAGGACTTAGACAAGACTCTTCCTGGTCTTTCTACACAGACACTAACAAACCACACCAAAAACAACCTCTTGGATTTTTCACTAAGTCCAATTGAGAACAATCCTCTCACAATGGACCTCTTGTTTCCAAAACTAGGACAACAAGGAATACAACTTTACAATCTTATTTCCAACAATCCTGGAAAATTAAGATGTAACAAACAATGTATAATATGAATTTTTGTATGTTTTTGAAATGGATTCTTAACACTTATCAATTAAAAGATTGATCTTCTTCTTGTAACAAACAATTTATAATCTGAATTTTGGTAAGTATTTGAAATGGATTCTTAACACTTATCAATCAAAAGATTGATCATTTTCTTGTAACAAACAATTCTCACAATGATATACAAGTGTTCTTAATGAAAGGAATGAAACTAAAATGATTTTTATGAAGGTTTAATGCACAAGTTTCACTCTTGAAAGAGTGTTTGAAATTTTTGCAAGAAGGTGAGAGTAAAAATATGATGCAATGGTGTTTATATAGCCCCAATGCACCTCTACAAATGAGTGTAATACATGAGGGGATGCCATGGTTCAAGACAAGAAATTTTAAAATAAACAGATGAAAAAATACAATATTTTTGCCACTGCTTCAGTGTTATTCGATTAACCATATGGGGTTAATCGGTTAACACACAACAACGTATAAAAAATTTGAAAAACTTAACTGGTTAATCGATTAACCACAGGGGGTTAACCGATTAACAGCCTGGCAGAAGAAAAAATTCCTTGTTTTTTCAACACAAAACATATGGCACAAAGGTTTTCAACACCCTAAACACTTAAGACATGCATGTATGACTTATGAACACTTGTACATTCAATAGCAAGAGTTGAATGCCATATACCTCTTGATCAATCCTTGAAAATCTTCAAGACCTAGATGAAATTGAATTTTGTTTGCTTGTATTGTCTTTGATCCATTTCCATTTTGTTGATCCAATCTTGTATGTAGAATTTTGTCTTCATCAAAACCTTGAGAAGCTTGACTTCACATTCTCCCCCTTTTGATGATGACAACACTATCTTTGAAATTTTGTTCCAACCTTGTTTCTCTAACACAATGCTCCCCCTTGATTAATGATCCCCCTTAATCCATGATTTAGAGAGTTTTTGAAAGCTGCAATTTTTGTTAGAGATATAAGAAAAGTATACAACACAATATCCATTCTTCTCCCCCTTTGTCATTAACAAAAAGGATGGGAAAAGACTAAAGAAAATGAAAAGAGTACAAATTGTATGACAAGAAAACGTGTAATAACTAATAAACATAAACCATAAAAAATATGCACAACGCACAAAATATAGAACATAGAACATCATATTATATTAAGTGCACGAACAACATATTACGGAACAAAGTACATACTAGAAAGTACTTAGGATAACTTAGGACAAGGCCTTAAACAAGACATGATCTTAACATAACTTAGAAACAAAAATATAACTAGAATTTGAAACTAAACATCACTTAGATAAACTTAAGAAATAACTAAACATAATGCAGTGTTAGAAAACTTAGTCACTTTCGGACATCTCTTCATTTTCTTCATCTTCCCTTTCTTCTTCTTCTCCCCTTGCTTCTTCACTTTCTTCTTCACAATCCTCTCTTGGCTCACGAGTTTGGTAAAGAGTAAAGGAACTTAAAAGTCTCTTAATGGAGGCCATCTCTAGTTTATGCTCATGGTTGTTTTGTTTCATGGTTGATTCCATAGAGCACATTTTTGCATAAAGCATGTTGTTTGTGTATCCACCTTCCGGGATAGGTTCGGGAGCACTAGAAGAAGAACCATCCTTGTATCGAAAACACACATCACTACATATGACAATGTCGGTGTTCTTGAGAACCGTCTTGGAAATAATTTCATTCCCTTTTTCAGTCATTTTAGTTTTAGGTTCTCTCCTCAACTCTATTCCATTTGCTTCCAATAAGCGTGAAACCAATCTTCCATAAGGAAGTCCGCCGTTTAACTGAAATTGGTGCTTTATGTGGTACATCACGGTAAGCGCCCAATTCACTTTGATTTCATTTTTGATAGCAAAAATAACTTACATTTCCACATCATTAATTTGGGAATGGTTCGAATGCTTTGGCAAAAGAACATAGCAAATCACATAATGGAGCATCCGATCACTCACCAATAAATTCTTCGCATAACATAAGACCCTTGAAGATGATAAATTCTGTCCACTCAAAACTCCAGTCTGACTGCCCCGACAGATTTCAAAGTAGTAGTCCATTTTCTTATATCTCGCCCATTGATCATCTTCATGAGTAACACATTGACAGATGAAATAACCTTCAGAAGGAAGATCTAAAATAGTTCCAAAACCTGTCATCTCCTCACAAATCTCAACATTTTTAACTTTTGAATACATCATTTGTTTCTCACGAGTATCCAAACCAATTTGCAGATTAGAGAAAAACAGCTTAACTAGATCAGGATAAACTAAGCCAAACTCAGACACAAACTTAGTAAGACCTTGAGTTTATAATAAAGCAGGGAAGGTAAAACTATGATCAGGAAAAGCTTTAAAGTTCACATACTTCACCGGCATGAGTGAACGGTTTCTGAAATTAAAATCCAATCTTCTTGCCTTGGTTGAAGGTTGTTGAGCTTCTACCTTAGATGGTTTAGAACTACCTGCACCCATTGGAAGCTTTCCCTTTCCCTTTCTAGTTGGTGCCATTGATGAAGGTTAAAGCTTTGAAAGTTAGGGTTTGAGGTGATTTTCGGATTTGAGAAGGATAAGATATTGTGATGGAAGATATGAGGTGAAGATGTATTATAAAGAGTTTATAGAATAATGGGTTTTTAATTTAGTTGAATGGATTTAAGGATTTTGGGAGGATGAATGTGGAAGAAGAGTGTTGAATGGAGTCAAAGATGAAAAGTTCTAAGAAGAAGTGTGAAAAGTGAAAGTGTCTTTCTAAAAAAATAAGCACTTATTTGCATGTGACAAAACATAAATAAGATAAAATAAATAAATAAATAAATAAAACAAAACAAATATGAGTTTTAAGAAATAAAAGGTTTACATTTGTGTAAGTGGTAATCGATTAACCACATATGGTTAACTGGTTACAGCGTGAAAATACGCAGGATTCAGATGCGTTAATCGGTTACCCTCATATGGTTAACCGGTTAACGGAGCAAAAAAAGCAAGCATGCAACGCTTAACACACATGAAATTTTCAAAATTTTTTACATAGACATGTTAAAACATATTATTATGCACCTAGTGATCTCCCAAACAAATCATAAAAAATATTTTATAAGCATGTAAAATGAAGATTTACAATTTTGGTACAAAACACACATTTTAGTAAAAATTGAAAAATTTAGAAAGTTGAAAATTATGTGTACCTTGGCCCCTCACAAAATACTCGCCAGAAAATAGAGGGGGTTTGTTGCTGTAACAGCCCGGGCCCCTCGCAAGGCGATCCCGACACTGCCACCTCACGATCTTCTCTACCCCCCTCACTAGTAGAGTTTTTGCCTTCCGTGGGAATCGAACCCTGTACCCTGGGGTTCAAGTACATGTTCATTCCATTCCCACTACCAATTGAGCTAGTAGCTCAATTGGTAGTGGGAATGGAATGAACATGTACTTGAACCCCAGGGTACAGGGTTCGATTCCCACGGAAGGCAAAAACTCTACTAGTGAGGGGGGTAGAGAAGATCGTGAGGTGGCAGTGCCGGGATCGCCTTGCGAGGGGCCCGAGCTGTTACAGTTGCTACTACCACCATCCTTAAAAACCGGATTTGCGCTTGTGGAAGCCATACTGGATCTGTAGGAACAGGTTACCTATAACCTGCTCTGATGCCAATTGTAAGTTAAGATTGCACCTAAGAGGAGGGGGGGGGGGGGGGGGGGGGGTTAATTAGGTACTTAGAAAATTTTCCGGATTTTTGACGGTTTTATGTTTTAGTTTCCTAAGTGATTACTATGTGATGAAAACTGTAAATGCGGAAAGTAAAAGACACAAGAATATATTCGGGTTCCCCTTAGAGTCCGAGAGTACTCCAGTCCCCTTTCAACATGAAAGAGATTTTTAATAATGTTAGGACTTAGACAAGACACTTACTAGCCATTCTATACAGACACTAACAAACCACACCAAGAACAACCTCTTGGATTTTTCACTAAATCCAATTGAGAACAATCCTCTCACAATGCACCTCTTGTTTCAAAAACTAGGACAACAAGGAATACAACTTTTCAATCTTATTTCCAACAATCCTGGAAAAATAAGATGTAACAAACAATGTATAATATGAATTTTTGTAAGTATTTGAAATGGATTCTTAACACTTATCAATCAAAAGATTGATCTTCTTCTTGTAACAAACAATTTATAATCTGAATTTTTGTAAGTATTTGAAATGGATTCTTAACACTTATCAATCAAAAGATTGATCTTCTTCTTATAACAAACAATTCTCACAATGATATACAAGTTTTCTTAATGAAAGGAATGAAACTAAAATGATTTTTATGAAGGTTTAATGCACAAGTTTCACTCTTGAAAAATCTGGTTTGAACACTTATGAAAAATTTGAAACTTTAAAGAGATGAAAGAGTGTTTGAAATGTTTGCAAGAAGGTGAGAGTAAAAATCTGATGCAATGATGTTTATATAGCCCTAATGCACCTCTACAAATGAGTTTAATACATGAGAGGATGACATGGTTCAAGACAAGAACTTTTAAAACAAACAGATGAAAAAATGCAATATTTTCTGCCACTGCTCTAGTGTTAATCGATTAACCATATGGGGTTAACCGGTTAACACACAGCAACGTATACAAAATTTGAAAAACTTAACTGGTTAATCGATTAGCCACAGGGGGTTAACCGATTAACTGCCTGGTAGAACCAAAAATTCCTTGTTTTTTCAACACAAAATATATGGCACAAAGGTTTTAAACACCCTAAACACTTAAGACATGCATGTATGACTTATGAACACTTGTATATTCAATAGCAAGAGTTGAATGCCATATACCTTTTGATCAATCCTTGAAAATCTTCAAGACTTAGATGAAATTAAATTTTGTTTACTTTTATTGTCTTTTATCCATTTCCTTTTTGTTGATCGAATCTTGTATGTAGAATTTTGTCTTCACCAAAACCTTGAGAAGCTTGACTTCACAATTTCTGCCCGTCACACACGGTTCCACCATCCAGAAACAGTCACGACGCCCATGCCCATGACCATGCCCTTTCCCGAGGCAACGACTAGTTCCTAGCACCTCTGCCCGTCCCAACGACTAGTTTTTGGAAGTTACCTATTCTTTGGGAGCGAATATCTCACCCCAAAAATAGGGACCGATGGCCAAGCGCTGGGGGCATTATAAAAACCCTCTCATTTGAAAGGATCGGGTATTCTAAATCATCCTAAGTTATACACACTCTGTACTTGCCTTCTCTTCTCCCGATTCTTACTTTAGCATCAGAGTGCCTTGCAGGTACACCCCCTCCTCATCTTTGAAACCAAGCATCGCAGACGAAGTCTCTGGCCCACTCCAGGTTCTGATCAGTCGGTAAGATCAGTGGCACCGTTTTTGGGAAACTCTATTCTCCCCGTCTTTCTTTCCTCGTAAATCCAAGACCAAAGCAGTTATTTCAAGATACCGATCATGGCCAGTCATGACAATGTCCACGATGCTCGCAACACCGTCGTCCTCCCCGTCAGCAAGAAAGACGCTGATGGAGCAACCCCTTTTCTTGGGAACAACATCCATCAGCAGAGAGATAGAGCCACCGCGTCTCCCTCCCCCGATCATGCAGACAACGTTGAGGTCCAGCCCTCCGAGGACCGTCAGCCCTTCCCAGTTCCGCCCAACACCGATCCGGCCATGACGGCCCTACTCAAGGCCCTCAACAAGACAAACCTTCTGATCCTCCAGCAGAACGCAAGAATTAGAGCCTTAGAAGAATCCCGCCGTGCAAGATCTCCTCCGCCGAGGAGAGAGCGCCGGAGATCTCGGGGTCCTTCTCCCAGACGAGCAAAAGACCGTCGGGTGCCAGCGGAGCTAGACTCTCTGGCAGTAAGAAAGCGCGACCATATCTCTTTCCAGAGCCAGCACTTGCCAGGGGCCAAGAGAACCATAAGGGATGTACAAATAGAGCACCAGCGTCCGCCTCCGCCCTGATCCAAGGGCCATGCACGAACTTCATCTTCCCGTCGAGATCGTCGTCCTCCCCCTGGAAAAAGTACCCGCTCTCCTTCGCGGTTTAGCAGCAGCAGCGACGATGAGCCTCGGGGGCTGTTGTATTAAGAAATCATGGCCCCACGCTTGCCCAAAGGGCTAGAGAAACCCCCATTCTTGGGCACGTATGATGGCACTACAGATCCTTACGAGCACATCGGGAACATTGATGCCCTGCTCAATTACCGTTGCGTCAGAGGTGCCGTCAAATGCAGATTGTTCCCGACCACGCTGAGGAAGGGAGCAATTTCATAGTACAAGAGCCTCCCCTTTGAATCCATCACATCTTGGAGGTAATTGGGAGGATGTTCTCTAGGTATTTCACGACCTCTCGCCGTCACCCAAAGACAGAAGCCTCACTTGAGGCCATCATTCATGGGAAAGACGAACCTCTTCGGGCTTATATTGAAAGGTTCAACAAAAAGTCGTCCAGGTCTCCAAGACTTATGATATTAAGAAGTACTTGCTCGAGCGAGGACTCCGTCCCCGCAGCGACTTTGCCAAGGCGGTTGGCATTGAGACTCCAGCGACACTAGATGCCCTCCTCCTCAAGGCACATGCGTATATCCAGTACGAAGAAAAGGAAGTTGCGAACACCGCCCGGGACTCAAGGCACCAAGAGAGTGCCAGGTCCGCCAAGCACAACGAATCCTCGATAACTCGTCGGGGATCGGAGAGAATACGGGATGACCGCCCACGGGAGTTCTGAGACCACAAAGGGCCTTCTGTCTGCTTTCACGAATACACTCCACTGTCCGTCTCGCGAGAAGATTCTCTCCGAGTGCGCAAACTCGGAGTTACGGAAAGCAGGGGACCGTTTCCCAAAACAGATACCGGCCAAGCCGAACACAGATAAGACGAAGTATTACCGGTTCCACAAGAGCCACAACCATACGACTGATGACTGCATCCATCTGAAAGATGCAATTGAGATCTTGATTAGGGACGGGCACCTGAAACAATTTTCTAAGAAGAAGAACGCTCCTCAGCAGGACGCCCAGGAATTAAAGAAGGTCGAAGAGGAGGTGCCTTCCTCGGAAGAGACCAGTCTTCAGGCCGCCATGAGCATCTCACGGACTGAAGACTTATACTTCCCCGAGGGGCTCAACATCCCTCCTTACTTTGCTGCACACAGCCCATGGGAAACCTCCTCCTCCGCCATGGTCATCTCGGGAGGGGGTTCAACAAGGTGACCGTGAGGTCCGTCAAGAGGAAGTTCGAGCATTTCATCAACACAAGCTCAAACCGGAGTTCTACACTTGATAAGGTCTGGGGTGAGTCGGTTCCCATTACCTTCTACCGCGAGGGACTCCTCGTCGGTGCTCCCAACTCCAGCATCCCACAACTCGTAAGAGTACAAATCGCCAATTTTGACGTTTGGCGAATCCTGGTCGATCAAGGAAATTCGGTCTACATCATGTATTCCCAGCTATTCTCCACCCTTCAGCTGGATAAGACATACCCGACGACCTACGTAGGCTCTGACCTAAAAGGCTTTAACGGGTCAGTCACGAAGCCGTGGGGGTACGTGGAGCTGATTGTCACTTTTGGAGTAGCGAAAATGGCCTGGTCCATCAAAGTCTAGTTCCTGGTCATTGACTTCCCATTCCTCTACCAATGCATCTTCGGACGGCCAACTCTGGCCGAATTGGTAGTCGTGCCCTCAACCGTGCACCTGAAGATGAAGTATTACACTTCCAAGGGGCTCGTTGCCACCCTGCACGAAGACATCGAAGCGGCAAAAAGGTGTTTCGAGGCAGCCTCAAAATGGCTGAACACAATCTCCGCCAGGCCAAAGACTCCTAACAAGCCTACTCTTCCCTGTAGCTCCGAAGAGGCGAAGCCGCTGCCCTGCGTCGACTCTATCTACCTCGACAACCGTTTCTTTGAGGACGACCAGAGGGACCAGAAAAGGAAGGGGAAGGAGATCCAGCCAAGCTCAAGCAACCTTTCCACATCGACTAGCAGCGGAGAGACCTCTCATCCGATTCGACCAATCCCAGATGGCGAACTCGAACTAGTCCTGCTCGGTGACGACCCCTAGAAAGGAGTGAAGATCGAGACCAACCTCCCTGACCTAGCGAGGAAGCAGCTAAAAGCCCGCCTCCGGGAGAATACAGATCTGTTCGCATGGAGCGCCTCAGAGATGCCCGGGCTAGATCCAAAGGTGGCCTACCATCAGCTCACCATCGACCCCGCCGTTAGGGCAGTAGCTCAACATAGGAGAAAACAGTCTCCAGAGAAAATGGAGGCTGCCAAACAAGCTGTAAAAGACCTCCTAGAGGCAAATTTCATTTCGGAGGCCAAGTACACTACTTAGTTGTCCAATGTTGTACTTGTAAAGAAATCAAATGGAAATGGCGCATGTGTATTGACTATACCGATCTTAATAGGGTCAGCCCTAAAGATGCATATCCCCTCCCCAACATAGACAAATTAGTTGATAATTCTGCTGGTTTTAAATTATTGTCTTTCATGGACGCGTATTCGGGCTATAACCAAATACCCATGGCCAATAGTGATAAAAGGTACACAACTTTCATGATAAAATCGAGCAACTATTACTACAACTTAATACCCTTCGGCTTGAAAAACGCTGGCGCTACCTACCAAAGAATGATGAACAAAGTCTTCTGATGAGATATCAGGGATATGCTCGATGTCTACATGGACGACATGATCTTGAAATCCCACGAGGAATCCGATCACACGCTCCATCTGAAGAAGGTCTTCGAGCAGGCCAGGAAGTACAAGATGCGCTTAAACCCTGAAAAGTTCACGTTCGGGGTACGGGCGGGCAAGTTCCTCGGTTTCTACCTAACAGAATGAGGAATCGAAGCCAACCCCGACAAATGCAGAGCCTTCTCCGAATTCCCCACGCCGAATTCGAAAAAATCAATCTAGGCTCTGAACGGGACGCTCGCTTCCCTGTCCCGGTTCGTGGCCAAA
Source organism: Lathyrus tuberosus (assembly GCA_022829125.1). NCBI lineage: Eukaryota > Viridiplantae > Streptophyta > Magnoliopsida > Fabales > Fabaceae > Lathyrus > Lathyrus tuberosus. The sequence continues at coordinate 856,494 of JALAZF010000790.1, forward strand.
GCCCTACTCCACCTAAAGTAAGCACTATCAGAACCAACGGTTATCTCCCGACCAAATAATGGGGATACCCTCTATCTCTATCTCACTGTCCCGACTGAGGCCGTCAGTGCCACCCTCATTCGTGAAACCCCTGATGGGCAGAATCCCATATACTTCACGAGTAAAGCGCTGCAAGGACCAGAGCTTAGATACCAGCAGATCGAAAAAGTAGCCCTGGCCATCAACGCTGTAAGGAGGCTGGGGCATTACTTTCTAGCCCACACAATCGTGGTGCGCACGGACCACCCCGTGAGGCAACTGTTGGACTGCCCAGACATGGCCGGCAGAATGCTCAAATGGTCACTGGAACTGTCCGAGTTCGACATCCAATAAGAGAGCAGAAAAGCCCTCAAAGCTCAGGCGTTGGCTGACTTCGTGATGGAGATGACCTTTCCCGATTCCCCGACTTGCGGGCTCACAGGTAGACAATCTTCATCGACAGAGCATCCAACTCAGCAGGAAGCGGAGTGGCAATTATCCTGGAAAACGAGGAAGGTATCCTCGTCGAGGTCTCGCTTACCCTATCTTTCCCCACTTCCAACAATCACGCAGAGTATGAGGCCTTCCTTGCAGGTCTACGCCCCGTCGAAGACCTGGGAGCCGAGGAAGTCGTTATCTGCACAGATTCTCAACTCGTGGCCCTCCAGGTTCGGGGAGAATACCAGGCCAAGAACGACAACCTATGCGAATACTTGACCTTGGTTAAGGAAAAGATGACGAAATTCACATCGGTGGAGGTTGTCATACCCCAAATCTTACCCTCAGATACTCTGATCATTTACCATATCATTTTAGGTCATTGCCTTTGCATTTATAATTTTTAGTCCATTAATTATAATCGTGCCTTTTTCTATTCAAATTTTTATTTATTTAATTTATTATCCTATTTGAATTATATCTGTTTATTTTACGTGAGTTTCACTGTTAATGTTTATTTTCTTTTAGGAACTTTGTTCTTTCATTACTTTTACGCCATTAGATTAGTTTTAAAATTAATTTCCTTTTTATTATTATTTTCATTTATTATTATTTTCTTTGTTATTATTATTATTTTTGTTATTATTCTTATTATCATTATTCTTATTTTTTTACTACTTATTTATTTTATTATTATTATTTCTTTTTATTCATTATTCTTATTACCATTATTTTATTTTACTATTTTTATTATTTATTATTTATTATTAGTTATTATTGTTTTTATTACTATTAGTATTTTTATTATTTTTATTATCATTATTATTATTATTTTTATTATTATTGTTTGATTCTTTATTATAACAAAAAAAACAAGTGCCAACAAAACTAACATTTTGCCATTAGACTCCAAGGTTCTCTGCTACAACCTTTGACCACACCATTCCATCATTTGCGTCAACTTTGTTTCCTATCAATACAAACCAAAAAACTCCAAAATGTTGCGCAACCCTCTGCCAACACTCCACCAAAATATTCACTAAATTAGCTACCAACAATGCTGTATTATCCTGCAAAACACTATTGAACACCTTGCATCAAAATAAGCCCTGTGTAACACCCCTAATCTATACCCCCAATTAATAAAAAGCAGTAAAAGAAAATTCGAAATTTCGTCAGAGTATATTTAAATTTTCATGGCATGGACCGGGAGGGTCACATCAAAATAGAACAATTCATACAACACCTGCTCATAAAGATATGCAACAGTGGGGTAGCAATCAACAGAGGAACTCAGTTCCTTACACCCACATTTCAGATTTTAGAATAAAAGCGGAAGATCTAAAACTGAATAACATACATATATATATGTCACAAAAGGTTGTCATACATCAGGTTATACATGCACAAGCCAAAATATATACATATACATAATATACAATTATCACAAACGGCCTCCCTAACTACCCGGTGTCACATATCAGAGCCGACCGACAAAAGAATGAAGACGCAAAGCTTCACAAAAATACCTCCAGCAACTCTAATCTGCAATGCCTCATAGAGCATTATAAAACAGCAGAAGGGTGAGAAAAACAACCATAATATAATTGCATACAATTATATATATATATATAACACAAAAATACACATGTATACGGTTCTCACCACAACACACGCCATAAATCAAACACAATGCATTACAAGACACAAAACATATTTCCATCGTCCACACATATCCATATATCCATTTATCCATAAATCCACACATAAACAACCATAAATGATTTATGCAAATGCAAGAGACCGACACAACGACTCTATGCATATGCACATGCGGTACCGACTTCCATTGTTTCTCATCACTAGTTCACTCAGGAACTCTGCTGGAACCATCGCTCGTTACATCACTGTAACTCCCCGTCGGGCCTACGATGTTCCCCACCGCTCACACCCCACACGGGCACAAGGTGTTTATGGATCGCTCACACCCCACACGGGCACACGACCCGATCGCTCACACCCCACATGGGCACACGAAGTTATAGCGAATTCCCTCTGGAATCCAAACCGTCACTCAGGACGTTCCACAATGCATATCATGATGCTTGGCATACAATGACCCATGACATTTAATATGCACACATAAACACATTCCTTTCATCGACAAAATCACACTTTGCACTTATGCCCAAAACAATGCATTTAATTTCCATGCGGCCACAAATCATCACAACATCATCTAAACACATACATTTGCATAAACAATAGCACTATGCATAATACACGTCAATTACGCACAATTATAACGACAAAAGTCGACAACCGACGCTACTCCCGATTTTCCGACATAATTAAATCGGCTAACAATTTCGAAATCATCATAACAAGAAAGTACAGCTCAATAGCTACGCAATGATACCAAGAATGTAAAAATCGGACAAACGGATCAAAAGTTACGAACGAAAACGAAAAACGATATTTTGAAAAGTCACATTTTGCAAAAGTCCTGTCCATACGCGTATCACCATGAGCCATACGCGTATAAGCAGAGACTCATTTTTCCCAAAGTTCACGTTGAAATGACCGTAGGCGTAATGCCCAAGCCCGTACGCGTATTGACCTAAAAAGCTACGCGTATCATACGCAAATGGGCAGATGGCCGAGAAAACAAGCAACCCATACGCGTATTGGCCCTATGGCTCGCCCACCATACGCGTATTGCCAAGGTTCATACGCGTATGAACATGCCCCATACGCGTATGACCTGGAAATCTCAGAAAAATTCTTCTGCATAATTGTTCATACGGGTTCCAATCCAAAACCCTCCAAATCACACCTACACACCAGAAAATTGCCAATACAATGTCCAATAACAAGTATCTATTATGTATCAACAAGAATGAACACTTAACACATAAATTTCTACACATTTAATCAATTTCTACTCAATTTTACCAAAAATGGGTTTACTAAAATATTTCCATTTCAATCCAACAAACATCACAAATATACATACATAATCATATACAAGATACAATAATTGAATTTCGCACCCTTACCCGATTAAATCGATACTAGAAGTTGATTTTTCTTTGATTTTTCCAAGTTTTCCACTATTTCTCTTCTTCTTCTCTTTTCTCCTCTTTTTCTTTCTTTCCCCTTTCTTTCTTTCTATTTTTCTCTCTTTCTAATTCCCTTTCTATTCTAACTTAACAAAATATTATGAAATGTCCAAAATACCCCCACACTCAAATATCTCACCAACGTTCCCAAAACCCGATAAAATATCACAACATTGAAAAATAACATATTTTCAGATAAAAGTCGAAAATAAAATAAAATAATAATATAATAATCAAACGACTCGATTAAATAAAACGCGCACGAAAACTGGGTCGTTACAACTCTCCCCCACTTAGAATTTTTCGTCCTCGAAAATATACCTGAGACGAACAAATCTGGATACGACTCCCGCATCCGACTCTCCAACTCCCAAGTCAAATTGCCCTCTGCAGCGCCGCCCCACGCCACTTTCACAAGTGCAATATCCTTGCCTCGCAACCTCTTCACCTCGCGATCCAAAACCCTAACTGGTAATGCCTCAACGGTAAGGTTCTCCCTTACTTCAACCTCATCCATCGGAATCACATGTGACGGATCCGGAACATACTTCCGAAGCTGTGAAACATGAAACACATCGTGCAAATTCGACAGATTCGGCGGTAACGCCACCCTATAAGCCACAACACCCACTCTCGCGGATATCTGGTAAGGACCAATAAACCGAGAAGTAAGTTTCTTCGATTTCAATGCACGACCCACACCTGTTACTGGCGTAACCCTCAGAAATACATAATCGCCCTCTTGGAACTCAAGATCCTTCCGTCTCCGATCATGATAACTCTTTTGTCTACTCTGAGAAGCTTTCATCTTCTCACGAATGAACTTCACTTTCTCTGTCGTCTGTTGCACCAACTCTGGTCCAACCACCGTTCTCTCATCAGATTCGTGCCAACACAAAGGTGTTCGACACCTTCGTCCATACAATGCTTGAAACGGTGCCATCCTAATACTAGAATGGAAACTGTTATTATACGTAAACTCAATCAAGGCAAGATAACTATCCCACACACCACCTTGTTCCAAAACACACGCCCTCAACAAATCCTCCAAAGACTGAATCGTCCTCTCCGTCTGACCATCCGTCTGTGGATGATAAGCCGAACTCAATCTCAATCTAGAACCCAAAGCCTTCTGTAAACTTTCCCAAAATCTCGATGTAAATCTAGGATCTCGATCAGAAACAATACTCAATGGAACTCCATGTAACTTCACAATCACACTGATGTAAATCTCCGCTAACCGCTCCAAAGTAAAACTGATGTCAATCGGAATAAAATGAGCCAATTTAGTCAGTCTATCAACAATCACCCAAATAGCATTATGCCCTCGCTGAGTATTCGGTAACCCTGTCACAAAATCCATGGAAATACTATCCCATTTCCATTCAGGAATATCCAACGGTTGCAACAAACCACTAGGCCTCAGATGTTCCACCTTCGATTTCTGACAAGTCAAACATGCATAAACAAACTGAGCCACATCTCTTTTCAATCCAGACCACCAGAAAAACTTCTTCAAATCTTGGTACATCTTATTCGCTCCCGGATGTATACTCAAATTACTCCGGTGTCCTTCCTCTAAAATCATCCTTTTCAACTCCGCATCATCTGGAATACAAATCCTACCTCGGAATCTCAAAACACCATTAATATCCACTTGAAAATCACTATTCGCATCTTTTCCTCCAACCAACATCAAATCCACAAATTTCACATCCAGCTTTTGTTTCTCACAAACAGTCGTCAGAAAATCATTAGTAATCGTTAGCATACCAAGCCTAACGCTATCCGACGTCACTTCACAAACCAAACTCAAGTCTCTAAACGATTCCAAAAGTTCCCACTCCTTAGCCATTAAAGAGGACATATGTAACGATTTCCGGCTCAATGCATCGGCTACCACATTAGCTTTACCAGGATGGTAATTCAAGCCAAAGTCGTAGTCCTTCAAGAATTCTAACCATCTACGTTGCCTCATATTTAGCTCTTTCTGATCAAACAAATATTTCAAACTTTTATGATCACTAAAGACTTCAAACCTTGCACCGTAGAGATAATGCCTCCAAATCTTCAACACGAAAATCACAGCCGCTAACTCAAGATCATGAGTAGGATAATTCTTCTCATGAACTCTTAATTGCCTTGAAGCATAAGCCACCACCTTACCTCCCTGCATCAACACACCACCTAAACCAATCAAAGAAGCATCACAATAAACCACAAATGGTTCATTAGGATTCGGTAAAATCAAGATCGGAGCTGTCGTCAATCTTCTCTTCAGCTCAATAAAACTCTCTTCACACCGAATATCCCAAATGAACGCTTGCCCTTTACAAGTTAACTGGGTCAAAGGAAGTGCTAGCTTAGAAAAACCTTCAATAAACCTGCGATAATAACCAGCCAAACCCAAAAAGCTTCGAATTTCAGTAACAGATCTCAAAGCCTCCCATTGTAGAACTGCTTCTACTTTAGATGGATCCATAACAATACCATTACCTAAAATTACGTGCCCAAGAAAACTCACTTCCGACAACCAGAATTCACACTTGGATAATTTAGCAAAAAGCTTCCTTTCCTTCAAAACCTGCAAATCCATACGCAAATGCTCTGCATGCTCCTCACGGGACTTAGAATAAATTAAAATGTCATCAATAAACACCACGACAAAACGATCCAAATGCTCGTGGAAAATACGATTCATGTATTCCATAAACACACCTGGCGCATTAGAAACCCCGAACGGCATCACAGAATATTCATAATGACCGTATCGTGTCCTAAAAGCCGTTTTATGAATGTCTTCCTCTTTCACCCTTATCTGATGATACCCTGACCTCAAGTCAATCTTACTGAACACACACGCACCAACCAACTGATCCATCAGATCATCAATCCTTGGAAGCGGATACTTATTCTTAATCGTCACCTTATTCAACTGGCGATAATCAATACATAACCTCATACTTCCATCCTTCTTTTTCACCAACAAAACTGGAGCACCCCAAGGAGAAACACTTGGCCTCACGAACCTCTTTTCCAACAACTCATTCAACTGTTTCTTCAACTCCACCAACTCCGATGCCGACATACGATAAGGTGCCATAGAAACAGGTCTAGTACCAGGAACTAGATCTATAGAAAACTCCACCCCTCTCTCCGGCGGCAAGTCTGAAATATCCTTAGGAAACACTTCCGAAAATTCACACACAACAGGAAACACCTCAAGCGAAACTTGACTATCCACAGTTAAAGATGCAAACAATCCAAACAACTGAGCTTCCTCCGCCAAAAGTTTCTTCAACTCTTTGGTAGATAAGAAACTCGAGTCTTCGTCTTCCTCAAGAGAAGGAAACCTTACCAGCTTATGATAACAATCAATATGAACCCTATTGAATTGCAACCAATTCATTCCCAAAACCACATCTAATCCCTCCAACGACAAACACACTAAATCCATCTCAAAGTCTTTACCATAAATGGTCAAAGGACATCTTATACCAACCAAAGACGTAGTTACCGACCCCATTGCTGTAGTATCAATAACCATTCCACCACCCATCACAGACAACACAAGATTCAAACGCTTCGCGCACTCAGACGAAATAAACGAATGAGTCGCTCCAGTATCAATAATAGCAATTAAAGGCGTACTATTAATAAAACAAGTACCTCGAATCAGACGATCTGCAGTCGAAGTCTGAGTCCCCGATAATGCAAACACTTTTCCACCAGCTGGAGCTTGTTTCGGTTTCGGACACTTGGTACTAATGTGACCAGGTTCCCCACAGTTGTAACATTTCACCACATTCTTCCTGGCACAATCTGCTACAACATGTCCTACACCCCCACAGTTAGTACACTTCCTCAAATCTTTCCTGCACTCAAGCTGACGATGTCCCAACTCACCACATTTATAACACCTCATAGGACCAGACATTCCTCATCCACCTGACCTTTTCTCAAAATTCCCTCTCTGTTTACCTTTATCAGCTGGTGTCACATACGGACCACCACGAAACTGTTGTTTCCCTTTCCTCTCGCTCACACTCTTGTAATGAGTAGAACGAGCCTTACTGTCTTCTTCATAAATCCTACAACAATCTACCAAATCAGAAAACCTCCGAATCCTCTGATATCCAATCGATTGCTTTATCTCAGGACGCAAGCCATTCTCAAACTTAACACACTTAGAGAATTCAGCAGTAGCTTCCGCATAATGAGGATAAAACTGCACAAGCTCCACAAACTTAGCAGTATAATCAACTACAGACATATTACCTTGCTTTAGTTCCAAAAACTCTATCTCTTTCTTTCCTCGGACATCCTCGGGAAAATACCTCCTCAAGAACTCCCGGCTAAAAACTTCCCAAGTAATTTCTTCCTCTTCCTCTTCTGCAGCTTCCAACACACGTCGAGTACTAACCCACCAATCATCAGCTTCTTCCAATAACATGTGAGTACCTAGTCTCACCTTCTGATCTTCATCATAATCCATCACTCGGAAAATCCTTTCAATCTCTTTCAGCCAAATCTGTGCACCATCCGGATCATATCTTCCTTTGAAGACAGGCGGTTTGTTCTTCCTGAACTCATCATTACCCGCAGCATTAGGTGCACCCTGCACAGCACGAGCCATAGCTTGCATAGCCGCAGCCAAAGCAGCATCATTCCTACCAGCCATATTCTGTTCATTTCCAATAACAGAAACTATGGTTAAACAAACAGCTCAACCAACCACAACTACCAACAAGGACTGACACAACTGACACGGACTGACACAAACTGGCTCTGATACCACTTAATGTAACACCCCCAATCTATACCCCCAATTAATAAAAAGCAGTAAAAGAAAATTCAAAATTTCGTCAGAGTATATTTAAATTATCATGGCATGGACCGGGAGGGTCACATCAAAATAGAACAATTCATACAATACCTGCTCATAAAGATATGCAACAGTGGGGTAGCAATCAACAGAGGAACTCAGTTCCTTACACCCACATTTCGGATTTTAGAATAAAAGCGAAAGATCTAAAACTGAATAACATACATATATATATATATATATATATATATATATATATGTCACAAAAGGTTGTCATACATCAGGTGATACATGCACAAGCCAAAATATATACATATACATAATATACAATTATCACAAACGGCCTCCCTAACTACCCGGTGTCACATATCAGAGCCGACCGACAAAAGAATGAAGACGCAAAGCTTCATAAAAATACCTCCAGCAACTCTAATCTGCAATTCCTCATAGAGCATTATAAAATAGCAGAAGGGTGAGAAAAATAACCATAATATAATTGCATACAATTATATATATAACACAAAAATACACATGTATACGGTTCTCACCACAACTCACGCCATAAATCAAACACAAGGCATTACAAGACACAAAACATATTTCCATCGTCCACACATATCCATATATCCATTTATCCATAAATCCACACATAAACAACCATAAATGATTTATGCAAATGCAAGAGACCGACACAACGACTCTATGCATATGCACATGCGGTACCGACTTCCATTGTTTCTCATCACTAGTTCACTCAGGAACTCTGCTGGAACCATCGCTCGTTACATCAGTGTAACTCCCCGTCGGGCCTACGATGTTCCCCACCGCTCACACGCCACACGAGCACACGGTGTTTATGGATCGCTCACACCCCACACGGGCACACGACCCGATCGCTCACACCCCACATGGGCACACGATCGTCTATAATCATCGCTCACACCCCACATGGGCACACGAAGTTATAGCGAATTCCCTTTGGAATCCAAACCGTCACTCAGGACGTTCCACAATGCATATCATGATGCTTGGCATACAATGACCCATGACATTTAATATGCACACATAAACACATTCCTTTCATCGACAAAATCACACTTTGCACTTATGCCCAAAACAATGCATTTAATTTCCATGCGACCACAAATCGTCACAACATCATCTAAACACATACATTTGCATAAACAATAGCACTATGCATAATACACGTCAATTACGCACAATTATAACGACAAAAGTCGACAATCGACGCTACTCCTAATTTTTCGACATAATTAAATCAGCTAACAATTTCGAAATCATCATAACAAGAAAGTACAGCTCAATAGCTACGCAACGATACCAAGAATGTAAAAATCGGACAAACGGATCAAAAGTTACGAACGAAAACGAAAAACGATATTTTGAAAAGTCACATTTTTCAAAAGTCCTGTCCATACGCGTATCACCATTGTAGCGGCAAAATCGTGAGTGTAAGCTATTGATTAACTTAACTCGAAAAGCAAGAGTCGCCACCGCACTTTTATTTTATCCAAAAAGGAAAGGAAAAAGAGCGAACAAAACCTACACAAGCTCTAAACAAGAACAAGTGAAGAGAGTCCGGGTAAGGGGGTTGGTTACGCAATGGGAAGGTGCTAGCACCCAAAACGTCTATAGTACTCTATAGGAGCCCTTTGAAATATCTACCGCTTTTGGTCTGAAAAAGGTTGCTTGAAAAGTGATTGAGGAGATGAGAAGAGAAATTGTTTTTTATGATTTTTGTGTTTGGAGAGACTTGTCGTCTCATGCCTACGTACCCACGATGTGCAATGTAGGATCAAAACCCCGTAGTTCGTGGTACAAAGAGTGAAAATTGTTTGTTTTGGTTGTTTTTAGATGTAAAGACAAGTCGTCATTTCTAAGCGAATAATTCCGTTTAAAGAAATGAATCATGTCTAAACTTATGAAAAAGTTAAAGTAAAAAGTGCACGAGGGCACAAAAAGAGAGTAAGTGAGTTTGGTGTTTTTTAAGGTTTTTTGAAAAAGGTGTAAATATGCTTATGTAGTTTAGCATTTGATTAAGAAATAAAAGGAAAAGAGTAAAAAAAATCATTTGACAAAGTCAAGGTTTGTTTATGAAAGCGGTGAAAGTTCGAAATCAAGAAGGTTTTGAAAAAGAGAGAGAGTTTTGAAAATTAAAGAATGGGGAGGAGAAGAAGAGACTATCCTAAAGCATAAAGTAAAAGCTAAGGAAGAGAATAGCCTAACCACACAAGTAATCTTCCAAGTCTTCGAACCATAATTCCAAAGCAAAGGGAGGAATGTCCTAAGTTCTAAGTCCAAGGTTCCAAGAATTGCATTGGATGTCCAAGGTCTAAGTTCAAAGCTCCATGTCCATTGCAAGGGATAGTAACCATAGTCCAAGATTAGAAATACAAGTTTTTAGAGGTTTTAGCCTTTATTAATGTTTTAGGTCCAAGTGGACAAAGAGAAAAAGGCATAAGCATAAACACGTGTCCAACGGACAAAGGAAAAATTGCGGAAGCATAAACATGATATGATATGATAATAATGAAGCATAAAAGTAAAAGAGAGATAAGGGATAAGAAGGAAACAAGATATAATAAATGATTAGTACAATAGAAATGTTAGTGAATAATGGTATGGTGAACTTAATCATCCACAATCAAAGACAAAGCAAATAGTGTCAAAGAGAATGAAAAAGTAACCGGTTCCGCTTCACATCTTGCACTACGGTGATTAATTAATGCAATTAGTCCAAATTTAGTGAAGACTTGAAAGAAGATTGGGATACCCAAAGCAACTACGCATCAAGCTTCAAAGTTTATGGAACTAACACAAATAAATAATCAACCTTGGGATGACGCGACTAATCAAAGTCCGGTCCACGAAAGTACAAGTGTTGAATTGGATTTATTCCGAGTAGGGACAAATTTTGGTCTATGTTAAGCGCACGCCGAGTAATTTGTTCTAGCAATTACCCTACGAATGAGGCCGGCCATGAAATGTATGTGTTAATGCACGCGAGATAAACGATATAGGGATCGTTATCCTAAAGTGGTGCCACACGAAAAGAAAAGGTGGAAATGATCTCGTCTCGATCGAAATTCAACAAAGAAATTTCACGATCACTTCGACTTTCATCGATCAAAAAGAAAATAGATGAAGAAAAGTGGATCTAAAAATTATGATCCACACAACCAATTAAAATGAAATAAAATGAGAAAAACAAGATAAAATAAAAAAACAAGAATTAAAAGGTAATGCTCATAATGGAAATTTTTTATGACTTTTTTTCAAGAAATTTTTCTAAAACAGAATTTAAAAGTAAAATTTAATTTCAAAAGCTACTAGAAAAAGTATGAGAGGAAAAAAAAATGAAGCTATCTTTAAAAAAACAAATGGAAAGGAGGTATGAATTGAAATATGTGGTGGTGGTATGTAGTAACCGTGGGAAACGGGCTCTAGGCCCAAATGCTTTTCCAATAAAATGTAAAAAAAACAAAAAAAAAAACATTAAAAGAAAAAGAAAGGAAAAAGTAGCAGAAAGGGAATGAAGACATTGTCTTCCTCTTCTCCACCCGCCGACGGACTATTCATCTCCTTCCCTCACGAATTTTTCGCCGCCGACACTATGCATCTCCGACCGCCACGCCAACAATCAAACACATCACGTAGTGCTCGTCTCAAAATCTCATTTCGAAATTCTTGCGCAATCAAAAAATCGAAGGAAAGAATTGAATCGAGATGTGCTATGATCTACCTTCCAATTTACGGTTAGAAACGTTTCAATCTTCCTCCTCTTCTGAATTTCTGTTGCTGTGAATCACTTGAAGGAATTTTGTGCGATTTGTGGTTGTTGTAGACGAGTGGATGAATTTATTACGGTTGGAAATTATTGAAGCTTGAAGTGAAGATTTATGGTGGTTTTTGAAGGTTGAATTGAAAATTGATGAAGGTTAATTGAAGTTGGTGATTGAATGAAGGTGAAAGATGGTTGAAGCTTTTGAGAATGAAAATGGAATTGAAGCTTTGGGTTTTGAGTTTGGTAGGGTGTTTAGGGGCTGTCAAAGCTTGATGAAATGAGGAGAGGAAGGCTTTATTTATAGATGAAGAGGTGAGTGATATGCTGCCGTTTGCTCGTTTCTCTCTGTGTATTGTGCAGGTTTGTCAAAGACAATGAAGTGACTTCAAGTCACATGTGGTTGTTCAAAAGCAAGATGTCTTGTGCTGAGATTTTTCAGTTTATCAGGCAGTGGTGCATGTGAGTTTTGGGGTTCAGACAGATTCAGATGGCCGTTATTTCAGTTGTGGCTTGTTGTGAGCACTTTATCAGAGGCTTGTGAAAAAAATTCAAGTTTGGCTTTGGGCTAAAAAAAAAAGAGACTTGTTATCCATTATCCACATCTTTTAACCAAATTTTCCATATTCGTCTCGACAAGATTGGAGATACTTAAATACAGAAAACCGAATTTTTAACCATAAGATGTCACAAGATGAAATGAATGCAAAGGATGAGACCGACTGCGGGAAACTTGAAACAAAGGAGTTACGGTAAATTGAGAGAGATGACGCGAAAAGACACGCCGGGGAACACAAGCTATTTCTGGAGATCTGCCAAGGCGACAAGAAGCATCCATCAATAGTTGGAAAGAGAGGGACAAGACCCTGAGAAGACGAGTAGTGACATCCAAGAATAGCATTGGATGGAAACTACGAACGAGAAAAAAGGTATGTCGAAAGATGTCCAAGAATGGCATTGGACAGCAACAAGAAAGTTTCTGGTAAAAACAACAGCGTCATCCAAGAATAGCATTGGATGGAGGTGAAAAACACTCTGTTGGGTAAGATATCCAAGAATGACATTAGATAAAGGGACTGCAACATTCAAGAATGGCATTGAATGAGGCAACAACAAGCATCAGAGACATCCAAGAATAGCATTGGCTCAGCTGGGGAAAAGGTGTCCAAGAATGGCATTGGACTCTGTTGAGGAAATCATATCCAAGAATGGCATTGGACAGAAGAAATCGCAACATCCAAGAATGGCATTGAATGTAGTGAGAAAAGTTCTGGAAAATATATCAGAATTATCCAAGAATGGCATTGGATAAAAGGTTCACAATATTCAAGAATGGCATTGAATAAAGTGAGCAAGGCCCTTCAGGAATGGCACCGAAAGGTAAAGATAAACTCATTCAGGAATGACACTGAATGAACAGATACAACTTTCAGGAATGACACTAAAAGGTAAAGGTAAACTCATTCAGGAATGGCACTGAATGAACAGGTAAAACTTTCAGGAATGGCACTGAAAGTAAAGGTAAAAACTCATCCAGGAATGGCACTGAATGAACAGGTAAAACTTTCAGGAATGGCACTGAAAGATATCCAAGCAGATCTGTTGGGAATTATAGAGGAGAGAAAAGACTTCCAGGAATAGCACTGGGAGAAACAAGAGGAACAAGGTATCCAGGAATGGCACTGGAGATCAAAAGAGACAGACATCCAGGAATAGCACTGGAGTGAAGGAAAAACAAAAATTCAGGAAAGCAGGACGTCCAGGAATAACACTGGGTGAAAAGACAGGTAAACGACAACATTCAGGAATGGCACTGAATGAGAAGGAAGGTAAAAGTTTTGGTAGGTGCCAAGTAAGTTGGACTTTAGTCACAAGGTAAGATGTTGAAAGCAACAGGACCTCGAAAAAATGCATATGAGCACGAAGCACACTTCGAGCTATGAAAATGTTTCTATGCAATGATATGTAAATGATTTATGTATGCGATGCAGATGATAGAGACAACTGAGATAGAATCTTTTGTGAGGGTAGAATGGAACTTTGATTCCTCAACACAGGGAACGCTGGCCACTCTGCTTGGATAGAAGATGTTGAGCATATCTCTGTCACACTTATGAATTGTATCGGGCTGATGGTCTTTTGAGGAAAGACGTCTTGAGGATTCTTGAATAAGACTGCCCCAGACTGATTGACTGATGAAAGTAGACTGATCATAGCTTCAGTTTGACTGCTGCAGGGGATGAACTGATCATGGCTTCAATTCTTGAAATGATTGCTGAGGATAAACTGATCATGGCTTCAGTTGTTAGGGATGAATGAACTGATCATGGCTTCAGTTCTTGAAATGATTGTTGAGAAGGCTAAACTCAGTATGAATCTTGAAAGAGATCTTCTGGTTAACCAATTCTGAGAATGACTTGTAATGAGCAATAAATCTTGAACTGATTCGCAACAGGATCTGGAAGTAATGCCCCTGATAGGACCACTGACCAAGTTTCTCAACTGTTTGAAAAATTCTTGACGAGGAAAGTTTGTCTGCAAATAGAATTATTCAAACAAACATGGTAATTTTAATGCAAAGCTCATGCAATTTTGAAAGCAAAAATCATTTTTGGAATGATATTATTGATGTAAAGCAAAATGAAACACTTGTCAAAACACGGCGGTTAAGACATGCAAAGTGAAAGATAAAGCAAAGGCAAAACATCGAAGCAAATGATTGGCAAAAAACATAGGAGTCAATTTACGCAACCTTGCTGTACTATGCTTTCAAAAGAAACCTGGCTTCAATTAGGTCTTTTGAATGTTGTAACGTGGTCTGGTTCACGGTTTTTGAAACAAAGGATATAGGCTCAAAGTTTATTTGTACCCAACCTATTCTTCGTGATGACCTTCAGTCCTATGCTCAGTTAATTCAAACTATGCATTCAGGTTCCAAGTGATTTTGGAATTGCAACACAGTTATGATGATGGTTCAAGGACCAAGGTATTTTTGAGATGGCAGTCACTTATCTTACAACATTTTGTTGTTTTTGATGAGGACCTTAGTCAACTCGTTTTGTCTTTAAGGGTTTTGGAAACCTCTTGATTTTTCTTTTGTTATCCCTAACTTTTGCCTGAACTGTGTCATTTGAGCTTACAGTCAGCGGGATGCCCCAATTTTTGCCTAAGTCTCCTTCATAGGTTTTGACTTAGCGGGCTTTTCATTTGATTTTTTTTCAATTTTTTTTTGAAAGATAGTGACTGCCTGGCTTAATGATTACGGTGAACCATCATTGGCTTTTGACTTGAAAGACATCTTCGACACTTCTTTGATGTGTGCGAAGGAAAGCTTGTGATTGCAACCTTTATTGGAAGGCGTCTTGCCTGCACAGTCAAATTAACTGATAACTACCCATCCCCAGGTTAAAATTGCGGGTTTTTTGTTTGTGCAGAAAGAAACTCCAACTTCTAGGCTCGAAGGGGTTGACAAAGGATTAACTTCCTTATTTCTCTAGTGTTTGGGAGTCGAAACAATGCCTGTACATCCTCAGCCAAGTTTTAATTGAAAGCATACAGTTCAGCAATTTTAGGTATTTCGCTTTCGTCATCCTCCCTCCAATCTTTGCATAAACAAAAGCTTGATAAAGAAATTGAACAGGAGATATATTTTTTTTTTGTGAAAAAGAAAGCATAAAGATGCACACAGTGGATATAAATGAATTGAATCAAAAGTTGCAATGCTCATTTCATTGAAATTACCATGAAAGTACAAATAAAGTTCAAAAGCAAACAGTCAATACAATCAAAGGAAAATGCAAACAGAAAGAAACAAGGCCTAGTGACTAATCAGCAACAAGGATGAGCTGTCCTATCCGAAGCACTGGCTTTAGGAGATGATCCGTCTGAACTCACTCAAACTTCACTTGGCATGCTCTGGCAAAGGGTTGTTGACAACATTGGGATTATTATCAATAAAGTCCAGAATCTTTAAGTTCACCAACTCTTGCACTCTAGCTTTTAATGCGAAACAACCTTCCAGGTTATGACCTGCCCCACCTTGATGGAACTCACAGTGAAGATCAGCCCTGTAGCCGGCTGGAAGAGGATTTGGAGGAGGAGGTAGAGCCCTCGTTGTAATCAAACCTTTCTCTACAAGACATGAATACAGCTCAGTGTAAGACATCGGGATAGGATCAAAGTTAACCCTATTGCGAGTCTGATTCTGTCTAACAGTCTGACGAGGAGCTTGAGCTGGTTGAGCGTTAACAACTAGAGCAACTGCAGCTACATACTGTTGTCTCTGACGAGGCTTCCTCTCAACTGAAACAGCGTGAGTATCACCATCCTTTTTCTTTTGAAAATTCCCGGCATACTTTTTAAAACCATTGAAAGCTTCAGCATTAGCAATCCTTCCTTTCTTGATACCTTCTTCTAGTCTTTCTCCAATAGTGACTAGGTCAGCAAAACCGGATGATACACTGCCTATCATCTTTTCCCAATAGAGTGGCTGAAGAGTGTCCATGAACAGACCAGTCAATTTTTTTTCAGCTAATGGTGGCTCCACTTGAGCAGCTAGCTCTCTCCATCGCCGAGCGTACTCTTTGAAGGATTCTTTTTCTTTTTGAGCCATATTCTGCAATTGACGGCGGTCAGGTGCCATGTCCAGATTGTACTTATACTGCTTTAAGAAATCATCAAACAAATCCATCCAGCTTTGGATACGGTTCTTATCAAGTCCCATATACCATTTCATTGAAGCGCCACTCAAGCTGTCTTGGAAACAATGAATGAGCAGTTTGTCATCTTTTGCATGAGCGGCCATCTTGCGGCAGTACATCACCAAGTGGGTTCTGGGACAAGTGTGCCCCTGGTATTTTTCAAAATTAGGAGTCTTGAATTTTGGAGGAATAACCAAGTCCGAAACCAAGCACATGTCCATTGCAGCAGCATTAAAGACATCACTTCCTTCCACAGCTCTTATCCTTTTGTCCAGAGTTTGCCATTGCTCTCTGACTTCTTCAATATACCCAGGTTCTCCTTGAATTTCAAATTGTAGACCAGCAGCATGGTACACGAAAGGATTCTCAGGAACAGCTTGAGCAACAGAATGCACAACAGGCTGAGGTTCAGTGAATAGTAGAGCTGAAGATACTGGTGAGACAAACACAGGAGTAGTTACAAAGGGTGGCGAGTAATTCGGAGGTAACCCAAATTCTGGCCAAGTAGAAGCTGGTTGCTGAGTCAGTGGAGGGTCAACAGCAGCAGTTGAGGTTTCAACAATCACAGTCCTCTGAGGTGGTTCACCTCTAGCAATCAGAACTTGCAGCATTTCTGTGAGCTTGGTCATGCCGGCCTTCAACTCATCAATTTCCATTCTGACTTCGGCGTTGTGTTGTTCTTGGTTTTCCATTCTCAATCTGACAACAGCTCTAGTCCCGTAGTTGTGTTGAGGAAACAGCTTGACGGCGAACAGATAACTGGAGAAGGAGACAGTTAAAGTGAGTTTCTGAGACAACCTGGAAGAAATGCATATGTATGCTCATGGATGCAAGAATGCATGAATGCAACAACCACAAACAAGATCACTTGAAGCACACAAGTTCAAAGGTTCGCTCTGAAGAGAACACCGAAATACCAGGTTGATAAGTCCACACTGATAAGAAATCCAGAGTATCGGGCATGTTGGAAGTCAGGGTTTCCTGCAAACCTGTAAACACCCGCCCATTCTCTCGTGTGGGTACTAAAAAGCCGGGATCCTCAGTTTCAGATTCTCGATTTGAGAAGCAATAGTACATTCATCCCTCGGGGTACAATACTATCGCCAAACAAAGAGGTCGTCCACTGATTCCCCCAAAAAGGATATCCTATAGCAAGTTCCCAACATTGGGTCCTCGGATCGACAAGTGTAATGGGTTTGCCATTTCTGGTCTGCCATTATCACATGTCGGGAGGAGAGGCGTTGCTGAGTTCTCGGGAGACGGTCGCCAGAGTCGACAGTTTTCCAGGTTATATTCCATCGTCTGCCCCAAATGCGCAGGATAGAATATTACCAAAGAAACCTCATCTGGATATGGAGTTTTCATGTATACTATGTCTGGCCAAATGCCACACAAGTCACACTACTTTCCACGCTAATCATAGGTGTATGCTCAAGCCTTGGTATTGGGCTTATCTCTCAGAACATCCCAACCAGAACAAACAGATAACAAGCAAGTCAGACAAAAAGCAGTAAATAAATCAAAGTAGGCTAAACCCCTCAAGGGATGGACCAGCAAGAGGTCAATATGTCCCCAGCAGAGTCGCCACTTTTCTGTAGCGGCAAAATCGTGAGTGCAAGCTATTGATTAACTTAAGTCGAAAAGCAAGAGTCGCCACCGCACTTTTATTTTATCCAAAAAGGAAAGGAAAAAGAGCGAACAAAACCTACACAAGCTCTAAACAAGAACAAGTGAAGAGAGTCCGGGTAAGGGGGTTGGTTACGCAATGGGAAGGTGCTAGCACCCAAAACGTCTATACTACTCTATAAGAGCCCTTTGAAATATCTACCGCTTTTGGTCTGAAAAAGGTTGCTTGCAAAGTGATTGAGGAGATGAGAAGAGAAATTGTTTTTTATGATTTTTGTGTTTGGAGAGACTTGTCGTCTCATGCCTACGTACCCACGATGTGCAATGTAGGATCAAAACCCCGTAGTTCGTGGTACAAAGAGTGAAAATTGTTTGTTTTGGTTGTTTTTAGATGTAAAGACAAGTCGTCATTTCTAAGCGAATAATTCCGCTTAAAGAAATGAATCATGTCTAAACTATGAAAAAGTTAAAGTAAAAAGTGCACGAGGGCACAAAAAGAGAGTAAGTGAGTTTGGTGTTTTTTAAGGTTTTTTGAAAAAGGTGTGAATATGCTTATGTAGTTTAGCATTTGATTAAGAAATAAAAGGAAAAGAGTAAAAAAAATCACTTGACAAAGTCAAGGTTTGTTTATGAAAGCGGTGAAAGTTCGAAATCAAGAAGGTTTTGAAAAAGAGAGAGAGTTTTGAAAATTAAAGAATGGGGAGGAGAAGAAGAGACTATCCTAAAGCATAAAGTAAAAGCTAAGGAAGAGAATAGCCTAACCACACAAGTAAGCTTCCAAGTCTTCGAACCATAATTCCAAAGCAAAGGGAGGAATGTCCTAAGTTCTAAGTCCAAGGTTCCAAGAATTGCATTGGATGTCCAAGGTCTAAGTTCAAAGCTCCATGTCCATTGCAAGGGATAGTAACCATAGTCCAAGATTAGAAATACAAGTTTTTAGAGGTTTTAGCCTTTATTAATGTTTTAGGTCCAAGTGGACAAAGAGAAAAAGGCATAAGCATAAACACGTGTCCAGCGGACAAAGGAAAAATTGCGGAAGCATAAACATGATATGATATGATAATAATGAAGCATAAAAGTAAAAGAGAGATAAGGGATAAGAAGGAAACAAGATATAATAAATGATTAGTACAATAGAAATGTTAGTGAATAATGGTATGGTGAACTTAATCATCCACAATCAAAGACAAAGCAAATAGTGTCAAAGAGAATGAAAAAGTAACTGGTTCCGCTTCACATCTTGCACTACGGTGATTAATTAATGCAATTAGTCCAAATTTAGTGAAGACTTGAAAGAAGATTGGGATACCTAAAGCAACTACGCATCAAGCTTCAAAGTTTATGGAACTAACACAAATAAATAATCAACCTTGGGATGACACGACTAATCAAAGTCCGGTCCACGAAAGTACAAGTGTTGAATTGGATTTATTCCGAGTAGGGACAAATTTTGGTCTATGTTAAGCGCACGCCGAGTAATTTGTTCGAGCAATTACCCTACGAATGAGGCCGGCCATGAAATGTATGTGTTAATGCACGCGAGATAAACGATATAGGGATCGTTATCCTAAAGCGGTGCCACACGAAAAGAAAAGGTGGAAATGATCTCGTCTCGATCGAAATTCAACAAAGAAATTTCACGATCACTTCGACTTTCATCGATCAAAAAGAAAATAGATGAAGAAAAGTGGATCTAAAAATTATGATCCACACAACCAATTAAAATGAAATAAAATGAGAAAAACAAGATAAAATAAAAAAACAAGAATTAAAAGGTAATGCTCATAATGGAAATTTTTTATGACTTTTTTTCAAGAAATTTTTCTAAAACAGAATTTAAAAGTAAAATTTAATTTCAAAAGCTACTAGAAAAAGTATGAGAGGAAAAAAAAATGAAGCTATCTTTAAAAAAACAAATGGAAAGGAGGTATGAATTGAAATATGTGGTGGTGGTATGTAGTAACCGTGGGAAACGGGCTCTAGGCCCAAATGCTTTTCCAATAAAATGTAAAAAAAACAAAAAAAACATTAAAAGAAAAAGAAAGGAAAAAGTAGCAGAAAGGGAATGAAGACATTGTCTTCCTCTTCTCCACCCGCCGACGGACTATTCATCTCCTTCCCTCACGAATTTTTCGCCGCCGACACCATGCATCTCCGACCGCCACGCCAACAATCAAACACATCACGTAGTGCTCGTCTCAAAATCTCATTTCGAAATTCTTGCGCAATCAAAAAATCGAAGGAAAGAATTGAATCGAGATGTGCTATGATCTACCTTCCAATTTACGGTTAGAAACATTTCAATCTTCCTCCTCTTCTGAATTTCTGTTGCTGTGAATCACTTGAAGGAATTTTGTACGATTTGTGGTTGTTGTAGATGAGTGGATGAATTTATTACAGTTGGAAATTATTGAAGCTTGAAGTGAAGATTTATGGTGGTTTTTGAAGGTTGAATTGAAAATTGATGAAGGTTAATTGAAGTTGGTGATTGAATGAAGGTGAAAGATGGTTGAAGCTTTTGAGAATGAAAATGGAATTGAAGCTTTGGGTTTTGAGTTTGGCAGGGTGTTTAGGGGCTGTCAAAGCTTGATGAAATGAGGAGAGGAAGGCTTTATTTATAGATGAAGAGGTGAGTGATATGCTGCCGTTTTGTGTTAATGAAGTGTGCGTTTTGTTGATGTGAGCAGTCCGCGTGTGAAGTTTGTGAGGCTGATAGGCGATGTGTGTGTGACGTGAGGACGGCTTGGAGTTGTGAACGGCTAGGTTTTGTGGTTTGACCGGCTCGTTTGGCTTTGCGTGTGAGGCTTGATGATGATGAAGTTGGGCCGAGTGGGAGTTTGAGACGTGGGAGGTGTAGGAAACTTGTTGGAAAATTGGAGTGTGAATAGTAGCTGGCGGTTTGATGAAATTTGGCTTGGCTGGGAATTATTTGGAAATTGAAAATTATTCCAATCAAATTTTCTTTATTTTTTTTTTGTTAATGGGTTAATGGGCTTTCTAATTTTTTTTGAAATTGTGATGGGCCTTTTATGAAATTGAATCATGGATTTAGAAAAAAAATAGAAATGTGGATGATTATTTAGAGAATGGATTTAAAAATGGATATTTATGAAAAGAAATGGTTTTGAGAAATTGGTATTGAATGGTAAGAAAAAATGGTTTATGAAGTGGATTTGAAAATGAAATTTGGATGTGAACTTGGTTTAGAAAAATGGATAATTGAAATGGTTTAAAGATAAAAAATGGATTTATTTGGATATTGGATTAAATTGGATTTGGAAGTGGATATAGAAAAATGGTTTAGATAGCAAAAAGTGGAATATGGAAAATTTGGTTAAAAGATGTGGATAATGGATAACAAGTCTCTTTTTTTTTAGCCCAAAGCCAAACTTGAATTTTTTTCACAAGCCTCTGATAAAGTGCTCACAACAAGCCACAACTGAAATAACGACCATCTGAATCTGTCTGAACCCCAAAACTCACATGCACCACTGCCTGATAAACTGAAGAATCTCAGCACAAGACATCTTACTTTTGAACAACCACATGTGACTTGAAGTCACTTCATTGTCTTTGACAAACCTGCACAACACACAGAGAGAAACGAGCAAACGGCAGCATATTTTTTTTGCATTTTTGGTTAGAGGTTAGATAAACATGAGCAAGTAAGAATAAGATAATCACACAGGTACTCAGGAGAAGCACAAACTGTGATCTTGTTTGTGGTAATGAAATGCAAATGAGATGAGTGAAATCTTAGGGGTAAAAATTAGGGTCTTACAACCATGAGCCATACGCGTATGAGCAGAGACTCATTTTTCCCAAAGTTCACATTGAAATGACCGTACGCGTAATGCCCAAGCCCGTACGCGTATTGACCTAAGAAGCTACGCGTATCATACGCAAATGGGCAGATGGCCGAGAAAACAAGCAACCCATACGTGTATTGGCCATATGGCTCGCCCACCATACGCGTATTGCCAAGGTTCATACGCGTATGAACATGCCCCATAGGCGTATGACCTGGAAATCTCAGAAAAATTCTTCTGCATAATTGTTCATACGGGTTCCAATCCAAAACCCTCCAAATCACACCTACACACCAGAAAATTGCCAATACAATGTCCAATAACAAGTATCTATTATGTATCAACAAGAATGAACACTTAACACATAAATTTCTACACATTTAATCAATTTCTACTCAATTTTACCAAAAATGGGTTTACTAAAATATTTCCATTTCAATCCAACAAACATCACAAATATACATACATAATCATATACAAGTATACAATAATTGAATTTCGCACCCTTACCCGATTAAATCGATACTAGAAGTTGATTTTTCTTTGATTTTTCCAAGTTTTCCACTATTTCTCTTCTTCTTCTCTTTTCTCCTCTTTTTCTTTCTTTCCCCTTTCTTTCTTTCTATTTTTCTCTCTTTCTAATTCCCTTTCTATTCTAACTTAACAAAATATTATGAAATGTCCAAAATACCCCCACACTCAAATATCTCACCAACGTTCCCAAAACCCGATAAAATATCACAACATTGAAAAATAACATATTTTCAGATAAAAGTCGAAAATAAAATAAAATAATAATATAATAATCAAACGACTCGATTAAATAAAACGCACACGAAAACTGGGTCGTTACACCCTGCACAAAACCAGATCAAGACAAAGACATCTCATACAAGCCAACAAAACTTTGCAATATTCCAGGACCTACACCAGACAACCTCTCCGAACCAATAAGTTGAGTTGGTTTTGAAAGAGAAATAGAGAAAAAAACATAAGAATAAGAGGAATAGAGGGAAATAGAGAAAAAACAATAAGTTAAGTTTTAGTTCTACTTAAAATAAGTTTTAGTTAAAAATTAGTTTAGCTAGTTTTTTTATTTAATTAGCTTATTTATTTAATTAGCTCTTAAATAGAATTTGGTTTATTTTCGAACCTCGTTTATTTGGATTTTTATTAATTCTTAATTTAATCTTGACCATCCTCGCTAATTCCTAATATTCATTCTAAGTTTAATTCTCTTCGTTTTTTACTGCGATTAATCCCTGACCCGTGATGCCTATCTGTTTACCTCATTCCAAAGGAAAGGATGTTCCCGTTGACTGCCATGTCATTTAGGATAACCTTGTCCATCATTTCCCTTATCTCATGCCGCCGCGCGATCGAGACTTGCCTTCCTTTTTTAACCCAACCTTAGGTTTAGAGTCTCCGTGCTCTATTTAGGTGTTCCGCCGTGGACACTTCTTTCCCTGTTTTACCTAGCCTTAGCTTTGGAGTCGCCATACTCCACGTAGGTGTCTTGCCGTCAGACCCTATTTTCCCTATGAACCTTAACCACAATCAAAAGTTCCTCACCCCCATTGAGGGGAACTACAGACGCTCTGATTTCACAAAGTACCTTTTGAGAATTCGTAGGCATATGATTGCGATATCCTAGCAAGCCACCTTTTCTTTTTTCACCTTTTTTCTCACCCTTTTACCCCGTAGTGAGGGGAACTACGAATGCTCTGATTCCATTCTCGTCAGGATACGTAGGCACGAGATGAGATATCTTGGCGAGCATGCTTAGTGTATATACCCCTAGTCTCTACCTTAGCACATTTCCTTAGCAAGCAAACTTTAGCATAACATAAATACTAACAAGAGGTTCCTGTAGAGTACTACAGATACTTAGGATGCTAACACCTTCCCTAGGTATAACCAACCCCCGAACCTTAGATCTCTGAGATGTGTTCCTACATAGCGCACTTAGGGTTTTTCGATCTTTACCCTTTCCTTTGGATAAATCAAAGCTCGGTGGTGAATTTCATGTTTTGTGATTCAAGTTAATTAATAGCTTGATATCTGATTCTCACTGCAACAGAGGTAAAACACGTTCCTCGCGAACATAATATCCGGGCAGATGTCCTGTCAAAGCCGGGGAGCACGAAAAAGAAGGGAGGAAACAAATCCATCATCCAGGAGGTACTTCCTCGACCTAGCATAGAGAGAACTCCCATGACCCTTGACGTGCACGTCATTGGCGACAGTAATTGCTGGATGACCCCAGTCTACAACTACCTCGCCAAGGACGAACTACCATCCGACCCAAAGGAAGCCAGCGTGGTAAGACGCAGAGCCTGCTCGTATGTCCTGGTCGAAAATAAGCTCTACAGACGAGGGTTCTCCATTCCTCTCCTCAAGTGCGTTGAGGAAGAAATGGTCGCCCACGTCTTGCGCGAAATCCACGAAGGAATCAACGCCCAACATCTCGGGGAAGATCCCTCGCCAGGAAAGCCCTACGAGCATGATATTACTGGCCGACCATGCAACATGACGCAAAGGAGCATGTGAAAAAATGCGACAAATGCCAAAGGATATTATAGGTATAGAGTACTGTTGCATTGATTGTGTTACACTACTTCTTAAGAGAGGGTTGTCATCTAATACCACACATCTTGGAGGGCATATGACCATTTTATAGGTATAACATATCATTAATATTGTTATTTAAAATTAAATATTAGTTCATGCTCATTTTATTTGATTAAGTTTTATTTTAAAGTTTGATGAAATGCTTTATTAGAAGGATTAAAAGCTTCATATTGGTGGTTCTCCTAGATTGGGTAGATGTACAACTAAACATATTTTGATTAGCATAACAGTGTCATCTAGACACCTTACAAAGATTAGAGATTATATCCTCCACTTGATAACACATCATATATCCCAGGTTATCTTCATTGGGGCACCGTTGTTATGGCATACTTTATAGAGTGACGCCATCGTCAATTTGACTTTGTTTAAGTATTCCACAACCAATTCCTTATGTTCTAGATAATGCTAATTTTTAGTTCTGGAAAATACTTGTAATATGTGCGAGAACCATGAAAATGCATTTCTATTGATGTATCCTAGCTAATGCTTAACCATTTGTTTGGTTTAAACGACTTTACAAAGAGAGAAATACAAGAGAGAGAAAGAGAGAAGAAATACCCCTCTTACCCTATTTGTTTTATGTCATACCCTAAATTTTGCCCCACACAATAAATGAAATTCTGGCATAGCAAATAACAGATGTCCTAACACATGTCAAGACATTGTTCTCTGCACAACTTTAAAACAAGAACAAAACAACTAACTAATATTCAGAATATCAGCAGCAGCAACATGACAGATGTTTCGACATCTGTTACAACATGTTAATTAAAACTGAACTGTAAATTACAGAATGATAAACAACACAGAATATGATAACCCAGTTCGGTGCAAATCACCTACATCTGGGGGCATACCAAGTCAAGAAGAAGAATCCATTATCGATAGTATAGTTTGATGTAAACAACCGCTGGTTTACAGTAAACAACCTCTGGTTTACCTATCACTGCCTAATGAAAACTTTATCTAAGAACTCCATCCTAGATAAGAGAAACCCATCTCACTCCTTAAATTGACAAATATGTAGGATGTCTCTATATTTCGCCCTCGTTCCCATGAATACGTTGCACCCGACGAACTAATTAAACCATATATTAAGCTCCCCGGTTTCGGACATGTAAGCAAAATCATGTCTTACTCGGTTGCTACAAAGTTTATACTAGCTTTGCAAGAGAGATGGCGCCCAGAGACACACACTTTCTTTTTTCCAACCGGTGAATGTACCGTCACCTTAGAGGATGTGTACATGTTACTCAGTTTGCGTATTGATGGTAAGGCGGTCAATGGACCAACAAACCTTGTATCATCAATTTGTAAGGAACTTTTGGGTGAAGACTTGCTAGATGAGAGCTCAAGAGGCCAAGGTATCTTACTTTCGCGCCTAAAATCATGGTACGCCGGTTTTATATTAGATGAAGATTCTACAAAAGATATGAAAATAATGAAAACCAGGTGTTATCTTATGCTTTTAATTGGTTTATTTTTATTTCCCGAAGGCACTGGTTCTTCTATGCACATTATGTATTTACCCTTATTGAGAGATCTAGATAAAACAAGAGAGTATAGTTGGAGTTTCGCTTGTCTGTTTTATTTGTATAGCTCTTTGTGTAAGTACGCCAAAAAAAACACATATACTTTTTCCGGATGCGCCGTTTTGCTCCAAGCTTGGGGTTGGTCTAGATTGCCATCCCTAGCGCCCGTCAACCACAACAGCTTTTCCTTCCCGTATGCACAAAAGTAAGTTAATAACTTATTATTAGTTTATTTCACCTTACCAATTATTGTGTCTAACTAATTGAATTTGAACTTCTTGTTGTTTAGATGGTCGACTAAGGGTAGGAGTTACAATAGATGTCCTAAACATTGTATCATTTAATACCACAATCTATTAGATCACCTAACACCTGCAGATGTAAGGCCTCTAGACAAATCAATTTATATTTTATATCAAGTATTTTATTATCTAATATTTTTTCTTCTTCAGTTCATATGGCGTCCATATCTAAACATGGAACACCTACATGAAGTCAGAGAAGAAGCTAAATATTCCTAAAGGAAAATTCAGGTCCTGACTTCAACGAATTATTCGAGCCTACTACACACCTAATCAGCTTCTTCGTATAACATGAAAGTTGTATCTTTTGGTTTTAACTTTCCAACGATTGGTAGAACGCGTAAATCCAATTCTCGTAGCTTTAGTTATGATCCAAACAGTGGACAGGTATCAAATAACCGCTAAAGCTGAAAATAAGTTGCGAAAATAGATTAACGACAAACAAAGACTTAATTATAAAAACATAATAAAATAGTAAAATAAACAAAACAAACTAAAGAAATGCCTAAGAACAAACATAAGAAAATGTGCATTAAAATTCACTGATCAATCATCTATGAACATAATAAAATACCATTGTCCATTCCAAGAACTTGTAGGGAAAGAACCACATATATCGGTATGAATTAGTTCTAAGACATCCTTAGCTTTTTCAGCATGGAAATTCCTCTTATTTGTATGCTTACACTTGATACATTGAATGCAGACTTGAAAGTCCGACAAATCAAGGGATCTAAGAAAACCGTCCGACATAAGCCTCTGAATTCTTTGTTTAGATATATGTCCTAATCTCTTATGCCATAAAGTGGCGGAATTCTCATTTAATTTTCGTTTTGTACCATGTGACTCTATTTGCATTATTTTGTTATAAGGACATTCAATATCAAGCTTATAAAGATTATCAGTCAAAGAGTCGTAACCAACAACATTTGAATCATATAAGAGGCTAAATTTATTATTTCCAAACGAATAAGTATAACCTGATTTGTCCAAAATAGAAACAGAAGTTAAATTTTGTCTAATTGACAGTGCAACAAAAGTCTCAATCAAATCCAAATGAAAACCGGTCTTTAATAATAATCTAAAAGTCCCTATAACCTCTACTGCAACTTTATAGCCATTGCCCACATAGATGAATCTTTCAACATCACTTGGCAGACGGCTCCACAGGCAACCCTGCATGGACATACTAATGTGAGTAATAGTACCAAAATCTACCCACCAAGTATCCTTAGGTACAAAAACTCAATTAATTTCAGAACAAACAAAAGTGATAAAATTACCCTTCTTTTCACGCCACGTGGCATACTTGGAACACTCTTTCTTCATGTGTCCAGCCTTTTTGCAAAAGAAGCAAGTGGTCTCCTTAGGTTGTTCCTTTGCCTTCTTATTTTGAGAAAATTTTCCCGCAGGTTTCTTCCTTTTATTCTGAGAATTGGTAGCCAAGTGAGCACTTTCAGTCTTCTCTCTCTTTAGAGACCATTTGTCCTTCTGAGTATTTTAACTCACTTTGAATTGCCCAAAGTGTGCAGGGAGAGAGATCAAAACCAAGTGCACAATCAAATCCTCAGGAAGTTCTAACTTCAATGCCTTGAGTTTTGATGCGAGATTAGACATCTCCATGATGTACTCCCTTATGTTCCCTTTGCCTTTATAAACCATTGAAATGAGTTTAGACAAGGTACTACTTGTCTCAGCCTTATCATTTTTAGCAAAGAATTGCTCCACGGTTTCGAGGAACTTCTTGGCACATTCACTCTCAGCAATCGAGCCCCTAATCATTTCAGTTATGGATCTTTTGATCATCATCAGGCATATTCGGTTAGATCGGTCCCATTTTTCTATTTTAGTTTCATTTAGGTTCTCAGCAGTGGCGGTGGGACGCTCCTCCCTCAATGATAAGTCTAAATCCATGGATCCAAGCACAATCTCCACATATTCTTTTCAAGACTTAAAATTCATCCCACTCAGCATAAGGATATAGTTAATCTGAGCAACAAAAGTTAGAGAGGCAACATCAGTAACTGGATCTATAGAAAAGAACAACAAACATACAATGACATTAGTAGGCATGTCAAATAACCACATAGACATGCACAATATTCTTTATATGCAAATGAAATAAGACATTGACAAGATACCAAAAAACACCATAAATTCTCAATCTTTGATTGCAAGAAATAACTGTAAGCGGTACTCTCACGTAATGATCAAACATTAGTAATAAGTCATGTCAAATAATGATGTCTTTGACATCAATCATTAGACATATGGATAAACTTGATAATTACTACATATTTACCATCACAGATATGCAAATTTTCTGCCAAACTGTGTCTTCTTTTTGCCCGACCATAACAATTCGCATGAAAAATTACACACTACATCTTTTGTAATTCTAATTGAATCAAATTTAA
Source organism: Lathyrus tuberosus (assembly GCA_022829125.1). Taxonomy (NCBI): domain Eukaryota; kingdom Viridiplantae; phylum Streptophyta; class Magnoliopsida; order Fabales; family Fabaceae; genus Lathyrus; species Lathyrus tuberosus. The sequence continues at coordinate 885,719 of JALAZF010000790.1, forward strand.
ATAACAGAGATTACTTTTGCAACTTATTGTTTCAACTTATCCAATCAAAGTCACTAGACATTTTTTATTTAATAAATTAAATGGGAAGGTCTTTAAAATTAACATAAACATTACCTGCAAATGTAATGTCAAAATTGTATGTTTACTAATTCCTTGATAATTTTTGTTTATATCATGTACATACCGTTATAATAAACCAATTGTACTCGAAGAGTGTTAAATAAAAACTAATTAATAAAGTAAAATAAACACATTTAATTGTGTTCATATATGCATGATTACTACGATATAACAAAAAAATATATAATTAACCATAGAAAAAAACATGTAATTCACAAAGACCTTAAACAGCAACATTGTTACCTTACGCTATAGAAAATGAGTTGGAAAACGATGTGTTAATTCCAACTTGCCTTTTGTGTGAAAAGTATCCTTAATTTCTTTTCTTAAATAAAACAAAGTGATAATTATGTTATCACATCAATTAAAATTGAAACATAATTCTACTGTACCACATAATGAGATTCATTCTAATTTGCACCTTTAATGTTTTTCAGAAATAGTTATTAACATCAATAACTATTTGAACACACTTAAGGCACTTTTACGATGATTGTTGAATCAAGTCACTGGATCGGAAATTGAAAAAAAAATTAAGGCGATTAAAGTTCCAGTAATTTTAATTTTAGTTATCCTACATCAATTTGGATCCGGCTCTGATACCAATTGTTAAAATTAAATCATTAACAATCAATCGAATATACATGCTCAATAAAATGTGGAAGCCAAATATCCATACAAGCATGTATTATATTAAAAGACTTACAAATTGATTTTAGGAATACCTAGATCCATTGAGAAAAATACCTTTGACGGTAATCCTAACCCCATAAGTTGATGGCTTTTGTGGTTCTTCCTCAACCGGTACTCCTTATACCTCGAATTCTCTTCAGATGGGGAGAAGAGATAATTTTCCTTGTAGTACGGTATATCGGGGACCATAACCTATATATAGTGTGATGACCAATTAGGGTTCCCATTATTCCCAAATGGGTCATCCTGACATCCACTCATATTTGAGTCCATACCCAATTATTTATTTAATTAATTAATTAAATAATTCTCAAATAAAATCTAAATTGTCTTTTAACATTATTTCACCACATAATTATTTAAGGCACTTTATTTGATAAAATAACTAATATAATTAAATAAATATATTTGGCCACATAATTATTGGGATATTAATATATTACAAAATTATTAAAAATACTCTAACATTATAACCCCTCACATCCGTTGTACTCAACGGGAACCATTTACTTAATTTTGTGAATGAAATGTTAGCTTTCATTATTTGGTTTCTTCAAGTTATTAAAAGTTTTAAAAGGAAAGAGAAAATGACTTCAAAAATAGATTTTTTATTAGGGTGTGTGACGAGACATTGAATTTCGCTCATACGTATCTCAGGTGTGATTGAGAACTCAAGACTACGTAGTTTTGGATAGCAAATATTTGTTTATTGATTGACTTTAGCGAAGAATATTTAGTTCGCGTTCGAGAAAAAAACATTACTTACTATAAAAAACATAGAGAAGTGAACATTAACATCAGCATAACTTAAAATCCTTCAATAATTTTAAAGGTTAAACCATTCAATACAACTTAAAAATTTATTTGTATTTTTCTTAGTCAATATCAACACTTCTGTTAAAATGGATTGTTTTTGAATTTTTATTTCATAGTTTCTACTCCCTTCCAAACATGCAATATATAAAAATTTGAAACAATATTATATATTAATATTAAAATAAATTTTGTTAGGAATTGGGTTATCCCTCCAACTTTAAGGATAGGTAACAAAAGATAATTTATTATAATTTAGAGAACCAAAAAGAATACATAAAAAACGTAACTGTTATGCAATAATTGTAATAAATGTTATAAACCCTTAATAAAAAACAATTCAGCATAAGAGACATACAAAGGAAAGTTTAGGCCATTGAATAATATTGAACTTGTTAGTGCGTGAGACACTTTTAGTGAGGAGAGAATAGAGAGAGAATAAGTAAATAAGGATTTGTATTATTAAATTGTGTAAATAATGATATAAACTAGGACTATTTATATACAACCCTAATTGGGATTAGGCTAACACAACTTGAATTATATTTAAATATTAAATCTAATCAAATCTAATCTAATATTTCAACACACCCCCATAATCCAAGTTGTCGAGCATATGCTAGTCATAGTCGATCTGAACTATTCCTAATTTCTTTCTCAAATTCAGGAATCTGTCGATCTTCAATCATTTGGTGAAAATGTCGGCCAACTGTGCTTCACTTGAGCAATGCCTAACTTCAAGTTCACCTCGATTTACCTTTTCCCTCAATAAGTGAACTTTGGCTTCGATATGCTTACTCCTTCCATGCAGAACTAGATTCTTCGCCAGATTTATGGTTGACTTGTTGTCGATTTGCAACACAATAGGTTTCTTCACTTCGACCTCCATTTCTTCAAGTACTGATATGATCCAAATTGCTTCAATGCAACATAGGATCCTGCTATATATTCCGCTTCACACAATGACAATGCCACCACATATTGCTTCTTCAAACACCATGAGATTAGGGCACCAAATACTTGAAAGAAATAGCCAGTTGTACTTCTTCGATCTTTCTTATCTCTACACCAACCGGCATCTAAAAAGCAATTAACTATTGCTACTTTGCCTTCAGGATCTCGTCGAAAAAGAATTCCAAAATCTGTTGTTCATTTTAAGTATCTCAGAATTCTTCTTGCAACTTTCATGTGTGACACTCTTGGTTCACCCATGAATCTGCTCGCTAATCCGATTGCGAAACCTATATCAGGTCGACTGTTGCACACATATCTCAGAGATCCAACTATTTGTTTGAACAAAATTACATCAACTTTGTCTTCCTCTCCATGCTTCTCCAACTTCAAGTTTGGTTAGACAGGTGAGGATGCAGGACTCGAATCATCCATTCTGAATCTCTTGAGTATCTCATTGACATACTTCCTTTGATGTAGCACCATACCTTGCTTCAGCATTTGAAATTTCATGCCTAGGAAATAAGACAATTTTCCCAGATCCGACATTTCAAATTCCTTCATCATCAGCTCTTTGAACTTCGACAAGTTTTCCAAGCTATTTCCAGTTACCAACAAGTCATCAACATATAAGCAGATGATTGTTATATCTTGTGCTATAACCTGAACATAGACACCATACTCATACTTGCATTTAACAAATCCTAATTCGACTAAGTATAAGTCGATCTTCTTCTTCCATGCCCTAAGTGCCTGCTTGAGGCCATAGAGCGCTTTGCGCAACTTATATACTTTAATCGCTTCCTTCTAAATCACAAACACGGGAGGTTCTGTGACATAGACATCTTCGTCTAACGGACCATTCAGAAATGCTGACTTCATATCTAAGTGAAATGTCGATAAATCATGGTTACATGCCAATGCTACCACTAGTCGAACAGTCTCTAGTCTTGCTACTGGAGCAAATACTTCAGAGTAGTCAAGTCCTTCTCTTTGAAGAAACCCTCAAGCTACTAATCTTGCTTTATGTCTTGCTATCGACCCATCAGCATTGTGTTTCAACTTGAACACCCACTTTACTTCGATAGCTTTTGTATGTGCTGGCAATTCGACTAACTCCCATGTGTTGTTTTTTTGATTGCCTATAACTCTTTGACCATAGCTAACTTCCACTGTTGAGTTTTTAAAGCTTCGTTATGGTTGATTGGTTCAGCACCTGTAAGTAAAGGAAAATGAACTAATTCTCCATTTGGTGTGACTTCATCATCACCAGTCACTTCATAATCATGAAGTCTTGTTGGAGGATCTCTATTTCGTCGAGGTCTTTGGCTTGTTTCAGCCACAACCTCTGTGTCGAGAATGTCAGCAACTGCTTCTACTTCGACTTCGACTGAATTCTCAACAATTCCTTCAACTTTGACTTCATCAGTTTCTTTTTCGATATCAGAGATAAGAGAAACCCATCCTAGATAAGAGAAACCCATCTCACTCCCTAAATCACAATCTGTGATTATCTAACAGTTACACCAACTGTATCATCCTATTGAAAGACACCCATTTCAATACAAAGTTCAGTCAAGCATTCTTGACTAACAAGTTAACTTGGATTTTCTTAAAAGCTTCATCCAAGAACAATACACGATTCATTACCTACGGGTTTCTGAATCTGTACAAGTACCTATGTCTACCACAATGTATCAAATCGATACAAAGGGAGACTTACAAGAGAAACCTACGACTCTTAAAACCTAAACCCTACTTTACAAAATAGGATTCCTAAGTCTATGTCGTTCTTTTATAATCTTCTGCTGCGTTGGGATTTCAATTTTCTGTTGGCTCATTCCTTGAACCACGTTCTGATTGCTCCTTAAATCTTGCAACTGATATGCAAACATCTTGTTGTTAGTAATAGACACAATGTCCTAACATCGTGTTGGGACATCTTATCTGACACGATGTCCTAACATCGTGTTGGGACATCTTTTCTAGCAAAGATCCTACAAAAGAAATGATTTTAAGAATTTTTTCACAATTTGGTAACAACATAAGATTCTACTTAAGATCCGGATCGTTGAGGGTAAATGAGATCGTAAAATCTTAAGATTTCAAGATCTAGACCGAGATCTTGACAACCATGGCTTTACGTACTGCATAGTCTAAAAGGTACACTGCTACATTTAATACTTTTTATGACAAACCTTTCACATCGGACATGCCAAAAACAGAGCTTATAGGTCTTGGGAGCGACATGTTTGATTTAAAAAAAAAATTATTTTCCCGCGATTTTATATAAAACCAAGGTAAGATAACTATAGTTGAGCACTAGATTTTCTGATGAAAAAAATAATAAACCTATTACTTCAATGTTTTTGAAAACTGGAGTAACATAGCTATTCGGGAACACGCTTCAAATTCCTATAACTACATTTAAGGTTTTTTTTCCAATGATTTCTCCCTAGGCACCTTCTAATCTTCCATTTTTTCTTAGCAATTCTCAAAACGGGATAACAAATAACTATTCCACGTATTCAAATTTCTGACTCCACTCAACCTCAATAGTATCACTATTAACTATCCCTAATTGAGAGAAAAGTTCATAAAGAAACCTTCCATATGGTATGAGGAAAGTCATTTCCTCCTTATAGATGATTATCATCTCCTTTAAGAAGTTAAAAATTGTAAGAGGAAGATTAACTATGATGTTCTTGGTAAGTAGATTAATGTAGATGGGTCCATGAAAAATGTCAAAGTAATCATTCAACTTTTGTACATGGGTCCATAAAGAATGTGAAAGTAACCATTCAACTTTTGTTTGCGAATAGTTTTCCTTGGATCAAAACCTTTCAAATCATCAAAATCAACAAACTTTACATTAATAACGATCAAAAGATTTTCATCTAAGGTTGTTGGGGTCGTTTTTGAAGAAAAGAAAATACTTTGAAATTAGGTTTGAAGACACAAAGAGTTGGAAATGAGACATTGAAAATAAGAATATTGTTTAAATAAAGTGGAGAATAGGAAGTGAAACAATCAGAGAAGTTCAAACGCCTTCTTGAAAATCCAAAAGATACGTTACATTTTTGAATATGGATAATCATTGCTATTCTAGCGATGAGATTCCAATGCGCGCCATGATTTATTATTTTATAGAAATAGAAACCACATATTACCTCGGTTTTTAACATAACCGAGGGGGACAATCAACTAATTATCTAGGTTATACAAAAAATCCTAGGGGAAAAACAATTCAGGAACTTTTTTTTTCTGATTATAAAATTTTTTTTTGTAAACTAAATGATATATCTCGTCGGTCTCGTTAATAACCGAGCGATAAGATAATCAAATTTTATAACAAAAGCACTTGTTAAATAGATACAACAAAAGCACTTGTCAAAACCTTCTTATTTTCAAACTTAAAACCGCTTTCATAATAAAACCTTCATTTTGGTCAAGTGATTTTTAAGCTTTGTTTTCTTTAATAATTGTCAATCAATATTAACCATATTTTGACCATTTCATAAAAACATAAAAAATACAAAAACTCATCAAATTTTTTTTGTGTGCTTTGTGCACTTTTTCTTTTAAACTTTTTCATAAGTTTAGACATGATTCATTTCTTTAAGCGGAATTATTCGCTTGGAAATGACGACTTGTCTTTACACTTAAAATCAACCAAAACAAACAAAATTTTGTTCTTTGTACCACGAACTACGAGGTTTTGATCCTACAGTGCACATCGTGGGTACGTAGGCATGAGGCGATAAGTTTCTCCAAACACAAAAAATCTTAAAAAAAATACTTCTCTTCTCATCTCTCCCAAACTCTTTCAAGCAAACCATTTTCAGACCAAAAAACATGAATACATCAAACAATTCTTTAACCATAAACAATAAACCTAACATATCATATGCAATGGAAACCATTCTTTACCCTCTTTAACCATTGCAACAACTTTATATGCAATATTTTTTCATTTGGAGACCGAAAAACAAACAAAAATAAAGATTAACATTAATGATAAAAATTAAAAATAATATTTAGTTGTATATTAATGATATTATTTATAAACGGTAGGAAAATTCCTTCCGCCGAAATATCATTTAAAATCAGATGGAGTGGAGTTCTGCTCGCTTTCACTGTATTCCATTAGGTTCATTTTATAATATCCAAACATAATCTAATAAAACAATTAAAGAACAAAAATATTCATACAATGCAATAAACATTACACAATAAATTATTATAGGTAGATATGAGATAAATTATCCAAATCAAGGTAGTTGTTTTTCCTTTTGTGCAGCAATTTTGTGAGAGAATTTGGTGTTGTGATAATGTGAATAGTTTTTGTGAGATAGCAATTTGAATAAATAAATAAAAGAGATAGATGGAAACGGTTATTATACAGTTTCAATTGGAAGGTACCGTTAGTTTTTCTTTTGCAATATAACTACCTGTTGTATAATAATTCAAATATAAAATGAGAAGAGAAGTTAATTTTTATTTAGGTAATTTTTAAACAGTTTTTAAGGGTAAAAGAGGGGAAAAAATAGGCTACACCAAAAGGATGTTTTGCCTTTATATATTAGTATAGAGTATAGATAACCAAAGTACATAGAACATGCAAAAATAACCGCTACAAAAACGACATAACCAAAATTAATGTTATTGAACAAATAACATGAGAATAAGTTGTTTTAAATTTTATAAATCTATAACTATATATAAAGAGGATATGGCTTTTTAGGCTGACCTATTTTTATTCCATAATCGCCCTCAACTTCTTTATAGTAACTGCTTTAATTTTTTGAATTCCATAACTGCTTTGTTTTATCTATATAACTTCTCATTTTCTATTTGTATTGGTCACTATAACTTCTTCCTCTCAATTTTGCAAGATTACTCTCCCTTTCATTAACTATTTCTATTCCTCCTGACACTACTTATGTTCGTCACTACTTATGTTCGTCGTAGTGTAATAGCATTCTTATATCACCGGAGTATCGACGCCACTGTTATAAGTTTTGTAGTAAAGTGGTAGGAGGCAATCTCTTTGTTAAATTGAATGTATATTAATTTCATTTTATTTTTGTAATAAATCATATTCTCAAACATTCTTTTAAGAAGAACATCAAAATATATAAAATTATCTCTGTACATTCATTAAATTTTAAGCAAGATTAAATTGAAATGGATTAAGGATGGGTTTGTTCACATCACTCATATAAAATATAGATTCTTATTGAAATAATTGGTATCTTTTGTGTAATTTTAAAATCAAATTTAAATTTTAGTTAATTTTACATAAACGATATCAATTTGTAACGAAATTCAAGTTATCAAATAATTTATCTTAATATCTTTTTATTTTATGTATATTCTGGAAATAAAGACAAGCTTTGCTTTTTGACCATCTTCTTTAAAATATACAGTTGTATGTGATATTCATGTTTTAAGTACGGTTTATAGGAATGCATATGATGCATATCATTTTTAATCTTTTTTCAATTCTCTAACCCATAACTTCTTGAAACGAAGTAATACACCGTATAATAGTTTATTTTTCTCTACCAATAGGTGCTCATATAGTTGTAGCCTTAATTTGGTTTAGTGTAATTTGTTTAAGTTTAGTGTAATTAATTGCTACTATTTTTCAACGTCGTTAGTTTTATAATTTTAATCTATAACTATATATAAAGGGAATACCTATTTTTGGACTGGCCTATTTTTGTTCCATATTTTCCCTTTAGTTTTTTTTCTTCCAAAAATCTCTTATGAAAGTGATTTAATAGAAACCACCATATATCACTCAGTGATAACTGTCTAACAATCTTTTGTAAAAAAACTCAAATACAATTTACCATTCCATTTGAAAATTCATTGAACGCCTTTAGATAATTGTATCCTCCACATGCAGTTATTTCGACAATTGTTTTCATCTTCAAAACAAAATGATGTTTTCAAATACTTGGTGAGAAACAATCAATTCTCATTATTTTTTATTTTTATTTTTATCTATATTGGATTTCAGTCTTTCAAATCTTGCAAATTAAGAAGAAAAAATACAAAATCATAATTATACTTCTTTTTCTTTGTACCAGTGCTTTAAAACCTGTCATTTATTTTTCTTTTCTAAACACCCAAAATTGCAGGCTTAAAAAAAGTGAGAGGGGGTGACAATTTCTCTCTTTTGTGGAGAATCACAATTAGAAGGTTTCTGAATAATCCTATATTACTATGATCAAGGGAAAGGATTATTACGGTCGCATTCGAGGGAGAATGGGTGTGAGGTGGAGATGAATCTTTAAGATATTGTGATGTAGTTTCCAAGAGGTTGGTATCCTTAAGCTTGACAGAAAGTTACGATTTGTTTTATTGTGACTTCTCTCCTTTCCTTTTTATCATGTTCCAAAAAAAATTGGTGTTTTTAGGTTTGGTTTTTATTTTCATTTATAAGATTTAAAACAACTTATTCTCATGTTATTTGTTCAATAACATTAATTTTGGTTATGTCGTTTTGGTAGCGGTTATTTTTGCATGTTCTATGTACTTTGGTTATCTATACTCTATACTAATATATAAAGGCAAAACATCCTTTTAGTGTAGCCTATTTTTTCCCCCTCTTTTACCCTTAAAAACTGTTTAAAAATTACCTAAATAAAAATTAACTTCTCTTCTCATTTTATATTTGAATTATTATACAACAAGTAGTTATATTGCAAAAGAAAAACTAACGGTACCTTCCAATTGAAATAGTAACTTCCAATTGAAACTGTATAATAACCGTTTCCATCTATCTCTTTTATTTATTTATTCAAATTGCTATCTCACAAAAACTATTCACATTATCACAACACCAAATTCTCTCACAAAATTGCTGCACAAAAGGAAAAACAACTACCTTGATTTGGATAATTTATCTCATATCTACCTATAATAATTTATTGTGTAATGTTTATTGCATTGTATGAATATTTTTGTTCTTTAATTGTTTTATTAGATTATGTTTGGATATTATAAAATGAACCTAATGGAATACAGTGAAAGCGAGCAGAACTCCACTCCATCTGATTTTAAATGATATTTCGATATGCTTACTCCTTCCATGCAGAACTAGATTCTTCGCCAGATTTATGGTTGACTTGTTGTCGATTTGCAACACAAGAATTATGTGTGTGTTTGTTTCAAGTTATAAAAAATCATTCCTTGGATTATTATTCCTAGGAATAATATTCCCACTTATGTGTTTGGATAAAAATTATATTTACTAGAAATGATTACATATTTATTTAATTTAAAAGTTAAAAAAATAATAAAAAATAATAACTTGTGAGTAGTAGTGGGAAGTTATAAGAAGTTGAATTTATTTCCATGGGAATGTTGGATTCCCACCCTTTATGCATGAGAATAAATACTACAAGAATTATGTGCAAACAACATTCCTGGGAATAAAAAGTACCCAGGAATAATTTTTAAAAATTTGAAACAAACATGGGATTGTTGCATTTCCAATGTCACATTCCCGGGAATAAATTTCAATCCTTGAAATAAACACACCCTATGTGCAAACAACATTCCTGGGAATAAAAAGTACCCAGGAATAATTTTTAAAAATTTGAAACAAACATGGGATTGTTGCATTTCCAATATCACATTCCCGGGAATATAATTTCAATCCTTGAAACAAACACACCCTAAGTGTAGTAATAAAAATAAATTTATTAAACTTAACTAGTAAATAATATTAAAAAAATTATTATCGATGATTAAAAAAAATTATTATCGGTGATAAATCAACATATTTGATCCTTAATCCATGTAATATAACTTAAACAAAACTTAAAAGTATATTAATACAATTCAAAATTTAAAGTAACTTTTATTCAAAATAAACAAAACAAAACATTAGTAAACATCACAATAAAACTCAATGCATAACAATTATTCTCTACTTCAAATCTATCATATAAGAAAATTAGGTGTTCTTAAAAACTCCTAATTACCCTTCTTATCCTATAATTTGCCACGTGGCTATGTTTAGCAATAAGCAACCTATTTTTCTTGGATTAACACTCCTAGATTCAAATAATAAATTCCAATTAATTAATAAAAAAATTATTAAAACTCAATTCCTCTTTCTCATTGCACGCACATTTTGCAACTGTTTCTCATCCATCTTCAAAACCACCCCTCACCCATTACAACCACCATCCCTTTTGAAAACCACCACCCCTTTTGAAACTCAAAATGCTTAGACACTATAAATATACAACAGAAATCATTCATCTCCGTGTTCGAAAAAATTTCTTCATAACCACATCTGATTTTTGCTCATGGCTAAACCGTTTGAGAGAATCGCCGACATCAACGACAACAAGGAGCTATGGAAGGTGGCTGTCAGGGTGCACAACAAATGGACGGTTGTTTCCAACAACAATGATCACTTCGAGATGATATTCATAGACAAGGAGGTAATCTTGGTAACTCAATTAGATGTTGTTTATTCAATTTGCGAATTGCATAACCAATTTGAAATTTGAAATTTTTTTTAATCACAGGGGGACGATATACATGTTGTTGTGACAACAGTCCATATGGCTGCTTTCTATGAAAAATTAACATTGAACAATACCTATACTGTGTCGAACTTCAGAGTTCAGCCTAATGCGTGTACCTGCAAACCCTCGTCACACAAGTTTATGGTGAAGTTTACCGGAGGTACATCCATTGTTGATGATGATAAACACGAAATACCCGTCAAACCGCTAAAATTTACAAGTTTTTCTGATATCATCACCGGTAAGTTCAACAAAGATGTCCTGATAGGTAACTGACTTTTGTTTGTATTTTGATAGTGTTTTGCTTATGTGAGTTGTGGCTAATGTGTTGTTTTATTCTCAAATCCATTTTATTGTTTACGCAGACATCATTGGAATGGTGGATACGATTGGATTTTCGCAGACACAGTCAGGGGCGAAAAACAGCAAGTTAATTTAGTGCTACGTGACCACAAGTATTTATATTTACTCCCGACACTCTATGTTGATTTCATGTTTCGTAGCTCAATATGATGTACTCTTTGTTTAGCAACAACACTGTGAACTGCACTCTTTGGGAGTCGTATGCCGACCAATTAGTCAAGTTCAGCCAGGATCGGGTCAATGCCTCTGCTCCAACTGTGGTTATGCTTCAATATGCAAAAGTCAAGGAAGAGGGTTAGTTGGTTTATCCGTTGCAATGAATAGTTCGATAGTCTTAAATACTCACACTTATATGTTATTTGGTTGATGTAGGAAAGTTTCCGCTGTCCGTCACAAGCACTTACAATGTTACCGTGCTCTCCCTTGATACTGATTTTCTTCCAATCAAAGAGTTTATAGACAGGTATATTTTCTTATTTTATATGTATTGTTTACTGTTCTCATGCATTTGTGCTAATTGAATCAAAATTGTGCAGCATCCCTAAAGATTTGGTGGTTAGTGTGCCGGGACAACTAAGCTGTAATTCTCAGCTTTCGTCACAAGGCTCTGAAAATACTCAACAGACTCCTGTTCAGAAGTTGCTCTTTAAGGCTGTTGTTATGCCGCTCGCTAAGATTACGAAGCTTATTGACGTATGGACTACTTCTTCTTCATGACTTTTACTTTAATTATTTGTTAATTGTGTTGCCCATGCCTTTTGCGTCATTTACGTTTTATGCTATGTACGGTTATTACAGATCACCTTTTGTGCTACTGTTGCTGAAATCAAAATTTTAGTAGCATCTTCATTTGGGTGGTATTATCGAGCTCGCCATCTATGCCCCAGGGTTGCACGTGGTGACAAACCTCCATATCATTGTGAAGCTGGTCATTCCACTGAAGCCGAGATATTTCGGTATGGTTGCTTATGATCTGTTGTATGACTTGTCTCTGCAAGTTATAATCTTATGTATATGATGGATGATGGATACTAATTCATATAGCCTCAAATTACACATATCGCAGGTATAAGATAGAAATTGAAGTTTACCACGCAGGGAAATCTTGCAACTTTATTTTCTGGGACAGAGAATGTTCACAAATTTTGGATTTATCTGCTGCTCAAATGCGTGACTCCATGATTCAGGTTTATTATTTATTTGAACATCAGCATAATAACACCGTCGAACAGTACCGTCATAGTAATTCTGTTGTTTCCTTCTATAGGCTGGAATTCATGATCCCTTAGAATTTCCACTGGCACTTGATGCGATGTTGAAATTGGAGATGGCTTTTAAAGTTAAGTGGCATCCGCGTTGGAAAAATTGCTCGGTTGTTATGATACTGAGAGATGACGGGTTCATCAAACAACTTAAGCTCCTTGGAAGAATATGCTGCAGGTATAATTCATTATTACTCCTTTAGTATTTTTATGATTTCATGCTTTTCTAACATGTTACACGGTACTGATCCTACTATGATCACAACAAAAAGGAAACAGAAATGGTCGCGACTGTAACACCGGAGCTGCTGCAGGTTTTTTCCTCGGTCCACTGTTTAATTTTTCTTTTACTTTTCTTTGGTTTTGTTGTGTTGATATATATTGGACATTGCAAATTCTCTTGATTATCTTTAGATTAAAGAGAGTGTCGATGAGGCGAAGACTGAAGCACCTGAGGAGTGTGATTTGGTTACGGTAACCATCGATGGTCTCGCACTGTGTGAATTTAATTAGCAACCTAAATAACATATATTGTTGCATGTATTGTGTTACTTGACTATATTCGATTGTGCAACAGGATCTTGAGATTACGTCTAAGCATAACCCCGATCCAAAAACTCCGACTGCTAAAAGACAGGTTCCGGATGGATCAAGTGAATCAACAACCGTTGAAGGCTTGTCTGAAGGAGAACTCTCATCAACCAAGCTTCACAAGATCATCAAAATGGAGAAGAAGGATTAGTTGTAGCTATAGTTTGTTTATTTACTTGAGTTGTAATATGTTTGTTTCGTCGTTGTATTTTCGTTTTATCCGATTATATCCACTTTATGATTTGCGGTTCGTGTGTATCAATATCAACTCTTTATTCATAACGGAGTATATTTTTTAAATGTTAACTTATGTTGCTTTACCATTTTCTTATTTTTGTATTCCTACATGACTATTGCACTTTGAAACTTCAACAAAATACGATGTGTCACTGTAATATCGTCGAACTCACCATAATTTCAAAGATGCACTAAGATTCAGACGTCAATCCAAGGGAAAGAGTGGGCAGATGATAAGAAGGAAAAGTTTTACAAAACTGCAAATTAGGGATTATGTATATGATCATATATGTGCAACTATGTTACGATGAGGTATTGGGACTATTCTCAACCCTGCTCTCGCCCCTTTGTTGGCGGCATTTTCCTCGATGACTGATTTTCTTTCATTCCCGCCAATTTCCCGTTTGCAAAGGGGGCATAATGCATTTATCCTTAACCACTTGTCTACGCAATCTTTGTGGAAAAGATGTGAACAAGGCAATTCTCTCAATTCATCGTCGTTTTCATAGTTCGCTATGCATATGCAGCAAACTTGCACACAAGGGCAGGAAGTACAACAGGTCAGTAGATAAACTCATAAAACACAAACAATAATTGAAGTCATAAAAAAATAAGTAACAATAATCGATGTAACAATGAAACAAATTGACTTGATGTTCAGATTATCTTATACTATTCCATCAATTAAGCAATGGTATTATAGATTTGTTGTTGTACAATTATCAAAAGTTGATGACATTACACTAACACCAAATTGAAGTTCACTGCCTCTGAATTGGACATATATATGACAAAACATTCACCATCTTGAAAGAACAACATAAATGGCATGAGTTTTACTTAAGGATCGTGAATTATTAAATATCAGCTTGTACTTACTGCATCTTCTCCGGAGATCACGCGTTCCTTTTCGGTTCCTCCGGAAACAATTCCACCTTCAATAACAGCCAGATTGCTTTCATCTATGCTTTTGCTTTTCTTCAATTTGAATTTGCGAGTTGGTAAAGCATTAATGCGTTCAGAGGTTGCACCTCTGGTTTGTGCCATATCCTCATTGACCCCAAGAGTGGAAATTATACAAGGAAGACAGCAGCAGATTGTTAAGCATAGAATGAAGGGCAATGCATAACCGATGAAGCTAAAAGTAAGAAACACTACACATAACCTGTCAAGCAAAAGGAAGCAGATTTAATATGCAGGGTCTGAAAAAAATAATAATATTAAGTGTAAGAGTTGCTAAAAGGCTATACATACCGGTATAAGTTTGGAGCTTCCTCAGCGGATGAATGCCCTCCAAATATCCATATGTTTCCAACAACAAACCATGATGCAAAAAATAAATCTAGGACGATTTTGAAGTATTCCATAAGTATCTTGAGTCTGCAGATTAAATACAAGAAAGAGCTAAGTAACTCTAAACTTCTCACAATTGGAGTCATAGCTATTAGTGACTTAATAGTAAAATTTGAAACAAAAAACAGCGTAATTCAACAGATTATATCAAGTTTTTCCTTGGTTATTACAGATACATTCTCAAGTCTTCAAATTCTTTGGGCTGTGATAGCATCATTAATTCATTATTCATAATATATTCTCAAGAATAGCATGACCACACAACTACACAAAAAGGTGCAGCTTCCAAATTTATGCAAAAAGCAGGGATGTGATGCAAAAAAGCATCTTGAAGATCATATTCTTATCACATATTATCATTACACGGTGTATATCGTGGATAGAACAATTTGTAATATTTCTAATACATATTTGGTCGTACTACATAAGAACAAAACCAAGTCAAAATCAAAGCCGTGGTGACTTCTGATGACCTGCAAATCAACACAAATTTTAAATGCTAATAATACAAACTTAAGAGCTAAATTATTAGCATAGTTTAAGACAGTAACATCCTTGAGTTGTAGAAACATATGAAAATGATGCTATAATCATTTATATTATAATATTAGAGAATGTTCCTTGCAATAACATGATTCTAGAACACTGTAATAAACTGATATCACTGATGATCAGATGTATGAATCGAGCAATAGCATAATATGACCAACATGCATAAAATTGTATTGGCTTCTCAATAACCTATAGAATAATACAGTTTGTTTTCTATATTGTATAGAGGCTGATGATATTTTGTAACAAGCCAAAGATAAAATGAAATTCTGGTATCAGATATGTGATGTTAAGAGTGATGTCACAACAACACAACCTGCTATATGAAACAAGGCAATAAAAACAGTCAATCAACACAATGAATTGTTTACCCAGTTCGGTCTAACTACCTACGTCTGGGGGCTACCCAGCCAGGGAGGAATATCACTCTTAGTAGAATTAAATTACAGACTCAACAATTCCAGTTGACAAACTCCTAATTTAATCTCTACCTAATGACCCTTCTACCTAAGAACCTCTTAGATATGAGATATCACTCACTCCCACTTAATCACCTCAGTGATACAACTCAAAGATTACAAAGTTCACAACTTGATCTTGCTTAAAAGCTTTGATCAAGAACAATACTCTCTTGCTTAAAAGCTTTAGAGAGGACAAATACAACTCAAACAAACTATACCAATTCAAACATGAATGGCTTACAAAACACAAACGAAAACTCTAACAACTGATACTCAGTATACACTCTCTCGTCTCTCCTTTTTCAAGTAGGGTTGTGGCTGCTTTAAATAGAAACTCAGACTTGGGCTTGGACTCCTTGAAAATCTCTGATTTGATTTGAAATTAAACCATACTTTATTCTTCAAATCTTTTCATATCATTCAGCCCTAAAAGCAGAAACAAAATCTGCTCCACATATGATTGCATCAGAAAATATTTTTACCAAGATATTCGCCTGCAATCTCTCACTTACTACAGCAACAAATCTCTTCAATCAACTAAACACGCGCAGCCCTAAAAACACAGCAGACTGATGTTTTGATGTTCTGCCAACTGATGTTAAGACATCATGTTTAACATCAGCACACAAAGCTGCAACCCTAAATAACTTGACATAAACTGAATGTTAATAACTCATGTTAAGACATCAGACATATGACATCTTCAACAACAACATTGTTTTACCAAAATTCCAGCCAATAACAAGAACTAACAATCTCCCCCTTTGGCTAATTTTGGCTAAAACAACCTCAGGAACATCAGAAATACCTGCAGCGGATAAATTAAAGCAGCACCAACTTTCAAAGCTGCACACCTCAAAACAAGAACTAACTCCCCCTCAACACAAGAACTAACTCCCCCTCAAAACAAGAGGCTAGGCAACAGCAAACAGCAACACTAGGCTGACTCTCCCCCTTTTTAGCCACAATTGGCCAACCATCAAACGGTTACTACCAGTTAGTCCTAGGCTAGCTCTCCTTGTCAGTCAAAAGAAGGCATCACATGACAAGACAAATCATAAAACAAAAACCAGATAAACACAACAGAACCATTATCCAAGATACTAAATAAGTACTCAAGGTGCAGAAAAACAAAAAAATTGAGACAGCACAGCTAGCTCAATCTGAATCATCAGTAGAAACATCTTCATTATCCTCATTCCCAGTTGTTGAATCACCTTCCTCAGCACCTGAACCTTCAGCATTGACATCCTCATCATCTCCATAGACTTGATCAACTGCTCAAGTTTCATCTTCCTGGCAGTGCTGGTGCTGATCACCACATCTAGATCCTTGCAGGCAGACTTCAATTCTTTTATCATATCAGCTTTGGAACATGCCTTCTTGACACCAAAACCTGATGTTGAGACAATGTCTGGGACATGACTCCCTACAAACAACTTGGGATGCAAGGATAATGCAGACTCCCTCTTGCAAGCAGTATCTAAAGTAGTCAATATTCCAGGATGTTGCTTCAGGATCACTCCACAAATGAGAGAAGGAAATGCTATAGGCATTTTAATAGCATTTGTTGAAGCATGCTTCACAGTTTGATAAAAAATGTAGGACCCATAATCAAAGTCTTTCTTTGTCCCAACAACATAAATCATCTTCCCCAAGCCAACTGAGATAGTAGTCTTGTGATTTGTGGGGACCCAATTAGCAGCTCCTATCATGTGCAGGACAACATATTTGACACTAAGAAGACTAGCAGACAACTTTCCTTTCAAAGGCCAAACCTTCACTTGAGTTGCAGTGATCTCATTGCACACCTCATTGTCAGTCACTTCCAGCTCTCTGTAATCTTGCTCAGTTCTTCCTAGGTAGGTGTTGATAACCTCAGGAGAAAATTCAATACACTTACCTCTCACATATACTTTTCTAAAGTCCACACTCCTTCTGTCAGTAATGTCCACAGGAATGTTTACAACAAACTCCTTAACTAGCCCATCATAACATTTGGAGAATCCAGAAACAGTTTTTATCAATCCTGCAAACTTAATCAGCTCCATAACTTCTTTAATCTCCAGAGCATCTTTGCCAAGCTCTCTTTCCAGAGCCAATCTTCTTTGATACACAAACTTCCACATGTGAGCACTTCCAGCATAGTGAAAAGAGATGTTGTCCACAGGTACATCAGGAACCTTATCAGTAATCCTCTTCAAAATAGACCTTCTCACTGGAGTGATGTCTTGAACATCCTCATCAACATTAAACTCAGAGTCAGATTCTTCCCTTATCTTCCTCTTTTTGGATGAGACAGACACCTTGCTCCAAGACTTTGCAGGGCCAACAACATGAGTCTTCTTCTTTTTGCTTTCAGTTCTCATCTTAGGAGATGAATCAACAGTCTTCCCTTTTCTAGACTTCAATCTTTTTGCAATACCTGGAATTTCATTGCCAATAACCTCATTGTCTGACAGATTCTCAACATTCATAACCTCAACAGGCTTCTTTCCTTTGGGGCTAAAAGAAACTTCCCTAGCAGGTGATGTTCTAACATCAGGTTCAACATCAACCATAGCTTCACCATTAGGATCAACATCAGTTTCAGCTTCAGTTTCAGCATCTTCAATGACAGAAACAACCAACCTGTGAAGATTGGTTTCAGCTGGTTGCATGTCATCCTTTTTACCTTCAGATTGCACAGCAGCCATTTGAGCCAAAGGTTTTGATATTCCAGCCACAGGAATCCCTTTCTCAAAAATCTTAGTGACAATCTGACCTATACTTTTATCAACATCTACAGTCTCTTCCTCATTCTGATTTCCAACAGCTTGAGGAGTAGAGGTCCTAGGAGCAGATTTATCTTTAAACAGAATGCTAGTAACAAACTCTCTACTTTTCCTATCATCAAATTTTTTACCAGCAGAATGATCAGACGATTTACCTGATGTATCATGAGAAGGCCTTTTTGTTTGCAGCTTGTCAGGTCTAGTCTTAGAATCTGGGATCATTGAGAGAGGGGCTATATCCAAAGCTTCATCCTCAAAAACCCCTTTCGTCGAAACCCTAGGTTTTGTGTGTGAGGGACTCTTGGATGCAGACTTCTTGGAGGGAGATGACATTTGTTGAGACATTGTTCCTCTGTAGCAACTAATGAACAAAGATGTGTTGATACTTCTAATCTATGGGGAGAAGACGAACAAACTATGAGGATTGATGTAGCGTGTGGAGGCAAGGTGAGGAAATGATTGTATAGGGTAGGAGGGCTGCTTTTGTTGAGCACTTAAAAGCCAATAAATGTAATTTCCCCACCAAAATGTATCACATTTCAAATTTTTGAATTTTAATAAATATTCAGCACACGTCATTAACCTCTGTTGTCTTTTACACATACCCAGTTTTCCTCTTACGACATCACAATGTCCAACACATATCTCCTTAGAGAAACTGTCATTACACCTTCTTCCTGTATGGTTATCCTTAATGATCTTGCTTTCCTAAGATTAACCCTAGAGTGTTTGGTGCTACTTGGAATGTCACAGTAGGATGTCATGACATCATGCTTGACATTGCGATCAATCAGACTTTGTTTCACCTCTAGATGTTCTCCCTTTTTATCCCATAGATAGCAGTTGTCTTTGGACTTAGCACCCTTCATGACAACTTCACCTTTCTCATTAGTGACAATACATTCAGCTTTAGTAAAGTGAACTTTAAGTCCTTGCTCACATAGTTGACTAATACTTATCAAGTTGGCCTTCATCCTTTGACTAATAACACATAATCTAGTCTAGGAGCACCTGCACAGTTCAGTCTTCCCACACCCTTGATTTCTCCTTTGACTCCATCTCCAAAAGTAACACAGCTGGAGTAATGTTCAACATTCAACAACAAACTCTTCATACTTGTCATGTGCCTAGAGCAACCACTATCAAAATATCAGTCCTCTTTGTCATAACCAGTTAAGGACATCTGAGCTAACAAACAGGTGGCACCATCCTTGGGAATCCATTGCTTAACAACAACAGGACTATCCTGATTCTGTCTAGGTTGGGGATTAGGTTGAGGATATCCATAAAGCTTGAAACAGAAAGATTTCAAGTGACCAAATCTTCCACAATAGTGACATCTCCAGCTTTGAAACTCTTCTCTGAAGTGATTAACATGTCTTCTCTCTTGAGGATGTTTTCTGTTATACTGCTGAGGCTGCCATCTCCCATAATATTGAAACTATTTCCTGTAATGATGATTAGGCTATCTTTTCCCATGATGATGGGGCTTTCTTCTGCCATAATAGTGAGGCACAGTATTATTAGGCCCATACATTTTCCCTTGATGTTGAGACATGGGTTGGGACATGCTATGGTTAGGTCTAGAGGCATAACCATTCCCATGGTTTTGAGTCTTCTGATGAGGTACATATTGCTTGGGTCCTGATATATGAGCTTTCCCTTGATGTTGAGACATCTGATGGGACAAGTTCTGTTTGGTACTAGAAGAACTAGCATCTGAAGAGGATTTCTTTTCACCGTTAAATCCTAGACCAGTCTTATCACTTGCTCCTTTTCCAGCCTGAAGGATTTCATCCAGAGTGTCAGTTCCACTATTCAACATTCTGATGGACTTGGTCATTTGATCAAGCTGGGATTTTAACAACAGAACTTCATTCTCAAGTTCAGCTTTATCAGCCTTAAGCTGAATAATAATTTTCTTTTGCTTCTCCCTTTCTTGACAAACCTCTTCAGTTTTCAGACACAGCTCTTTATAGGAGGTTGCTAGCTCTTCAAAAGTCAGATCATGATCACAAGACTCTCCATCAGAAGTACATATTCCAGTCAATGCCCTAACATGCTTGGCAGTCTCTTCATCACTCTCACTCTCAGTATCAGACCAGGAAACAGATAATCCCTTTTTCTGCTTCTTGAGATATGTAGGACATTCTTTTCTGACATGACCATAACCTTCACATTCATAGCATTGGACTCCTTTGTCAAGAATAGGCTTCTCCTCAGCTATAGTTCTCTTGTTGATGTCAGATGAGATGTTCTGAACATTTGGTCTATAGTTCCTGTCTATTCTTTTTAACACCTTATTAAACTGTCTTCCTAGAAGAACAATGGCATGGGATAACTCCTCCTAAGACTCAGGACTATTCTTTTCCTTAGCATCTTCAGAACTAGATACCAAAGCTATACTTTTGGTCTTCTTTTCAGGTTCCTCATCCATCCCTAATTCAATAGTTTGAAGAGAGCCAATTAACTCATCCACCCTCATCTTGCTGATGTCTTGAGCTTCTTCTATATCAGTCACCTTTATTTTGTATCTCTTGGGAAGGGATCTAAGAATCTTCCTTACCAGTTTCTCTTCAGTCATTTTCTCTCCAAGGGCACTAGAAGCATTTGACAGCTCAAGAATATTCATGTGAAAATCATGAATGGTCTCATCATCCTTCATCTTCAGATTTTCAAACTTTGTTGTCAGTAGTTGAAGTCTTGACATCTTGACTTTGGAGGTTCCTTCATGAGTGGTTTTCAAGACATCCCAAGCATCCTTAGCCACTTCACAAGTGTTGACCAACCTAAAGATGTTCTTGTCAATACCATTAAAAATGGCATTCAAAGCCTTAGAATTTCCAAGCGCAAGTTCATCTTCTTCCTTGGTCCATTCTTCCTCAGGTTTCAGCTTAGATGTTCCATCTTTTTCAACAATAACAGGATGTTTCCATTCTTTTAAAACAACCTTCTAAGCCCTGCTGTCCAAGGACTTCAAGAAGGTAACCATGCGAGGTTTCCAATAATCATAATTTGAGCCATCTAGAATAGGGGGTCTATTCACAAAACCACTACTCTCCTTGTCCATAGTACTAGAAAGTAACAGCCCTAGATCTCACCCAGATGCAGAGCAGGATGCCTGCTCTGATACCAATTAAAATTCTGGTATCAGATATGTGATGTTAAGAGTAATGTCACAACAACACAATCTGCTATATGAAACAAGGCAATAAAAACAGTCAATCAACACAATGAATTGTTCACCCTGTTCGGTCTAACTACCTACGTCTGGGGGCTACCAAGCCAGAGAGGAATATCACTCTTAGTAGAATTAAATTACAGACTCAAAAATTCCAGTTGACAAACTCCTAATTTAATCTCTACCTAATGACCCTTCTACCTAAGAACCTCTTAGATATGAGATACCACTCACTCCCACTTAATCACCTCAGTGATACAACTCAAAGATTACAAAGTTCATAACTTGATCTTGCTTAAAAGCGTTGATCAAGAACAATACTCTCTTGCTTAAAAGCTTTAGAGAGGACAAATACAACTCAAACAAACTATGCCAATTCAAGCATGAATGACTTACAAAACACAAACGAAAACTCTAATAACTGATACTTAGTATACACTCTCTCGTCTCTCCTTTTCAAGTAGGGTTGTGGCTGCTTTAAATAGAAACTCAGACTTGGGCTTGGACTCCTTGAAAATCTCTTATTTGATTTGAAATTAAACCAGACTTTATTCTTCAAATCTTTTCATATCATTCAGCCCTAAAAACAGAAACAAATTAGATATGTTGTTGCTCATTATTTGTTTTTCATTGTAGCAACTAATTAGATATGTAATAGATTGAAATTGATTTAAATCAATTTGAACTAAATAAACACTACAACAATAAAATCAAACAACACCACATCAAATCAGCAGCAAACATCATGAGCAACAATCGACCCCGTTGTACAAACAAATCAAGACAATCTCAAAGACCAACAACACATATTTTAATGTTTTACTGTTGCATGCAATGTACATTTTATAAAAATTACCTCTTTTCCTGTTTAGAACATTCTTCAGGTGTTTTGGTTCGAGAGGATCCTGCGGGGTTTACCGACTTCACATATGGATGATCTACTTTTTTCCCCCTGTTTCTTCCTTCCAGCCTTTGTATTCACATTTTTTCCAGCTCTTGCCTCGTCACATAGTTCCTTGATTCTGGCTTGAACCCATTCTTCGTCTCTTTCGAATTCTGAAGATGATCTGCAACGGATTGAACAAATATGTTACAAACATGTTATCAATGTTTTATTAAGCAGAGAGAAGAGTTTAGAATTGACAGTTTGAGCTGTTTACACATTACCCTCTTGAGATTTCAATCGGCCTTGGCCGGATTCTTCCGTCCAGGTAATGCATGTTGTTGGCTTCTTGAGTTTGGGTTTCGTTGAATGAAGGGGAAGATGGTTCGCTACCTTTACGACGTCAACTGCACCGTAAGTTTCTCTCTTTCTCGCACCTCCAACTCTATTCGTTAACTTCACCTTTGGGTACCTTTGGTACCTTTCTCTCTACCACTCTCTAAGGCTATGTTTAGTATGGGATTCGAATTATACCCTTCACTTTTTATCTCATTCAATTAATTTAATTGTTTTTATATAGTAAATGTTTTTTTCAACTATAAACCATAATGTATTTGAAGTGGAATCTATTAATAAATATGAAGCAATTTTTTTTAATTAACAACTCTATTTTCAATAAACATACTGTAATATTTTATGTTATACACAATTTGTAAGTGTTAAAAATATACATTATAAAAGTATATATATATATATATATATATATATATATATATATATATATATATATATATATAATTCATTTGTAAAGAATATATTTTCCATTCATTTAAAAAATATACTTGAATTAATAAAATACTTGAATTAATTATAAAAATTTTTTTATTCTATTGTTTTATTTATTTAATAGGAATTATATTAAAATGTAAACCTATATGTTTTTTTGGGTTATGTTATAAATATTTAAATTTATTAAAAAAATGAATTTTATTAGATTGTTTATATTTTTTTATTTTTATAAAAATACTTCTTTATTTTAAATGAGCGTCACCGACGGGTACCCGTGCGAAGGCACGGGTATCATACTAGTGTCATAATAAAACTGGAACCTCATAATATATTAATAATATTTTAAAACTAAGACTAAATAGGGTTAAATAGTGTTTATCCCCCTGCCATATAGGCGTGTTTTGGTTTACCCCTCTGAAATTTTTTTTTGTGATTCCCCCTTGTAAAACCAAGATTCTATTTGCAAAACCCTATCCCTGGTTTGGCATACTGGGCATGGAGAATCTGCACACGTGACATTTAGGGTCTGCTGACTGGGCTTATTTTTAATTTTTTAAATTTTTTCTTATTTATTTTTTTTTAGCTTACGTTTATTTAAAATTTTTAGATTTTATTTAATTTTTTATTTTTTATTTATTTAATTTTTTCTTGGATTAATTTTTGTATTAATTTTATTTATTTAAATTGTTATTTTAATTTTTCAAAACATTAAACTTGGGCCTAAGCCCATTTTATTTCAAGACAAACCCACATACTCCAAGTCTATTTTCAATTCATTCCCATATATGGTTGATTGGTATATATAGACTCGTTTTGCTTCTATACCAACCGATGTGAGACTTTAAGATACCCATTAGATTACAGTTTAACAGAATCAGGAGAAGTGGTTGGCATTTACCCGGAGAAGTGGTTGGCATTTACCAGCCAAGTCATGAAGGTTATCAACAAACTCAGAAGCAGTTTCACAACCAAAAAGCTTGGGCAGAAATGTTTCTCTTAAGCTTAACCGATGTGATAGTTACTAGCTCATTGGTCTACTTTTGGATATGTGGCTCAGGGTCTACTTTCATGCTCCTCCTTCTTATGCTAATGTAACTGTTAAAACTCACTAAGTGTTGCGAATTTCCCCCATGGAAGGGTTTGGAGCATGGGTCAAGAATCAAAGATCAATTCTTGCAAAATTTAGAGAAATCCATAATCTAGGACAGTCTCCACTAAACAGATGATATCTTTTTCCCTATAAATCAGATCGCGCGATTCTTGATTTTTCGGAATCTACACGAAATTCCCTTCAGTTTAGGTACTAATTTCGCTTTCCGGATGTTTGTAATAAGGTCGGAAGATGCGATTGAAGTTGGAGGTCTGATGCTGAAATTGTGCAGAAAAGGGCTTACGGGTTTGAGAGAAGTTGAAGCTAAAGCAAGGAAATTGGAATGGAATGGTTGAGTTTAGATTATATTGCATATTTTGATTCATGATTAGTATGTTATGAAATCTTCATGATGTTTGAATGTTGTTGTATTACAAGGGTATGTGTGTAACATATAATGATGAAGATTGTATTACAAGGGTATGTCTCCACTGTCATTTTTTTTTCAACACCTCACTAAAATGTCATCTTCCTTCCAATAGCTACTTTTAATCTTCTCTCATTTTGATCATAGTTTCTAAACATCACATTTGTGACTGCCAAAAACACTACTGATATGTTCTCACTGCCTTTTTCCGCATGATTTGTGTTGTTTTAGTGACAAGAAAAGGGAGACGTGGTTACTAAAAAATGTTTGAAAATGGAGGTAGAAATTGATGTTGTGTAGCAGGTAGTGAATATGTTATTCTTGGATGGTTAAGGGGTTGGTTCAAGGAAGCTCAATGTTTTTCTTTTGTCCACACGCACACTGAGTGAGGGAGTATTATTATATGTGCAGTAGGGGAATGTTTGTGTAATGTCTGGTGAAAGTTGTTGTGGTGTAGTGATTTGGAAAACAATTAGCTTCAATATATTGTGTTATACAACAATTATACATAAGTGTTAGTTTGGGAGTTTGTAGTGGTTAATAGGTGGAAGGTAGTACAGGTCGCAGATTGATGGTGTTGGTGGTGGTGCATTGAGTTCACAAGTCCCACATCGATTGATGTTGGAATACATTGAGGTTTTATATTATAACTTGTGCATTGATATTGCAATTAAATAAATATCTGGACCAAGAAACTTAGGCCCAATAGTAACTACAATAACTCTGGCCCAGCCCAATTATAATTATTTTTAAAATAAAAATATTATAAATTATATAAATTCTAATAAATAAAAAATTATAAATTATATAAAATTAAAAAAATAAATAAATAAACGCAAATTAAAAAAAATAAATAAAAAATTATAAATTATATAAAATTTTAAAAAAATTAAATAAACGTAAATTAAAAAAAATAAATAAAAAAATAATAAATTATATAAAATCTAAAAAAAATTAAATAAACGTAAATTAAAAAAATTAAATAAAAAAATTTAAAAATAAGCCCAGTCAGCAGGCCTAAATGCCACGTGTTCAGATTCTCCATGCCCAGTCAGCCAAACAAGGGATAGGGGGTTCTGCAAACAGAATCTTGGTTTTACAGTGGAAAAATCCCAAAAAAAAAATTTCAAGAAAGGTAAATTAAAATACGCCTATATGACAAGGGGTAACCACTATTTAACCCGACTAAATATTATCGTGAAGAAAAAACAAACAAAACATCAAATGTTGTTAGTACTAGACGATTCTATCACATCAATTGGCAAATCATACTCACTTGCATCCATTGGAGAGTCATATTTTCTCGCTTACATAGTTAAAATATTTTAAATTACAACTAAAATATTTTGTAGAATTCTTTAAAACTACTTTTTTTTTCCTTTGAAAATGCATATAAAAATGTAAATATTCCTTCAAACTACAACAATCTCAACATAATAAGATACGAAATCAAAAACCATATTTTTTAGTAAATGCATATGTGATACTGTTAACATGAAATTCTCATTGTGTGTACCTTTCTTGCCAAAATATATAAAAGGGACTCGTTTTTTAGAAGAAAAACAAAGAAGAACTCGAGTTTAAAACACAAAATTTGTTATCTCTAAAACTACCATTATAAAAAAAAAAATAGATTTTGCCACATTAAATTCACTTTACAACATAAAAAATCACGTCACAAACTGGTATTAGCGACGTGACTATTCACGTGGCAGGAACACGTGTAGCAACTCTGTTGCCATGTGAAAATCACGTCGCAATTTTGCCACATGATTTTCACGTCGCAACAAATAAAATAGAGTTGCACTCATAGTAGGTGTAGCAGAGTAGATGGCAGGTGTGTGTAAGAAGCTTGCCACGTGATATTCATGTGGCAAGTTGTGACTGATATTTCACGTGGCAAGTTGCGACGTGAATTTCACGTGGCTAAATTTTTTTTTTAAATCTGATTAATTTTTTTGTTCACGTTTAAATATAGTTTGTATTTTTATTTATAATTTAAAATTATAATTTAAATTTTTAAGTATAGTTTGTTTTTTTAATTATTTTAAAATACAAAATTAATATTAAAATTTTTTCAATAATAATTTAAGTTGAAAAATAATAAATATAAATAAATACCAAAATTAAGAATAAAATTTTTAAATAAAAGTGTACAATATACTAAAATGTAATTCAAATTTTACAAAAATAAAAATTTAAAATTACAATAAATGCTTCGGATTAATCCGGATCGAAAAAGTTGGTGTTCTGGACTGGGTCAGCGCCCGCCCTTCACACGGGCAGACCCAACCCACACGACCCCGGCTGGCCCAACAAGGCCCATGTAAACTGTCTACGTCGAGCGCGTAACGACCATCAGTAGGGTCGAACACACATACACCTGAACCCGTCGAGCAGAGGCACCAAGTCCTGCAGGTCTCGGTTGTCCTCGACACCCATGAGTCTCCCCGCGAAGACACGTCCTACTGTAACCTCCCACCTCCGAAGGATTCGGTCTGCCCTACTTCCGGAGATCTCGGGACCGTTACCCCAGGGAGAAGACCACGTGCTGGTCTTCACTACGCCACGTAAGCCATGACAGTTACTTGGATTGGGCCTTGCAATCCATCACAGTGCAAGTAACTGTTGGCCCCGCGCTGGGGGCTCTCTATAAATACCCTCTCACTTGAGAGGGTCAGGTTACTTCATATTCTAAACTCACACCTATTTTCTGTACTTGCTTTTTTCTGACCTTTCTTGACTTGAGCGTCGGAGTACCTTGCAGGTACACCCCCCCCCCCCCCCCCGGCGCCGTCTCACCATCACCGGAGCTGAAGGTTTCACGACGCTGTTGGCCACTATCTAACTGTCTGATCCAGGTACGATCAGTGACGCCGTCTGTGGGAAACCACTGCTTCCCCGTTTTTCCTTCAACGATAAACCAAAGTAATTTCTCCGTTCATCACTGTCGCACCCTAATTTTTGACCCTAAGATTCCGTCTTTCTCGCATAACATCTTTAGGTCATATATTCTTGTATGTATTGTTTATTATTACTAACCAGCTTGTGTAGGCGCATCAATTTCAAATGGGGATGGTACTCACTCAAGCATCTCAAGGGTCAATTCCTCTAATAAGTGTCATTTCTCAAGAACATGATTCGAGGTCATCTACAAGAAATATGTCAAAGGGAAGATATCTTTCAGTCACAAGGAAATCATATCATTCAAGTGTTTCATCACAAGAATACAAATTCCAAATCCAAGCCGTGTTCGAGTTTCGGGGCATCATATGATTCATTCGAATGCACAATTATAAGTTGTTGTTGGAATTCAAAGCTTGCAGATTACATTCAATTTTAGGGCATTACACGACTTCAAAAAATCAAAGCACTATTACAAGTTATCATGGAAAATTCAAATCAAAATTCAGAGTACAAGAGTAAAATTCTATGAGATACATAATTACAAATAAAAAAAATGGGTTCACACTTCTGAAACTCGATAATGCCGTGAACCATTCTAAAGTTAATCCTAATCCTAAACTCCAAGTTTCAAGTTAATTCAAGTGAAAAAGACTTCATAGGCCTGCAGAATTCGCCACTGGTTATTTTGGCCAGTTTGTTGTGGAGCCCCTTTCTTGGATATCTGTCTTGTATCATTAACATAACTATTTTGGTCCACCAGTAGGAATAGGCGCAGGGACTATATTGGTGGGTTATGGAGCTCAACTCTCAAAATTATGCCACTTTTCTAACAGACTCTCGAATGGCACCATTATCTACATCTCATCACCAGGTCATAATAACAATATCTCAACCTATGCTCATTACCAACTTATGCATTATACCATTCTAATCCAAACTTAAGAAAAAAAGCAATGATGATTGACCAACATTACAAAGTCTATCAAAAGAGGAACTGTAGCCTGTTACAATAAGACCTATATTGTTAAGAAATAGAAAGCTACCTAAATAAATCTATCATCTCTATTTCAAACACTTTCTGTGGTCATCCCCCATTCGGCTTATCAACACAAATACAAGACCAATGTGATGGAAAGACATCATTATCGACAGAAGCAGCAGGTCAGTGGGGCTTGCGAATTCGACACTTGATGAAATTCTTGGAATAATGGTGCTCCACTTCATAGGAATTATCCTCAGACCATGGGTGAGTTTGCTCGAAAGGTATCAGTCGCCGCCAACAATTCATCCAAGAGTTCTGCTAAAGATTTGTTGGCATAGTAGTAAACCAAGTCAAGCACCTGCATATCAGTAAGAAGCGTTCTTTTAGAAGATTTTTACAACCAGATTCAAGTGAAAGCAATTCAAGATCAGACCCTTTCAATGCCTCTAAGCAACCTGCATCAAAGAACAACACCAGCCTGCAATCACATGACAAGAACATTGATCTGATGTCAAATTAAGTTGTGCACATATAATACCATTACCACATAACAACCAATATTATTCCAACTGCCATCAAGGATTCATTAAGCAGACTCTACATGCCGGAACCTGAGGTGAAATAAGTTGCCTTTTCTTTCAAACACATAATGCAAGTGTAACATGAGTTCTAGAGAGATTCAAATTATTAATAATTCCAAAAGACAAAGAATGAAACTCATGAATTCAGAATCATAGCACAATTCATTAACAGTGAATCATGCATAGTCATGGCAAATCTTGAATTGCAAATAACACTCGCAGGTGAAACTTAGATTCCTAGCATGTAATCCGTCCCTAACTAAAATCCACTAGACCCTACATGATGGAACTCGTGTGCTAAAAAAAAAATCCAAATACCTAATCTCACTTTGGTCAATCCCCGTCTTATTTGTTCATCCAATTTACAGCAGTGTTTCGCAAATGCTACGAGAGTGTACCTGAGCATACATGGATAAAATCTCCTTGGCTGGTCTCTAAACAGATTAGCATACCTTCAAATAACAAGGTTTCTTTACACATGGTTAATTTGGAGGCAACAAATTGAGAATGCTTACTGGAGAAGTGGCGCCGACTTGGAATGATTCGCGACATGCTTAGTGTCATTTCCGCTCGCATCTATGTTACCGAAAGAATGAGGAAAGAATCAAGATAGGGATAGAAAGACATCACTAAAATTGGAAGTGATCAACCAAAAATCCTTTCATTTTGACTAAGATTTTTGAAGTAGGATTAGCTTTACAGTGATCCTCAAAACCAGAATTTTAGAACCTGCCATAACAATAGTGAACCGAATCAAATTCAACCTTTTGCTCAAAATAAAATTTAAAGATTGATGAAACTCTCACAATGGTGCATTAGATTCCATGAGATGCAAAGTACTTAGTTGAAAAATGGAAGAGCTTCACCAAGTCTCCAGAAATCCTTGCGATAACCGAATTACATGACTTCAATTTGCCATGATTCTGTTTGTTCTCCCACTAACACCATGGATGACGAGATAACATCATATTCCAAAGAAGTAGCTGCCCTGTTAGCCAATCACGGTGCGTCAGCTGCGATTCTGCTTAGTCAGAAAATCAAGCGTTTTGAATGTGCAGGATGATAAAGTTCAGGTCATAGAGCTTACGTTGATTTGAAGAATAAATGGAACTTTCCGTAGAAAAGCTGCTGAGCAGGCCAACTGGTACCTACAAAAGAAAGGAATCAAAGGAATCAATACTCATGGCCAAAGTTAATCAGCAATTAAGGCAATTCACTCCTTTCCAAAGCAGCCAAACACAATTTAATTTCTTTCCAAAAACAAATTCTCAACAAGAATCAGCAGCTTGGAGTTATTTCCAAAACAACCAAAGATATGTTCCTAACAGCCTACAACCTTTCCAAAACCAGAGCAGATACGACAATCTTGCAAATTCAAGACGAAATCAGAAAATTCAATACCATCAAGCCTATATATAACTACAATACATACAAGGAGGCATCGGGGGCTCATACGAAAATCAGATACACATAGCTACAGATTTCCACACGAAATACAAACACACAAACAGTTCGTAGAGAAATTCATAGTCCATACATACTCAAAGAAAATTGCAGCAGAGGATCCTTCCCCTTGAGGCGAACCAAACATCGAAAATCACATCAGCAGCAAATACACCAAAAGCAGGCGAATTCGATAACCATCGCGGCGAATCAAATCATACACACATCAAAAGAGGAAGAAGAAGAACTCGCGTGAGTACCTGACTCAATTGACGCAACGACGGAGCTGTCCACCGCCGGCGTCGCCATCATCTCCTTTCCCTTTTTTACTTTTTCATGCTTTGATCTCAAATGTAAATTGTAAACATCTCCAAGTATAGTGGATCGGGGTTAGGGTTTGCTGGGGGTGGGGTTTATTTGCTTGATTTTTGTTGGATCGAGTGAGACGAGAGACTGAGAGCGGCGACGATTTTGTGGGATTTAGGGTTTCAGAGAAGGAGAGACGAAGAGAAGGATACGAGAGAGAGAATCGTGGGAGCTTTGGGGCACTTTTCCTTTTTTTGATTTATGTTTTTTCAATGATCATGTACACGCGCACACACGTCATCACCGTGCACCCTCCCATCGTGAGCGTTGGGTCGTACCCTGGTTTGCATCATACGGGAGTGACTTGAGAATCCACGATAGACCCTCTCCCTGCGCGCAACACATAATCCCTCCGTTTTATTTTTAATAATTAATCCGTTTTTATTAATAAATTCATAATAATCAAGTTTTTTAAATGTAATCACCTTTTTTTTGAAAATAAATACAGACTCTTTCTAATACCATCTTTTTAATATAACCTCTTTTATTTAAATATCCCTTTTTATAGAGCATAACTAAAAATAATTATAAACTAATTTTCTTTTTTAATTAATTAAAAAATTTTATTAAAACACTTTCTTAATTAGTAAAACCTTTTTATAATAATAATAAACCTTTAACCTTCTTTTTAATAACGATCTTTAGTAATAACTCTAAAATAATAAAGCATTTTCGAAATTAATATTAAATTCTTTTAATAAACTTTTGCTCTTTTAGTGAACTAAATTAAATAATAAAACTTTTTCTCTTTAAATTAATCCTTTTAATTAATAAGAAGCCTTTAACTTTTTCAATTTAAAATAGTCTTTAAAACATAAATCTCAAAGCGATAATGATAAGGCTCTAAAAAAAAAACTCCCCTTTACAAACCATTCCCCATTAGATCATTGGGTGTACGCTTGAATGTTTCTATTATCTTGTTGGTATTTTGCCATGCTTTTGTATGCTTATCTTGATGAATATATGCTCGTTACTATTTGTCTAACCCTTTTCAAAACATTAAAAATTCTCGATCCAACGTCGAGCCAATTTTCTACCCATGTAAGTCGATCGCCTTTGGGCATCGCATTCAACCTTTTGGTCACGAGACACAAGCCTAGCATCACTTTGCTAGCACCCTCGCCTAAATAATATAATTAATCGCATAAATATCCAAGGGAAAATCCCATGCATGACAACTATGTTGTTGTGCATGGTGCATATCATTTGCATCATAATCGACAAACTTAAGATAAGACAATTAGACAACTTAGGATAGACTTCCTAGGTTAGTTCCCCTTCAATTTTGATTTTAAATCAAACTTTAGCCTACCTAATTCTCCACACAAGAGAATTAGATGTTAATCATCTCAAAGAAAGGGACATACAATCCCATACCCCATAAATACAAATATTTTCAAAGAACTGTGGTGGTTTTCTTAAGATGATGACTCATCTTCTTTTCCTACCCTTAAACCTTTAGCAAAACAAATAACAGATAATATAAAATTAATCAAGAGGTTCCTGTAGAGTACTACAGATATCTAGGATGCTAACACCTTTCCTAGGTATAACCAAGCCCCGAACTTAGAATCTTAAGTGCATTTGCATTGCATTGTGGGAATTCGGTTTTTCTCCCTTCCCTTGGATAAAATCAAAGACCGGTGGTGACATTAAAAATGCGATACAAGTTAACTAATAGCTTGATATCCAATTTTCACCGCGACAAAAATGGCGACTTCACTGGGGACACTCATAAGAGGGTTCCCCCTAACTTGATTAATTATGTTTTTTTATATATTTGTTATCTGTTATGTTTGTTTGGGTTATTACTTGTGTGGTGAGACAAAGTCCTACACCCGGACTAGAGTGAAAATTATGATAGGAACTGTGAGACTTCAATGATACTTTGAGGGAGTCGATTCCTGAAAAAGTAAATTGAGACTTCACCACTCAGTCTAGGCCCTCTCGAATAAAATATTTGTCCAACGAGTTCATTCGTGAAGACGGTATAGTTTCGATCTAAAGGCCCTCGGGACTGGGGACCGTAGTTACCTTTAACCCAACTTGGCCTATTAGGGCGTAGTGCGGGGACTATGCGGGAGTCTATTTCTGCGATAGTTGCTATGCGATACTACACTCAGACGAGATTCTCTTGAGAATATTATTGATTACCAAGTGATTTGGAAAATCGATAATATCCGAAAGATGGATTGTAGACTCTGGGAACTTTGTAGAACCTGTTCGGCAGGTACATTTGAAACTATAGTACACTCCTATGGGATGGGTAGACCTTGACTCCATGCTGTGACCTTTCAAACCTAGGACTCTTTGCTTGTTTGTTTTGCTTGAGTGTGCTTTGTGTTGCATACATTCATAAGCATCATACCATAAAGATTCATGGAACTTAGTCTTGTTTATAAACATCATAAGGATATCATGGACTCTAAAGATTTTTTTTTTTAAATAATAACGTTGAAGTACCTTTACAAGAGTCATAACCTAGACGATCTAAGGGGACTGGAGACCTTATTGACGGATAAAGAAGGGTTCAATACCAGATATGGGGAAGCCCTTATTGATAAGGAAACACTATCTACTCTACTCCAGTCCATCACTGTTTGTGACAATTCTTGAAGAATATTCTCAGCTAATGGAGTTACCTATTCAAGACAAGAATCCATTTACTATCTTCGACAAAGGTCCGAGTTAATATGACTACAAAAGGAGAAATTTTGGGAAGAAGTTACTCTAGTCCTTAATCAATACCTTGGATGCTCAGTTGGAAGAAAGTCAAGGAATCAAAGAAGACCGTTGGAAGAGTCTCCTTAGATCTATCGTTATTAGCTTTTATTTAGCTTTTCCATTATGACTGTTGTAAGGCGTACCGATGCGTTATTAATCTGTTTTAATATTCCAGATATTGATTATCGTAACCGTTTTTAATGTTTTTTTAAAACCGAGTCTCTTGATATTCCATGATGATTATAAATAGCCGAGTTCCATGAATCTTGTTGCATCATACGCATCATTTGCATTTGCATTTTCATTTCTTTGCATTCCAGGTTCTCATTTGTGTTTCTCTTCTCAGTCAAACATCATTGATACGATACTCGAGCCGGTCGCAAGAAAAGAATGGATCAACTCGAGTAGGAAAATAGAGCACTTCGGGAAGAGGTTTCAACACTGAAAGGAAATATAGAGAAGATTAATGGGATGATAGAAACATTGATGGCCGCTCAGAATCAGTCATCACATAACGTACCAGAGCAAGGAACTATAATGATATCTGCACCGATCCCAGTGGTCTCCACTACAAGTGAAGTTCAGTATTCTATGCCTTTTGGTTTCCCGTGGGGGATGCCTCCTAATTTCACTCCAGCAGGATACCACCCACCGGCGTCTCAGGTCCCTGTTACAACTGATGTATTGACTATGCCACCACCCGTGGTCAATGTTACTCCTTTCCAGCTAAAAGAGCATGTGTTCCATGCCACTCCTAGTGAAGGTACAGGAATGGAAGAACGAATGGATGACTTCCAAGACCAGTTTCTAGAAATGAAGAGAGAAATCAAGGCCCTTCATGGGAAAGAGTTGTTCGGGAAGAGTGTCTCTGAGCTGTGCTTGGTTCCTAATGTTAAGGTTCCTCCAAAGTTCAAACTCCATGATTTGGAGAAGTATAAAGGAAATTCTTGCCCGCATAGTCACATAGTTATGTATGCCCGGAAAATGTCCGTTCATAAGGATAATGACCCGCTATTGATACATTATTTCCAGGATAGTTTGACTGGTGCAGCCCTCAAGTGGTATATGGGGCTAGATAGTTCAAAGATCCGTAACTTTAATGACCTTTGTGATGCTTTTATTAAGCAATACAAATATAATGTCGACATGGCACCAGATAGAGACCAGTTGAGAGCCATGGCCCAGAAAGAAAGAGAAAATTTTAAGGAGTACGCCCAACGTTGGCGTGAACTAGCTGCTCAAGTTACTCCACCTCTGGAGGAGAAGGAGATGACCAGATTTTTTCTGAAAACACTGAGCCCATTTTTCTATGAGAGAATGGTAGCAAGCTCCCCTAGCGATTTCACTGAGATGGTAAATATGGGGATGCGTTTGGAAGAAGGTGTCCGCGAAGGAAGATTGGTTAAAGAAGGAAGTGTTTCCCACGATGCCAAGAAATATGGAAGCAGTTTTGGGAAGAAGAAAGAACAAGAAGTAAGTGTTGTGCATCAAGGACGAACAAAAAGAAGAAGGTATCAGCGACCTCAACATATCGCTGCTGTATCTCCCGTCACCAACGCTACTGCTCATCAACCACAAGCTCGTCTGTCATTCAATAGTCAAAACCTTGTTCAAAGACAGTTTGACCCGATTCCGATGACCTATGCAAAATTGTATCCATTTTTAATACAAAGGAATATGGTGCAGACACGAGCTCCGCCAGCCATCCCGAAGGATCTTCCGTGGTGGTATAAACCTGAGGCTCGTTGTGTTTTCCATCAAGGTGCACCCGGACACGACATCGAAGATTGTTTTCCTTTGAAACATGAAGTACAAAGGCTAATGCGAAGTGGTGTTTTGTCTTTTGAAAACTCTGGACCTAATGTGAAAACCATGAGCTCAGACTGAGACAGTCTCCTCAAAGTTTTAGTTAATTTACTATTTTTCGCATGTAATGCTTTCTATTTGTTAATACATTTGTTATTTGCATGTAAGGATTTGTTGTTTTGAATAATTGATGCAACGAACAATGTTTGTCTTGAAGAAATCCATTCGCTTCACTCATTTTAAATGCTTTTTCTATTTTATAATGCCAATACTACCCCGATCTCTTGCCTTGGCAGAGAATTGAATGGAGGATGATGAAATCAAACGCTAGATCTCATGTTGTATGCTTTTGAATAAAACTCTGCTAGTGATATGAGGAATTGTTTCAAAATCCTAAACACCGGAGATATAAGGAGATAAACCTTCGTTAACCCTTTTGAACCTTTGAAGTAGGAGTTTTCTTCTTCCAAATCAAAAAACCCTCATTTTTAACCTGGGGCAGGGTAATTTTCAAAAATGGAGTAAAATATCACGAAGATTAGGTGGGCACAAACAAACTTTGAGCCTTATATCCTTTGTTTCTTAAAACCGTAAACCAATCCAAGATACAACCCTTAAAAGTCCTAATTGAAGCAAGGTCTATTTCAAAAGCATACTCATTGAGATATCGTTTCCTGACTCCTATGAGTTATGCTAAAAAATTTGTGTTGGCATTATAAAATTGGTAATTCAATCACAAAAATATTTTTAAATAAAACTTCAAGACAAACATACGTTGCATTATCTGTTTCAGAATTAACATCGTTCTGCTTGCTAACATTGCTTGACATCATAGAAGCTAGCATACGAGCATCAGTGATGAACTAGATCTTTTGAGATTTGAAACTCTGATGGGTAAATGGCGAATCATTTCAAAAGGATGATTATACCCAGGGGCACGTTACCCGAGGACTTTGCTGAACATGGGCAAGTTGTTTCCCCGCTATTACTCCACAGTTTGACCCCAAGGGGCAAGTTTGAAGACTCAGAATACCGTCAATCTGGGGCAGTTACGTCGAGATTTGATAAATCTCTCAAAGAGTTTGAAGACTCAAAACACCGCCAATCTGGGGCAGTCACGTCGAGATTCGACAATCTCTCCAAGAGTTTGAAAACATTGGGGCAGTTGGACGCCAAGTTTTCTGTAAAATTCTCTTAGGATGGCTTCTTCTTATAAACCAAGGGATCTGGGGCATTTGAGAAGTGAAGATTGCTTCTCATCCACAACAATTGTTGTTCGAAATGGCGACTACTACGCAGGTAATCAATACAGAGTTACATCACTCTCATGACTTTATTCAGACCCCAAAAGAGTTTCTATCCCAAGTGATGTGACGATTCCCCAGTAAGTCTTCGCTCCAGGTAGTCACGACTATTCCCCGATGAACCTCCACTTCAGGAAGTTATGGCACGTTTGACACAAGATTTCTCCAGTCAGCAGCCCAAGAATCCTCAGTGGATTTTTTTACAACTTCAACCTTCCCCAGCGGAGCGAGTGTTTATTCCACTCCTCATTAGATTTTCTCACTATCGCAATCTTCTCCAATGAAGGCGGATATTTATTTCATCCCCTCGAAGTCCTATCTCTGACATTTTCAACTACTATTGATTCAAGCTTCTCCGATGAAGTGGATATTTATTTTATCCGGTTACGACTTCCATTCAGACTATTTCAGTTCACAGCGGATATTTATTTTATCCCCATGAAATCTTTTCGATCATGAGTTTGATTCGTTCCCAGTGAATCTTTCTCATTCCCAACAGGACCACAAGGTCCATCTTGATAATCCCAAGTGAAGTCATGATGTTCATCCCCAAATGGAATTCTCTTTTCCCCCAAAGAAGTTTGAAGCTTTGAAGCAGGATCATGGTTCCATATATATGGCTCTCCTTTCATCCCCAGTGATGCTTCTATATTGCGAAGATTGGCCGAGTATTCGTATCAAGATGCTTGTCTTCGTCTCTAGTTTGCTTCTTGCCATTGTTTTGTCAGCATAAGCATAAGCATAACATGGCATTCTTTCATGTAGATTCATGGCATGTGCGCATTTTTTTCGCATCTTGCATCTTTTGGTTTGTTTGTTCTATCACTTTGGCCGCGGTTATCCCCAAGTGACTAGGGTTCGTCTGCTCCCCCCAAGTATAGTCGTCAGCCCTAAGCAGAAAAAAAGCACATATTTTCTAATTCCCCACTGAGCTCGATCCTCGTGGAAGATGGTTGCTTTAGTTTTCTTTTCCATTTTGGATAAAGATAAACCCGTTGAGCTCAATCCTCAATGGATGGGGTCTTGTTTGACCGTTTCTTTCCAGTTATTTCCTGGATTGAACTTTGGTCCCTGACAATCACAATTTTGGATATTTCTGAGATATTGAGCCTGGACTAAGCGTGCATTTATTTTGCACTTTGTCTCTCCAAGAAGAGTTTACTTGAAGATCTCTATGGAAGACAGAAGTTATTTCTCCAACAGTTATTACAACATTTCTCTTGGAATTCATACCAGACGGCAAGTGGCAGCCTCTTTATTTGAGCAACCTGTTTCATTCTCAATATTTCTATTGGGACGATAAATGGCAGTCTCCTCAAGGCAGTTTGTCTATCCCGAACAGATAATTCTTTTTTCTTCACTGACTACCCAGTAAATCAGTAGCAGACGATTATTTCTCTGAGAACTACCCAGTAAACCGGTAGCATATGATCTTTTCTTCGCTAACTACCCAGTAAATCGGTAGTAGGTATTATTCTACCCAGTAAATCGGTAGCATGTAATATTTTCCTACCCAGTAAATCGGTAGCAGATAATCCTTTTTGCTGACTACCCAGTAAACCGGTAGCAGAGGATATTTTCTTTGCTGACTACCCAGTAAATTGGTAGCAGATAATCTTTTTCGCTGACTACCCAGTAAATCGGTAGCAGATGATATTTTCTTTGCTGACTACCCCGTAAATCAGTAGCAGATAATCTTTTTCGCCGACTACCCAGTAAATCGGTAGCAGGTAATATTTTCATCGTGGACTACCCAGTAAACCGATAGCAGATGATCTTCCTTTGTGAACTACCCAGTAAATCGGTAGTGGATATTCTATCCCCAAAGAAGAAACTGAGACCAGTCCGTGGCTTATGACCCGAGACTAGGGGAGGTTTATTTTTACCCTTGTCAAGCGAAAAACTTGATTAAAGAAGAAACTGAGACCAGTCCGTGGCTTATGACCCGAGACTAGGGGAAGTTTATTTTTACCCTATTCAAGTGGATTTTGGCTCAAGGCAGACAACCTCGTAGCATTTTATTTCAAGACGTTGCAACATCCAGTTAATTAAGGAGCTTAACCACATTGGGAGACATATTTGCTATTTATCATTGCAATATACATTATCGTTTTCATTGAGGAACACCCTACTGATCAAGGTGAATTGTGATTGTCAGTTGGTAGTCTCTTTCCCCCAGTGGAGTTAGATCTTTCCCCGTGGAGCCTTATCTCGCTGAGTCACCCTCGTCGGGTCCTTCTTTCTTTGTGTTGCAACTCCTGTTATCCCCTGTCATAGTTATTCCTCACAGGATCCTTGTCTTGCATTTCATATCTTTTTCATATCCTATCATGTGCATTTGGCGGCATCTTAGGGCTAAAAATTTTGTGCATGTTTGTATTTAAGTCTCTCCTATCTCGTCGAGACAAAGATTTTCAATCTCCATATCTCCGAATAGGAGAAACTTAAATAGGGGCATCTGTCGCACCCTAATTTTTGACCCTAAGATTTCGTCTTTCTCGCATAACATCTTTAGGTCATATATTCTTGTATGTATTGTTTATTATTACTAACAAGCTTGTGTAGGCGCATCAATTTCAAATGGGGATGGTACTCACTCAAGCATCTCAAGGGTCAATTCCTCTAATAAGTGTCATTTCTCAAGAACATGATTCGAGGTCATCTACAAGAAATATGTCAAAGGGAAGATATATTTCAGTCACAAGGAAATCATATCATTCAAGTGTTTCATCACAAGAATACAAATTCCAAATCCAAGCCGTGTTCGAGTTTCGGGGCATCATATGATTCATTCGAATGCACAATTATAAGTTGTTGTTGGAATTCAAATCTTGCAGATTACATTCAATTTTAGGGCATTACAAGACTTCAAAAAATCAAAGCACTATTACAAGTTATCATGGAAAATTCAAATCAAAATTCAGAGTACAAGAGTAAAATTCCATGAGATATAGAATTACAAATAAAAAAAATGGGTTCACACTTCTGAAACTCGATAATGCCGTGAACCATTCTAAAGTTAATCCTAATCCTAAACTCCAAGTTTCAAGTCAATTCAAGTGAAAAAGACTTCATAGGCCTGCAGAATTCGCCACTGGTTATTTTGGCCAGTTTGTTGTGGAGCCCCTTCCTTGGATATCTGTCTTGTATCATTGACATAACTATTTTGGTCTACCAGTAGGAATAGGCGCAGGGACTATATTGGTGGGTTATGGAGCTCAACTCTCAAAATTATGCCACTTTTCTAACAGACTCTCGAATGGCACCATTATCTACATCTCATAACCAGGTCATAATAACAATATCTCAACCTATGCTCATTACCAACTTACGCATTATACCATTCTAATCCAAACTTAAGAAAAAAAGCAATGATGATTGACCAACATTACAAAGTCTATCAAAAGAGGAACTGTAGCCTGTTACAATAAGACCTATATTGTTAAGAAATAGAAAGCTACCTAAATAAATCTATCATCTCTATTTCAAACACTTTCTGTGGTCATCCCCCATTCGGCTTATCAACACAAATACAAGACCAATGTGATGGAAAGACATCATTATCGACAGAAGCAGCAGGTCAGTGGGGCTTGCAAATTCGACACTTAATGAAATTCTTGGAATAATGGTGCTCCACTTCATAGGAATTATCCTCAGACCATGGGTGAGTTTGCTCGAAAGGTATCAGTCGCCACCAACAATTCATCCAAGAGTTCTGCTAAAGATTTGTTGGCATAGTAGTAAACCAAGTCAAGCACCTGCATATCAGTAAGAAGCGTTCTTTTAGAAGATTTTTACAACCAGATTCAAGTGAAAGCAATTCAAGATCAGACCCTTTCAATGCCTCTAAGCAACCTGCATCAAAGAACAACACCAGCCTGCAATCACATGACAAGAACATTGATCTGATGTCAAATTAAGTTGTGCACATCTAATACCATTACCACATAACAGCCAATATTATTCCAACTGCCATCAAGGATTCATTAAGCAGACTCTACATGCCGGAACCTGAGGTGAAATAAGTTGCCTTTTCTTTCAAACACATAACGCAAGTGTAACATGAGTTCTAGAGAGATTCAAATTATTAATAATTCCAAAAGACAAAGAATGAAACTCATGAATTCAGAATCATAGCACAATTCATTAACAGTGAATCATGCATAGTCATGGCAAGTCTTGAATTGCAAATAACACTCGCAGGTGAAACTTAGATTCCTAGCATGTAATCCGTCCCTAACTAAAATCCACTAGACCCTACATGATGGAACTCGTGTGCTAAAAAAAAAATCCAAATACCTAATCTCACTTTGGTCAATCCCCGTCTTATTTGTTCATCCAATTTACAGCAGTGTTTCGCAAATGCTACGAGAGTGTACCTGAGCATACATGGATAAAATCTCCTTGGCTGGTCTCTAAATAGATTAACATACCTTCAAATAACAAGGTTTCTTTACACATGGTTAATTTGGAGGCAACAAATTGAAAATGCTTACTAGAGAAGTGGCGCCGACTTGGAATGATTCGCGACATGCTTAGTGTCATTTCCGCTCGCATCTATAGTTACCGAAAGAATGAGGAAAGAATCAAGATAGGGATAGAAAGACATCACTAAAATTGGAAGTGATCAACCAAAAATCCTTTCATTTTGGCCTCAGCTCCTCGCTCCAAATGTTGAAGACTTGACTAAGATTTTTGAAGTAGGATTAGCTTTACAGTGATCCTCAAAACCAGAATTTTAGAACCTGCCATAACAATAGTGAACAGAATCAAATTCAACCTTTTGCTCAAAATAAAATTTAAAGATTGATGAAACTCTCACAGTGGTGCATTAGATTCCATGAGATGCAAAGTACTTAGTTGAAAAATGGAAGAGCTTCACCAAGTCTCCAGAAATCCTTGCGATAACCGAATTACATGACTTCAATTTGCCATGATTCTGTTTGTTCTCCCACTAACACCATGGATGACGAGATAACATCATATTCCAAAGAAGTAGCTGCCCTGTTAGCCAATCACGGTGCGTCAGCTGCGATTCTGCTGAGTCAGAAAATCAAGCGTTTTGAATGTGCAGGATGATAAAGTTCAGGTCATAGAGCTTACGTTGAGTTGAAGAATAAATGGAACTTTCCGGAGAAAAGCTGCTGAGCAGGCCAACTGGTAGCTACAAAGGAAAGGAATCAAAGGAAT
Organism: Lathyrus tuberosus; assembly: GCA_022829125.1. Taxonomy (NCBI): domain Eukaryota; kingdom Viridiplantae; phylum Streptophyta; class Magnoliopsida; order Fabales; family Fabaceae; genus Lathyrus; species Lathyrus tuberosus. Next base: position 928,117 of record JALAZF010000790.1, read on the forward strand.
CAATACTCATGGCCAAAGTTAATCAGCAATTAAGGCAATTCACTCCTTTCCAAAGCAACCAAACACGTTATAATTTCTTTCCAAAAACAAATTCTCAACAAGAATCAGCAGCTTGGAGTTATTTCCAAAACAACCAAAGATATGTTCCTAACAGCCTACAACCTTTCCAAAACCAGAGCAGATACGACAATCTTGCAAATTCAAGACGAAATCAGAAAATTCAATACCATCAAGCCTATATATAACTACAATACATACAAGGAGGCATCGGGGGCTCATACGAAAATCAGATACACATAGCTACAGATTTCCACACGAAATACAAACACACAAACAGTTCGTAGAGAAATTCATAGTCCATACATACTCAAAGAAAATTGCAGCAGAGGATCCTTCCCCTTGAGGCGAACCAAACATCGAAAATCACATCAGCAGCAAATACACCAAAAGCAGGCGAATTCGATAACCATCGCGGCGAATCAAATCATACACACATCAAAAGAGGAAGAAGAAGAACTCGCGTGAGTACCTGACTCAATTGACGCAACGACGGAGCTGTCCACCGCCGGCGTCGCCATCATCTCCTTTCCCTTTTTTACTTTTTCATGCTTTGATCTCAAATGTAAATTGTAAACATCTCCAAGTATAGTGGATCGGGGTTAGGGTTTGCTGGGGGTGGGGTTTATTTGCTTGATTTTTGTTGGATCGAGTGAGACGAGAGACTGAGAGCGGCGACGATTTTGTGGGATTTAGGTTTTCAGAGAAGGAGAGACGAAGAGAAGGATACGAGAGAGAGAATCGTGGGAGCTTTGGGGCACTTTTCCTTTTTATGATTTATGTTTTTTCAATGATCATGTACACGCGCACACACGTCATCACCGTGCACCCTCCCATCGTGAGCGTTGGATCGTACCCTGGTTTGCATCATACGGGAGTGACTTGAGAATCCACGATAGACCCTCTCCCTGCGCGCAACACATAATCCCTCCGTTTTATTTTTAATAATTAATCCGTTTTTATTAATAAATTCATAATAATCAAGTTTTTTAAATGTAATCACCTTTTTTTTGAAAATAAATACATACTCTTTCTAATACCATCTTTTTAATATAACCTCTTTTATTTAAATATCCCTTTTTATAGAGCATAACTAAAAATAATTATAAACTAATTTTCTTTTTTAATTAATTAAAAACTTTTATTAAAACACTTTCTTAATTAGTAAAACCTTTTTATAATAATAATAAACCTTTAACCTTCTTTTTAATAACGATCTTTAGTAATAACTCTAAAATAATAAAGCATTTTCGAAATTAATATTAAATTCTTTTAATAAACTTTTTCTCTTTTAGTGAACTAAATTAAATAATAAAACTTTTTCTCTTTAAATTAATCCTTTTAATTAATAAGAAACTTTTAACTTTTTCAATTTAAAATAGTCTTTAAAACATAAATCTCAAAGCGATAATGATAAGGCCCTAAAAAAAAAAACTCCCCTTTACAAACCATTCCCCATTAGATCATTGGGTGTACGCTTGAATGTTTCTATTATCTTGTTGGTATTTTGCCATGCTTTTTATGCTTATCTTGATGAATATATGCTCGTTACTATTTGTCTAACCCTTTTCAAAACATTAAAAATTCTCGATCCAACGTCGAGCCAATTTTCTACCCATGTAAGTCGATCGCCTTAGGGCATCGCATTCAACCTTTTGGTCACGAGACACAAGCCTAGCATCACTTTGCTAGCACCCTCGCCTAAATAATATAATTAATCGCATAAATATCCAAGGGAAAATCCCATGCATGACAACTATGTTGTTGTGCATGGTGCATATCATTTGCATCATAATCGACAAACTTAAGATAAGACAATTAGACAACTTAGGATAGACTTCCTAGGTTAGTTCCCCTTCAATTTTGATTTTAAATCAAACTTTAGCCTACCTAATTCTCCACACAAGAGAATTAGATGTTAATCATCTCAAAGAAAGGGACATACAATCCCATACCCCACAAATACAAATATTTTCAAAGAACTGTGGTGGTTTTCTTAAGATGATGACTCATCTTCTATTCCTACCCTTAAACCTTTAGCAAAACAAATAACAGATAATATAAAATTAATCAAGAGGTTCCTGTAGAGTACTACAGATATCTAGGATGCTAACACCTTCCCTAGGTATAACCAACCCCCGAACTTAGAATCTTAAGTGCATTTGCATTGCATTGTGGGAATTCGGTTTTTCTCCCTTCCCTTGGATAAAATCAAAGACCGGTGGTGACATTAAAAATGCGATACAAGTTAACTAATAGCTTGATATCTAATTTTCACCGCGACAATCACTAGCATGGCCAACAACCCGTCTGCGAACAAAGCTCTGGACACCGTCCTCGCGCAACTCGAGAACGGAAACCACCGTGAGGATAATACTATCCTCAACCTCGAAGAAGGCGAAGTAAGAGACGGGCAGACCGCCTCCCCAGACTCTGAAGATGCGACATACGACGCCGCCCAGCAGGACGACCAATAAATCATCTTTCAGCCAGTTGCTCCTCTGCCCAATGCAGATTCGAGCACCGTGGCCCTATTCACCTTGGTCAACCAGACCAACCAGCTGATCATGCATCAGAATCTCAGAATTGAAGCACTCGAGCGAGGGCGAGCACGACGATCTTCCTCGCGAAGACATTGTCGTCCACCTTCACCTCGCCGTTCTCATTCCCCACGAAGGACTACCCCAGCAGAATCTCGGACCCCCTCACCGATGCGCGAGGGCCGCCGGCCACGCCTGGGCCGTACCCAGCCAGAAACCTCCCAGAAGCGACATCGTTCCCCGCCTCAGAAGGAACCCAGACACTCCTCGACTACCAAGAGGAGCAAGACCGCCGAAGAGAGACCGAGGAAACTTTCTAGGAACTTCCCTCCACGACAGGAACCTGGCCGACACCACTGAACCTCATCAGGGTCCCCAGGCGAAAGCGACGACAACGACCAGAGGACCCCCCTATCATAAGAGATCATGGACGCACCAATACCTGCGGGCATGGAAAAACCCCCGCCACTGGGGACCTACGACGTCCTGGCCGACCCCGACGATCACGTCGAAAGTTTTGAAGTCATGCTCAACTTCAGAAACGTCAGGGGAGCCATTAAGTGCAGGCTTTTTCCCACCACCCTGCGGAAGGGCGCCATGACCTGGTACAAAAGTCTAGCGCCCGGGTCGATCATGTCCTGGAAGCAACTAAGAGAATGCTTTACCAAACACTTCACAGCATCTCACCGACACCCGAAGACGGAGGCTGCGTTAGAGAGCATCTTCCAGGGGAAGAACGAGTCTCTCAGGAACTACATTGAGAGGTTCACCAGGGAGGCTGTCGAGGTCCACACGACCGACGACATGAAGAAGTTTCTAATCATCAGAGGACTGCGACTTGGATCCAATTTCGCCAAGTCTGTGGGCCTCCGTAGACCTCGCCGTTTGGAGGACCTCCTCCAACGAGCTCAGTCATACATCGAGTTCGAAGAGTCGGAGGTAGCACAGATCGCCCTCGACTCGAGGCGGAAGGAAGGCCCCCGCAGCCACAGAGAAGAAAACTCTCCTCCCCGACGCGGAGGAGAAAGAAAGAAGAAATGCCGCCCCCGGGACTTTCGCGAACCGAGATGAACAGCTGGCCGGTTCACGGAATACACGCTGCTCAACGCTCCCCGCGCGCGAATCCTCTCTGAGTGCTCCAACTCAGAATTTCTGAAAGGAGGCGTCCGCTTTCCGAAGCCAACGGCTCCCAAATCAAACACGGACAAGTCCAAGTGCTGCAGGTTCCATCGGAGCCACAGAATTGTCACGGAGGATTGCATCCATCTCAAGGATGCAATTGAGATCCTGATCAAGGAAGGGCACTTAAAGAAGTATGCCCAGTAGAAGGACGCCCCTCGTCCCGGTGCCCGGGAAGCCCAAAGCGTCGAGGAGATGACACCTCCTCCTGACGAAAGTCGGCTGCAGGTCGCCCTCAGCGTCACTCAACCCGAAGATTTTTTCATCCCCGAGGGCATCGAGGACCAAGAGCCAGTTCGCACATGTGGGAAAACTTCTCCCACGAGGACCCCGTCGCTGCCCGTAGCACGTGGGAAGGTTTCCCCAAGACGATGGTCATATCCGGAGGTAATTACGAAAAGGTGTCAGTAGGGTCGATTAAGTGGAAGTTTGACGAACTGGAGTCCGCAACGTCGGCGAAGACCACCACTTTCGAGAAGGTGCAGGGGAAATTAAACCCCATCACCTTCTACCTTGAAGAGCTCCCAGGCGGAGCACCCAATCCACTATCCCCCTCTTGGTCAGGGCACATATGGCGAATTTTGACGTTCGCAGGATCCTCGTCAACCAGGGAAGTTCGGTCGACATCATGTACGCTCATCTGTTCGGGACTCTCCAGCTCGACGAGAGACATCTGACCTCTTACGTGGGTTCGGATCTGCAGGGGTTCAATGACACCACCACCAGACCGTGGGGCTACGTTGAACTGATGGTCACATTTGGGGCCGAAGACATTTCCCGGCAAGTCAAGACCCGCTTCCTGGTGATCGAATGTCCGTCCCTCTATAACTGCATCCTCGGGAGGACCACCCTAGCCGAACTTACAGCACTGCTGTCAACGGTCCATCTCAAGATGAAATACTACACGGCCAGGGGCTGGGTCGTTACGATGCATGGGGACATAGACGCGGCCAGGAGGTGTTTCGATGCTGCAGTCAAAGGCATGAGTTCCATCAACACCAGGCCCAAGACCGGAGCAAAGTCATCCCCAGACGCTGTACAAAAGCCACTCCCGCGCGTCAACGCGGTCGACCTCGATAGCAGGTTCCTGGGCGAGCATGAAGAGGGTGGAGCAGTGGACCTCGACCTCCAGGCGGAAAACAACGGGCAGCCTCTCCACCCAACGCGCCCCATCCCAGACGGAGACTTCGAGCTCGTCGCCCTCGGGGACGATCCAGACCGAAACGTGAATATTGCCATCGGGCTCCCCGACCTAGTGAAGAAGCAGCTGAAGGCGTGTCTCTGGGAGAATGCTGATCTGTTCGTATGGAGTGCCTCTGAGATGCCTGGCCTTGACCCCGAGGTGGCTTGCCATCAGCTCGCAGTAGATTCGGCTGCTAGGGCCATAGTTCAACGTAGGCGTAGGCAGTCTCCCGAAAAAGTGGAGGATGCTGAAAAACCTGTAAAAGACCTCCTAGAGGCGAGTTTTATTTCGGAGGCCAGGTATACAACCTGGCAGTCCAACGTTGTACTTGTAAAAAAGAATAATGGAAAATGGAGGATGTTGTGAGAACAAGATTTGGTTCTGCAATTTTATCTCTAAGTTTTGATGATACCAAATGAGTATATTTTGTATGAACAATTTTGTACAACTAATGTTTGTTATTTGTGAGAATGTAACAAACTGGTTATGCTTCCGTAAATTGGCGCGAACACAATGCTTAAAGTAAAATACTCCGCCTACACACTCTGATATAAAAGGAAAAGAGAACGGGTTCTGAAGATCTGAAGACATAGGTTCTGATCGAACGAAGTCCAGATGCTAAAGTCCTAAGCTCTCTGAATCAAAGTTCTGAAGACCTAAATCAAGTCTCTACTCATGCTTCAACCAAATACTATCAGAAGCCTCTGAAGATATGAAGACAACGCACCGAGCGATCGAGGTTCTAAAAACCAAGTACTAAAGACTCTGAAGATTCGAAGACTTGAGAATCTCAAGAACCTAGCTAAGTTTTCCCTTCTTACTCATGCTCGTAAAAAGCCTCTGAAGTTGAGAAGCCAAGAAGACAAAGCTACATAGTACAGCTGCACCTTAATTCCACTGAAAATATCTTGGTACAGTGCAACGGTACAATTAAAGATATTCTGACAAAAAACAGGACACGCAGCACGCAAAAGTTTTTATCTGTCCTCACGCTTCTAGCCGTCAGCCTAGTTAAGCTATCATGATTACATTTCAACGGCTCTTTCTGTACGGCTATAAAAGGAAGCAAAAGACTTAAAGAAAGATACACACGAATGCCATTGCAATACTCTTTCTATATGAAATCTTTCTTAATTCATTCTGGTCGAAAACTTGTTTACGTTATCAGCTTGTATAGAAGCACTTATTTGTAAACGGAATTTTATTCAAACTTAGGTTTGAGTTCCTTGAGAAAGACCGTGTGGTTGTATTTCTTGAGAAGTCTAAGTCGTGTGTCTTAGAGGTTGTTCCTTGAGTAAGACCTGTGAGGTTGTATTACTTGAGAAGTCTAAAACTTGTGAGTTTTAGAGGTTGTGTTAGTCACCAGTGATTTGGCTCGTGCATTGTACTGATTTGATTGAATAGTGGATTAAGACCTCGTTGAGAGAGGTAAAATCACCTTGGCGGGTGGACTAGACTAGCTTGAGTGTTTCTCAAGTGAACTAGTATAAACATAACGTGTCATTGTGTCGTGATTTAAAAGAGTTTTTATTGATAAAAGAAAGAATCTAACAAAAGTGAGTTTTAATAAAAGAAATAATTTTATTTTGAAAACCCAATTCAACCCCCCCACCCCCCCCCCCCCCCTTTCTTGAGTTTTTCACACCTTCAATTGGCATCAGAGCTCCGGTTCTGAGGTGATAAAAAGATTGAATTTTTATCAAGCACTTAACAGTGTTCAATACCGATCCAAGTGTGAAAAATAATGTCTATACCAAATACTGAGACAAGTGTTATTGTAACTGAAAGAGATTCTTATAGTGCAAAACCTCCTATCTTTGATGGAGAAAAATTTGACTATTGGAAATATAGAATTGAAAGTTACTTTTTGTTGTTTGACTTAGATCTATGGGATATGGTAGTCGATGGCTACAGTCACCATGTAGATACTGCAGGCAAAAAGATTGATAGAAGTGCATTTACAGATGCACAGAAGAAAACCTACAAAAATCATCACAGAGCAAGAACGATTCTGTTAAACGCAATTTCTTATACAGAATATGAGAAAATTACAAACAAAGAAACTGTGAAGTCCATCTTTGACTCTCTTCGTATGACTCATGAAGGCAATGCTCAAGTCAAGGAGACGAAGGCTCTTGCACTAGTTCAAAAATATGAGGCCTTCAAGATGGAAGATGGCGAAACTGTGGAAACCATGTTCTCAAGATTTCAGATGCTTGTTGCAGGACTCAGAGTTCTGGACAAAGGCTATTCTACTGCAGACCATGTCAAGAAAATTATCAGAAGTCTACCTGTCAAATGGAGACCCATGGTGACCGCCTTGAAACTAACAATGGATCTGAATAGTATAAGTCTTGAGGAACTAATCAGTTCTTTAAGAAGTCATGAAATAGAGCTCCAAGAGAATGAACCCCAAAAGAAAAGCAAATCCATTGCTCTAAAAGCTAAACCTGAGAAGAAAAAGGCATATCAAGCAGAGGAGGAAGTGGAAGAATCTGAAGAAGAATCAGACGAAGATGACATATCTCTCATATCAAGAAAAATTAGTCAACTATGGAAATACAGAAGAAATAAGTTCAGAGGACCAAGAAGAAGATCTGAATCAACATATGGTCAAAAGAGAACTTATGGAAGAGATGTTACGTGCTTTGAATGCAAGGAACTTGGACATATCAAAAATGACTTTCCAAAGGTTAAGAAAGATGAAAGACCTAAGAAAGCTAAAAAGGGTCTTATGGAAACTTGGGATGATTCAGAGTCCGAAGATGATTCTGATGAAGAACGTGCCAACGTAGCATTCATGGCTAAATAAAACGACGTTCTATCGGAAGGAGAACCTTCAGACTCCGACGATGAAAGAGAGGTACTTTCTTCCCTATCTCACTCTGAACTTGAAATAGGATTATACGAACTTATGGAAAGATATCAAACTCTTCCAAGAAAACACAAAACTCTAAAAAAGACTCTTGTGATTCCTTCAGAAGATCTTACTAAAAGCAAACAAACCATTCTTGAATTAAATGAAAAAATACTTTCTCTAGAAAATTCAAATACTGCATTAAAAACTAAAATCTCTAGATTAGAAGAAGAAATCATCTCTAACAAAACCAATACTAATGTTGTAGTCAAGTATGATAGAGCTTTCCAACGTTTTCTTGCTAAAAGCATAGACAGAAGAAAAATGGCTTCAATGATATATGTAGTCAACAGAAATGGTAACATAGGTCTAGGATATTTAGGACCATCACAACCATATGATGAGACCAAAAGTATCAAGATAATACCTTTGTCCAAACATTTTGTACCCTCTGGCACTATTTTAAAATGTTCTGAACAAAAAGGTTCAAAACCGATCACTACACAAACACAGACACTGAAGAAAACTCCTAAACTTAAACATTATGCACAAGTTCCACACTATTATTCCAATATAAGGAAGTCCAAAGGTGTCAGAACCTCTGGAAAGGCTAATGTGAAAGGACCCATAAAATGGGTACCTAAGAATAAGATAATTTATGTTGCATACATCCTTAATGGCACCATTGAAACACCAATCATGGTACCTGGACAGTGGATGCTCGTGACACATGACGGGAGAAAGGCATATGTTCTAAGATCTGAAACTTAAACCCAGAGGTGTCGTCGATTTCGGAGGAAATCAGAAAGGAAGAATCATTGGCTCCGGAACTATTGGAAATGGTAAGATTCCCTCTATTAATAATGTTCTGTTAGTTGAAGGTCTTATGCATAATCTATTGTCAATCAGTCAGCTTAGTGACAATGGTTATGACGTTATCTTTAATCAAACATCCTGTAAAGCTGTAAGTCAAAAGGATGGATCTGTCATGTTCAACGGAAATAGGAAGAACAATACTTATAAAATTAAATTATCAGATTTAAAATACCAAAATGTAAAATGTCTTCTTTCTGTAAATGAAGAGCAATGGGTCTGGCACAGATGCCTTGTTCATGTTAGCTTGAGAAGAATTTCTCAGCTAAACAAGCTTGGTCTTATCAGAGGCTTGCCAAATCTGAAGTACTCTTCAGACGCTCTTTGTGAAGCATGTCAGAAAGGAAAGTTTTCAAAAACTCCTTTAAAGCAAAAAATATTGTTTCCACCTCCAGGCCGTTAGAACTTCTTCACATTGATCTTTTTGGACCAGTGAAAACTGCTTTGATCAATGGTAAGAAATACGGACTAGTCATCGTTGATGATTACAGTCGTTAGACATGGGTGAAATTCTTAAAACACAAGGATGAGTCACATTCTGTGTTTGCTTCCTTCTGCATTCAAGTACAAAATGAGAAAAATTGCAAAATCATCAAAGTCAGAAGTGATCATGGTGGAGAATTTGAAAACAAGGACTTTGAAAACCTTTTTGATTCACATGGGATATCCCATGACTTTTCTTGTCCTAGAACTCCACAACAAAATGGAGTTGTAGAGAGAAAGAACATAATTTTACAAGAAATGGCTCGCACCATGATCCAAGAAACTAACTTGGCTAAGCATTTTTGGGCAGAAGCAATCAACACTGCGTGTTATATTCAAAATAGAATCTCTATTAGACCTATCTTGAATAAAACTCCTTATGAGTTGTGGAAGAATAAAATTCCCAATATTTCCTATTTTCATCCATTTGGATGTACTTGTTTTATGCTAAATACTAAAGAGAATCTTGGCAAGTTTGATTCCAAAGCACAGAAGTGTCTGCTGTTAGGATACTCTGAACGCTCAAAAGGATACAGAGTTTATAACACAGAATCACGGATTGTGGAAGAATCAATTCATGTTAGATTCGATGACAAGCCTGACTCTGAAAAGTCAGAGCTAGTTGAAAAGCTTGCAGGTTTGGAAATTAGCTTCTCAGAACCTAAAGAAAAAGCAGATGAAGTCAAAGACCAGCAAGATCCTACATCTGATACCACTGATATAACTCCGAATACTCCACAACAAAAGAAAAGAAGAATGTCTACTTCTCACCCTAAGGAACTAATTCTGGGTAGTAAGGATGCCTCAATCAGAACCAGATCAGCTTTCAGACCATCAGAAGAAACACTCTTAGGACTGGTGTCGTTAATTAAACCAGCTGTCATACCCCAAATTTTGACCACTAAGATTTCCCATCATTGTGAAAATCATCATCACAATATGGATGGGCCATCATACTTCATCAGTCTCCCCAAAGATGGGCGAGCATCCACTACAATCAAGAATTAGGGTTTCAAGCCCTCTCAGAGTTCTTAGACTAAGGATCAATCAAGGAATGACATGATCTTCAACTTGTCTAACCTCTCAAACACCTACAATGGATCAAAAGGACTCCCACTTCAAGGATCAAGCACAAGGCTGCTCCCTTCTAGGTGGATCAAGTCTCAAGATCGACAGTGTCACCAAATTAGGGTTTTGGTCGACCAGGGCCTCCAGATGAAAATTTTTATCTGGGCACAAGCCAATTATCCAAAACATAACCTAATATACTTCATGGGACCTCATGGACCCAATCATCAAGTCAATTTTGCCTCAGGGGATGCATTCATCAAAAATCAGGAATTAGGGTTTCATGACCTAATTCACCCTTAAGTTGACTTTTAGGGAAAATCATGAGCCAAGACCTCAAGAGAGGGTTTGAGGGTCTCTAATGAACTATATTGATCCATTTGCAACAATGGATTAATCCAAGAGGCTTGAGCAACAAGTTTCAATTTCATCTGCACCACAGTTAGGGTTTTAAGGAAAAAGTCAACTGTAACTTTGACTTTTGACCAGGACATGCTCCCAAGCCCTATGACCTGCATCAATATACCCTATGACACCCATGGAACATGTCCATCAAGTTTGATTTAGGTCAAGGACATGATTTCATGAAGAATTGCACAGTTTGGAATTCATCTGATAAAAAGTCAACTGTGCACAAAAGTCAACTTTGACTTTTTGAGATTTTTCACAAAAATGGATTTTTAACCCTAAAATGATTTTAATGTATGATTTGAATCATCATTCATCAAGAAAAATCAAGAAAAGTTGGATAACTTGTAAAAGGGGTAACCATAAAAAACTTAGAAAATTTTCTAAGTTAAAAATAAAGTGGCTAGGGTACCAACTTTGGAGGACCATAACTCCTAAACCACAAAGCCATTTTCTCCCATCCAAGGCTTGATTTGTAGATCTCATTGCCCTCTACAAAAACTTCAACTAGACCTAGTTCCAATTCATTGTGGATTTTGATTTATAGAGTGATCAAAATCAAGAAAAGTCACTTTGTTCCAACACTTGGTGAAAATTTCACTAAGTCAGATTTTACCCTACTTTTTGCCAAATGTAGGGGGGATTTTTCACTTGGATTCAAAAGAGATCAAAACCAAACATGTTCAAATAGTTATTATATCATGTGAGGGCTTTCCAAAATGGCCAAGAACATTACCAAATTCCATTTGAGTCATGAGATATGACATTGGAAAGTTGCCTTGCTGAAATCTGCCAAGGCAAGGCAGAATTTGCATTTTTGCTCGATTTGCCAAAATCAGCCAAATCCAAATGCTCCTATCCACTTGGACACCTCAGAGGATTGAATCTAAAGGGGACAATCACTGAGCCAAGCCTCCAAAGTCTTTGGAACAAGAAATAGCATGTTGAACCTAGAATGGCCAAAATAGGGACAAGACTCCAATTTTGGATTGGAGCATTCAATGGAAGCATCAAGGTGGCATGGACTGAGCCATTCTCAACTGAATTCAGTCAAGACTTATCCAAGACCAAGGGAACCACAACCCTGTGCCCTAACCTCTAGTCAATGGCTAGAGGAGACTTGGATTTCCATTGGCCAACATTGAACAAACACCTGCTGCAGTTGCCATTCACTGTGGATCCCAAAACAAACTTGCTCTACTATAAATAGAGCTCAATTGTGATCAGTTTAAGTACACCAAAGGCCTACAACACTTGCCTTTCTCAAAAACCACTTCTCACTCTAAAAAATGCCTTTCTTAGCAAGTCACTATCGGGTTTTTCATTAGAGAGCAATTCCACTCAAACCAATCACACACACACCTCATATACATCATATGTGAGCTGATCAAACACTTAAACAACAACTGGAACACTGATTTCTCAGAATCACCAGTCAATTACTCAAGGTTTTAACCAAAGTGCAGTTGAGATGCCATGAAGTCATCAAGCCATTCTCAGTCAAGTCCAAGCATTCAAACACACTCCATAGGGTGTAGGGAAGCTGTTCAGATCAACACAATTCATCTGTAACACCTCCTACTCAGAAATCAATTTGCTCTTGCTGTCACGACCTAGAGGTAAGCTTAAACTTGGTCATCTCTCAATCTATGCATATTTCCTCGCACAATACTTTTGCCAAATGTTCATAATCATGCATGGAATGTTTCCCCTCAATTAATTGCATTGTTTGAATCGTGTATCAAAAATCCTAGCCTTCATGCAGAATTTAGGGTTCTTGAGGATTTTTCGTGATTTCTTGTTATATGTTTAATTTAAATGAAATTAAATACCATGGACATGATCGTGAGGTTGAAACGAGTTGATTGGTATGTGGATTGCATGATATAATCAAGTATTCAGTGAGATTGGAGAGAAAATGCAAATCTGGGCAAGCCCAGAACACGGGCGTGTTCTTGGGTGTTCTTGGCGCCATTTTCATAAATTCAAATATTTGAATTTTGTGATTTTTATTTAATTGATTCAAAAATTAATTTCTCTCTGAGTTTTAATGATTTTGAGTTGATTCTTTTTTAATAATTCACAAAAATGTTAAAATATTTTATTTTCCCAAACAATCCCAAAAATATTATTTATTTTATATAATTGATATTTTTGCAAAGAATTAATGTTTTAATTGTTTTTGACATTTAAAATATTTTTTCCACCTTGATTTTGCAACTTTTAATGCTTTCTAATTATTTTGTAGGTCAATACTTAATTTTTGAAACATTAATCCAAAATCACAATTTGTTTTTCCTATGTTAAACAATTTTGATCATTTTAATTGAATTTTTATTCAATTAAAACACATTTTTGAAAACAAATTAGGGTTTTTGGATTAATTCAACCATCATAAATCATTTTCAAAACACTTTGGGCCTCTAATAGAGTGTAAGACCCAATCCTTTGTAAATACAAACCATTTTGGGCCTCACTTATTGTATAAGTCCCACTGTATTTTCAAAAACCTCGGCGCACTCGCCAATTCAAAAATAACCTTTTGGGCCTCTCCTTGAGCTATAAGACCCATTCAAAACTTTTGGGCCTCTAATAGAGTGTAAGACCCAATCCTTTTTTGACCAAATCATTTTTGGGCCTCAGTATTGTATAAGTCCCAATACCGTCAAAAAACAAATGGCGCGATCGTCGCCTTTTGAAAAATAACCTTTTGGGCCTCTCCTTGAGCTATAAGACCCATTCAAAATTTTTGGGCTTCTATTAGAGTGTAAGACCCAATCCCCTTTTAACCAAAACATTTTGGGCCTCAGATATTGTATAAGCCCCTTTGAGTTAAAAGAAAATCTCGGCGCGATCGCCATTTCAAACGAAAAAAACAAACCGGGCCTACCCTCGTGTTATAAGCCCCACTCTTTTTCTTTAAAACCTTTTGGGCCTCTTGAGAGAGTGTAAGACCCATCCCTTTGTACAGAAAACCTTTTTGGGCCTCAGTCACTTGTATAAGTCCCTCTGTACAAATTCAAACAGTGCGCTCACTGATAAAACCCTGGGCCTCTCCTTGAGCTGTAAGCCCTAAATCTTTCTTTTTCAAAGCACTTTCTCCTTTGATTTTGAATATACTGTTGTTTTCAATCTTTCTTTGTTGAACAACTAACCAAACAGCATGGAAGTGATAACACGAAAATGTATCGTATTTTGGCCTTGATTTACATTCAATTATTATATCGTTTTTGTCTAATATCCAATTTTCTCGAGAATATTTAACTGTTTTTGCAGGTATTTCTATTTCCAAGTTAAAAGTATGCAAAGTGGAGAAAAGAAGCAAAACAAGGGAGAAAAGATGCAGAAAAGAGCAGAAAACAGCAGAATCCAAATTCTTCTAGTGTGACGACCGTGGCAGGTCCACCACGACCGTGGCAGACACAAAAATTCATCACAAGCGTAACAGAAGCTTCACGATCGTCATGCGTCCAAAACAGGTTTAATACGTTGAGCAGAAACGCGATCACGAAGTTTTAGAGGATCAACTTTCACACGTTTACATTTTCTCCACTACTTCTCCAACTTCCCACTTCATCCTATATTTTCTCCAACCATCCTATATTTTCTCATTAGCTAAGTCTCCCGTAATACTCTCTCCATGAGGCCACTGCTCCTAAATTCTCTCCAACAGAAGTTACAAGGGACTCTATAAAAGGGAAGCAGTCGTCACAGAAAACTCTCTCCCTTCTCTCGGCCATTTTTCCTTGTTTAGTATTTAGGCAGAAATTTTACCATGTAAAAGTGGTAGTTTCTCACATCGAGGAACTACCACACCATTAGTCTTAGGATTTGTTTCATTTGTTTCAATTTCAGTTCCAGTTATTGTACGCCAAGATTATTCTGCATTATTTCAGAAGTAATACCAGTTATGCTTTTTGCATTATTAACAGGTTTCATTTTATTGCTTTATTATTATTTTCATTTATCGTTGTTAATTTAATTAATATGTTATCTTTAGTTGCAACCATTATGTTTAATTCGTTTTTACTTAATTCTATGTCCGGCTAAATGTTTAGAGTCCGGTTTGTGAAGACCGTCGTTCTGACGGGACTCCGTAATTAAATTAGCGTTAACTTATAATAAATTCTATTTTGGTCTTTGTTTCCAAGTTTAATTTAAATAACTTTGTCACGAGAGTGAGGGGTTATTTAACACTGTTTCGTCACGAGAGTGAGAAGCAAGTAAAGGTTAGAGTCGGCACTGCGAGAGCGTGGGGGTCGAACCAGATAGTGGGAACGGGGCATTGATCCTAAAAACAGCGAGAGCACTTTAGGTATCGATTATGATCTAATTGATTTTCAAAATACGTTTTCTAATTAAAGCGGGCGAGCGAGAGCAAAATCCTGTGGTTAGGAGATGTGGCTTTAGTCAATAACGCGAGAGTGTGAGGCGGAGTCTTTAAACCAATATTTTCTACAGAACATACGTAAATTAACGCCAACCAATTACAGAGTGCCTGAGATACACGGAATCCACATTCTAGTCTCTCTCCTTTCTTTCATATTTTCTAAAGTTCATTTTTAGTTCTAGTCTTAGTTTCCCTTTTATCAATTATCATTAACCTTAGCTTTACAAAGTAACGATAGATTACGGTAGGTTGACATTGGTCTCTGTGGGTTCGACAATCTTTTATATTACTTCGAAAAATCTGTGCGCTTGCGGAGCATCAGGAAGCTCTACAACCGAGTAAGTGTTTATATGCTTTCATTTACTGCTTTCATATACATATAACTGTATTGTGGGGCTGTTTCGCTGTAAGTCTTCTTTCATAAACTCATATCAACTGTGTAATAATAGTATAGATATTTAGAGTTTCCTCGGAATCTACGTCTAGCATTAAGCCCATTGATCACTCTTAAATAGTCAAAACTAGATCCCCATAGGATTACCAGACACAGTCTTCCCTCCTCTTGGGGTTAAACAATATGGAGATATGAAAGGCAACATTCTCTGTGAACCCTTTCATAGACCGTCACTCATAGAAGTTGTCAAAGAAACTCTATTCCCCAGAGATGATCTCTTCTCCGTGAATTGCATCTCTTGAGTTTCTTCCAAATTCTCGAACTTTCCTGGCTTGATCTATTCTCGGTGAATGGCATGTCTTGAACTTCTCGGGGTTTGGGGACCCACGGGCTTCTTAAAAGCACTTGTCAAGAAACTCTATTCCCCAGAGATGATCTCTTCTCCGTGAATTGCATCTCTTGAGTTTCTTCCAAATTCTCGAACTTTCCTGGCTTGATCTATTCTCAGTGAATGGCATGTCTTGAACTTCTCGGGGTTTGGGGACCCACAGGCTTCTTAAAAGCACTTGTCAAGAAACTCTACTCCCCAGAGATGATCTTTTCTCCGTGAATGGCATCTCTTGAGTTTCTTCCAAATTCTCGAACTTTCCTAACTTGATCTATTCCTTATGAATAGCTTGCCTTGAATTTCTCGGGGTTTGGGGACCCATCGGCTTCTTAAAAGCATCGGCCTCCTCTTGGGCATCGTACAAGGACCCACAGGCTTCCTAAAAGCAACCCCGCCTCCTCTTGGGCTTAGTACAAGGACCCTACGGCTTCTTAGAAGTATTCACAGCCTCCTCTTAGGCTTCGTATAATGATCTCTTCCTCCGAGAATGATAGCCTCCTCTTGGGCTTCGTACAAGGACCCGTCGGCTTCTTAAAAGCTTCCAGCCTCCTATTGGGCTTCGTACAAATTGTCCCGACGACCTCATAGAGGTATAGGAACAGAACTTAGTCATCTGCATAGAACAGTCCTTTCAAAGATTCTACTACTGTTTCTTAAAGCATAGTACAAAAGATAAAACTCTAGACACGGACAATCTAATATCCTTGAGTCTCAAAGACATTCTCAAGTAACCCCTTCGTTAAATAAGAAGAAAACTCGTAGACTCGAACAGTCTCAATACCCTTCGGATTTCCCACTTCCTTAAAAAAACAGGAATAACCCGGATCCTCGAATCAAATCCTTGAGTACAATGTTGCTCATATAAGAACTTATTTTCTCTTTAAAAATCAGTATACTGGACCTATCACTCAACTGAGACAGTAACCATAGCCTCCTCTTAGGCTTTGTATAATGATCCTTCTCTAGTGAAGTTAGCCTCCTCTTGGGCTTTGTACAAATGATTCTCCCCCAGTGGAGTCAAACAACGTTTAGCCTCTATCTCGGGCTTTGTACGAGACACATAAGAGACTCCCTCGTTGAGTCAATCACCCCTTTAGCCTCCATCTCGGGCTACAGTACGAGATACAAAAACTCTCTTGTTGAGTCAAATAGCCTCCATCTCGGGCTTTATACGAGATCCAAAAGATTCCCTCATTGAGTCAAAACCTTTTAGCCTCTCTCTCGGGCTTTGTACGAGACGCATATTAGCCTCCTCTTAGGCTTTGTATAAGAAAACCACTGGTTGATCCAATCAACCTTTTAGCATTAAAGTTGTGCCTCGTTCACAGTACACAAACATCAACAACTCCTTCCCCTTCATCTAACTGCTGTAAGCGGCAAGCCTCGGGATCATCTACATCCATGCCACTGTCCCTCTTTTAGCATGAGAAATTCCTAAGGAAAGATGGCATTACTCTACACTGAGTTAAAGTCTTCTCCTTCAGGTTGAAGTCCCCTATAAAGGAAATTATGGCATTGCCGGATTCACAAATCCCGGTTAAAGTAATTCTCCTTTATAAACAGTCGTAACAGACAGACCCCTCTTTAGAGATGACAAATTCTCTCTAAGGTCAACACCTTCAGCTTCACATCTTAGGCTTCGAACAAGATAAAAATAAACCTTTTAGCTTCACATCTTGGGCTTTGAACAAGATACAAATAAACCCTTCAGCTTCACATCTTGGGCTTTGAACAAGATACAAATCACCTTTCTCTTCACGTCTTGGGCTTTGAACAAGACACCAAAACACCCATTTCCTCCCATAGAATAGGAGGAACTACGAACGCTCTGATTTCCCTGTTTCGGTAAACGGGAATACGTAGGCATAAGATTGAAAGAAAAATCTTAGCGAGCACACTAAACAAAAACCCAAAATCCCATACTTTCACATATATATCCGTCCTAACATCTCAACCGATAACCTAAAGCACCCCTCGTCAACAAAATAAACCTAGGAGAAACCCCGAATCTTTGTAGCATCTGTAAACCAACAGTTTCGACTGTTTAATCTCAGTATGCAAGTAGGGTTAATTGGAGACATCTATTTCCCTTCCTTCATCAGCTTTAATAGGATAAAAAATGAATCGAGTTGTAGTACTAGAGCGATCGTGCTTCGCAACCACATCCAAAAATCACTCGCTACACCAGCTACGTTTGAAAAGCCCTTATGGACAAAGACTGGGTTCTGGCTATGGAAGAAGAACTGAATAAATTTTCAAAGAATGATGTTTGGGATCTAGTTCCAAAACCTAAGAATGTTCATGTTATTGGAACAAAATGGGTATTCAGAAGGGAGAAGTTGTCAGAAACAAGGCACGACTTGTCGCTCAGGGATACAGTCAACAAGAAGGAATTGATTACAACGAAACTTTTGCTCCTGTCGCCAGACTTGAAGCAATACGGTTATTAATTTCCTTTTCAGTAAATCATAACATCACCCTATATCAGATGAATGTTAAAAGTGCATTCTTAAATGGTTATATATCAGAAGAAGTCTATGTCAAACAACCTCCTGGTTTTGAAAATTCAGAAAAATCAATTTATTTCTTTAAACTCAAAAAGTCTCTCTATGGCTTAAAGAAAGCTCCCAGAGCTTGGTACGATAGATTGAGCAAATTTCTTTTAGAAAACAATTTCACCAGAGGAAAGGCTGACACAACTCTCTTCTGTAAAACATACAAGAATGATATTCTTATAGTTCAAATCTATGTTGATGATATTATATTTGGTTCTTCTAACCCCTCTTTATGCGAAGAATTTTCAAAGCTGATGCAAGCAGAATTCGAAATGAGTCTGATGGGTGAGTTAAAGTTCTTTTTGGGAATTCAAATAGATCAGAAATTAGAAGCCACTTACATTCATCAAAGCAAGTACACAAAAGAACTTCTGAAGAAATTCAACACGATGGACTGTAATATAGCTAAAACACCAATGCATCCAACATGTGTCATGAGAAAAGAAGAAACAGAAGTTAAGGTTTGTCAGAAGCTTTATCGTGGTATGATAGGCTCTCTCTTATATCTAACTGCTTCTAGACCTGATATATTATTCAGTGTACATTTATGTGCTAGATTCCAATCAGATCCAAGAGAATCTCATTTAACTGCAGTTAAACAAATTCTAAGGTATCTGAAAGGTACTACTAACCTGGGCTTGATGTATGAGAAAACATCAGAGTATACTCTTTCTGGTTACTGTGATGCAGATTATGCTGGAGACAGATTGGAAAGAAAGAGCACATCTAGAAACTGTCAGTTCCTGGGGAACAATCTAATCTCATGGTCTAGTAAGAGGCAATCTACAATTGCTCTTTCTACAGCAGAAGCTGAATACATCTCCGCTTCTCTATGCAGTACACAAATGCTTTAGATGAAAAATCAGCTGGAAGACTATCAGATATATGACAGTAACATTCCTATTTTCTGCGATAATACTGCTGCTATTTATTTAAGTAAAAATCCAATTCTACATTCTAGGGCTAAACACATTGAAATAAAACATCATTTTATCAGAGACTATGTTCAGAAGGGAATCTTATGCTTAAAATTTATTGATACAGACCATCAATGGGCTGATATTTTTACAAAACCCTTAGCTGAAGATAGATTTCTAAATATTTTAAAACATCTGAAAATGGTGTACTGCTTAGAATAAGGTTATTTTAGAACCAAATGTGTTAGTCAAAAGAAATAAGTATTTTTAAATCATCAGAACCACTTTTGTGAGAAGTATCTCAGTTCTGATTAATTTCTCTTCTGAGTCAGTTCTGACGCGTCACTTAATTAGAAAATGATTCTTTGCATGTGATTAGATTACATCTAATACACTATATTTACCCAAATCAAACGAACAGTAATTTTCTTGGGATTGACTCAAAACTTAATTACATTTATTCACTTAACCCCTGTCGTGTCTATCTCTCCAAGTTTTCAAAAACCATTCCTATTCCCTCTTTCACTCAAACGGAAACCCTAAAACCCTAATCGCTTTTCCTTTTCTATCTTTTTCAAACCAACTCAATCCTTGTTCTCATCCTCACCGATCCTAATGAATCACATTCAACAAGAAACTGTCAATTTCTTCAAAGAAACAGAAGCATCTTTGAATCCCTCCAAAGGGTCATCATCATCGTCAGTAGTGCCGTCTACTACTTCAACAATGTCTACAGCAATTGTGACAGTCACGCCATCTTCTTCACAATCTTCTAAGATAGATAAGAATCATGTAACTCAACGAGAAGCCTCAGTCACCTGTACTCTTCAGAATCTACTTGTACTCAAGGAACTACATGTAGACTTCAAAAATCTTACTGAAAATGGATTTAATCTGATCGATGATGTGAAAGCTCAAGGTTGGAGCAACTTTTTTGATAGGCTTAAAGGTCCAGTTCTTGAAGCACTCGTCAAGGATTTTTGGAGACAAGCTATCTGTGATAAACTCCATGTCGTCTCCTATTTCTTGGGAAGAAAAATTGTTATCACAGAAAAATCAATTGCTGAACTTTACAAACTGGAATTTCTGAAGAACAAAAGAGTCTATGGAAAGGTCAATAAATCTCTGTTTGTGAAAAAGGTAATCAACCCAACTATCTTCACTAACCATCAAGCAAATAAAACAAAATACAGGAGAGAATACCTGCATATACATCTAAAAATCTGGCACAAGATCATTCTTGGTTGCATCAATCCAAGACTCTCATCATATGCTGCAGATTATTTCAATGCTAACCAAAAATATATGATATATCATTTGTTCACCAAGGAAAGGATGTGCTTACCCTCCATCTTATTTTATCATTTGAGAGATATGGTGAAAAAGACAAGAACAACAGGGGAACCAAAAAGTGATATACCCAAGTACATTCCTTTTGGAAGAATGCTTTCAGACATATTCTATGAAAGCGGTATAGTGGACACTTTGGTTACAGAAGTTCAACACACGGAAGACCTGACAACAACTCTTGGAGAGTCAGTCAATGCCACAACACTCAAGCATATGAGAATAATTAATAATGTAAGAGTGAAACCTTTTTCTGTCTCTGAGGACTTATTCAAACGCAGGATTGCAGTACCAGACTATCCTGCCTATTATAGAAGCGATCTCATTGAAGAAATTGTTGCATCTATAGATGCACTGAAAGCACGAGGATATGATGTATCTGAAGTCAAGGAGGAAGAAATTGAACTTAACAAAGAAGAAGAAGAGTAAACTAAAAAGACTGATGAATCTGCTCCTGAACTAACTCTTGCAGAATCCTTCAGAAGGAAAAGAAAGCAAGCTACTGTTATTTCTAAGCCCCAGAAAAGAAAGAAGAATGACAAATCAGAAATCTCCAAAACTACTACTCTAACATCTACTTTAACGAAAACAAGTAAGTCGATTTCTGATCCATCTGTCTCTAGAGTTGAATCAGTTCTACCTCATCTTCACAACAAATTATCTCCATTTCCACTTCACATCCACAAGTCAGTTTCGAACCTCCATCTTTTTCAATACCACCATCATCAATCTCTATTCCACAAATCTCCCTTTCATCAATCCAATCCTTAGAAATTCCTACATACACTCCACCAACAACCACCTCAACCATCCAATTAGACGTGCCTGTCTCACCAATGTCTTACACTTCTCATCAAACCACTGATTCCTCGACTCAACACTCTGATACTTCACTTCCATATTCTGAATCTCTAGAGATCGTCACCCCTGAAACGAATTCTGCCAAGCCTGACCTTTCCTTAGTCATCTATACTGAACCACCTCCAACATCTTTTAAAGAATGCGCAAGCCAATTTTATAACAACCCATTAAGGAAGTTTGCGAACCTAAGAGCAGAACTTAACACAAGTACCAAGCCTTTGGAACTTGAAAGGTCTTGTCAAAACTTCCAGAAATGGTTGAGCAGTAAGCTTGCAAGAATTGTATGCTTCTCATATGCAACCATCACAGATGGAATTCAACGGGTAAAGGAGAGAGCAGAAGCTGAAGAGCGGATCAGAATACTTAAGTTCCTAGCTGCAAAGCAGAAAGAAGTTGAAGAAAAGGCTGTTGAGGAAGCAAGACTTCTTGCAGAAAAAGCTACTGAAGAAGCTAGAATAGCACAAGAAGCTGAAGCCATGGAAAAGGCCAAGCAAGTTGTTGTAGTTGTTTCTACATCTGATCTGGCTATAAAGCGTTTGGAAGATTCAATTGGAGAAATCAGAGAAGAACAACAAAAGTTCAGAAATAACCTTAAGGAACAAAGGACTATCAATGCTAATCTTCATGGCATGCTTCTGAAGATATGGGACAAGATGTCCTCTAGAAGCACCTAATTCTTATGTCTTTGTTGTCCTTAAGTCCTTAGATCTTTGTTTTTTACCCTTGCACCACTAATCTTTTTGATCAATGACAAAAAGAGGGAGAAGTAATATAAATGTGATATATTTTGATTCAATAGTCAATCTCTGAAAAACAACGTTGTTTACATGCTAATAGATAAACTGTTGCTTATATTAGAGTGTTTTTCCTTTGTGCAGGAATTCTGATCCAAATCAAGACTAAGATCTCTTGACTTATTAAAGTCAGGGGGAGCCCAAGCACAAAATTCATCAAGTCTAAGACTCAGGAGGAGCACTTCATACGAAGGATAAGCTATCTTTAGAATCTGTTATTCTCCTGCACTATATATATATATATATATCAAAATTGTGTCATCAAAATACATAGTTTTGTCATCATCAAAAAGGGGGAGATTGTGAGAACAAGATTTGGTTATGCAATTTTATCTCTAAGTTTTGATGATACCAAATGAGTATTTTTGTATGAACAATTTTGTACAACTAATGTTTGTTATTTGTGATGATGTAACAAACAGGTTATGCTTCCGTAAATTGGCGCGAACACAATGCTTAAAGTAAAATACTCCGCCGACACACTCTGATATAAAAGGAAAAGAGAACGGGTTCTGAAGATCTAAAGACATAGGTTCTGATCGAACGAAGTCCAGATGCTAAAGTCCTAAGCTCTCTGAATCAAGGTTCTGAAGACCTAAATCAAGTCTCTACTCATGCTTCAACCAAATACTATCAGAAGCCTCCGAAGATATGAAGACAACGCACCAAGCGATCGAGGTTCTGAAAACCAAGTACTATAGACTCTGAAGATTCGAAGACTTGAGAATCTCAAGAACCTAGCTAAGTTTTCCCTTCTTGCTCATGCTCGTAAAAAGCCTCTGAAGTTGAGAAGCTAAGAAGACAAAGCTACATAGTACAGTTGTACCTTAATTCAAGTGAAAATATCTTGGTAACAGTGCAACGGTACAATTAAAGATATTCTGACAAAAAAAGGATACGCAGCATGCAAAAGTTTTTATTTGTCCTCACGCTTCTAGCCATCAGCCTAGTTAAGCTATCATGATTACATTTCAATGGCTCTTTCTACACGACTATAAAAGGAAGCAAAAGACTTGAAGAAAGATACACACGAACGCCATTGCAATACTCTTTCTATCTGAAATATTTCTTAAGTCATTCTGGTCGAAAACTTGTTTACGTTATCAGCTTGTATAGAAGCACTTATTTGTAACGGAATTTTATTCAAACTTAGGTTTGTGTTCCTTGAGAAAGACCGTGTGGTTGTATTTCTTGAGAAGTCTAAGTCGTGTGTCTAAGAGGTTGTTCCTTGAGTAAGACCTGTGAGGTTGTATTACTTGAGAAGTCTAAAACTTGTGAGTTTTAGAGGTTGTGTTAGTCAGCAGCGGTTTGGCTCGTGCATGTACTGATTTGATTGAATAGTGGATTAAGACCTCGTTGAGACAGGCAAAATCACCTTGGCGGATGGACTAGACTAGCTTGAGTGTTTCTCAAGTGAACTAGTATAAACATAACGTGTCATTGTGTCGTGATTCAAAAGAGTTTTTATTGATAAAAGAAAGAGTCTAACAAAAGTGAGTTTTAATAAAAGAAACAATTTTATTTTAAAAACCCATTTGAAACCCCCCCCCCTTTCTTGAGTTTTTCACACCTTCAGATGTGTGTTGACTATACCGATCTTAACCGGGCATGCCCGAAAGACTGTTATCCTTTGCTTAACATCGACCAGCTGGTCGACAATTCTGTAGGTTACAAGCTATTATCCTTCATGGACGCCTACTCGGGGTACAACCAAATCCCCATGGATAAGGCCGACAAACAGCATACAACCTTCATGACCGAGTCAGGTAATTACTACTACAACGTAATGCCCTTCAGCCTGAAGAACGCCGGCGGGACCTACCAACGGATGATGAACAAAGTCTTCCGAGGAGAGATCGGCGACATGCTCGAGGTCTATATGGACGACATGATCGTCAAATCCGCAAAAGAAGTTGACCACACCGCTCACCCCAAGAAGGTGTTCGACACGGCGAGGAGATGCCGTATGAGGTTCAATCCCGACAAATGCACCTTCGGAGTTCGGGCAGGCAAGTTCCTCGGTTTCTACCTCATGGAGCGAGGGATCGAGGCCAACCCTGACAAATGTAGGGCTTTCTCCGAGATTCCAATCCTGAACTCGAAGAAATCAATACAGTCACTGAACAGGATGCTGACCGCCCTCTCCCGCTTCGTCGCCAAATCTGCACAATATGCCCTCCCATTTTTCAAACTCCTTCGACAAAAAGCGACATTTGAACAGAGCGAGGAGTGCGAGCAGGCGCTCCTCCACCTCAAACAAGTCCTGTTGCAACCCCCGGTCCTCTCACGACCTGAGAACGGGGAGACACTGTTCTTGTATCTCGCAATCACAAGTCAAGCGGTCAGTGCTGTCCTCATCCGGGAAACCCCGGACGGGCAGAAACCAATTTACTTCACGAGCAAGGCCCTCCAAGACCCCGAGCTCAGGTATCAGTAGATCGAGAAAGTCGCCCTGGCCCTCGTCACCACAACCAGGAGGTTACGCCATTACTTCCTAGCCCACACGGTCGTTGTACGAACCGAGCAGCCAATAAGGTAACTCCTCGGTCGATCAGACATGGCAGGAAGGATGCTCAGATGGTCGTTCAAAGTCGCCGAGTTTGACATCCTGTACGAGGGAAAAAAAGCCCTAAAGGCTCAGGTACTGGCCGACTTTGTGGCTGAAATGACCGTCCCGGATCCTTCGTCCAACGGATCCCCGAAATGGACAATATACGTCGACAGGGCATCCAGCACGAAAGGGAGTGAGGCGGGCATTATCCTAGAGAACGAGGAAGGTATCCTGATCGAGGTCTCTCTCGAGTTATCCTTCCTGACATCAAACAACCAGGCAGAGTATGAGGCCTTCCTCGCCGGGCTATAGTTGGCCGAGGACCTGGGCGCCAAAGAGGTCAAAATCTTCACCGACTCCCAGCTCGTAGCCTCGCAAGTCAGAGGAGAGTACCAAGCCAAGAACGACAGCTTCATTGGATACTTGACCTTGGTGAAAGAAAAGATGAAAAAATTCACCACCGCAGAAGTAACCCACATCCCTCGCGAACACAATACCCGAGCAGATGTCTTGTCCAAATTGGCAAGCACAAAGAAGAAAGGCGGAAACAAATCCGTCTTACAAGAAGTGTTTTCTCACCTGAGCATCGACAAACCAGTTCCGATGACGGACGTGAACGCCTTTGGAGACAGAAATTGCTGGATGACCCCGATATACGAGCACCTCACGACGGGAAACCTGCCCGAAGATCCCAAGGAAGCGGGGATGGTTAAGCGGCGGGCGTGCTCATACACAATAGTCGAGGACAAGCTATACCGCCGCGGGTTTTCTATCCCCCTCCTCAGGTGCGTCGAGGAGACCAGGGTCCCCGGTATACTCCAGGAAATCCATGAGGGAATCAATGCACAGCACCTCGGCAGGCGATCCTTAGCCCGTAAGGCTCTCCGAGCAGGGTATTACTGGCCCACTATGCAGCAGGACGCCAAGGAGCACGTCAAGAAATGCGATCGATGCCAACGACACGAGGACATGCACCTTGCCCCTCCAAACGAGCACAAAACATTGTCGTCCCCATGGCCGTTTGCATGGTGGGGAATGGACATCCTCGGGCCCTTCGTCGTGGGGTCATACCAAAGCAAGTACCTCATCATCGGTGTGGATTATTTCACGAAATGGATCGAGGAAGAAGCCTTGGCCAAAATCACGGCCTTCAACATACTCTATTTCTACAAGAGGAACGTCCTCGCTCGATTCGGCGTGCCCCAAGCGATCGTCACCGACAATGGGACACAGTTCACCGACAAGAACTTCCGAAACTTCGTCACCAAGCTAGGCACGAAGCAGCACTTCACGTTGGTCGAGCATCCTCAAACGAACGGCCAGGTCGAAGCAGCGAATAGAGTGATCCTCCGAGGATTTAAACATTGCCTAGGCGACGCCAAACAACGGTCGGTCGAGGAACTACACAGCGTCCTTTGGGCCTACCGAACAACCCCGCATTCCATCACCGGGGAGATCCCTTTTCGTCTGACCTACGGAATGGAAGCGGTGATCCCCGTGGAAATCAGGGAACCCTCGAGGAGGACGGAGGCCCCCCTTGACGAGGATGTGAACAATGAGGGCCCGAGAGAAGAGCTCGATTTCGTCGAGGAAATAAGGACGGGGGCATCCCTCAAAGAGGCCACACTCAAGCAAAAAATAACTCTACATTATAACGACAAAGTTATTAAACGAGATTTCCATGTAGGTACCCTCGTCCTGCGAAGGAACCAGAAAGATTCGCGAGAGGGAAAGCTCGCCACGAACTGGGAAGCCCGTACCACGTCGGCGCAAAAACGGGGACAGGAGCCTACTTCCTCGAAAATCTACACGGGGAAGAACTTGCTCGACCTTGGAACACTGAGAAACTTAAACAATACTACAGTTAAACACTGCCCGCGACACGCCAGCGTCACAATTACGGGGGCGCGCTAGGGTACAAGCGCGACGCCTCTATACGAACACGATGGTCGAAGGCCGCGTTGTGTGTATGCAAGGACTTTTGATCCGGCGAGGATACCTCGATCGAGCTCCGTCATCGTCGTACCAATTAGGCAGAATACCCAGCTCGCGATGGGAAGTTCACACCACGAAGCTAAGACCTCGACCGAGCTCTTAACCTCGTTGAAGGCCGGAATACACCTCCGACCACTCGACCAGCTCTCCACGCAGTAGAGGATCGTCAATGTCGAGCAAATTCCCAAAATCAATAAATCACTTAGACAAAAATAAGTAAAGTATAGCAAATACACAAGCATCACACACACAGATAATCAAAAGGAAAAGTATTAAAACCGGGCAAAAGCCATTGTACAAGTGTTACAAACATGTCAGAAGCTTCTGGCACGCAGGCAGGGAAAAGGTAAGAAAATGAAACGGCTCGCAGGCCAAACAAAACAAGAAAGTAAAAACCTAGTCGGCGACGGTCTCCTCTGGCTGCTCGTGTTCATTCGCCCCTCCGCTAACCTCTTCCTCTTGCATCGGCTGCACGATCTGACCGTCGACCACATCGTAGTCGGGGTCAGCCCCTTCAGTAATGAGGTCAGGGTTGAGAACCCGAAGCTACTGCACGACATTCCTGAAACCTATGTCAGTCGCCACGAGGTTGTCTTGCTCGGTTTCCCTGAGTTTCGCTATCAACACCGCCCGCGAGGTCAATAACTTGTCCTCCTCAGTTTCCTCCTCAGCGGGGCGAACAACGTCCTCCAACCCATAAATCCTCTCCAAGAAACCCTTTCTCTCCTCGTCCGCTTTCTTCAACCTCTCCTCCAGCTGCCTCTGAAGTTTGGCCTGTGCCCTGTTATACTCTTTACACTCGTTCAACTCCTTGCTCGCTCTCTCCATCTCAGCAGCAACAGACTTGAATTTCTCCCGTAGCTTGGCCAGTTCAGTTGCTGGACAAGTTTCGTCATTCAAGATCAAAGCCGCCGAACAGACTCACATCACCGCGGATAAGTCCTCGAGCAGAGCCTTCCTCCTAGAAGCCTGAGCAGCACCCAAGACGATCTGGACCTCGACAGCTACGATGCCCGGAGAGTTGACATCCGAGAAGAAATGGGGCCTCGAATGACAAGGGGGAAGTACGAACTTCTCGGAGGGAGGACTGTCGGCCACCACCGTCAAGTCAACATCAACCTGCCCGTCTGTACGTTGTTGCTTCAGGGATCCTTGGCTGCTAGGAGACTGACTCCTTTGAGGAGAGCTGGAGGAGTCAACAAGTACTTAAGTAGAGACGAGAGGCTGCGAACGGAGCTGTTCAACCCGACTCTTCTTCGCATTTCGGTAGGCCTTCAGCTTCTTGAAGCGCTCCTCAGCACTCGACATCTTGCCTGCAAAGAAAAGAAATGCGTCAGTAAATCAAAACCGAGAGCACAAGGGAAAGGTAGGTCGAGGAAGCCGCCCCCACCTAACAGCTTGAGGGCATCCTCGTCGAAAAACGTCTCGAGGAGGGCCCTCGTATTGATTAACCGGCGCTTCTTTAAGACCTTCCCGTCGTAACCCCAGACGAATTCTCCGTCTGGCGTCACGAGCTTGGATTTGTTAAATCTGGAGACAAAGTTGACTATTGCCTCGTGCGCCAGTCGGCCCCCCTTGCAAAGTCGGCCAGGACTGAAGATGTAGTTGTTCGTCCCCTTCTTGAAATGTTCTTCCGTCCAGAACAAGGGGAACCTCGGTACGAGGGTTTCTTCCTCCCGCCCGTCTACTTCTTGGAAGACCCGACTGTACACCGAATTCACAACTTCCAGCTACACCGGCCTCACGATGTAGTACCGATATTTGAAATCGCGAACAGAATCCACGTAGGTATGGAACATGCTGCTCACTTGCTTGTAGGACACCCAGCCGTGTCTGTCGTCGGCTGCCTGTCTCTGGAGGTGAAAAATACGGAAGAAAAGGGGCACGATTGCCCCGATCTTGAGGTGTTTACAAACAAGCTCGAAGGCGCGGATAAAGGCGAGGGAGTTAGGATGGAGCTGCGATGGCGCCAAGCGCAGCCAAACGAACACCGACAGTTGGAAATCTGTGAAGGGCAGGCGCCATCCCACCTCATCGAACATAAATTCGTACAGGGGAAACCTCGTCCCCCGGTACGTCGAGCATATAAGATGGTGCTCTAGTGGCCGGAACACTTTCCACGTCTTCGCAGAGCCTACCAGGCGGTGCTCGACAGTACAGAATATGTCGTCCTTGTCTTCGTCAATAAACTGGGAGATCATATTCAGGGGCTCGTCACTGACCCACTCGTCAAGCGGTCGTTCCTCGGCACTAATGATCTCTGGCATCGGAGAGTCGGGTTGGTCGTCGACGTCTAAACTTCCCACAGCCACGGCCAATGCGTCCATTTACCTGAAAAGCAGAAGGAAACGGTGAATTCGATGACCCATATCAAATTCACCCCTCCACCGCTGATCATGTGAAAGGGCGAAGAAGGAGCGTCGGGATCAAGCGACTGCCACGCTCGCACAACGTCCTCGGGGTATCCAACGAGCGGCCCCGTGACCATCTTCAGGTCACCGGTACTTCGCCCCCCCGAGGACTCGTCCCACAATTAGGGATACTGTCAAAGACCCCGGGATGTTCATACCGTGTCCTCGGGACATTCTTCTTGTCCCCGTAATTCTTGTACCTTCTCCCCGCGAGATTCAACAAGAAAACAAAGAAACTCTACCGTATTCGCCGGAGATTTCACGGTACCCATGGGAACTTCGTCAGTTCACCGTAGGACCACCGTACAAAATGTGAACGAAAAGAGAAAGATCAGAAGATTTACTTGAAATACAATTCTGATAGGGTTCCGGCGCGGCGGTCTGTGGCGGAAAGCGGCGGTGAAAACAGGGAAGGAAGAGAGAGAGAATCTGAGCAAGGGAGGGCGAAAAGTGCAAATGAAACGGGATGGCCCCTATTTATAAGACCCTCACGGGACTCGAAGGGTTTCTAGGCACTCGATTACGCTATCCTAGCCTAGCTGCCCTAGGTAATGATGGCGTGTGACACGTGGCACGCGCTTTCCTATGCACGTCCCTTCGTTCCCCCACATGCGTCCTTCCATTGATTTGCTGCTCGACTTCAAACTTCTCGTATCCCCGTAGCGTCGCCCAGTATGGTCTGTCAAACTCGAGCAGACCGATGAAGGTCCGCCCGATTAACCAATCGCTCCCCGTATAGAGGACTTTCCCCGATAAAATGCGTCCTCGACACAGTTGCTGACCCTTCAGTCATTACTCCGACACCTCAGAGCAACGACTTGGGGGGCTCCTGTTCTGGAATGGGCCAACACCTGCCCTTCAGACGGGCAGACCCAACCCACATGACCCCGACTGGCCCAACAAGGCCCATGTAAACTGTTTACGTCGAGCGCATAACGGCCATCAGTAGGGTCGAGCACACATACACCTGAACCCGTCGAGCAGAGGCACCAAGTCCTGCAGGCCTCGGTTCTCCTCGACACCCATGATCCTCCCTACGAGGACACGTCCTACTGTAACCTCCCACCTCCGAAGGATTCGGTCTGCCCTACTTCCGGAGATCTCGGGACCGTTACTCCAGGGAGAAGACCACGTGATGGTCTTCACTATGCCACGTAAGCCCTGGCAGTTACTTGGATTGGGCCTTGTAATCCAACCCAGTGCAAGTAACCGTTGGCCCCGCGCTGGGGGCTCTCTATAAATACCCTTTCACTTGAGAGGGTCAGGTTACTTCATATTCTAAACTGACACTTATTTTTTGTACTTGCTTTTCTCTGACCTTTCCTGACTTGAGCGTCGGAGTACCTTGCAGGTACACCCCCCCCCCCCCCCCCCCCCCCGCCGTCTCACCATCACCGGAGCTGAAGGTTTCACGACGCTGTTGGCCACTATCTAACTGTCTGATCCAGGTACGATTAGTTGGCAATTTCAAAATCATCGTCATCCAAGCCATCCATCTGTTGTTGACCACCAACTTCTTTATTTCCAACAACTGGATTACTGCCACCTTGTGATTGCATAAATTGGCGCGTCATTGCCTCCATTTCAGCTTGCCTCTTCTTCATTGCCTCTATCTGACTTTGTTGCTCCTCCATTTGCGCCTTCAGTGCCGCCTCACGTTTCACGTCTCGGTTCAGTTAGCGCCAGTTGTCTTACTGTTTCTAGCATCTCGGGGGTCAATTGTGGTGGATGTGAGGTTCCCTTACCATCTCTAACTCTTTGAAATAGAGTTTTGTCTCCTTTTCTCATACCACCGGCCAAAGCTCTAGCACCAAATAAACATTCATTCGGTCACTTTCTGACAGTTACTAAACTCCAAATATAAAAATCTACTCGTGGATTAAGCGACTCGGAACCTCTTGGAGTATACTGAGGATTCTCTACCAAAAATTGTGTGAGCAATACCTGGTAATCCTCCTACACATAAAATAAAAAAAAAATTAAATCAAATATAGATTAAACAATTTAAGATAAATTAAATAATAAATTTTGCCACTTGATTTTCACGCCACAATATCTCAGTTGCCACATGATGATCACGTCACAAAATTGTCATTAAATTAAAAAGAATAATAACAATTTAAATAAAATGAAATAACTTACCAAAGCTTTTTTGGTGCGTTCGTCAACAAAACCCCCCGATTTTTTTTGTTCTAGTCTTTACAACTAGCTCCGTCATGAGTGGAGGTCTCCCCAATCTCTTTTCCTAAATAATAAAATTAACTCTAATTAAAAATATATAATAAATCATAATATAACTTAAAATATTGTAGTAATAATTACCATGCGTCGAGCATGTTCGGCAACACTTATACTTCCAACTGCATTAAGGCTACCCCGTTTTTCAGATGCTCTCATTTTCTTTACTTTTTCAGATCTTGCCTTAAAATCAGCATCTGAATTCCAATAAATAAGAAGTTCATCTAATACTTCTTTGCCTATCCAGTTGGGTCGAATATTTTCAAGTTCCCAACGCTTTCTAGCACGCCGTAGCATGTCAGAAAGTCGAACTACTGTTCTGCCAAAATAATTTTTTCTAACCTCTTTCTCATTCATTTTTTCCCACGTACACTTTTCCTACAATGTTGTAAGACATTCAAATAAAATAGTTAGACAATTATAATAAAAAAATAATTTACACAAAAATAAGTTAACAAATAAATTACATAACTTAACAAAAATAAATTAATTATACCTTAAATAAATTAAACCAAACTTCTCTTTTGTCCCCCTTAACTTCTCTAAATCTCTTCCAAGCTTTTTTATACTTTTGTGAATAACATAACTTATATACCGGGCAGCATTCCGACTCGGCTCGAAACTAAACATCAATAATTTATATTAAAATGAAATATAAGTTAATATAAAAAATGGAAACATGTATACTTAAAAATTTAAAACTTACGAATTTCCGCTGGGCCAAATAAAATATCTTCCATTAATGATATGAACCACCTCATCATTGGGAGCCTCCTCATCATCGTCCTCAGCTGCCGCCTCCTCCTCATCTGCCTCATAATCGTCCTCAGCTGCTTTCTCATCATCATCCTTACGCATAGGTATATGGGTGGATGGTAAGGGTACCTGTGTGGGCAGTGCGGTGTGGGATCCCCCATACTGTGTGAAGGATGAGGGATGTGCGGTGTGGGATCCCCCAGACTGTATGAAGGATGAGGGTACCTGTGAGGGAGTTGGAAAACTAGATCCCCTAGATTGCATGAAGGGTGTAGGAACCTGCTGGTAGGGAGGTGGAAAGCTAGACCCCCCAGACTGTGTGAAGGATGAGGGTACCTGCTGGTATGGATAACTAGGTCCCTCAGTCTGCTGATATGGATAACTAGGGCCCCCAGATCGGCTAATAAAAGTTGGTCCCCCAAATGAGCTAATAAAAGCTAGAGCCCCATATGGGATAATAAAAGTTGGATACTCCAGAGGGGAGAGTAATGTCATGAAAGGCTGAGAACTAGCCATGGACATAGAATCTAACTGACTCTGCGGGGGAGGACACATGGCCGACTGAGGTGCCTGACATACTACTACTCTCGGACGTTGGGACTTCTTACCCTTATTCTTATCAGTTCATGGTGGAATTTTGCCTATTTATAAAGAATACACATTTAATATATATTCATGAACAACACAAATAATAAATCTTAAAAAAGACAATCACATAGATATATATATATATATTGATAACACCTTCAATACAAGGTTTCATCAAGTTAAATTACAAAAACAATTTATTCAAAATCATGTTCATCCATATCGTTATCATAATCTGATATGATATTATCCTCGGATCCAAACTCTTCATGCTCGTCGTCCACTTCATTTTCATCCAACAATATAGACGCGTCAACTTGATGCCCCTCAACAGTTGTATCAGACAAACTTGTAATTTGTTCAACTGCAATCACATCATTAATTTGTTCAACTTCATCAACTTGGTAAGCAACATCTTCCACTAGATCGCCAGTTTCAATATGACCCAATGGTTTTGTTTTTATTATAACAGACCACCCTCGTTTACGTGGTACAATTGAAGGATAAGGAACAAAGTAAACTTGTCTAACAATATGTGACATTATGAAAGGGTCATACTTTTTGTACCTTCGGTCCATTCGAATCTCAACAGTACCATATGTCTTATCTATTTTTGTACCTTTGGCAGATGGATCGTACCAGTCACAATAAAACAAGACAACTTTATTTTCTGAGTCTAAATAATTGTATACCAACTCGTAGATATGTTTAACAAAGCCATAAAAGTCGTCCTCACCACCATCTATAACTCCTTTTACAAATACACCACTGTTTTTGTTTTTTTTTCCCTTCAGTCCATGTCTCAGTGTGAAATTTATATCCGTTCACGAAGTATGTGTGCCATTCATTTGCGCTTTGAATAGGGCCTTTAGACAAGTTTTTCAAATGGAGTATTTCTTGAGTCGGTGCAACAATGCATGACAATTTCTTCTTGAACCATGCTGGAAAATGAGCATGTATGTGACCGGAGGTTGCTTGTACACCGCTGCTATGAAAGTAGGAGATGTTAAATTCCCTATAAAGAAACACACTATAAGTTTCAAGGTAATAATTTTTGTATTCATACGGTAAATAATATTAAACAGTTGGGATATACTTACTCAAGATATGGTTTAATTTCAACGCAATTAATTAAGACATAAACATGTGCAGATTACATTTCTTTTTGAGTCAGCCAATGCACACCCTTCTTTCCAGAGGGACGACCAGGAAGCCCGAAGACTGATAAGGTAAATTGACTTCTTTTGTAACACCCTGTATAATATTCATCTAGAATAATACCATACAAGTGTTTTATTTGGTACTGACACATCAAAAGTGCCTAATGACATAGTTCACATACTTGTCCATTTCTAAATCACAATACAATCTATGGTACAAGACATGGAAATTAGCCAAAACAATAAAACTAAGATCATTATACAATATTCCTCATTGTACAAGAAAAATAATACACAGCGGAAAGACTAATACTAAGCTCCTCTTGAAACGTCCAAGCATCGCTCCATTTGTAAATGAAACCTGCAAACCACACCTGAAATATAGCAACTATAGTCGGGTGAGATACATCAAATCTCAGTGAGTTCCCTATCTTATAAATTCTCTCGGCTTTACAGGGTTCTAGCCAATCCTAACTCAAGTCAAGTGGAAGGGAAATGACTTTGAGTTCACAATCTCACACTATATAGAAACACGTCATGAGTTCACCAACTCAAAATATCACTAATCGATAACCGTACCAAGGCATCCCCTTTTCTCGTCTGCTTCTACATCTAGAAGTCGACCCGATTCATGGATCCTTGTAGTTACTTGGCATACAAAATGGATTTGGAATTAAGGGACATATTATCGCCTTAATTCGTCACTTCACACAGCCCGTAAACCGTCACAAGTCTCTACCCGTAGGTTCCATTCGTACTACACACAAGAATCAAACCTGCCAAGTAATTCTGCCTGCACTTCAGAGGAGCTCGAGACTCATGAAGGCCTCTCTAGGGCAACTCAAAAGAAAATGGTTACGATTACGTGATCATATACACAACGTGATTGTATTCGACAATCACAAGGCCATATTAGCCTTAAGGCCTCTCTTGCCTTATCTCATAATCACAATAGTTCACACATATTCCATACTAGTGTTTCACTCTCCTCTAGACCAATCTCGTAACGGATGTACCTTCCTACATCAGGTGCCCAAGCCTTGCCATCTAGGTTATATACTCCAGGACAGAACTCGCCAATGAATGCACGAGTGTCTCCATCCAGAGTTTCTATCACTCCCTAGTCATTACTAGGTTCCACTAACAAGTTTTTATGGGGTAAAGTTTCCTCACTCTACCTAATTCATTTTAAGCATGCATATTCCCTTAATCATGTTTCACAACAATTAGATAGACATGGTATCACATACTTGGCATATAACAATATAAAATATAAAACAACACATAAAAGCATAACAAGTCACTACTATCCCCTACCAAGCATCCTTGGTTAAATCATGGTCTCACATACCATTTAATAGCACATTTGATCCTTTTTCCAAAGCCGCAAGTCACATATCAATCGGCTTCCCGATTCATGAATTTTGATGGAAACGGGGACTACAATATTCACACATACATTACTTTCCCATATTTTTCTTATCAACCCATAGCATATAACCATGTTTCTACCTCACCATCACAAAGACCATTGAAATAGCTTTCCAACGCTTTGAACGGGGACCAAAACGGACTTACGGTTCAAAAGTTATGAAGAAAACAAAATTTGACATTTTGGAAAATTCTGTGATCATGAGCCGACGCATGGTACTATGAGTCGACGCATAAACCTGGAGGTTTCGCCCGGGTCAGTGCACTATGACCATGAGTCAATGCATAATCCTGGGGGGTCGGCACATAAATGCGCAGATTCTGTTAGAAACTCAGTTTTCGACCGTTAAATGCCTTCCGGACCTCCGATTTCGATTCCGTAAAAAGCCCCGGTCTCAGAATTCAACATACTACAATATTTTCTCCATAAAAATGCCATCCACCATGATTACAAAATTAATACCAATTTCCTCAAATATAAAATGTTAGGTTTTACAATCCAACCACACCCAAACAGTTCCAATTCATACCATATCAACCAAAACACCATCAAACACACAACCCAATATAAATATATATATATATATATATATATATATATATATATATATATATATATATATATATATATATATCATTTTATACCATTTATACATCATTTTATCCGTTAGATTTTATTGATTTGCAAAATTACTCATTTTCCCCAAAAATCCAACCTAAGTTCAACATCAAGAAATTCTAGAACTTAAGGTATCTATCTAGAACCCACCTTAGCATTGAAGAGGAGTTTGAAGAAGATGATGAATCTTGAAGATGATCCATAAGCTTTTCTTCTTCTTCCATGGTTTCTTCTTCTTCTCTTCTTTATCTCTTTCCACGTTTTCCCTTTTCTTTTTCCTTACCACCTTTCTATTTCTTCTTACTACATATATATATATATATAAAATACTTATTATATAATATAAATCCAACAGGGTAAAATATCTCCAATTGATATTTTGTCATCTCAACTCAATTGATCAATTATTAGAGTTGCCTTAAAAAAACACTCTCTTGAACTAATAAATAATGATATGTCCCTTTATTAAAATAATTGATCTCTTCAGAGTTCATGAGTTGCTCTATTGATCCCAAATGTCAATACTTAAAGTACTTAGAGGATTCCATTAATCCAATTTACCAATGATAGAGCACATAAATACTCATCTGATCTCAACTGATATCCAATTGAGCATTTAGATAATATGGGGTATTACACTCTCCTCCCTTAAATTGAAATTTGCCCCCGAATTTCCTTCGCTCAACAATAACCACAACTTGTATCAATGTCTTAGTTCCACACTCAACTTTACTTCTATTAAAGTTTCTGACATAATCTGATTCCATATTCCTCTACTAAGTCACAAACAAAACCGTAACATCTTATCTTCAATGAATCACTGACGACTACCCTTTCATCAATTTCTTAACATTCAAAACCACATTTGTAATTCGTCAAACGACTTCTTTTACCAGTTCCATCTGGCCTGATACTAAATATTGTGACCATTACATCTGATAATTCATTTCTTTCATATCACACCAAAAGTAACACGCATAGAAAAGACTCCTTATTTCCATACTTACAAGTAACAATCATTCTAATCCTTATTAGTCTGACTGAACTCTTCCATCTGTCACCTTCCACTGCACAACTCCAATTCTAACACTGGGATACCACCAATCCTTAAGCATTACCAAGTAGCAAACATTCCACGAAGAACACACTTATCCACTGGGATCCTTACCAACCAACGATACAAGTACATGAGTTACACTGCTCCAAATTCATCCAAAATTCGAATAATTCATCCAGAAGTAGTTTACAACTTCCGTCTTTAGTTACCAAATTCCATATCAATTATTCTTACGGTTTTCCAACTTACTCAAGGTTCCTTACTGATTCGAGATCTTAACCAATAACAGCGTAACACCAACATAGAACTTCAATCATATGGTCATACCCCAAATTTTTCCCTTAGATTCATTGATCCGTCTGCATAACATATTAGGCCAGTCATCCGGGCATAACTAACCACTTTGCCTAGTTTTGCTCGTTTGTTTTGTTTGTGAGTATAGGTACTGCTACAGAAGGTCCAAAGTCTTGAAGGATGTGTCGTTTGTGTGTCTGTGAATGTTCTCAAGTCATTGCAAGTTATGTTGGATTCCTGTAGTCAAGGAGTCTTCAAGATTTCTCAGAGGTTTTCCTAAATAGGATAAGAGTTTTCTATCCCTTGATTTTGAGCATGGTCATTTGGGGACCCAGTTAAAATGCGGAATTGAGTTGCATTACAAGGAATATCGTTGTTTTAAGAATTTTGATGCACGATTCTTGTGTTAAGGTCATCAAGTGGAGAAGTTACTAAGAATTTGAGGGTTGGATTGCGAGGTTCAAACCAAGAACGCAACTTATGCAAGAGTTGGATTCTTAATTGTAAAAACCATTTCAAAAATTTGTCACTTTTGAAACGAGTTATTTATGCTTTGAGTGTTAAATTAAAAGCTTCATCGAGTAGGAGGTTATTTCGAAATGCCTCCAAGTAATGTCATTAAATTCAGATTGGGTTCAAACATTCAAGGCTGTCAAGAGATTAAGACGCCATTCCAAGGTTTACAGCCTATATCAATATGCAAATTCAGTTCTTTCACGAGGTTAAATGTTCATCAAATCTTATAAGTGATGGTCGGTTGCAAGCACTTTTGGAAACATTATGCTTGCTATGCGCATACAGCCTGGAAACATACAACTCTTCCAGTTTGATAGTAGTATTGATGCATCAAATTAGAGCCTTTTATGTCCTAAGTTCAACGTTTCAAAGGCATACCTTATGGGACTGCAAATCGGATTCACATAAAGGGTCTCAAGGTGTTCTAAAAAAATCCATTACAATTCAAGATTCGAAGAATTCAAAGTTCAATGTATTTCACACGACAAGGTTCTCGCAATATTACAAAGTCTTGAAACATCCTAATTTCTAGGGTGCAAATCCTAGTCTTAAAACAAATATTCCAAGCAAAGGTAGTTTATGAGTTCTCCATGAGGTCGTAGGTCGCGCTTTCAATATGTACTGCTACTGGCCTCATCCAAATGCACGGGTTGAAGTTCATCATAGGCTGTACAACAAGCGACCCATTACGATCAAGCAGCTGTAAATCCTGACAGACCACACGAGATTCAATTAGGCAAAACAAAAGGATTTCAGCATGCTGTAAATCTCTAACTTAAACAGAGACTCGTTACAAGATCGTTCTCAAAATAAGCTTGTATTACCTTTCTACAAAACCACACTCTGGTCCCAATATAAAGCCAAATACTCATAAGCTAGCTGAAATTTCCAGTATTCTTTCAACACTCTTTGATTCTACATCCTGCACCAATATGTCACGTAAGGATTATTAAGCAAGTTGGAAAGTTAAGAGAATTGCTAATATTCCTAAGTCAAAGCACTTTTGCATCTTTCGACTTGACCTTAATATACAACTCACTATTGCAATCTTTATATGCATTCAAACCCGAATGTTGAAGGTGCTAGCTTGTTTTACGTAAGGAAAGCTATCGCAAGTTAAACATTGAAATCTTTCGAAATGGGTAGAAAAAACGGATTACCATGATCCAAGAGCATGTTTACTAGCTCACCGTCAATACTGGCATGGTCCGAGATTCTTGCATATGGCTCTTCCTCCCAGCAGAACTGGAAATACAATATGCTGCCCTGCAAAGAAGACACACATGAAATTAGAGTGTCCTTCCACGTATATATTGATTCTGTGCTAAATCAGACGATAGAACTATGTCAAAGTCTACAGCAAATTGAAACATGTACCAGACTATCAACTTGAGTTGATCAAGATAAATAAGGTATACAGTTTAGGATGTTTTGACGATACCTCAAAGTACAACTCTTTGAGAGAGCTTATACACCTTGAACGAGTTCGAAACCAAGCATCCTGTATTTTGATAATTGGAAAGGTAATGCTGACACGTTTTTTGAAAGTCTCTAGGAAAGCCTCACGGTAGAACCTACACAATAAAAGGATTATGGTAGCAAATTAAGTTATAACAAGCTGCTAAGACAAAACACCTTCAGTCTATTTCTAATACAGCCGAAAATCATCATCAAAGTGATGTTCAAAATTATTCAACTACAGAATTCATCTACAATGCAAAGCCTCATACGGCACGCCGTTGTTACTTACCAAGCATTTTATGATGAAGCCTCGAACCTCTATGGCAAACCTTATCTGAAGCTGTAACCAAGCTCAGGCTGTTAGATAGCCACAACCATTCGCTTCCCAGCTGCCCCTGTTCAAGAAACTATATAAGCACCCATTAGTAAGGCACCATACCACTTTTGATTTGGTCCGAGATACAAGAATAGGGTAACTACGGTTGATTCTCCAAAGAGGAAGTGTTGTAATGTTATCTGCAAAGGAAAAAATCACACGAGTCAACTTCACGTGTGAATCATGAAGGCATTAATTGGAGAGAGATTCATCAATCAAGCAGTTATCTCCCAAAGAGACATAAGCGAAACATGTCCAGACAATTTTAGGAGTTTCCTAATTAGCCTCAGAGTTATTTTGGTGAATAAGTTCTTTTTCATCATTTTCTATTAAGAATTGAGGGCAACTTCGTAAAGACATCGCCAACAACCAATTCTTTCCCAATAGGACTAGGCAAATCACGAGAAATCATATTCGAAATCACATATTTTTCAAAACTTTCCAAATAGAAATCAAGATCGTATCAGACAAATCAATGTTTTCAAGGCAGGAAGTAAAATCAAATTTTCAATATGATTTCCAAATCAAATCATATCAGGCAACCAAATTTTCCCAAACAAGCACCATACAAATAAATTCCCAGATCACACATTATTACACCATCAATCAGCAGCAAAACTTCCCATATCAAAATCCAACCAAATCAAAGATTGCAACATTGGAGATCAGACTTTCATTACCACATTAAAGAGCCTTCCGAAATAAATCATCATTGGCCTTCTATATAAGAGGTTCACATTCCATTAGAAAAGGATCAGAAAAAAAACCTAAATGAAAATCGCGACCCAAACACAACAACACAAAAATCAAATTCCATAACCCAATCAAAAAGACACAGAAATTTCAAATCGCTTTCAATCATCATCATCTCACAAAGAACACAACAGACGGCGAAGAAGAACAATACCAAGCAAATAGATCGTGAAAGGTAAAAGAGTTAAGAATACGTCCCCGACTAGAGATCCAAGGAGCTGTTGCGACCATCTTCGCCATTATCGACCATCTCTTCCCTTCCCTTTTTACATTTTATCATCGCATCTTGTAATTGTAATCATCAATCATAGTGAAAATTGGGGTATTGGGCTTGCTGGGGTTAGGGTTGATTGGTTTATGATTGTTGATCGAGGGAGGAAATGAGTGAGATGAGAAGGGGTGGCGGCGATCTAGGGTTTCCCAAACCCTAATCATTGAGAAACGAGAGAGGGGATGAGAATGAATCCGTGTTGTTCTCTTTTCCCTT
The DNA here is from genome assembly GCA_022829125.1 of Lathyrus tuberosus. Classification (NCBI taxonomy): domain Eukaryota; kingdom Viridiplantae; phylum Streptophyta; class Magnoliopsida; order Fabales; family Fabaceae; genus Lathyrus; species Lathyrus tuberosus. The sequence continues at coordinate 969,104 of JALAZF010000790.1, forward strand.
TCACTTTTCATATTTGGTTCATGTACACCACACACACATAATGCACACATGCACCCTCACGTTAGAACGTTAGATCCTAATATTAGGTCGATCGACGGCCGCGATTTGAAGGTCCGTGATAGACCCTCTTCCCCTTTGCGCGTAGAATTGCTCCGGGTCATTTATTTCTCTTTTTATTAACCTTTTTTTTTACTAAATATAGAGCTCTTTTTATGAAAAATATAACTTAAAAACTTTTTATTAAAACAAGCTCTAATAATAATAATTCCCTTTACTAATTTAAAACTTTTTAATAAAAATATTTAACCCTTTTAAATTTGGTTTCCCTTTAAAAACTTTTTTTTGTTTTAATAAATATAATTGTTAAAATAACTAAACCCCTTTCTCTTTCATAATATTAGAATTAACCTTTTAATAAAAACACCTTTAATTTTAATAATTTAAAAAAAATGAATTTGAAAACCTTTTACTAAAGATATTAAAATTAAAATCAACCTTTTTCTTTATCAAAATATTAAATTAATCTTTTTCTCTTTTCATGAAATTTTAAGATTATCTTTTAATTAATAAGAAACCAAGTTTTTTTTCTCTAAAACATCACCTTTTTTTTAATAATAATTTCTAAATAGTACACCTTCATAAAATTCAATCCCTTAAGTAATCGTACCCTATTTAGAATCCCACTCTCGTGCCTGAGTGAACCGTATGCATGTATGTTCATTTATCTTATCATGTTTTCTTCATACCTTTGCTTGCTTGCTATTGTGCTTAATGTATATGCATGTTTTATATATCGATCCAACGTCGAGCCATCTTCAACCTACGTAAGTCGATCGCTTTCTAAGCATCGCCGTCAACCTTTCGGTCACTATACACAATACTAGCCCACTTTACTAGTGCGCACAATTAATCCAAGTTAGTCGTCCCCTTAGTTCTAAAGGAAAGGTACCCTAATATTGACTCAAACGTCATAAGACTAACTTTAGAACCCTTGGCCTTAGGATTCGGAGTCGCCGTACTCCACGTCTCGCCGTAGACATTTAGAATCTTAGCCTTAGGATCGGAGTCGCCGTACTCCAAGTAAATGCTCTGCCGTGAACATTTATAAGCCTACCCCTCTTAAACCAACCTATAACTTTAGAGTCGTCGCACTCTATGTAAAGTCTTGCCCAAGACTTTACCTCCCTTTGGAACCATGACCCCGTCAAGAAGTTCCTCTTTTCAGAACTACGCATTACTCTGATTCTACTCCCGAGGATACGTAGGCACAAGGTGCGATACCTTGTCAAGTATACTTAGATACTAACCCCTAGGGTTTCAGCCTTTAGCAGATACCCTTAGCAAGCGAGTAACAAATGACATAAGTACTAAGAAGAGGTTCCCGTAGAGTACTATGGACGTTTATGATGCTAATACCTTCCCTAGGCGTAACCAACCCCCTAACCTTAGATCTTTTAGGTTTTTTCGCTTTTGAACCTTTCCTTTGGATAAATCAAAGTCGGTGGTGAACATTTAAATAAATGTGATCCTAGTTCATTAATAACTATGGTATCCGATTCTCACCGCAACAGAAATGGTGACTTCACTAGGGACGTTTTCGAGGGTTTCCCCTAACTTGTTTATTTATGTTATTTGTTGTATACTTGTATTTGTATCTGTTGCTATATCTGCTTGGGTTTTTCTGTGTGCAGGGTGGTTACATTGAGTGGTGAGATAAGTCCTAACCCAGACTTGAGAGCACACATATGATAGGATTGTGGTGTAATCAATAGTCAGTTGTTGGGAGTAGTCCTAGCAGAGTTTGGCATATGATGACCACGCTCAGCCGAGGCCTTTTGGAATTGCTGATGTCTGATGTGAGTAGTCGCATTGATATCACTTTTTCCGATTTGGGAGTCGAAAAGCTGAGGACCGTAGTTACCTTACCCCACTTGGCCTTTAGGACGCAGTGCGGTGGCTATGAGGGAGTAGTCCAAAATAGTTGTTACGCGATACTACACTCAGACGAGTATATCTTGAGAATGTTATTAACCCACGTGAGTAGTCACGTAGGCCGATAACATCCGAAGGATTTACGTAGACTCTGGGAACTTTGTAGAACCTGTTCTGCAGGTACGAATAAACCTCTAGTACATACCTTGGGATGGGTAGACCTTGGCTCCATGCACATAACTCCTAATCCTAGGACTTGTGTGCTTTGATGTGTGTACACCTGTTTGTGCTTGTGCCTACATGTTTGTGCATTGCATACATATCATTGCATCCCTTTGTTGGTTTTAAAGAACTCAATCATCTTTTCCTTTGCAAATCGTAGGTATCATGGATCTTGAGAAAAGGCATACTAAGAAGTACAATTTCAAGAAGCCCAACTTGGTAGAGTTGAAAAAGCTAGAATCTTTGGTAACTGGCCGCGAAAGTTTCTACAAGCGTTATGGAAGATTGATTGGCCTCCTCAAAACCGAGATGGAAGAAGGAATTTTTGACACGTTGGTGCAGTTCTATGACCCCCTTTACCATTGCTTCACCTTTCAGGACTACCAACTTGTTCCAACCTTGGAGGAGTATTCTTATTGGTGTAGTCTGCCCGTGAAAAAGCAAAAACCTTTCAGTGGTCAGGAGAAGATCCCTACACCAAAAGAGATTGTTGATGCTATCCATTTGGAGATGTCAGAAGTTAAGCCTCACCTTACCACTAAGGATGGGATCAAAGGACTACCTTCCAAGTTTTTGTTTGAAAAAGCCTACTACTTTACCAAGATGAATAGCATGGCTGCTTTTGAAGCCATCTTCGCCTTACTTGTCTATGGTCTGTTTCTGTTCGCCAATGTTAAAGATTTTATTAATATCAATGCCATATGGATCTTTATCAGTGGAAATCCTGTACCCACACTGCTCGGCGATACTTACCACTCCATCCATCATAGGACTCTTCAAGGGAAGGGTACCATCTCATGTTGTGCACCTTTACTCTACCAATGGTACATCACACATTTGCCTCGAATGTCTCAATTCAGGGATAATCCTGACAAGCTTCGTTGGGGAAAGCGAATCATATCTCTCACCCACAATGATATCTTTTGGTATGACCCATCTTACGACAAAGGAGTAATCATTGACAGCTGCGGCCCATTCCCCAATGTACCACTTCTTGGTATCCAAGGTGGGATTAGCTATAACCCCGTCCTTGCTAGACGTCAGTTTGGATTTGCAATGAGGGAAAAGCCTATGAGTATTTATTTGTCCGACTTCTTTTATCTCAATGAGGGGGCCAGTGCTGAGACCAAAAATAGAGTTTAGCATGCTTGGGACACACTCCACAAGAGGACTAATGATGATCTAGGAAAGAGAAATTGTGTGGCTTTGGAACCGTTTCTTCAGTGGGTCCGCTCTCGAACTGTTGTATCTCCTTCTGTCATTCCCATTGAGCGTGTGGAAGAGTATCAGGAGACTCTAGCAAGAATGAAGCTTGAGCGAGACACGTGGGAAGAGAAGTACCATGCCATCTATGCTGAACAGATGGAGATGAAGAAATAAATGAAGGAAAAGGATGACTTGATTGAATGGCTTGAGATGCGTGTGATTAACAGACCGGTGGCGCAAGAGAATTTATTTTTCTCTGGTGTGCAACCCACCCCTAGTACTCACAGACACTCAAGTGTTACTCCGGCATCTAGCGCTTGGAAAGGGATTATCGACAAGTTGGACAAGGCGAGGAAGAGGAAGCGCGGAGAAAGACCCTCTTAAATAGCATTCATTAGGACCATTAGATCTAGCTTTTTCTTCTAGTATTTTTTTGGTTTTCTTTGATTCGTACTTTGAAGATGTAACCGTTTCTCATTATTAATAAATTAAACATTTTGTCTGGAATTTATGATTTGAGTTCTTTAAAACCAATCGCATTTCACATTGCATTTGCATTCTCATTCTCATCCCTTCAAGGAACTTGAAAGTTATTTTTACAGGCAATCGTAAGATGGATTACGAAAAGAAAAGAGTTGTGCCGTACACCTTCAGGGTTCCTAATGTCGAACAGTTAAGGGAACTAGGAGGTCAGATCAAGGATCCAGAGGCCTTCGCTGAGAAGTATGGACAGATCCTTCCACTGTTGCAAATATCGAGTAGCTGCTGGCTTATTGGAGACACTGGTTCAACTTTACAACATAGTATACCACTGTTTCATCTTCCAAGATTTCCAGTTGATGCCAACATTAGAGGAGATTCCGCTCTATTAGGGATCCCCGTCAAAGACTCACCTCCGTTCTCCGGTGGAGAAGGAAGGCCTAATCAGGAGGATATCGCGAGAATAACCCGTATCAAGCTGTTAGAGATCCAAACTCACATGACGGTCAGGGGGGATTGACGGTTTACCTGCTCAGTTCCTGTTCGAGAAAGCTCGACACTTCGCCAACATGGGGAATACCAGAGCCTTCGAGAATATTTTCGCGTTACTAGCCTATGGTTTATTCTTGTTTCCAAATGTTGAAGATTTCGTCGATGTCCACGCGATCATAATTTTCATGCTCAAAAATGCAGTTCCTAAATTGTTAGCCGATGCCTACCATTCCATCCATTCGAAGGTTCTGAAAGGAGAAGGTCGGATTACTTGCTGCACTGCTATCCTCTATAGGTGGTTTATTTCGCACCTACCGAGGTCTGCGATTTTCTAGGATGTGAAAGACGGTTCAGAATGGCCCGTGAAGCTCATGGCTCTTACCCACTTGGATATTGTTTGGCACGATCCGATGTATGGAGGTATCCTCATGATTCATAGCTGCAGAGACTTTCCCAATGTGCCCCTTCTCGGTACAAAGGGATGTATTAGCTATAATCCTGTGCTTTCCCGTCATCAATTGGGGCACCCAATGAAAGAAGTACCTGGTCCAGAAAACCTGACAAGACTTTTTTTCTATCAAGGAGAGAATCTGAATCTGAAAACTGGAATTGTGTTTGCTTGGCGTCGTATTAACCGACAAGGAATGACTGTGACAACAAATCCTGATTGTTCAGTTACTGAAGCTTCCTTGGAATGGGCGCGTGGAAGGGCTCTCACCCTAATAATGCCATATCCTCGTCCCAAGCCTGCTGTAGCTGATTCAAGTGAAATTCTGAAGCTGAAGATGGAAATAGAGAAACTCACTCTCGATAAAGCAAGGATGCAAGAGCAGATCAACGAGCTGTCTGAACAGCTCCGCGAAAGAGAAGGGGCGGTGTCTAGTGGATTAAACTCCTAGTTCCTTTTATTTTTGTTTGCTTTTATAATAAAACCTTGAAGATGTATTGGCTGTTATGTAAACTTTTTTTAATGAATAAAATGAATTTCCTATTACGATATTTAAAAATATGCTTTCAAGTTCCTTGAAGTTCATGTTGCATCCTATATCATTTTCATTTGCATTCTTCCCTCTGTTGCTTATGTTTCTGTCGTCTTATCTTCAGTTTCATCACCCTGAATCCTCTGCACCGATACAACACTAGAGCTAAAGCTCAAAGAAGGATGATGAAACACAATCAGGAACTTGATCGCATCAGTAACGAATTGGAGGACCTACGCGGGAACGTAGGACAGATTATGGAAGTGCTAAATGTTATACGCGCAAAGATGGATACCCAAACTACGGTTGTTTCTGAGATTACCAACACAATTGTGGATACTCAACCTACTGTTGTCACTACTGCAAATGTACCCCCGTATGGCTTGCCATTTGGATTCGTACCCCCACCTGCCGCAGGTCCTATTGTTCAGCAAGTGCACCAAGCCGTTCCTCTAATCACTGAAGCTCCTCAAGTGATCCCTACATTTGCTCCAACTGCTGTGCACACTCGTGTACAACCTTATTTCAATGAGAATCATCAAGTTTATGATATCCCTAACATGTATGAAGATGGGGACGGGAGCCATGAGAAACTCAAGGAGAATATGGACACTATCGATAAGAGATTAAGGGCAGTAGAAGGTGATCAAGTATTTGGCACTGTTGCTAGAGAAGCATGTCTGGTATCTGGTTTGGTCATTCCTCCGAAATTTAAGACTCCGAATTTTGAGCAGTATGATGGAACCACATGCCCTAAAAGTTACTTAATCATGTATTATCAGAAGATGGCTGCTCATGTCAAAAACGATAAGCTAATGATCCATTATTTCCAGGATAGTCTGAAGGGTGTTTCGTCAAAGTGGTATCTGAGTTTAGATCAGTCTCGTGTGAAGTGTTTTCAGGATGTGTCGGACGCTTTTGTCAAGCATTACAAGTATAATATGGATTTGGCTCCTGATCGAAGGCAACTCTTAAGCATGTCACAGAAGAGCACTGAATCATTTAAGGAATATGCCTAGAGGTGGAGGGAGATTGCTTCACAGGTAGAACCCCCTTTGTCTGAGAAAGAGTTAGCTGAGTGGTTTGTTGATACAGTTCGCTCGGAATTCTTTGAAAGGATGGTTAGAAGTGTAACCGCCAATTTCTCCGATATCGTCGCTGTAGGTGTAAGAATAGAAGCTGGTTTGAAAAGTGGAAAGATGCCCAGTCCTGCTAGCAGCCCTAGTGCCAATAAAAACCATAGTAGGAAATATTTTAGTAGTCCTCACAAAAAGAAAGAAGGTGAGACCAATGTTGTGATGACTGGCAGAAGGAGGAGTCAACCTTGGAAACATCAACCAAATTATAATCAACAACAAGGTTACCCTGTTCAGTTTGCGCTACAACCCTATGTGGCCGCTATCACCCCTACCTATCAGACAATTCAACCAGCTCCAGTTTACCAGCCAATTGTTAATCAACAGCCTCCTGCATATCAGCCGGCTCCTGCCTATCAGCCAGCCCAAACTCACCAAATTATCAATGAGCACCCAACGCTCCCAACTATCAATGAGCACCCAACACTCCTCGCCATAATACTCCATCCAGAAGACCTTATAGACCTCATCCTCCTATTCCGATGACCTATACGGAGTTGTACCCTTCTTTGGTTCAGTAAGGCTTGATAACTACCAGAGCCTTGGGTCCACCTCCAAATCCACTTCCACCCAACTATAATCCCAACGCCCATTGTTTATTCCATGAAGGAGCTCCCGACCATGATTTGGAAGGGTGTTATGCTCTTAAAAATCTTGTAAGAGATTTAATGGAAAAGAAGATTCTGTCTTTTGGTGACACTCAGCCAAATGTTAAGAATAATCCATTGCCTACTCACGGAAGTGCTAATGCTATTGATGAAGCGTCTGAGGAAAAGTTAATTCTCGATGTGGCAGAAATTAAAACCCCTCTCCAGGTCTTTCACTCAAAATTATTCGAAGCTGGTCTTGTGAAGGTTTGTCATAGAGATTGTGAAGATTGCGAAACTAGTGTCAAAGGATGTCAGATGGTTCGAGATGATGTTCAGATATTGATCAATGATGGTTTCTTACGAGTGAGTAATAGACAGAAAAAAAGTGAGGTCGATGTGGTTGAGCCTATATTCAATTTGCCAGATCTAGGTAGTATGGTTCCCATTTTCAACTTGCCTGAATCAAGTCTTACAGTGTTGGCTCCCAGCACACCAAAGCCAATTTTCAACACACCAGATTCTGCTACTACAACTATAGTTGGTTCGCCAAAGCCAGTGATTATTTAAATGCCTTGCCCTTCCCCTCTCAAAGACTTTACAGCAGTACCTTGGAAGTACGACACAGATTTTAGAAAGGTTATTCCAAAAGAAGAGGTGAAGAGTGTTGATAGAGAAGTAACTAATATAGCTGGGGCAAGCAAGATGACGCGGAGTGGTCGTATTTATACTCCCCATTTCAGTGAAGCTCCACCAAAAGAAATAGTTACTACCGTTCCTACCAACCACAAAGGTAAAGAACAAGAAGTTGTTGCCAATGAAGAAGACGCTGAGTTCTTGAGGATTATCAAGAGGAGTGATTATAAAGTCGTCGACCAACTCCACCAAACTCCTTCAAAAATCTCTATTTTGTCCTTGTTGATGCATTCACCTGCTCACCGAGCTTCGTTGCAGAAATTGTTAGCTCAAGCTCATGTTGCACAAGACATTACCACTGGTCAATTTGATAGTGTGGTTGCCAACATTACTGCTTGTAACACCCTTAGCTTCAGTGACGAGGAGTTACCAAGAGAAGGTCAGAACCATAACCGAGCTTTGCATGTATCTGTGAGATGTCAGGAAGATACTCTGGCGAGAGTACTTGTAGACACCGGTTCTTCCTTAAATGTGATACCTAAGAGGACTCTTAATAAGTTGGCTTACAAGGGGGCAGAATTGAGACCTACATCTCTTATAGTTAAAGCTTTCGACGGTTCCCGAAGGACTGTAATGGGAGAAATTGAATTACCAATCTTAGTGGGTCCACATGTTTTCAATATTACCTTCCAGGTGTTGGATATTAACCCCGGTTATAGTTGTCTACTTGGAAGACCTTGGATCCATGCTGCCGGTGCTGTAACCTCGACTCTACATCATAAGATGAAGTTTGTGATTGACGATAAGCTGGTAATTGTTCATGGTGAAGAAGATCTAATGGTCAGTAATTTGTCTTCATTCCGTTATATAGAGACCGAGGAGGATGCTTTGGAAACTTCTTTCCAAGCACTCGAGATAGCCAATGCTGTTATGTTGGAAGTTGAGGAAATAGCGGGTAAGGGTAATCCATCTTTCACGTATTTCAAGAGTATCAAGTCTACCATTGCAGAAGGTGTGCCCGAAGGTTGGGGCAAAATCATAGAAGCTACAGCAAATCTAGATCATCAAGGGTTGGGTTACAAACCAACTAAAAGTAAACAATCAACATATGTCGCCAGTTATCCGAGAACAATTCATGAAGTGTTTATCAGCGGAGGTTATCAAGTTAATGCTATTGGAGATAATCATGAAGATGAAAACTCAAGTGATTTTGTGTTCAAAAGTGTTGCTGCTCTTAACAATTGGGAAGCAGTAGAAATCCCAGTGATCATTCCTTTGTCAAAGTAACTTGTCGTCTTTTATTTTTGTTATTTTCAATAAGTCCATAGCTCCGCCCAAGGCTATCAGATCATGTTTGTGGGCCACCCTTTTCACTTTCGAATAAATATCAATGAATGCATTTTATCATTTGTGTTTGTTTTATTCATGAGTCATTACTTTAAGAAATTGACAACAAGTTAAAGGATTTAATTTCATCTGCACCGTCCTTTGTGCATTTTAATAAGACAAATTATTTTTAAAACTTGCAGAATGAATTTAAACTACGTTGAATCCGATGACCCTACTCTTATCCCTAACTTTGACTCGCCCATCTATCAAGCTGAGGATGAGGGTGAAGAAGATTTCGAAGTTCCCAATGAACTGGTCAAGTGGGCTGAGTATGAGTACACTGAACTTCAACCGCACAAGGAGCAAGTGGTTTTGATTAACCTTGGCACCGATGAGGAAAAGAAAGAGGTCAAAATTGGTACTACACTTGGGGCAGATGTTAAACAGAGATTGGTCAAACTGCTAGAATAATATATGGACGTGTTCGCATGGTCATATCAGGATATGCCTGGTCTAGACACCGATATTGTTGTTCACAAATTGCCACTTAAACCAGATTGTCCACCTATAAAGCAGAAACTTTGAAAAACTAGACCCGGCATGGCTCTAAAGATTCGAGATGAGGTTAAGAAACAACTTGATGCAGGTTTTCTGACAGTAGCAAGATATCCGGATTGGTTAGCCAACATTGTGCCGGTGCCCAAAAAGGACGGTAAAGTTAAAATGTGTGTGGATTATAGGGATTTAAACAAAGCAAGCCCTAAGGACGATTTCCCTTTGCCGCACATCGATACACTTATGGATAATACAACCCGCTTCGGAGTGTTCTCTTTTATGGATGGTTTTTCCGGTTACAACCAGATCAAGATGGACCTTGCAGATAGAGAAAAGACTGCTTTCATTACTCCTTGGGGAACTTGTTGTTACAAAGTCATACCTTTCGGTCTGAAGAACGCGGGGGCAACATATCAAAGAGCGATGGTCGCTCTCTTCCATGACATGATGCATAAGGAGATTGAGGTATATGTAGATGATATGATCGCCAAGTCCCAAAACGAAGAAGACCATTTGAATCATTTGTTGAAGCTATTTGAATGGCTAAGGAAATATCAGTTGAAGTTGAATCCCGCTAAGTGTACTTTTGGTGTCAGATCCGGAAACTTACTTGGATTTATTGTTAGCCAACGAGGAATTGAAGTGGATCCTGATAAGGTCAGAGCCATCCAGGAGATGCCTGCTCCATAAACTAAATTACAAGTCAAAGGATTTCTTGGGCGCCTGAACTACATCTCCAGATTCATTTCTATTATGACTGCTACCTGTGAGCCAATATTCAAATTAATCCGCAAAGATCAAACTATTGAATGGAATTCTGATTGTCAGCAAGCATTTGAGAAGATCAAGGGCTATTTGCAAGAACCTCCTATTTTGATTCCTCCTGTTCCTGGAAGACCTTTATTCATGTATCTGACTGTTCTTGAGAGGTCTATGGGTTGCGTCTTGGGGCAACATGATGAGACTGGACGGAAAGAACACACCATCTACTATTTAAGTAAGAAGTTTACTGATTGTGAAAGCCGATATTCACTATTGGAAAAGAATTATTGTGGCTAGCATGGGCCGCTAGACGTCTTAGGCGATATATGATCTGTCACACTACTCTATTGATATCAAAAATGGATCCCATAAAATATATTTTTGAGAAGCCTGCTCAGACTGGAAGGTTGGTACGTTGGCATATGTTGTTATCCGAATATGACATCCAATATGTGACTCAAAAGGCTATTAAAGGAAGCATCTTATCGGACTATCTTGCAGATCAACCGGTTGAAGACTATGAACCTCTGAAATTCGACTTCCCTGACGAAGATATCATGTTGGTAAAAGATTATGAAGAGCCCAGTCCTGATGAAGGTCCCGAGCCAGGTTCCCGTTGGAAGATGATGTTTGATGGTTCTTCTAATTATAGTGGACATGGTATAGGCGCAGTTTTGGAGAATCCAGATGGTGGATACACCCCATTCACAGCAAGATTGGATTTTGAATGTAGAAACAATGTCGCTGAGTATGAGGCGTGTATTTTAGGTCTTGAAGCAACTATCGACCTCCGAATCAAAATTCTTGAAGTAAATGGAGATCCAGCTTTGGTGATCTACCAAGTCAAGGGTGAATGGGAAACCCGAGATGAAAAGTTAATCCCGTACCGTGCTTACATTGTGGAAATGATCCAATACTTTGATGAAGTCACTTTCCGACATATGCCGAGGTCGGAAAGTCATGTGGCTGATGCTTTAGCCATGCAAGCCTCAATGTGGAAGGTCAGATTCGTTAATGAAGCTACTCTCATTCGAATTGAACGAAAGATTGAGCCCGCCTACTGTCAGCTAGTGGAAGAAGAAACTGATGACAAAACTTGGTTCCATGACATTAAGAACTACTTGCTGAAGCAAGAATATCCGGTTGACGCTACAAACCTTGACAAGAAGACTTTGAGAAGGTTAGCATCCAGATTCTTTATCAGTAATGACATGTTGTATAAGAGGAACTGTGATATGGTCCTGCTTAGATGTGTTGACAAACGTGAAGCAGATATGTTACTTCAAGATATTTATGAAGGGCCGTTCGGAACTCACGTCAATGGTTATGCTATGTCGAAGAAACTCCTGAGAGCTGGGTATTATTGGCTAACTATGGAGTCTGATTGTATACAGTATGCCAAAAAATGCCATAAGTGTCAGATCTACGCGGAAAAGATGCATGTGCCCCCAACGCAGTTGAATGTTTTGTTGTCGGCATGGCCTTTCTCAATGTGGGGCATCGACATGATTGGGGAAATTGAACCTAAAGCTTCCAATGGTCACCGATTCATTCTGGTCGCCATTGACTATTTAACTAAATGGGTAGAAGCCACCTCTTATGCTAATGTAACCAAGCAAGTGGTAGCCCGCTTCATCAAAAACAACATTATCTGCCGTTACGGGATTCCAAGCCGAATCATAACAGACAACAGAACCAATCTGAACAATAAAACTATGAAGGAGTTGTGTGAAACTTTCAAGATTGCTCACCACAATTCCTCTCCTTATCGCCCTAAGATGAACGGGGCCCTGGAAGCTGCAAATAAGAATATCAAGAAGATTCTACAGAAGATGGTAAAGACGTACAAAGACTGGCATGAAATGCTACCTTTCGCGTTGCACGGATACAGAACCTCAGTGCGAACCTCAACAGGGGCTACCCCTTTCTCACTAGTTTATGGAATGGATGCAGTCCTCCCGTTTGAAATAGAGTTACCATCTTTGAGGGTAATGATGGAGACCAAGTTGGATGAAGCAGAGTGGCTCCAAGAAAGATTTAACCATTTGAATCTCATTGACGAAAAGCGTTTAACTGCGATGTGCCACGGTCAGTTATACTAGAAACGGATGAAGAGGGCCTTTGACAAGAAGGTTCGAGTCAAGGAATTCCGAGAAGGAGAACTTGTACTTAAGAAGATTTTGCCTGTTCATAAAGACATGCGTGGAAAATGGATGCCCAATTATGAAGGCCCATTTGTTGTGAAGACAGCCTTCTCAGGAGGATAGTTGATACTCACCACAATGGATGGAGAGAAGCTTGCCAATCCCATGAATGCTGATGCAGTCCGAAAGTATTATGCATGAAGAACCCGCCGTGACAAGAGCATAGTTTTGGGGTCTTAGTTATAGAGTCAATAGGTGTCGTTGGATTCAATGTAACCTTACTCTATTGCCAATTTCAACTGTAATACTCTATGGGACTCTTGCAGTTTGCAAGTTACCATTTTACGAATAAATCAGACTGTTTGCTTTACAAGTTTGTCACTTTTTTTGGCACGTTGTTTTTATTTCATTCATTGATATTGACTTTGAAAGGGAAATGTTTGAAAAAAATTTTTTCCAACATTTTGATAAAAGAACATAAATTTGCTCTGACCTGTGGAATGATCCAAAGGAAATTATAATTCCCCAGCAAGTTCCTACTTCAGGAAATCAAGACTATTCCCCAGTGGATTTCCCTCGTGCAAAGCAATCAGAGTCATTTTGACAATCCCCTGAGTGAAGTCATTTTGACAATCCACTTTTCTAGTGCGCACAATTAATCCAAGTTAGTCGTCCCCTTAATTCCAAAGGAAAGGTACCCTAATATTGACTCAAACGTCATAAGACTAACTTTAGAACCCTTGGCCTTAGGATTCGGAGTCGCCGTACTCCACATCTCACCGTAGACATTTAGAATCTTAGCCTTATGATCGGAGTCGCCGTACTCCAAGTAAATGCTCCGCCGTGAACATTTATAAGCCTACCCCTCTTAAACCAACCTATAACTTTAGATTCGTCGCACTCTATGTAAAGTCTTGCCCAAGACTTTACCTCCCCTTGGAACCTTGACCCCGTCAAGAAGTTCCTCTTTTCAGAACTACGCATTACTCTGATTCTACTCCCGAGGATACATTGGCACAAGGTGAGATACCTTGTCGAGTATACTTAGATACTAACCCCTAGGGTTTCAGCCTTTACAGATACCCTTAGTAAGCGAGTAACAAATGACATAAGTACTAAGAAGAGGTTCCCGTAGAGTACTGCGGACGTTTAGGATGCTAATACCTTCCCTAGGCGTAACCAACCCCCGAACCTTAGATCTTTTAGGTTTTTTCGCTTTTGAACCTTTCCTTTGGATAAATCAAAGTCGGTGGTGAACATTTAAAGAAATGTGATCCTAATTCATTAATAACTATGGTATCCGATTCTCACCGCAAAAATATGTGAGTCACCACTTAACAAAACTTAAACCATTCAAAGCGAAATTGTGAGTCACCACTTAACAAAACTTAAACCATTCAAAGCGAAATTGTGAGTTTCCATACTACTCACCAATCCACAAACAACACTCTACACGTACACACACCCTCAAGGACATGCCACACTTCTCAATTGAATCCACTGTTCTCATTTGTTCCGTTTCATAAACGATCCAAGTTAAATGCTTAACTTCTGAACGTCCAAATCTTACTCGTACTTGGGAGGATAACCTTCAAATTTCCTTCTCTAGGTAAAACACAACTGCACACAACTGGTACCACTCTCACGATCTAAATCCGATACTATGAACCCACGAAAGTTAACAATTACTAAATGCTGACCAACCGTTCATACCTTACTAATACCATAATTACACACCGAACTATTCCTTGTAAGATCAATACTTCGTGAGTATTTCCAGCTTCGTCCTTAAAACTCGCAACAGTACTGATAACAACACACCTAAAACTTTCTCATACTCAACACAGTTCCTAAGATTACTTCCTCGAAGTTAAATTCCTTTGTCATCTAAACAGATGATCAACTAAGTAACACCCTTCCACGAGTTCCGATTTCAAACACAAATCCGTCTTTCATTTACTTACCATCCCGTTTTCCATTCACCCAATACTCTCCACTCGGAGCAACATAAGGTAACAAAACACAGATGATGGTTCCTAAGGGATTTCACAATTTACACACATGTTAATCGATTACCCATCTGAGCTAATCGTTTAACTTCTCAAAATTCAACATAAACATCTTTCATGCACGTGTTACTCGGTTAACCCCATTGTGTTAATCGGTTAACACTGCTGTAGAGGCTGAAATTGAACAAATTTCTTTTAATTAGAAGCCATCCCTACCCAAAACCATCAATCCGTCTTGCTCTAACCCACAATATCATTCTCAACTCGTGGCTCTGTAACTTATATAACATTCACCAACCATGATCCACTCAAGATAATACCGAACAATGTGAAAACATACCGATGACACACTCCAACCAAATGACAAGGTGGAATTCCAAATTCTGATGCGGTCACACTACAAAACTTCAGCGGGATAGTTCATTTTCTACTCAAACAACTACTCTAGCTGAAAGTCAAAAATGACGACATGCTAAAGTTTTCGCCACAATTCATACCCGATTCGTCCCCAAGCAAAACCCAACACACAACCATTATACGATACCACAACAGTGATGGACATCTCACATCAAGCATACAACCTTGTTCTCTCACTTGAATTCCTTAGAAAGAAATAACACAACAACGTTCTTAGTCCAACAAAAGGTAGATTCCGAATATTCTGATTATTCACAAATATAGAAGTTTCTTTATACTTGAAAATAAATCGGGGCAATGCATCCTCTTGAAGAACCTTTCCATCACTACTTACACATTAACCGGAATTCCTTACCCTTCACTATCCATTGCATACTACACTTACACCAAATTACTTAATGGAAGACTCACAACCGACAATTCTCGTCAACTATTTACCAAACCCTTCCGGTATAAATCATTCCATAATTTACACCTAGTCCGTAATAAGTCTTGATTTGCTTCTCGTTGTTTTACCACAATCTTATTTCTTAAGATACAATACTCACCGTTCCACAAAGTACATCCTTTCACACTCGTCTCAAGAATAAGAATCCAACACGTACACTTGTGACCACGGTGTTACTACTACGCTCGTTCTTAAAACCAAGGTGTAACTTTTCTCATTCCACATCATACTATTAGAGTTCTCGTGGGTGAACCATCCTTGATTACACTTCCTTAATTTTAGCTTCAACAACATCTTAATAGCTCCATTGCACACTCGTCCAAAATACATTCTGTTGTCACTTCCTCATAATATACTGTTGATACCATTTCTACATCGTGTTCACTTTCACTCTCCATTGTAATCCTCTTAGGTCCAAATACAAAATCATCACATTAAAATTCCCTTAAATCCAAGATACTTACTCTATTCCTTAACACAAACTTTTTCCGATCCGTATCACTACACTTTCTATTATTAAATGAAGTTCATTCTTTCTCCTACACAATACCTTATACGGTTCCTTGGGTAATTTAAAAAATTCCAAATTGGTCTCTTACTGAATACAGAAAGCTAAAAGTATTAACCTGAACTTGATCTCCCTTCATAACTGAAGATACACAATTCATCTCCTACTCTTCGTCTGGCACACACTTATTTCACTTGAAGTATGTAAACACATCCTTGTGTTCCTTCACACACTTCTCTACTACTTTAGATTCCCATAAAAGTCGAACATCCTTGACCCTCAACTTTTAACCAGTCGGAAGATATTGTTCCGAACACATTCCTTAAGGTACTCTCGTCCATTCAAAATACCATAGTGACCTTAGAAACTGAAACACCAATACCTATCTCACTTCCGGACCTTACGTCACACGTTCCACAAAACAACTCTTCTTTCCCACTGAATGAGATTACTTGAAATCCTTGTCCAAATCAGTTGTCAATCCAGCCTTACTAGCAATTTTACATATTCCTCAATACCTTAACCAATCGTCCAATAGAGATCCTTAACTTTCCGACTCTACTGAATCCAAAGGATTACTTGAACAACACACCACTCTTTACTTTCCATGCTACCCAAGCACAACTTCTACCAAAACCTCACTGAGCTGACCAAAACTCTTCACTACTAACCCTTGGCTTGAGCCTACCCTCACAACACAAGATCCGACAACACTACGGAGTCCTCGTGGTTGCTTAAACATGATTCTACCTATCACATACATAGTATTAGGTTGATCAGGCCCAACACTACATAGTATGATATTAATTTTCATGCTGGCAAGACACACGTAAGAGGCAGGAATAGATTTACTTATGATGTTTCAAGACTAGGTCGAGGACACGACCTGCTCTGATACCAACTGTAACGCCCTGTATAATATTCATCTAGAATAATACCATACAACTGTTTTATTTGGTACTAACAAATCAAAAGTGCCTAATGACATAGTTCACATACTTGTCCATTTCTAAAACACAATACAATCTATGGTACAAGACATGGAAATTAGCCAAAACAATAAAACTAAGATCATTATACAATATTCCTCATTGTACAAGAAAAATAATACACAGCGGAAAGACTAATACTAAGCTCCTCTTGAAACGTCCAAGCATCGCTCCACTTGTAAATCAAACCTGTAAACCACACCTGAAATATAGCAACTATAGTGGGGTGAGATACATCAAATCTGAGTGAGTTCCCTATCTTATAGATTCTCTAGGCTTTATAGGGTTCTAGCCAATCCTAACTCAAGTCAAGGGGAAGGGAAATGACTTTGAGTTCACAATCTCACACTATATGGAAACACGTCATGAGTTCACCAACTCAAAATATCACTAATCGATAACCGTACCAAGGCATCCCCATTTCCCGTCCGCTTCTACGTCTAGAAGTCGACCCGGGTCATGGATCCTTGTAGTTACTTGGCATACGAAATGGATTCGGAATTAAGGGACATATTATCGCCTTAATTCGTTACTTCACACGGCCCGTACACCGTCACAAGTCTCTACCCGTAGGTTCCATTCGTACTACACACGGGAATCAAACCTGCCAAGTAATTCTGCCTGCACTTCAGAGGAGCTCGAGATTCATGAAGGCCTCTCTAGGGCAACGCAAAAGAAAATGGTTACGATTACGTGATCATATACACAACGTGATTGTATTCGACAATCACAAGTCCATATTAGCCTTAAGGCCTCTCTTGCCTTTTCTCATAATCACAATAGTTCACACATGTTCCATACTAGTGTTTCACTCTCCTCTAGACCAATCTCGTCACGGATGTACCTACCTACATCAGGTGCCCGAGCCTTGCCATCTAGGTTATCTACTCCAGGCCAGAACTCGCCAATGAATGCACGAGCGTCGCCATCCAGAGTTTCTATCACTCCCTAGCCATTACTAGGTTCCACTAACAAGTTGTTTTGGGGTAAAGTTTCCTCACTCTACCTAATTCATTTTAAGCATGCATATTCCCTTAATTATGTTTCACAACAATTAGATAGACATGGTATCACATACTTGGCATATAACAATATGAAACATAAAACAACACATAAAAGCATAACAAGTCACTACTATCCCCTACCAAGCATCCTTGGTTAAATCATGGCCTCACATACCATTTAATAGCACATTGGATCCTCTTTCCAAGGCCTCAAGTCCCATATCAATCGGCTTCCCGATTCATGAATTTTGGTGGAAACGGGGACTACAATATTCACACATACATTACTTTCCCATATTTTTCTTATCAACCCATAGCATATAACTATGTTTCTACCTCACCATCACAAAGAGCATTGAAATAGCTTTCCAACACTTCGAAGGGGAACAAAACAGACTTATGGTTCAAAAGTTATGAAGAAAACAAAATCTGACATTTTGGAAAATTCAGTGATCATGAGCCGACGCATGGTACTATGAGTCGACGCATAAACCTGGAGGTTTCGCCCGGGTCAGCGCACTAAGACCATGAGTCGACGCATAATCCTGGGGGGTCGGCGCATAAATGCGCAGATTCTGCTAAAAACTCAGTTTTCGACCGTTAAATGCCTTCCGGACCTCCGATTTCGATTCCATAAAAAGCCCCGGTCTCAGAATTCAACATACTACAATATTTTCTCCATAAAAAGGCCATCCACCATGATTACAAAATTAATACCAATTTCCTCAAATATAAAAAGTTAGGTTTTACAATCCAACCACACCCAAACACTTCCAATTCATACCATATCAACCAAAACACCATCAAACACACAACCCAGTATAAACAGATGAATATACATATATATCAATCATTCTATACCATTTATATCTCATTTTATCCGTTAGATTTCATTGATTTGCAAAATTACTCATTTTCCTCAAAAATCCAACCTAAGTTCAACATCAAGAAATTCTAGAACTTAAGGTATCTATCTAGAACCCACCTTATCACTGAAGAGGAGTTTGAAGAAGATGATGAATCTTGAAGATGATCCATACACTTTTCTTCTTCTTCCATGGTTTCTTCTTCTCTTCTTTCTCTCTTTCCACGTTTTCCCTTTTCTTTTTCCTTATCTCCTTTCTATTTTTTCTTACTACATATATATATAATACTTATTATATAATATAAATCCAACTGGGCAAAATATCTCCAATTGATATTTTTTCATCTCAACCCAATTGATCAATTATTAGAGTTACATTAAAAAAAACACTCTCTTGAACTAATAAATAATGATATGTCCCTTTATTAAAATAATTGATCTCTTCAGAGTTCATTAGTTGCTCTATTGATCCCAAATGTCAATACTTAAAGTACTTAGAGGATTCCATTAATCCAATTTACCAATGATAGAGCACATAAATACTCATCTGATCTCATCTGATATCCAATTGAGCATTTAGACAATATGGGGTATTACATCTTTCGTTGACATTTACAGGATTCCTTATGATTCTTGGAGTTAACATCAAGTGATTGAAATAGTGACTGCAAAAATAAGATGTTTCTCAATACAAGTAATGCGCACATATTGATCCTTCAACTTTAGCTTTATTTTTCACCGATAACTTTGAATCACCCATGAACCTTTCAAAGGGATACATCCACCTATATTGAACCGGGCCGCCAAGAAAAGCTTCATAAGCAAGATGCACAGGTAGATGTTCCATAGAGTAAAAAAAACCAAGCGGAAATACTTGTTCAAACTTACAGAGAATGACTGGAATATTTCGGTCCAACTTAACGATGTCATCCAATCTTAAAGACGACGCACAAATATCTCTAAAAATTGACTAATTTCAATTATTGGATTAAGCACATGATTGGGTAGTGAACTGAACGCAATTGGAAGCAACAGTTCCATAAAAACATCACAATAATGACTTTTCATACCATGCAACTTCCCAGTGTTAACGTCGGCACACCTTGCCAAAATTTGAAGCATAACCATCGACAAACCGCTTTAGCTTCTTAGGAAGTTAGACTGTAATTTGTCTTGGGTTTTAACAATTTTCCATTTGGTTGACGCTTCAACTCCAACTCTTTTCGATTACACCAAATTTCCATGCCTAGTCTAGCCTTCTCATTATCTTTAGTTTTGTCTTTAACATCCATCACTGTGTTAAATACATTATAAAAAAATTCTTCTCAATATGCATACCATCAAGATTATGGCGCAACAAATTATCTTTCCAATATGGGAGGTCCCAAAATATACTTTTTTTTGTCCAATTGTGTGTGACCCCATATCCTTGAATTCTATATGTTTTACCAATACTGTAAATTTTTGTAGTTCACAAATTTGGTTCCATACTTCACTTGGTGACAATCGAGGCGGAGGCAAATCTGTTACTCGTTCATCTTTTTTGAAATCAATCTTGTTTCTTCTATAGGAATGATTTATAGGTAGGAATCTACGGTGCCAGTCATACCATAAACTTTCCCCCATTTTTCCAACGTAAACGCCTTGGTGTTCCCCATGCAATGCGGACATCCCATTTTTCCATGCGTACCCCATCCAAACAACATGTCATATGTTGGAAAGTCGTTAATAGTCCACATCAAGGCAACTCGCATAGTAAATTTTTGTTTACTTGATATATCATAAGTCCATTCTCCAATCCACAACCTCTTCAAATCATCAATTAAAGGTTGTAAGTACACATCGATTTTGGCTTTTGGACTCGACGGTCCTAGAATGAGGCAGGTAAAAAACATTATGGTTTTGTCATGCACATCTCGGGAGGGAGGTTGTAAGGGGTTACAATAACTGACCAACAAGAATACCCGCTTCTAGACGCTTGGACATATGGAGTAAAACCATCAGAGCATAATCCAAGCCTCACATTTCTCGGTTATGCGGAAAAATCGGTATGTATGCGATCAAAGTGCTTCCATGCCTCGCCATCAGATGGATGTCGCATAGTGCTTAAACTTATTTTGTTTGTATGATGCCATGCCATTTGACTTGCACTGTGCATTGAAGCAAACATTATTTTCAACCTTGGTATTATCGAAAGATAAAACATGTACTTCACCACTATACGTTTTTGCTTACGATCAATGGCTTTACTACGAACTTTATATCTAGGACTCTTACAGAACTTACATTCCTCCAACGCTCCATCATTAGTACCAAACTCATTGTCATAAAACAACATGCAACCACTAATGCAACAGTCAATCTTTCTTACTTCTAAACCCAACTTCGACATCAACCTCTCTGCATCATAAAAACTTATAGGCAAGTTGTCTTTCGTAGGGGTCGAATCAAGTATCATTTTTGCGAAGAATTCTAAACACTGATCAGGAACATTCTAATTTGGCTTGGCAGCCAATAATCTCACACACATTGATAACTTTGAGTCTGAAGATCCCTCAAACAATGACATATTCATGTCATTCAACAACTGATAGAATCTTTAAGCTTTCTCATTCGGCAACTCTTCCCCCATCAAAATCCTCAGGTTCGTCATAGGCCACGTTCACACCAAAAGCATCGCCCACCATCTCACTGATCAAATTAATATTTTCCCCATGTTCCATCGGCGATCGACTACTTGAAGCATGCGTATTACTAGTCTCTGGTACACTACCGGGCAGTTCCTCTCCATTATATGTCCAAACCCAATAATTTTCAATGAAACCCCATCTCTTCAAATGACGTTCTACTTCCTCTGGGTCATTAATTATAGGTATGCATCCTCATTTAATACAAGGACACCTTACTCCTCCTTCGCTTCGACAACACTCCTGATAAAATGCCCACTTGATAAACCCTTTAACTCCTTCCTCAAAATTGGGTTTAAGTCCACGTCATCCAGGATACAACCTATCATACATCCAACTACGATAATACCGATAATATTCCATACTGCACATTTATACAATCAGACTTTTTAATTAACTACAAATATTAACCAACTTAAAAATATTCTTAAACATATACTATTTAATATATACTATTCTTAAACATATTATTTTTGTTTTAACTATTAAACATACTATATATATATACTACTAAACATAAACTATTAAAAATTTATACTATTTAAAATACATATACTATTCTTAAACATACTACTAATAAACATATACTATTTTTAAACATATTAAACATATACTAAAAAAAATCTGTTTTTATAATATTAAACATATACTAAAAATTTATTTATTATGTTTTTATTTATTTTATACTCAATAATATTAAACATATACTATTTTATTTATTTATTCAGTTTTGATTTTATAATATTAAACATATACTAAAAATTCTGTTTTTATAATATTAAACATATACTAAAAAAATTATGTTTTTATAATATTAAACATATATTAAACATATACTAAAAATATATTAAAATATTCATTTTTTATAATATTAAACATATTTATATATTAATATAATTCTGTTTTAAAAAAAAATAGTAAAAAATAATATTACTTCCAATTTTTTATTATGTTTTATTTTCTTTTTTTATATTCCGTTTTAAAAAATACATATAAATAAAATTAAAAATTAAAAATTAAAAATTAATAAATATTTATATATATTTATAAATATAATCTGTTTTGAATATAAAAAAATAACAAAATAAATATTTTTGTTTTAATATAATTCGGTTTTAATAAAAAAAATATAACCTGTTTTATAAAATAAATATAATCTATTTTAATAAATATATATTTAATAAATAAATATAATATGTTTTAAATAAATATAGGGTTAATTATACGATACCCCCTGCCAATAGGACGAGTTTTGATTTACCCCCATTTCTAAAAATAATTTTGGATTACCCCCAAAATTTTGGGGTACCCCCTAAGCGTGTAAAAACCAGGGGCGTAAATTAAAAAAAAAAATTTACAGGGGGGTAATTTTCCCACCTGGGGGGCAAAAGACTTAAATTTTTAAAATTTCAAGGGGGGTAAACCAAAATTATTTTTATAAAGGGGGTAAATCAAAACTCGCCCTATTGGCAGAGGGTATCGTATAATTAACCTATAAATATATAATATAATTAGTTTTAGATATGATTTTTTATTACAATCTGATTTTAAAAATAAAATCTGTTTTATTTAATAAATAAATATAATCTGTTTCAAATAAATATATAATATAATCTATTTTATTTAATAAATAAAATCTATTTTAATAAATAAATAAATATTTATATATAAATAAATATAATTCTTTTTTAATAAAAAAATTCATATATTTTTGTTTTAAATAAATATATTAAAAAATTTGAATAATACATTTTCGTTTTAAATATATATTACAATACACATATTTAACCAAAAAAACCATAATTTAAAAAAAAAAAACAACCCAATAATATAGGAAATTCAGAAGAAAAAAAAATAATGACAAAAATACCTCTTCTTCAATCTCTTTCAATCTTTTTGTCCAATATTATTTCTTCAATTTCTTGTTCAAATATCTCCTTCAATCTTCTAAACTTTAACATTTTGACATAAAAAGATTGAAAATAAATTAAATCAGAATATATTATGTGTGACCCGAAATACATAAAAATCAGTAGAAGAAAAAAAATGGTAGACATAACTTAAATTTGGAGATGAGGAAAATGAATGAAGGTTGTGAAAATGTTAGAGAAGAGAAACAGGAAGAGAGTAGAAGGGAAAGGATATTGGAAATGGAGAGTAGAATGGGAAAGGATAAGATTAATTGCATGTAATCTGAGTGGCCTGGGAAACATAAGCGCGTGCTAATTTAAAAGCCCAACCTAGCGACGTGAATTTCACGTCGCAACCTTGCGAAGTGAGATCCACGTTGCAATGCCCAACGAATATATTTTAAATTTCAAATTTGCGAAGTGACAATCACGTCGCTAATTTGCGAAGTGAAAAACACGTCACTAAATTGCAACGGTTAAAACTTTTGACAGTCCCAACCTGCACATCCTGTACCCCATCATTTCACTGTCATATATTTTCCCTCTTAAACCTTCCGACGTGAATAACACTTCACAAGCAAAATTTTGAAAATTTCAAACTTCCCTCTTCTGTACGCCATTCCCCTTTTAATTTTTTTTATTTAAATTTAAATGTTGTGGCGTAAATTTCACGTCACAACTTAAAAAAAATAAAAATCTCATAACCCACCTGCTATTTTTAAACGTATTATTTTAATGTTAAATATGTTAGTGACGTGATAAACACGTCGCAAACTCCTTTTTTTTTGCCACATATTTTTCGCTTCACTAAATCATGTGGCTGGATACAACATTTCTTATAGTGTACTACCAAAAGTTAAAAAGTTGTTTTTTTCCATACACATGCACCACATTCTTCCAAGACGCTCAAGCTTCAACACTTTATCATCAACATCATTAAGATAAAAATACATAACCATCTTTAGTGTCTTCAGTCAACTCATTTCAATTTATTCTTAAAAATATATTGTTCAGTTTTAGAATAAAAAAAAGACGAAAAATGACAGTGATGACGGATCGTGGATTTCAATGTGGTGGAGTGAGGGATCTATAAGGTTAGCACTCAAATATTCAAGTTAATATATGAGAAAGAAGAGTGAAACGAAATTGAAATACACACTTTTTACTTCAATTTGGCGCTTTATATATATATATATATATATATATATATATATATATATATATATATATATATATATATATATATGGGGGCATATCTAATGAAAATGCTATTTTTATGTGAGAATGGTAAGAATAATAATTAGTCACTACTACAAAATAGACATTTTATAACACCAATTTTACAATGGTCATAGTGTTAACCGTGATAATAGTTTATTTCTGGTTTTTTTTGGTATTTACTAAAGGACATGTCACAACGGTCAAACGAAGCAACCGTAGTGAAAGGTACACAGAGTGAAATGGTTCAAATCCTAACACCAACAATTAGTCATTTATCGTGATAAAAATGTGATGACCGTGTATATCACCACAATTTTTATTACCAACCATGATGAAAGGTGATACTTATTTATATATAAGCGAAATTATCTCTCGCTTCAATACATAACACCCGTCACTCTCAAAACAAAATCCTAACAACTCTTTCACTTGTTTCTCTCCAAACGAAACCCTAACAAATATGTCACTCGTCTCTCTCATTTGGAAATCGCAAAACGAAACCATGACATTAAATCTTAGCCAATGCGTATTTACATGTTTGTTTTCTTTATAGTTTTTTTAATAGATTGTTTCATGATGTATGGACTTTCTTCTTGTTTTGACATGTAGGTAGGGATGTTTGTTTCAATAAAAGGACAAAGCTAAAGTTAGCGTTGCAAACTTATAGGTAGGGATGTTAAGTTTGCTGCATTAACTTTATCATCATCCTCATTTCATTGCGAACACGCCATTATGGGACATGTATGGTACGTTTCTGAAGCATTATATGAATTGATATGTTGTATTTGTTGTTTATGGTTTGTTGTTAATAAATGTTATTGTTAATGTTTATTTAAAAGACGAGTTTATTATATATTATGTGGTTTAAGTGTTTTTTCAATCCCTTACCGAATATATAACTTTCCAAACTACTTTAGCAAATTATGATATGATAGATAAAGTTGTATTAGAAAATAAGTACACACATTCAATTCTTGACAAGAATTCTTCACACCGTTAACTGCATCTTGTTCTTTAACAGTTAGAATTTGGTTTAATGATTGTATGTCTTCAACCTCCTCTCTCTCCACCTCTAATATTTTTTGCAAAGTAGATAATATTTTGCAAAAAGAACTAGAGGTGAAGGCAGGGGCGGTTGGAGAACTAGGATCATTAATCCAAGTTCTTACTATCAAAGAACAAAATATGGATAAGGTGTTGAAGAACTCTTGTCTAGAATTGAATGTGAACTTGT
Source organism: Lathyrus tuberosus (assembly GCA_022829125.1). NCBI lineage: Eukaryota > Viridiplantae > Streptophyta > Magnoliopsida > Fabales > Fabaceae > Lathyrus > Lathyrus tuberosus. Next base: position 994,857 of record JALAZF010000790.1, read on the forward strand.
ACTTCTAATATAGCTTAATTTATTATATTATAATGTTCTAGTGCATATTGAAAGGTTATATGTTTAGTGAACATTGGCGAAATAAGAATTCCACATAATTTATAATAAACTCAGGTCTATATATCACAATTGTTGTTCAGCACAACCATTGTTAAATATGTTGCATTAAAGGATATCACAACGGTTGTTTAAAGTAACAGTTGTAGTAGATAGTGCGCTATGTGGATACAATCACGGTTGCACGTCCATGGTGGAAAACATCATACATATAATCACATCTTACCTCACAACGGTTAGACCAACGTAGTGGTTTTCCATTTCCAACCGTTGTGATATGTGGTTTCCGTAGTAGTGAGTCCTTAGATTAAAAATAAGTGGATGAGATTAAAAAGTTCATTTAAGGAACATGTGTGTCTCTTTCATCATTTATGTGCGTTGAAATTCATGTTCAATTAAATGATGAAAGAGACACACATGATCCTTAAATAAACTTTTTAATCTCAACCATTTATTTTTAATCTAAGGGCTAATAATTATTCCTATCATTCTAACATAAAAACAATATTCGCACTTGACATGCCTCCATGTGTATATATGTCATACCCCAAATTTTGACCACCAAGATTTCCCATCATTGTGAAAATCATCATCACAATATGGATGTACTTTCATGCCTCATCAATCTCCTCAAAGATGATTGAGCATTCACCACAATCAAGAATTAGGGTTTTGAGCCCTCTCAGAGCACTTAGACAAAGGATCAATCAAGAAATGAGATGATCTTCAACTTATCTAAACCTCTTAAACACCCATAATGGATTAAGAGGACTCCCACATCAAGAATCAAGCACAAAGTTGCCCCATTCCAAGTGGATCAAGCCTCAAGATCGCCAGTGTCACCAAATTAAGGTTTTGGTCGACCAAGGCCTCCAGATGGAATTTTTCCTCTGGGAATGAGCCAATGCTTCAAAGCACAATCCAAGATACTCCAAGGGACCACATGGACCCAATAATCAAGTCAAATTTGCCTCAGGGGATACATTCATCAAAAAATCAGGAATTCGGGTTTCTTGACCTAATTCACCCCTAAGTTGACTTTTGAGGTAAGATATGAGCCAAGACCCCATGAAATGATTTGAGGACCTCAAATACACTACATTGATCCATTTGCAACAATGTATTGATCCAAGAAGCTTGATTCACAAGTTTCAATTTCACCAAGACCACAATTAGGGTTTTGAGGAAAAAGTCAACTGTATCTTTGACTTTTGACCAAGACATGCTCCCAAACCTTGGGACATGATTCAATACACCCTATAACACCTATGGAATCCATCCATTAGGTTTGATTTAGGTCAAAGACTTGATTTCATAAAGGATCGCACAGTTTGGATTTCATCCGATAAAAAATCAACTGTGCATAAAATCAAGTTTGACTTTTTGGAAATTTTAACAAATATGGTTCCCCTAAGTAAAAAATAATGCTAATGTATGGTATTGATCATCATTCATTAAAAAAATTCAAGAAAAGTGAGGTTTCTTGCAAAAGGGGCAACCATAAGAAACCAAAAATTTTCTAAGTTATGGAACAAAAGTGATTTTGGTGCCAACTTCCAAGGACCATAACTTATGATCCAAGTAACCATTTTTGGTGATCCAAAGCTGGATTTGTAGGTCTTTCTACACTCTACAAAAGCTTCAACTACCTCAGACTCCAATTCTTCATGGATTTTGAGTTATGGATTGATCAAAATCACAAAAACATAAAAATGACACTTTTTCCAACACTTAGTGAAAATTTGCCTAAGTTACCAGCCTTGGACATCAATGTTCATGAGGATTTTTCAGTTGGATTCAAATAGTTTCAAGACAAACTATGATCACACATGTATTGTATCATATGAGGGCTTTCTAAAAAGCACAAGATCCTCTCATAACTCAACTTGAGCAAGGAGATATGAATCCCTCAAAATCACCATTTCCAACTGTCCTAAGCAAGGCAGATTTTGGCATTTTGCTCGATTTGGCAAATTTGGACAACTCCAAGCCTTGTCATCCATTTGGACACATCAGAGGATGAAATCAAGGGGGAATGATCTGATCCCCAAGCCTCCAAAGTCCAAGAATCTACACATAGCCATAACAAACCTAAAAAGGCTAAAAAGGTGCCAATACTCCAATTTTATTTCTAAGCATTCAATAGATGCACCAAGGTGGCATGGACTGACACATTCCTAATTGAATGAGTCAAGAATAAGCTATGAATCAAAATACCATAGGCCTGTGCCCTAATCTCAAGTCAATGGCTAGAGGAGACTAATGATTCCCTTGGATCAACATTGGTCAAAGGCCTGCTGCAGTTGCCACACACTATGGCTGCCAAAATAAACTTGACACACTATAAATAGAGCTCAATTATGATCAGTTTGAGTACACCAAAGCACTACAACGCTTGCTTTCCTCAAAATCTCTCTCTCTTTAGGCCAAAATGCCTTATTTTACATGTAATATATGAGTTTTTGAGTTAAAGAGGAATTCCACCACAGCTCATGATCCAAACACATTCAATATGTCATATCTAAGCTGTCCAAACACTCACTTGTGATCTGAAACACCAAACTCAGAAAGTCAACCTCCAAAACCTCAAAAATTAACTTTTTTTCATTTTTCAAGCCGTGTCTTCATTCAGTCACTTCCAAAACCAAACAAGGCCTCAAACACTCTCCAAATATCATCCTCAAACTCTCCCAATTGGTTTCCCTCATCTAGAACACCATTTGAGAGAGTTACTATATTGGTAACTTTTGCCACTTTTGCAAGAAAAGGCCTATTCTTGTTCCTGAGGATTCCAGCTGGTTCTAATCATCCTAAATGCTTCTAAGGGATAAATTGAGAGTGTTCAAAGCATTGAAACACTTCTGGCACAAGGAACTTGGCAGATAGCACAAGGAGCTCCAAGAGGTAAGTGCATCATCACTTGAACTCTCTAAATCATGCATTGCTTTGAGGTCCATTGATCATAGACCTCTCATACATATCATATGTGTTGTGTTTGAACCAAAATATCATGCTATTATTGCATGTGTAGTGAGATAGCATAGAACATGCAAATCTAGGCCTATTTTTAAACCACTATCCGGTTTTAAAATAGGGACACTTTCTGAAAATTCCAAAAGCACCATTGGATTCATCATGAAATTCTAGGCCAAATGCACCTAAATTTTGTCCAAATCCATGGAGAAATGAGAAATTTAGAGGCTTCACGTAAATTGCCAAAACTTTTCTTGCCTTGGCCTTGGCCAGGCCTGAAAACAAGGCACTCCATATATGTTCATGGGGTGGTTTTGATACACAGATGTATCAACACCCCAGTGGTAGCACGCATGTGTGTTTGGATATGAGGTCGTGGGTTCAAACCTCACCCATACCTTTTTTGATACCCTCCCACATTTTTGCTAATTTTAATATTTTTATGGTTTTTGTTAAATAATTAAAAAATTAATTTCTCTCTCAATTTTAATTATTTTTTATTGGTTCTTTTTGAAAAAAATCACAAAAATGTTAAAATATTTTATTCTACAAAAAAAATCAAATTTATGTTATTTATTTAATATAGTTGATATTTTTGTAAATAAATTCATTTTTAATTGTTTTTAAACATTTCAAAAAATGAATTTTCATCTTGAAAATCAAAACCAAATGAGTTTTAATTCATCTTGTGATTAAAACATCATTTTTCAAACCTAAACCAAAAATCACACGTTTATTCAAACTTATTTGGTGTTTCTATCATTTTTTTATTAATTTTCTTTGAAAAATTACTTTAAAAATGAAATTAGGGTTTCTTGTATTTTGATCTTTTTCAAAACATTTTTCAAACACTTTGGGCCTCTAATAGAGTGTAAGACCAAATCTTTGTTGTGCATAAATCTTTTTGGACCTCAGTCATTGTATAAGTCCCACTGCGATTTTAAAATCTCGGCGCGGTCGTCGCCTTTTAAACAAAAACCATCTAGGCCTCTCCTTGAGTTGTAAGCCTCATCTCTTGTACAAAAATAAACTTTGGGCCTCTCCTTGAGTTGTAAGACCCAACCCTCTTTGTAAATACAATAATTTAGGCGTCAGTAATTGTATAAGCCCTAGTACAGTTTACAAAACAACGGTACGATTACTGTTTTTTCATTTGGGCCTCTCCTTGAGAATAAGCCCCAACAACCTTTTCAAAAACAACTTCCCTGTTGATTTAGGTTCAAATTCATAGTTGTTATAAAAAATTTCTTTAATTTCTTGAACAACCAACCATACAGCTGTTACTATGGAAGCTTGCTCGCCTATAAGTTTTATCAGCTTTCTTTACATGCTTTCACATATATATATATATATATATATATATATATATATATATATATATATATATATATATATATATATATATATATATACCCTCTTTGTAAATACAATAATTTAGGCGTCAGTAATTGTATAAGCCCTAGTACAGTTTACAAAACAACGGTACGATTACTGTTTTTTCATTTGGGCCTCTCCTTGAGAATAAGCCCCAACAACCTTTTCAAAAACAACTTGTTATAAAAAATTTCTTTAATTTCTTGAACAACCAACCATACAGCTGTTACTATGGAAGCTTACTCACCTGTAAGTTTTATCAGCTTTCTTTACATGCTTTCATATATATATATATATATATATATATATATATATATATATATATACATACATAACTGTATTGCTGGAAGCTTGCTCACCTGTAAGTCCTTCTTTCATATCCTTTTAAATACTTGTCATATATCAACTGTATATATATTTGTAGATCTGTTTAGAGTTTTCCCCGACAATTAGGTCTAGAACTAGATAGAGCCAGTGGTCACTCTTTCAACACAGTCAAAACTAGTTCCACATATGAATTTCCAGATACAATTTTGCTTTCTCTTGGGCTTAAACAATATGGAACAAAGAGAAGGCATTATTCCCGGTGAAACTTTTCTCAGACTGTCACTATTAGAAATTGTCAAAGAAATTCATTTCTCCATAGAGGATTAATTCTCGGTGAAACCTCTCTTGAATTTCTTCAAACCCTAGAATTGTTCACTAAAGAAAAGATTATTCCCGGTGAAACTTTTCTTGAACTTTTCTTAAGTTTGGACCCACAGGCTTCCTAAAAGCATCCCCGCCTCCTCTTGGGCTTTGTACAAGGACCCCCCCGGCTTCTTAGAAGTTCTCATGCTTTCTCTTGGGCTTAATACAAGGACCTTGGAGACCTCTTAAAGGTATAGGACATAACTTAGTCACCATTTGTTAAAGCAGTCTTTCTAAAGAGTCAAAACCTTGGACAATTTAGGGTTGATACCCATCCCTTAAAACACCTGCCTCCTCTTGGGCATCATACAAAGATAAACTCTTCCATACCAGTAGACTTGGACAGTCTAATCTCCTCTTGGATCTCACACTACAAGAAAATTGGCAAATTGCGACGGTTCATTTTGGCATATTACGACGGTTAGAACCGTCGCAATTTGGAAGTTACGACGGTTTCGGTACTGTTGCAGAATTGTGCGTCGCGAGGCCAAATAGCGACGGTTGTGAAAACCGTCATGCAAACTGTCGTTATTTTCACGACGGATATTTAACTGACGTAATCTCTTTTTTGTGACAGTTTCCAACCGTCGTAAAATGCTGACTGATTTTTGTTTTAATAGTTGATTGCGACGGTTACAACTGTCGTAATTTTCCATTTGACACATGTTTATATCGTTTATTGCAACGGTTATAACTGTCGTAACTCTCCTAATATATTTTTTTGTTGTTGATTACGACGGTTACAACTGTCGTAACTTTTCATTTGATTCATGTTTATATCATTGACTGCGGCGGTTATAACTGTCGTAACTTTCCTAATATTTTTTATTTTTATTATTGATTACGACGGTTACCAACCGTCATAACATTTTTTATAGTATTTATTTATTTTAATTATTATCTATTAAAATATTTTTAGTTATAATATTAATTTTTTCAATATTATTTATTTTCTTTAAATTATTTCCACAAAATTATTTTTATTTATGGTATTATTTTTTTAATACTTCTTTATTTTTTATATGATTTTCTATATTACTTTTTAACGTAATAAAATTAAATCCAATCATAGGCATGTAATATCCATAATCATAATCAAGTCTTATTATAATCATGTAATATCCATAAAACATGTAATATTCATAATCATAATATCCTAATCTTATAATAATAAGCATCATAATGCCAAAAATACATTAAAAAAAATTCATAAGAACGTCTACCATCAACATGTAGCTAAAAAAGTATATAGAAAAACATCAAAGTCATCTAATCTGTCCTTCTTGATGATCCATTTTCTGCAATTCGGTAGCTAGACTCAGAAGAACGTCTACCATCAGCAGGTGACTCCAATCCCTGAAAATAAAGTATTAAACTTAGAAGAATGTCTTCCACTAGAAGGAACCATCAATCTTAAACTTATATATTTGAAAGTTAATAATAGATTTCATAAAAATCATACCTGTCTTCCACTAGAATTTTGCATTTGCATTAACAATTCAATTTCTTTTGTCCTAGCATTGTCCCTTTCCTTTAAGAATGTGATTGCCTCCAACAATTCAATTTCTTTTGTCCTATTTTGAACACTACAACTAGGAGGAGGTTAAAGCTGAAGAAGAGAATTAATTCTAGCGGGGCTATAGTCAATAATTTTACCTCTCACATATGATGTATAGTGTTTGAACTGACGAGAAGAGGTGTTTGCATAAAACTCGAGCCCAATAGTTTTGTTGGCTTCTTTGATCAAGCTATTTAATAGCTTTCAACCTCTTTCTTATAACATTATGAATAGCTCATCGCACCCTTCCAAATTTTCAACATCAAAAGCTTTTTCCTTCACTAAATTGTAATTTCTGACCTTATGATATTTCTCTACATGGACATGAGTCGCGAAAAGGCAATTTGGGAAGGTTTAGGCATCTTGAGTAGGTGGGTTGGAATATGATGCAGCTTGAGTGACTTGACTTCTTTTGAGGGCCATAGCTCTTCATAAGAGTTTTACAATAAGAACACAAAATTATGCAAGAAAGCGAGTAGAAAGTAAGTAAAGAATAGTAGATAAAGTCAGGTGTACGGACTGTAACACCCCAAAATTTGCCCTCTCTTTCTTTAACCTTTTTGGCTTATACTTCATTTCATTTGCATCTTCATTTGTGCATAGAATTGGTTCTAAACATAGGATCAAGGTATATTTGTTGAGTCTCAAGAGAAGGAGATGACTCATAACGCCAAGAAGCAAGAGGATATATTTAATCTTGTCGTATTCTCAAGCTTCAAAGTCCTTTCATCACCAAGGCATTCTCAACAATCCCACCACAATCATCTGGATTAGGGTTTGCAAGCATTGATCATACTCTCCTATCTTTTGTGCCTGAATTAGGGTTTTGGCCAAAGCTTTCTTGTGGTTAATTCTTGGAGAAAATCATGGTTACATGGCTCACTATGCATCTCAGGTGGTGCATACAGGTATCATGCCTATTCACAAGTCATCACATATGCCTCAATCAGTGGAAAGAAGATTAGGGTTTCATTTGATCAAGAAAATCAACTATGGCTTCACAAAGTCAAACTTTTGGATTTTGAGGTCAACCATGGGAATTCCATGTCATTATAGGTGTTATTTTGAGATTGGATCAAGAAGATTAAAAAAGAATCATAAAATCAGGAGAATTGGCAAATTAGGGTTTTAGTGAAATTTTTCTAAGTGTGGAAAACCATAATTTCTAGTCATTTTGTATCATTCATAACTTTTTCATCCTTGATCCAAATGGGGAAAATTTGTTATCAAATTAAAGAGGACATCATGAACTACAAGTTTATAGAAGGAAGCAAGTCCAAAAGATTCATAGATCAAAAGTTATGGTGGTTTAAAGTTGAGAAAAATCAAGGTTTGTGATTTCAACACTTAGAATTTTTTTTAAGTATGAAAATTCAGCTTGGAGGACATGTTTTCAAGGGCCTTTTTCTTGATGATCCAAGCTTCATCTCATCTTTCCTCCAACATGAAATATGTTCCTCATTCTCCAAGCTTTTTTTTAGTACAAGAACTCCTCAATTGGATGTGTAGATCAAAAGATATGGTGTCTCAAAGTTAGGGTTTCCAAAATGCCAAATTTAGAAAGTGATTTGTCAACTTCATGAAGCCAACTTCTAAGACATTTTTCATTATGATGCAAACTCCAATTCAATTTTCCTCCAACATGAAAGTTGTAGAGCTTCCTTCAAGATTTCCATGCATATAAAGAACTCCTCAATTGGGTTTATACATCTCAAGTTATGGTGCCCTCAAGTCATAACATTTTTTTGGATTTCGTTTAGGTAACTTAGTGAAATTTCACTAAGTGTCTCTAGGCAGATTTTGGGATATACTTTCATGGCCATTTTTCACCTTGATTCAAGCCTCATATCAAGATTATTCCAACATGTATTTTGTTCTATTATCTTCATACTTCATTATGAGCTTGATTTCTCTTTGTTTGGTTAAGTATTCACCAAGTTTGGATCAAGAAAAGGTGATCATTTGCCATTGATCTTAGAGCATCCTCATGTGGTATTTTTTGGATTAATTCTTGCAGCAAGTATGTACTCTTTGTTTTCATATGCATCACCATTATGTTGCATCACCAATTGATTGCCAAAAATAGCCAAACGTAACAAATACCCCATGCACCATATTTCTCTTTTTATGGCATGGTTTCAAAAGAAGAAAAATGCACACAAACTTATTCTTTAATTTACCTCACATGATGTACTTCATGCAACCTTTTTGTGACCCTTTTTTATCACTAAAAAATCACCGAGAATAATCACCCCAAGTGAGAAACCCGTGTGCACTCCTTCCACTCTCATTTTTTTCAAATTTCAAAAACCAACCACAACAAACTTTCTCACGTGCCAAGTCCCACTATAATAGCTTACATAACCCTAAAATCACACACACAATTCATTGATGCAAGAATCATATCAAAATTCCCTCATTTTCTCTCTAAAGTCTCTCTCTTCGAAGCTCATATTTCCTTCAATTTCTCTGCAGATTTTTGACTGATCCATCATCACTGAAGCATCAGGAAGCCATTGGAGGTGTTTGTTTTAAGCTTACAAGTGTACGTGCTTTCTTACATGTTTACTTTGTGATGTTGATTTAAAGCAAGTGTGTCACATGCAAGTATACATGTATGTTTGATTGCGGCAAGTAATAAAATAAGAGATCGTACCCACAGGGAGTGAAATCGATTTAGCTTTGAACCTAAAGTTTTCACTTTTGTTTAAAACAAGTATGAGCAAGGTAATAAAATACTAATGATAATAAGCAGAAAGAGATTCACACAACATCCTAAAATACTAAGTAAAGAGGGAATAAAATATCAGAGAGAATGATTGATGAGCTAAGATCCATTAATATATTATTGCTGAAATGTATTCATGATAAGTGTCATGCCTCAAAAGGTCGGAACGTGATCTAGTGGTGTATCTCTACAACATCAAAGCATGCATAACTAGGGCAAGGGAACAAATCTCTAAGCCTTACTTATAACCCTAAAATACATCTGGCTTTAATTCTGAAAATCTTTATGGCCTCAACTTCTTATCTCTAAGCAAGCTGAATTAAGTGAATATCTCTATCCTACTTTATTAACCACTTTTGTTATGAAATCCACTTGTTGTTGGATCTCTCTCAACAACAAGCTTGTACCTTTTTCTAAGTTGATCATTCTAAGAAGCAGGTGTATAGAATAAAAACACATAACAAAATAAGACACTAGTCAACACATCATTTCAACATAAAAATAACTTTATATTAACTTCACTTTGCTCATCAAACAAGAGTTTAGCTCATAATGATCTGAGTACAAACTACTGGAATGAAGCTACAGGAAGACATACTCTTAGCAAATTATGTAAAAGAAATGACAACCTAGAAGTAACTTGAAGATCCCTTGTGTTGGATAGACAGCAATAGATCTCTTTAGTCACGACAACTCCAAGCAGTGAGTACAGGATTAGATGAGAAGAAGAAAACTCTCTAATTCTTCCTAACCCTCAAAATAACATAAAACTAAACTGAAAATAAATATGAATGTGTGAAAATGTCTAGCTCTCGGTCCTTCTTTCTCTGATGTGCAAGGCTTGCTTTTATAGACTTTGAGTATGAGTGTAGAAGTTGATGGGTCTTAGATAATGGGCTTTTGATAGGAATAAGGTTCATCCCATATCAAATCACTGAAATATCCAGCTCTCGGTCCTTCATATTTTCTATTGAACTTGAAAATGTGAAAACTTTGCTCATGATGATGTGATGTTTGAGAATATGTGATTGATTGTGTGTTTTATCCACCTTTGATGTCTTGATTCATTTGATAAGCATGTTTTAATCTTGGTGTGACACTTGTGCATTGATGTTGAGTTCTTCTCATCTTGTGTTGCTTTGACACTTTCTTTCTCTTCATCTCATTTCTTCTCCTTTGGGTTTTGAATTCTCTTTTGTTTTTGTGATTGAGTTTGTTTAATGTTTGCTTGTGTTTGATCACATGCTCCCTTAAGCCTCCTATCTTGAACTTAATTTTTGATTAGGTTCAAAGTAGGATAGACATTAGGCTCTCAATCCTTTGCATGACAACATTAGGGTAGTCCCTTTAACCTCAACCTTAGGTTCATTCTTTGCATGACAACATTAGGTAGACTTCCCCCATTATCCTCAACTATAGGGCCATATTACATGATAACATCTAGGTGAGTTTCCTCTAGATTTTATTTTGCCTTTTGAGTCTTATTTCTCTTCTCAAAACAAAATCAAAACATTTAATAAATATGATGTGCATTGTGTGCCACGAGCCTTAAGCATATAGGAAAAGATGAGCAGATGCATTTCCAACCTCATCTTAGGGTACTTTGTGCGTGAGACGCTTGGATAGTTAGCGCGAAGTATTCGATCTTATGTCATAGACTTTAGTACGATGCGCATTTCAAACAAAGTTATTCCACTTTTGTTAAAACTCATAAAAAAACTGCAAACCATTTTATCCTTTGAGATTGTCTGTCAAATCATTTTCAGAAAGAGTACGTTATTTCCGTTCTATCGCAAACAGGCATCGACCCTAATTACTGGAACGTGAACTTAACATCGCTCATAAAAAACACTTAACCAATTTGTAGTCGTATCCCATGAACTACAAACACTCTGATTTCCTCATTCGATGCGTAGGCACAAGACGGCGAAGTCTTGGTGAGCAACCTTCCCCCTTTCACCTGTAGTCATTTGAATTACGTTGACTATGACTTTCCCATTGCACGAGGGAATACGTAGGCCTAGGACGGCGAAGTCCTACTGAGTCTCCTTTTATTTTTTCCCTTTCCATTTCCATTTAGCAGTAGGCTTTAGATAACACACCCTTTGATTAGAACAACAAGAGTGGGTCTCGTTGAGTACAACGGACGTGAGGGGGTGCTAATACCTTCCTCTCGCGTAATCGACTCCCGAACCCAGGACCTAGTTGCGATGACCATGTCTTCTCCCTTTTGAGGTTTCTTCGATCGTTTCCTTTCCCCCCGTCGGGATAAATAACGTTTGGTGGAGACTCTGTTTTTCCGCCTGCTGTTTTTCACATTGCGACAGCTGGGTACTCTGGTTCCCTATGTGAGTGAATCCTAGCGCTCGTGTGTTTCTGTTTCATTGGGTGTTTATTTTTGTGCATTTATTTGTTGTATCTGTTGTATATTATATGTTGTATATTGATTGCATTTTAGTCGCATTTGATTATTGTTATCATATTATTTTGCTGCAGCTGTGTTGTTGGGTGGGATTGTTCCACGAGAGATAAGCCCATTACCCAGGCTTGAGTACACACATAGGATTAGAGTGGGATCTTGTTGACTTGCGTGGCTTGAGTTCACATTCAAACGAGGTTTTCTTGGGAGATGCTCTGACCTGTATGCCTATACAGTAACCAGGGTGTTCCTTTGGGAGATTATGACTCTGGAGACCGTTCATGAGAAGTCAGTCGAGGCCTCCTTGATTGATGATGATGCCAAACCAGAAATGGTGAACATATCATCATTTCTCGACCTGAGAGCCCGTGATTCTGACGACCTGCTAGGATGACTTGTCCAAGACTAGAACCCACATGTGAGAGGGGATGGGTTTTGCAGGAAACCTTGACTTTTAACCTACCTGGATTTTTGGTTTTCTTATCAGTGTGAACTTATGAATGTGGTATTCTGATTATCTCAGTATTTTGGTATTATGGATTTCTCGTCAGAGCAGAATTTTGGTCTTATCCAGTCAGCAGCACAACAGCTTTTCAGAGCATATGGAAACCTTGATCCCATGTTTGCATTTGCATATCATCATTATTGCATCCTAACATTCATGTTCGTTTATTTCCAGGGTTCATATCTTATCCTTGATTCTTATTGCTAAAGACCTGCAGAAATGGTCACCGGTAGGAAGGGTACTATCAGCTACAAATTTCAATCGCCAGATTTGAGTTTGCTCTGGGACTTAATTGCCAAGACTACTCAAAGTAATTTGGAGTCGTTTAAAGATTATTATGGGAAAATCCTGGGCATGTTGCATAAAATCACAGAGTATGAGAGGATGGTTATTCACACGTTGCTACTGTTCTATGATTCTTCATTAATATCCTTCACATTCAGAGATTATCAGTTGACTCCTACTTTGGAGGAGTTTCACTCAATCTAGATATTTCGGTCAAAGATCAGGTGCTCTTCCATGAATCTATGGAAGTTCCCGCTCTAGAAGCTATTGATGATGCTCTTTATTTGAGCACGTCTGTGATGAAGGGTAATCTACGATCCAAGGGTGGTTTATCTGGCTTTCTTTTGAGTTCTTTGGTAAGTGAAGCTCTGGTGTATGCAGAGGCCTGTAGTTGGACTACTTCAATTCCATTCTTGCTTTATGCATTTATAGGATTGCTCTCTTCCCTAATTGTTGGGATTCATAGATATGAACACCATCAGAATTTTCATGATGACAAATCCCGTGTCGACTCTTCTCGATGATGTGTATCATTCAGTGCACTTCAGGAGTTACAAGAAGAAAGGTGGACTAGTTTACTGTTGTGCTCCTCTTCCCTGTAAATGGTTCTTGAGCCATCTACCACGTGAGGGTGCTTTTGTGGACACCAAAGATCAGTTGAAATGGTCAGAGAGAATAATGGGTATAGCTGCTAAATATATTAACTGGTTTGACAAAAGGTTGTTGGGTGTTGAAATGATATATAGTTGCAGTGAGTTTCCGAACATGCCTCTTATGGCGATAAGGGGTAGCATCAACTACAATCCACCTCTGGCTAAGAGACAATTAGGATACGCTTTGAAAGATCCCTCAACAGACAAAGAAGTGAAGGAATCCTTGTTCTACAGTGGGACAGAAGATTTTGAAACAATAAGAAGAGTTGTAAAAGCTTGGGGTACCATTCAACGGAAGGGGAAGTCATCCCTAGGCAAGAGCAATTCTTGAGCTTATCCTTCCTACATGGAGTGGGTGCAGAATAAAGTTGAGATTGTCAGTTTGCCTTTTCTCGTTGAAACACTGTTGTACCCTCTAGAGATTGAATAGCCCACAATAGTCATTATTGAAAGGTATAACAGGCTCTGGGCCGAGAAAGAAGAACTTCGCAAAGAGAATGAAGAGTTGAAGATGGAGGTCTATCAGTTGGGGCATGATAAGAATGAGTTTGTTTATGCTGCCAAAGTAAAGACAGAGCTGCTAATCAATAGGGAACAAGAGCTGGAAGAAGAGGTCAAGAATAAGGAATGGATAGGCAAGGATCTAAGAAGTGCCAACAACTTACTCCAACAGAGGAAGAAAGATCTACACAGAGCCCGTGTCGAGATTTCTAAGTTTAATAGTCAATGGAACGCCACAGTGACGTCTCACAGAATGAAAGAAGATGAACTTCAAGACCAAATTGAAAAGTTGAAGCTACAACTCAGAGACAAAGAGAGAGAGAGGTCAGAGAAGAATCATCTCACAGGTTCAGAAGCGAGAAGCAGCTTAAGGAGACCTTGTCAGCCCTAGAAGATCTTAAGATACAAGCTGAGGTGAAGAAGCCCAAACTTGAAGATGCTTTCAGTGAGGATGCTTAGGAGTTGTGGTGTCGCTACTTTGAGGGGACCATGCACATACGCGATGTTCTCATTCAGGAGCTGATTCAGAGACCAAAGCATCCTGATACCAAGAACTTATTCAAAAAGGTTCAAGCCTAGTCCAAGAAGCAGGTGGCTGGGGAGGGTTGTCTCTGGTGGATATCGATGATATGCCTTAGTTTCCTTTCTTCTTTTGTATCTGATCACCGTCAGGCTTGTTGGCTGGGATCATTGACTGTTGTATTTGATTATATCTTTTCTGTATGAGTTGTATGTATTGACTCGCTATTATTCTTCTATTCAGTTAATTTATGAGCATCTTTTATAGGTATTATATTCATCTTTTGTGTTTATTATTATTATAAAACTGGAATCAAGGTGTAGATCACCCTGGAAATACTCAAGCATGACATTTGCATTGCATTCTCATATTCATATGCATAACATGTGTTCTTGGCGGGCTTTTTCTTATCTCTACCTGGTTTTCTTCATTCAGGATCATAGACTCTTACATTCACAGATACTGCACATGAGGAAACCAAAGACGAGTGATGGAACAGGTCCAAGCAGAACTCCTGGAAGTACGGACTCATATGACTCAGTTCATGGAACTAATGCAGAACATGGCCCAAGGACAAGAACAATTGAGAACTTTGGTCAAACCACTCATTGACACTCCCCGAGTTCATGATGGTGATGTTTTCCATCCTGGTGGTGCTGGTGTTATTCCTCCGAGCGGAGGTGTTATTGGTGGCGCCAATCCTTCGGGCGGATGTGGTGTTGGTGTTGTCATCCCTCCAGGCGGAGGTGTTGGAGTTGTAATTCCTCCCAGTGGAGGTATTGCTGGTGGAGTTCCTGATGGAGTTCGTATTGGTGGAGGAAGTGTTTGCGTTGTCCATGGAGCTGGTGGAGCTCATAACCACCACTAGGAGGAGAACTGACAGGAAAATGCATTTTCTATGCACGACCTGGATGCTGGTCTCCCATCGGAGGCAGATAAGAAAATAAAGATGATTGAGGAAAGAATGCAGGCTTATGAGAACCAAAATGCTTTTGGGATTGATATAACTGATCTCAGGTTGGTTCCTGGCGTGAGAATTCCACACAAGTTCAAAGTCCCGGACTTTGACAAATACAAGGGGACAACCTGTCCCAAGACCCACATCGGAGCCTACTACCGGAAGATGTTTGCGTATTCAGATGATGAAAAGCTCCTTATGCACTTTTTTCCATGACAGCCTAGCTGGGGCTTCCCTGGAATGGTACATGGGATTGGAGAGGACCTACATTAAAAGCTGGAGGGATTTAGCAGAGGCCTTCGTCAAACATTACCAGTATAATAGTGACATGTCTCCTAACATAACACATTTACAAAACCTTGCTCAAAAAGGGAACGAGAGTTTTAAGGAGTACGCCCAGAGGTGGTCCGAATTAGCAGCACGTGTTCAACCTCCTATGATAGAGAGATAACTGGTTGATATGTTTATGGGCACATTTCAGGGTCTATACTATGACAGGCTGGTCAGGTGTACTTCTGCAGGGTTTTTGGACTTGGTTATGGTTGGAGAACGTGTGGAAAGTGGGATAAAGATGGGAAAGATCCCAAGTGGTAATGGCCCCTCGTCTGGAGGAGGTAAGAAGTTGTATGTTGGGACTCCCAAGAAAAGGGAGGGGGATACAACCTCTATTTCTTCTTATTGGGGTAAAGGCAAAACCAATAAGAATTCTACACAGCAGGTTGCTACTGTAGCCATCTTGGCTGCACCTAAGTGTCATACCCCAAATTTTTACCACAAGATTTCCCATCATTGTGACAGTCATCACTATAATATAGATGTACCATCATGTCTCATTAATCTCCTCAAAGATGGTTGAGTATTCACTATAATCAAGAATTAGGGTTTCCGTCCCTCTCTGAGCATTTAAACAAAAGATCAATCAAGAATTAGGGTTTTCGGACTTAGTTATGGTTGGAGAACGTGTGGAAAGTGGGATAAAGATGGGAAAGATCCCAAGTGGTAATGGCCCCTCGTCTGGAGGAGGTAAGAAGTTGTATGTTGGGACTCCCAAGAAAAGGGAGGGGGATACCAACTCTATTTCTTCTTATTGGGGTAAAGGCAGAACCAATAAGAATTCTACACAGCAGGTTGCTACTGTAGCCATCCTGGCTGCACCTAAGTGTCATACCTCAAATTTTTACCACAAGATTTCCCATCATTGTGACAGTCATCACTACAATATAGATGTACCATCATGTCTCATCAATCTCCTCAAAGATGGTTGAGTATTCACTATAATCAAGAATTAGGGTTTCCATCCCTCTCTGAGCATTTGAACAAAAGATCAATCAAGAAATGACATGATCTTCAACTTGTCTAACCTCTCAAACACCCATAAAGGATCAAGAGGACCCCCACCTCAAGAATCAAGTACAAAGATGCAGCATTCCAAGTGGAAGGAGTCTCGAAATACCCGGTGTCACCAAATTAGGGTTTTTGTCGACTGAGGCCTCCAGAGTGAAATTTTCATAGAAGATTGATCCAAGACTTCAAAATATGACTCAATATGCTCAAAATAACCCTAGGAGTCCCTTTTCAAAGTTAAATCACCCTCAGAGAATGCATTCCTCAAAAGTCGGGAATTAGGGTTTCTCCGCGCCGAACTGCTCCGGAGCCAAAAGTCAAAACATGACTTTTTTTGGCAAAAATGATCCTTATGACTCATATTCTCATAAAATATGATCTATAATGTCATTTGAACAAGAATTGATCAAGAAATCATAATAACTTGTAAAAGGGGTAATCTTGAAAAATTGAAAATTTTTCTAAGTTACTAAATTTTGATGGTTTTTGTGTCAACTTCCAAGAACCATAACTTTTGATCCAAGCAGCCATTTTGAGTGATCCAAATCCTGATTTGTAGGTCTTCCTACATTCTACAAAAGCTTCAACTACATAAAACTCTAATTCTTCATGGATTTTTGGTTATGGATGGATCACAGTGGTGAAAAATCAAAGACTTAGCACTTAGTACAAAACTGTCTAAGTTTCAGCCTTGAACATCAATGTTCATGGGGATTTTTCAACTAAGTCCAGATAGTTTCAAGAAAAACTATGACCACACATGAATTGTACCATATAAGGGCTTTTTAAAAAGTACATGTGCATTCCATAACTCCATTTGAGCAAGGAGATATGATCCGCCCAAGATGACACTTTCAAACTATCTTGTACAGGACAGATTTGTGCATTTTTGCTCGAACTGGCTAAGTTAGGCAATTACAAGCCTTGTCATCCATTTGGACACCTCAGAGAATAACATCAAAGGGAAAAGATTTGATTCACATGCCTCCCAAGTCCAAGGATCTACATGTAGCTATGTGTCACCTAAAAAGGCTAAAAAACTCAAAGACTCCAGTTTTGTTTCAATGCATTCAATGGATTCACAAGGTGGAAAGCATCAAGACATTGCCGACTGAATTGAGTCAAGATTCATCTCTGAACCAAAGGACTCATAACCTGCTGCACTGACCCAAGTCAATGTTTAGAGAAGACCAAAGATTCCTTTTGATCAACATTGGCCAAGGGACTGTCCACGCCTCCATTCACTATTGATGCCAAAACAAACTTGTTGCACTATAAATAGACATCAATTGTGATCAGTTTGAGTACACCAAAGCACCCAAACTAATGCTTTCCTTAAAATCACTTCCAAAAAACCATATTTTCCTTCTATTTCAAGTCACTATCGAATTTTGAAATAGGAAGCAATCTAAACCAAAACAATCATGCCAACACCTCATATATATCATATATGAGTGATCCATGGCCCTGAAACACATCTGGAACATCAGAATCACAAAATCACCATCCAATTGCTCAAGCTTTTGGTCTGTTTGCAGTTGAGATATGCCACAACAAGTTCTGGGTTGATTCAATCCATTCTAAGCCTTCAAACACATTACTTGAGGTCCATTGAAGTTGTCTAGATCATTACACAACATCTGTAACACCTTCAACATAGAATTTGATCATCAGCTACAAGAGGTAAGCCTGAAGCCTTCATACTACATATTACATGCATCATAAATGAATTTTTGAGTTACCATCTTGTTTCTACATGTATATAGAGTGATAACCCTCAATCAATGGCTATGTATGAATCGTGTATGGAATTTCATAGTGTTCATGCTGAAACTAGGGTTCTTGAGTTCATCCTTTGATTTCTCACTCCACACTTAATATAAATGCAATTAATCTATATGGTTGTGATCCTTGTTCAAAAACGAGCAAGATTGGTGTTTGAATCGTGCAAAACCATTGAGTAATCAGAGAGAAAAGTGAGAAAACGCAAATCTGGGCAAAACAGAGTCGCGCATGTTCTTCCCTTGTTCTTGGCGCTCTTTTTCAAATTTTCAAATATTTGAATTTTTGATATTTTATTTAATTGATTTAAAAAATTAATTTCTCTATCATTTTTTATCATTTTTTTATTGGCTCTTTTTTTAAAAAGTCACAAAAATGTTAAATTATTTTATTTTACAAAAAAATCTAATTTATATTATTTATTTAATATAGTTAGAATTTTTGTAATTTATTTCATTTTATTTGTTTTTAAACATTTTAAAATGAAATTCTCACTTTGATCTCTTCATTCAAAATGAATTTCAAGCTTTCATGTGATTAAACATGATTTTTCAAAATATTTTTCAAAGTTGATAACTTGTTTTTGATATATTTGATATTTTATATAATTTTTTATTTAATTTCCTTTGAAAAATTATATCTTTTAAATTCAAAATTAGGGTTTTCTCTAAATTTTGATTTTTCAAACTTCACATAAACACTTTGGGTCTCTAATAGAGTGTAAGACCCATCCCTTGTCACACGCAAACATTTTTGGGCCTCAGTCATTGTATAAGTCCCGGTACGATTTCAAAAATCTCGGCGCGATCGCCGCTTTTCAAACAATTTTAATTTGGGCCTCCCTTGTGTATAATCCTCATCTTTCTTTTTTCAAACGCTTTTTGGGCCTCTAATAGAGTGTAAGACCCAACCCCCTTTGTACATAAATAATTTGGGCCTCAGTGATTGTATAAGTCCCAGTACAGTTTTCAAAATAACGGTGCGATCATTGTTTTTCATCCGGGCCTCTCCTTGAGTTGTAAGCCCCGTATCTTGTACAAAAATAAACTCTTTGGGCCTCTAATAGAGTGTAAGACCCATCCTTTTTTAAATACAATAAATTTGGGCCTCAGTCATTGTATAAGTCCCTCTGTGATTTTCAAAACTACGACGCAATCGCCGCCTTTTCAAAAGAATTCATCTGGGTCTCTCCTTGAGTATAAGCCCAAAACTTCCTTTTAAAAATAACTTTCCTTTTGATTTAAATTCAAACTTATAGTTGTATCAAAACTTTCTTCAATTTCTTGAATAACTAACCATACAGCTGTGTTTATAATACTGGAAGCTTGCTCACTTGTAAGTTCTACCAGCTTTCTTTTACACATTTGCTTATATATATTTCATCTGTATATATATGCCTGTATATCTGCTTATAGTTTTCCCCGGCAACTAGGTCTAGGATTAGATCAAACCAGTGGTTACTCTTTCAACACAGTAAAAAATAGTTCCCCATAGGAAATTCCAGATACAGTCTTGCCTCCTCTTGGGCTTATACAATATGGAACAGAGAAAGACATTATTCCCTGTGAAACTTTTCTCAAGACTGTCACAACTTAGAAATTTGTACAAGAAATTCATTTCCCCGGAGAGGATTAATTCCTGGTGAAACCTCTCTTGAATTTCTTCAAACTCTAGAACTGTTCACTAAAGAAAGGATTATTCCTGGTGAAACCTTTCTTGAACTTTTCTTAGGTTTGGACCCACAGGCTTCCTAAAAGTATCCCCAGCCTCCTCTTGGGCTTTGTACAATGACCCTCAGGCTTCTTAGAAGTTCTCAGCCTCCTCTTGGGCTTAGTACAAGGACCCAAAGACCTCATACAGGTATAGGACAGAACTTAGTCATCCTTTGATAGTTCAATCCTTCAAAGAGTCAGAGTCAAAACATCAGACCAATTTAGGGTTGATTCGCATCCCTTAAAACATCAGCCTCCTCTTGGGAATCATACAAAGATCAACCTTCTTATACCAGTAGACTTGGACAGTCTCACCTCCTTTTGGATCTCAAAGAAACCCTCAAGTTTCCTAAGAACACGGGAAAAACCCTGATCAATCACCCACAGAGTAAGACCTCCACAAGTTTCAAAACTCAATCTTTAAGCTCTCACTTTAAATTTCCCCAGCTAGGGTCAAATTACTACCAGTAAACCCTCAGAAAACTCAGAACCTCATGGTCTCTGATATTTCAACTCTTCTGCAATCCCCAGCAAGAGTTGATTCCCCAATTTGGACCTGTCTCTAGATCTCAATAATCCTCAGCATAAGATAGCCTCCTCTTAGGATTCATATAAGAAATTTCCCAACCAACCTCCTCTTAGGCTTTGTATAATGATCATCTATCAACAGTTTTAGCCTCAATCTTGGGCTTTGTACAAGACAGACAAAATATTCTCCAGCTGAGTCAATCAAATTCTTTTAAGCCTCAACCTTGGGCTTTGTACAAGATATATAAAACCTCTCCCCAGTGGAGTCATTTTCTTTTAGCCACAATCTTGGGCTTTGTACAAGACAGACTAAATATTCCCCAAAAAGAGTCAATCTCTTTTAGCCTTAATCTTGGGCTTTGTACAAGACAGATAAAACACTCTCTTGTTGAGTTAGTACTCTTCAGCCTCAATCTTGGGCTTTATACAAGACAAATAAAAACTTCCTCGGAAGAATCAATTCCTAATCAGCCTCCTCTTAGGCTTTGAATAATAATCTCCCTAAGCAGAGTCAAACTTTTAGCTTCAACCTTGGGCTTCGATCAAGGCACACAAAAATCAACATCCCCCCATAGGAAATCAAAATTCTCTCTGTAGGAAGATAACTTCACTGTACAATCACACATCAAAAATAGACAATCAAACAAACCTTAATCCCAGATAACTGGTGTAAGTGGCACACTTGTTGATTCAAAAATCTAAGTTGTGGTCCCTCTTTATCGTGGTAAAAACACCTTCTTTCATCTAATTGCTGTAAGTGGCAAGCCTCTGGATTATTTACATCCAAGCCAATGTCCCTCTCTTTTAGTATGAAAAACTCCTACGGAAAAATGGCATTGCTCTACACTGAGTTAAAGTTTTCTCCTTCAAGACAAATCCCTCATAAAGGAAATTATGGCATTGCTGGATTCCATATATTCCAGTTAAAGTAATTACCCTTTATAATCAGTTACCCAACAACTGTGATAAACAGATGAGATATCTCTCTTTAGATATGACAAATTCTCTCTCAGTCAAACCTTTAGCTTCAATCTTGGGCTTTGAACAAGACACAAATAAACTCTCTCAAACATTCCCAAAGAAGAAACTTTCCCATTTAGGACAGACGAACATCAGTAAGTAGATAACAGAAGAAAATGCCAAACAATCTATGGATAACCATATATAAGATGGGTAATTGACAACTCCCCATTGTATAACCTGACCCCCCAATCTCTTAGCATTTGTTAAAGAAAATGTTTGTGTGCAAGGTTAGTTTTAGATAACTTCCCTTTCCTTTCCACCTTCATAGGATAAATAAGAAATCAGAAAGTAGCACCCAATTCCAACCAATGTAGTAAGGTGGTCGTGTCATCGACAAAAATTGCACGCTACACTCAGCAACAAACTTATGCTCCTCGTCGGTATCCGGACTGACAAAGAACGGAAAATAGGCACTTTGAGACTCCGCCTATGCCGTACTCACAATGATTACATCATCTACTTCAATTACAACTGGTCCATAAGAGAACTTTGGCTCCTATTACTGGTAATCCTCCACCAGGTTATAAAGTCAACGCCCACTGCGAGTTCCATTCTGGGGCGCCAGGGCACCACATTGATAATATCAAGGCATTGAAGCATAAAGCACATGACTTGCTTGATTCCAAATCTATTGATTTCACTAATAACGGGTCGAATGTGATACAGAACCCTATGCCACAGCATGGCGCGACAAGGGTAAATGCTGTTGAAGGTGGAGAAAAGTTAAATATGGTATCTGATGTTAATGAGTTGAAGACTCCTTTGCTGTTTATCAAAGAGAGTTTGTTGAAGAGGGTGTGTTTCCAGGATGTGCAATTGACTGTCAAGAATATGTATTACGGGTTGAGGGTTGTGACTTGTTAAAAGAAGGTATACAAAGGTTGATGGATAAAGGACAACTTCAGTTTAACAGAACTAGTGTTCGGATAATGTTAATGATGATGATAAGAACGTTGCAACAATATCCATTCCGTACAAGACCATTCATATATCGGCGCCAGTGCGACAAGCACCCGTCGTTATTACTACACCAGGGCCAGTACCATATGACAGCACCAAGGCAATTCCGTGGAATTACGGAGCTGAGGTATTTTGTAATGGACAGAAACAAGAATTGGTGTGTTCTTCAGATACTGGATCTAATGTTGATAACATTGTTCGGGCCAGTGGTATTACACGCAGTGGTAGGGTATTCTCTCCGCCAGATGTTAATGTTGACAGTTCTGATAAGGGCAAAGGTAAACAGGTTGTGGAAGATTCAGCACAGAAACAGGCTTGTGATGCTTCCTTTTCAAAGGATGTGGAGAAATTCATGAGATTAATCTGGAAGAGTGACTTTAAGATTGTTGACCAACTGAATCAGGCGTCGTATAAAATTTCCATTCTAACATTGTTACTGTGTTTAGAGGCACATATGAATGAGTTGTAGAAGGTGTTGAATGGTGCATATGTTCCACAGGAAATTTTTGTGAATCAGCTAGAAGGAGTGGTAGCTCATGTCAATGCAGGAAATGGTCTGGGTTTCACTGATCTGGATCTGACTTCAGTTGGGAGGAATCACAACAACACCCTGCATATCTCCATGAAATGTAGGGACTCTTTGTTGTCTCATGTTTTGGTGGATACTAGGTCATCGCTGAATGTTTTGCCAAAGAAAGCCCTCATGAAGCTCGATATACAGGGATTGATTTGTAGACCTAGCAATTTGGCGGTGCGAGCTTTCGATGGATCAAAGATATTTGTGTTTGGTAAAGTGGTTATGCCCATTAAGGTTTGACCAGTGGTTTTTGATACGACCTTTTACATCATGGATATCCAACCGACCTATAGTTGTCTGCTAGGTCGTCCTTGGATTCATTCTACTGGGCCAGTAACGTCGACCTTACATCAAAAGCTTAAGTATATGGTTGAAGGAAAGGTGGTTACTGTGTGGGGAGAATAAGACATCATGGTTAGTCATTTTTCAACGTTTAAGTATGTCGAGGTCGATGGGGAGATACATGAAACCCTTAGTCAGGCCTTCGAACCAGTTCAAATTCAGAAGGAGCCTCCGGTGGAGGATAAAAGGCCTGAGGTTTCTATGTATTCGTTGAAAGAGGCTCATGTTGTAGTTGAAGCCGACAGTTCTCAGGGTTAGGGCCAAGTTCTCGAGGTACCGATGAAGCAGGATAGGTTCGGATTGGGATACAAGTCGTCACAAGCTCCTCCGAGATTCAGAGGTTTTATCAAGTTTACCATTACTGGGGTCATTTTTTATTGTATTAATGCAATAGGGGAAGATGAATTAGATAGCGACTGTGACATGGATAGCTGGATCCGCTCCTGCATCCCAGACCAAGAACTGTGCAACTGATCCTTTGAAGAAGTCATCCTAGTCACTCGTTTTCTTGATTTTACATATGTCAAGTCCTACGTTCTGCCTAAGACGTAGTAACTCATCTGTAGGGCCACATGTTTTTACTTTCAATGCTATCATAATCATAAATAAAAGGTCGTTTTGCATTCAAATGTTTCACTTCCTATTTTTCATTTTTACTTTTACATCTTTTAAAAAGAAAAATGGCAATGTGTTTTTTGTTTTGTTCATTTTTGCATTCTTAATAAAACATAAAACATCGCTCATGCAGATCCATCATCTCAAATCCCATCAATAATGATTTAGCTATGGCTCGATATGATTTTGACAATCCAATTTACCAAGCTGAAGAAAAGACCGACGAAGACTGTGAACTTTCTGAGGAATTAGTTATACTTTTGAAACAGGAGGAATGGATCATTCACCCTCATCAGAAGGATATTGAGATTATGAATCTGGGTACCGAGGATGCCAAGAAAGAAATCATAATTGGGGCTGCTTTGGAAGACAGTGTCAAGAGAAGATTGATTGAAATGCTACGAGAGTATGTGGATATCTTCGCTTAATCTTACCAGGGCATGCCTGGGCTGTATACAGACATCGTTGTGCACCGTTTGCCTCTCAAAGAGGGTTGTCCTTTGGTTAAGCAAAAGTTGAGAAGAACAAGACCAGATATGGCTGTCAAAATCAAAGAAGAGGCTGAGAAACAGTTGGATGTTGGGTTTCTTGCTGTGACTAGTTATCCTCTATGGGCTGCTAACATTGTTCCTGTACCTAAGAAGGATGGTAAGGTCAGGATGTGTGTTCACTATTGTGATTTGAATAGAGCAAGTCTGAAATATGACTTCCCGTTCCCTCACATTGACGTGTTAGTGGATAATACTGCTCAATATTCTGTATTTTCCTTCATGAATGGTTTCTCTGGGTATAACCAAATCAAGATGGCCCCAGAAGATATGGAGAAAACAACTTTCATAACACCATGGGGAACATTCTGTTATAAAGAAATGCCCTTTGGATAGAAATATTCTAGGGAAACTTATCAGCGGGCGATGATGACTCTCTTTCATGATATGATTCACAAAGAGATTGAGTTTTAAGTTGATGACATGATTGCGAAGTCCCAAACAAAGGAAGATCATCTAGTTAATCTGCAGAAATTGTTTAAAAGATTGAGGAAATTCAAGTTGAGGTTGAATCCGAACAAGTTCACCTTTGGGGTGAGGTCTGGTAAACTACTGGATTATATTGTTAGTGAAAGGGGTATTGAGGTTGATCCTGCCAAGATAAAAGCAATTCAAGAAATACTTGAGCCGAGAATAGAAAAAGAGGTTCGTGGTTTCTTGGAGAGGTTGAACTGCATAGCTAGATTCATCTCTCATCTTACACCCACATGCGAGCCGATATTCAAATTATTGAGAAGAGATCAAGCAGTCAGGTGGAATGAAAATTGTCAAAAAGCGTTTGAAAAGATAAAAGAATATTTGCAGGAACCTCCAATCCTCATACCTCCGGTAGCAGAAAGACCTTTGATTATGTATTTGATGGTTCTTGAGAATTCGATGGGGTGTGTGCCCGGTCAACACGATGAGACAGGTAGAAAAGAGCATGCCATCTACTACCTGAGTAAGATTTTTAGTTATTGTGAGTCGAGGTACTCAATGCTGGAAAAGACATGTTGTGCACTCGCTTGGTCAGCCAAGCGTTTGAGGCAGTATATGTTAAAACACACGACCCTGTTGATATTAACGATGGATCCGATAAAATATGTGTTTGAGCAGCAATCACTCACTGGAAGGATTTCCCGTTGGCATATGGTTTTGACAGAATACGATATTCAATATGTTTCCCAGAAAGCCATCAATGGAAGTGTTCTGTCAGAATATCTTGCTCAACAACCTATTGAAGACTATCAACCAATGAAGTTTGAGTTTACGGACGAGGATATTATGTATTTGAAAGCAAAAGACTGTGATGAGCCTTTGCCTGATGAGGGACCTGAGATTGGATCCCAGTGGGGTTTAATTTTTGATGGAGCGGCTAATGCATATGGCAACGGAATCGGGGCAATCATTACTACTCCTAAGGGTTCCCATATACCTTTCACTGCCCGATTGACATTTGTCTGTACCAACAATGAAGCAGAATATGAAGCATGCATCATGGGGTTAGAAGAAGCCATTGATTTTAGAATTAAGAATCTTGATGTATACAGTGATTCAGCGTTGGTGATTAATCAGATTAAGGGTGAATGAGAGACTCACCAGGCAAAATTGGTACCTTATAAGAATTATGCAAGAAGGTTATTACCATTCTTTGATAGGGTTGACTTTCATCATGTGCCCCAGACAGAGAATCAGACGGTGAATGTGCTAGCAACATTAGCGTCGATGTACAAGGTGAATCTGTGGAATGAAGTTCCGGCAATCAGAATCATGCATCTTGATAGACTTGCCTTTGTGTTTGTAGCTGAAGAAGTGTCGGATGGAAAACCATGGTTTCATGACATTAAGTGCTTTCTCAAAAGCCAAGAGTACCTGTAACACCCCGATTTATTTTATTATTTTTCGTAATTAGAATTATGTGATGTTATGTATATGTATGTGATTATGCGTGTTTTGGTCATGTTTGGGTTGCCCTTAGTATTGGGTAGTGACCTTAGAATTGTAGCGATTAAGGTGTTGGGGGTGTGTGACCAATTGTGTAGAGAGGAGTGGTGTGGTTAGTAATTAATTAATTAATATTAGGAATATTTGATTAATATTATTAATGTGATTTTATTAAGAAATATTGTTATTATTATTTAATTAGTATAATAAAAATAATAATAATAATAATATTGAGATAATAATAATAATATTATAAAATTCAAAAGAATATTAGAAAATAGAAAAGGGGATTAGAGGAGGAAATCATTTAGTATGTGTTTTTGGAGGAAAGGAGAAAGAGGAGAGCTTGGGAAAAAGGGAAGAGAAAAGTCATTGTTGAGGCCGAGGTTTTTGTCAAGAACCCCAAGGTAAGGGTGGAGTTCTCTAATCTCTAAGGGTTGCATAATATTTGTATGAGGGTAGATAAACCTTTAGGATCATCCTATGTGTTGTTTGCGTTGATTTGGGGATTGAGGTTTTGCGTGTCGGAGGTTTTGAAAAGAGGAAAATGCATAAATTGACCGGTTGAATTGTGGTTTATGTATTCCTATTTGTTTATATGATAATCTGTGATTGTTTGTGTATTTTTGGGGTTGTTTGTGGGTAGAATCGGAGAAAGGTGGGGGTTGGCTTGTGCTGAAATCGCAACTGCACAATTGCAGAATCGCGCAATTTGCTGTGCGAATGAAAGTTTTCAGGGCGAATGTTTGCCCCAGATTCCCTAAGCGAATGAGGCATCGAGCAAAGGGAAAGAAGAGAAATTATGGAATAAGTGGTGGGGAACTTCTCCCCAGGTTTGCTGAGCGAACTCCTGGCGAACTCCAGTTCGCTGGGCGATTGAGTAGCGAATGGGGAAGAGAAAAAGTGAGTCTCAGGTTTTTGTATGGGAGGGGTTGTTCGCTGGAGACTTCAGTAAGCCAACTCCTAGCGAATAATAGTTCACTGGGCGAACTCGCAGTGAGCATGACAGTGTTGTTTTGCTGCTGTACATACATAATTTTCTTAAACTTTAAAAATTCATAACTTTTAATCCGTATGTTCGTTTTAGTCGTCGTTCAAACTGTTGGAAAGCTGGTTTCATATACTTTTTGTTAAAATTAATTTCAATACCATAATTCCAACTATTTGACACACTAATTGGGTTATTGTGCATGTTGTTCTGTGTTGCACGTTGAAATGGTGAATTCGATTGTGTGAATGTGTGTTGTAGTTGTGGATTGCGAATGTTGCATATTTTAGCAGGTATATGTTGCATGTTGGATAGTTGTGGTGTGATGTATTGGCCTAATGTTAGTCATATGCATTTTGTTATCGTTGTATGTTGTCGTCGTATGCATGTAATGTTGCATAAGTTGTGTGATAAGTCGTGTGCCTATGTGGGGTGTGAGCGTCTTATCCAGATTCTTTGAAAAAGAATCGTGTTGTTATTGTTGTTGTTGAGGTGATCGTGTACCCATGTGGGGTGTGAACAATCACGGATGTCGTGTGACCATGTGGGGTGTAAGCGACTTATATGGAAATTTCGACGGGAATTATGATCATGAAAAAGGGATTGAATTGGTACCACATGCATTGAGCCAAGTTTTGAGTCTCATTGCATTGCATTATGTTGTGTTGTATTTGAGAATTGTATGATTATCTGCTTATGTGTAAAAGTTTGATTTCGTTGATGTAGTAATGATATGGTGAATGGTGTAATTGATTAAATGCTTTTATATTTATATTATGCACTTCTTTTGTTGATTTGAGAATCTCACCCCTTCTGTTTGAATGTTACCTCTACGTGGCCAATGTGTAGATAATCAAGATTAGTGCGGAGATGAAGTTAGTGAAGATGAAGTCTTCTATTTTATTTTGTTTGAGTCGGCGTCTGCTCTGATGTGTAACATTGGGGATTTGAAACGCATACTATTATTTGTTTCATTGTCCATTATTATTTTTATTTAATTGGTGACGACTATTTGGAACGCACACTATTATAATGTTTTAATTTAATTTCTGCTGCTATATGAGAAGATTACTTAAGCATGGTTTTGTCGATGATAATTATATGTTACATGTCGTATGCCTGAGCGGGTGTATTGTTGAAGGTAGCATCCTAAATGTTGTATGTTTTATTTTACTCTGATATTTTATTATTAATTGTCGCGGGGGTTTTGGGTGTTACATAGTGGTATCAGAGCAGGTCTGTCTGTCCGGCCAAGTGGTCGAGTTGTGGTCATGTGACAGTTGATTACTGTCGATGTCAGTTCCTTAACCATTATATTCTGTTGTTGGTGTGTAACAGATTTAGAATGGCTGGAAGGAACGATGCTGCTATTGCTGCTGCTTTGCAGGCTATTGCTCAGGAAGTACAAAACCTGCCTCATGCTGGTGAGAATGACGAGTTTCAGAAGAATAGACCGCCTACCTTCAAGGGAAGATATGATCCTGATGGAGCGCAGGCTTGGCTCAAGGAGATCGAGAGAATTTTCCAAGTTATGGAATGTTCTAAAGAACAGAAGGTGCGGTTAGGTACTCACATGCTGGCGGAGGAGGCTGATGATTGGTGGGTTAGCACTCGTCAACTGTTGGGAGAAACAGGAGAGGTAATCACTTGGACTGTGTTCAGTAGGGAATTCTTAAGGAAATATTTTCCTGAAGATGTCCGAGGAAAGAAAGAGATTGAGTTCTTGGAACTGAAGCAAGGTAACATGACGGTTACAGAGTATGCTGCCAAATTCTCAGATTTGGCTAAGTTTTACCCTCACTACAGTGCGGCAACTACTGAGTTCTCAAAGTGTATCAAGTTTGAATATGCATTGAGGCCTGAGATCAAACAGGCGATTGGTTATCAGCGAATCAGAAGGTTTCCAGATTTGGTGGATTGTTGTAGGATCTTTGAGGAAGATGCAATGCTCGATCGACTCACTATAAAGGGTTGGCCGAGAGGAAGGGAAAACAACCGATGAACCGTGGGAAGCCTTATGCAGCTCCAGCTGAGAAAGGTAAATAGAAATACGTTGATGGCAAGAAGCCGAGTGGGGGAGGTGCCCCTGCTCCTCTTAAGTGTTACAGGTGTGGTGAGCTACGTCATCGTGTCAGTGAGTGCATGAGTGATGTGAAGAAATACTTCAAGTGCGGGCAAGCAGGACATCCGATTGCTGATTACAAAGTTAACATGGTGACTTTCTACAACTGTGGAGAACAGGGCCATATTAGTACTCGTTCCCAAAAGCCAAAGTAAGCTTCAACTGGAGGAAAGGTGTTCGCTTTGACGGGGACTCAGACTTCCAGTGATGACAGACTGATCAGAGGCAAGGTTGTCAAACTCGCGAGTCTACTCTGACTCGTAAAGGGTCTGTAGACTCGACTCGTGGACTCGACTCGCAAACTCGTACGAGTCTATGAAAAAATAAAAATGACTTTCAAAAACATATATGTGTCACGGACATGACACAGACATGTATTTTTAAACTTGTAAATGCCTTATATATGATATATATGTATATAATATATCACCAATTAACATCAAAATTTAAATTTCATACTCCATAACAAATTTTTTAGCAAAAATACTCAATAATAAAACAATAAAAAATAGCAAATAATGTAGTTAAAGACTTAAAGTACTAATTTCTTCTTAATTGGCTACTACATAAAGCAAAAAAAATCATAAAATAGATATCCTAATGGCTTTAAACATCCAAAGCTCCAGTGAAATCATCACCACCAATATCATCACCATCATCTTCATCGGTATCTTGAGTATCAT
This sequence comes from Lathyrus tuberosus, assembly GCA_022829125.1. NCBI lineage: Eukaryota > Viridiplantae > Streptophyta > Magnoliopsida > Fabales > Fabaceae > Lathyrus > Lathyrus tuberosus. The sequence goes on from JALAZF010000790.1 coordinate 1,025,225, forward strand.
CATCAAACTCTGCCCCGGATGATACACCTTATTCATCATTAAACAAAGTTGGATTTCTTGAAGCTCCACTTCCACCTAATTCAACGTTGCCACCACCACAACCACTACTTTACACAACATTAGCAATAAAAACATCAGCTTCTACAACATTGATAACAATAATATTATCTTACTCAACATTAACTTCAGTTTGCACATTTTCTTCATTAGGATCTTCAGTTATCCATTCATTATCTTTACGCAAGAGAATATACAAAATAATATACAAGAGAAATGTCGAAGTGAAACATATAAGAAAATACTTACACAATGAAGAATTGATTTATGGGAATGAATACGAACAAAGCAAGAGACAAAACAAACACATTCCTTCGATGAAGGGATAAAGGCATGAAGAAACTTTGCTGAAACAAGAGACTAAGAGAGAAGCTTTCTAATTCCCGTACAAGCAAAAAATAAGGGATTTTAAAAAAAAATTGGGAAATTTTGGCCTTTTTTAGGTTAAAAAAAACAAAATTCAAAAAAAACTTATAGACTCCTAAACTCGCCATAGACTCGCGAGTCTATACGAGTTTGTGCGAGTCTACCTAAGTCTACTCGAGTCTATCAAAAAATGATTTTATGCGTGAGTTTACTCATTTTTGCTTCCGAGACTCGTAAACTCGTAAGCCTTTGGTACATTAATAATACGCCTTTGATTGCTATTATTGATACTGGTGCTACTCATTCTTTTATTGTTGCTGATTGTGTGAGAAGGCTAGGCTTTGTTGTTTCTCCTATGAAGGGAGAGATGGTTTTCGAAACTCCTGCAAAGGGATTGGTGACCACTTCCCTACTTTGTTTGAATTGTCCACTATCAATCTTTAATAAGGACTTTGGCGTGGACCTTATTTGCTTACCGTTGAGAAATCTTGATGTGATCTTGGGTATGAACTGGATGGAATTCAATCATGTTCATATTAACTGTTTTAACAAGTCGGTGCAATTTCTTGCTCCCGAGGAAGAGGAAGAAGATGGTTTTCTATCTGCTAGAGAGTTGAGAGAGCTCTTAGAGGAAGTGTTAGATGTCAAATATGTTATATGTGTGTATTCAATACTTGGCATTTTTCATTACTTTCGTGTTTTAATTATGGATTTTATTGGTGATTTGTTGTTGTTCTTTAAACATTGTAATATACCTTTGGTGCTTGTAATATGTGTGATATTGTGCAGGAAAAGGCACTAAATGGTCAAGAAATTAAGACACAAAAAGATGATGCAAGCTGTCAAAGAAGGAGGAACACAATAGCAGGTTCGCTTTGCGAATCCTGGCGAATTCACCAGCGAATGTTCGCTTTGCAAACGGTGGTGAAGCTCCCAGCGAAGAGCTCCATAATGAGACTGTGGGAAAAGGGAGTAAAATTCGCTCTGCGAACAACCAGCGAGTGTTGGCTGCTTCACTGGTTGTGCGAAGGACCTGGCGAAGGAATCTTGGCTGAGGCAGTGGATAAAGGAACCAAAATTCGCTGTGCGAATGTTTTGGCGAATGGTTCGCTTTGCGAATGAAACGTTCGCTTAGCGAAACCGCGATGACAGCCAAGGGCGGTTTAAGCTTTCAGAGGCACTTAAATTGCCATTTTTCTTCATTCGTTGGGCGAAGGGATCATTCGCTAGGCGAATGCATCAGATCCCAAGTGTGTTATAAATAGATTTTTTAGTTTTCTTGGGATCATAACTTGATATTTTCACACCAAAACATATTTTTCTGAACTTTGATCATCCAAGAGTGAATTTTCACATAGAGGAGATGAAATTCGAGATTGGATGTGACTTCAGCTTCTCTATGAAACTTGTCATCCAAGCTACCATGAAAATGAGTAGCTAAGCACCTCTTGTGTTAAGGTTAGATGTAGTTAATCTTGATCATATGTATTTCTTTTGATCTTTTGTATATGAACAAGGTTTATGATCAATATAGATGAAGTTATTTGTTCTTAATGATGTATTTGTGGTTTGAATCACTCTAGACATAGATTTTCCAAATCATGACCTAATATTGTCGTCTCTTAAAAACCAAACTCTAGACATAGATTTGGGATTTATTATTCCCTTTGTATTGAGCTTAACGATTGTTGTTTTGATTGTTAGCGTGAGACATCATCTAACGATTTAAACAACGATACTCACGAATTTGCTTTAGACATAAACTTATTCGCGAGGATACGCGGGTGTATTGATCGAAACTAAGTTCATATGCGTGATTAATCAGATATGTATAAAAAGGATTAGTTAAATCTAATCTTGACATGCTTTTATAAAACCTACAACATATTTGATATAGTTTACTTCTCTTGTTACCAAAATTGATGTTACAAAACAAAGAACAATTTAAAAACCAATTACTTAAAACGTTTCGACTATTGAACGGCAAGCATCAAAATATCGCACAATCCCTGCGGATATGATAAAAACACCCCCCGAAATACTGTTTAAACAAAATGGCGTCGTTGCCGGGGATTGTTGTTTGATATTGCAAGCATTGCAATAGTTGTTTTGTTTTAAGCTTGTTAACTTTTTTTTGAGCTTGGTTATTTGTTTGGTTTAGTGTGCAGACTTCGTTTTATGCGAGGGAAGTTACCTGCGGACCAACTTCTGTTCGGTCCCGAGATTGAAAGAACCGCTCGTAAAATCAATAGCAGAACAAGACGGAGGAGGCAACTTGCCAAAGAAATACGAGAGCGAGACGGAAGTTCAACTTCGACGCAAATACCACAGTTACCTCCCATCATGACTGAACCACCACCACCACCACCTGCTTCAAGACCTTGTACTAATAGTCCGAGACATAATGCATAATTTACACGCAATGCTCATAATGGTCGGTATTCAGAAATGAAAACTGGTATCCTCTCACTTCTATATCAGAGTCCTTTCACTGGTATGGATCACGAGGATCCTTTTACACACTTGACGAAGTTCTATGAGATTGCGGGGGCAACTGGTGCGCCCGAAGCTAAAGAGGAATCACTATTTAAGAGACTATTCCCGCATTCCCTCATTGGGAAGGCCAAGGAATGGTATCTTGATCAATCTATGACAATCATGACGGACTGGAATGTACTTGAGGAAAAGTTTTTGGAACGATTTTTTCCACTTACTCGTTTCATGGAGGCTAAGACAACAATCGCAGTTTTCACTCAAGGTGCAAACGAATCTCTCAACAAAGCTTGGGAAAAATTCAAATCCATGTTGAGAAAGTGTAAAGGGCATGGTTTCGATGAGCTTTCTCAAATTCTTATTTTTCGGAATGGTCTTCAATTAGTGCAGAAAACATTGTTGGATGCCACCGCAGGTGGATCCTTAATGAGCAAAAGTGCCGAAGAAGCCATTGCCATAATTGACAAGATGGCTTTAAATGACCATCAGGGAAACCATAACCGTGGCCCTTCTCAAAGGACTTCGGTGGTTTTGGAGTTGGGAACCAATGATGCTATACTTGCTCAAAACAAGTTATTATCCCAACAAGTTGAGTTGTTAACAAAACAAATGTCCAAACTGCCTCAACAACTCAAAGAGATTCATGACTCCTCAAGCAAGAGTGTGCAAGTAGCTTGTTGTGAATTGTGTAGAGGAGATCATCTTACCGGATATTGTCCTTCGGTAGTGGAGAGGTAAACTATGCGGGAAACCAAAATCAAGGATACCAACCTCGACCACCGTACCAACAAGGCAACCAAGGTTGCCAACAAAGAGGTAATCAACGTTATCAAAAACCATGGAGACCGCAAGAAGCCGGACCTTCAAATCGTCAACAATACCAAAATTATACTCAACCGCCACAAGTTCCAACTGGAAATACAAAAATGGAAGACACTCTCACACAATTTATGCAAATATCAATGTCAAATCAGAAGAATATTGATGCGGCCATAAAGAATCTTGAAACGCAAGTCGGACAATTATCAAAACAATTGGCCGACCAACACAAAGGAAATTTTACGGCGAATACTCTACCAAATCCAAAAGAGCATTGTAAGGCTATTCTAACAAGAAGTGGAAGAGAGATTGACATGGGCATAGGTGAAGTTGTAGTGGAGGAGGAGGAAGTAATTGAAAAAGAAAAAGATAGTGATGAGATTGAAGTAGAAAAAAATGTTGAGGGTGATTTAGTTGAAAATGAAATGAGAAAAAGTGAGGAAGAAGAAAAAAGAAAGAAAGAAGAAAAATTGAAAAAAACTAGGAAGGGGAAGGAACCGTTGAATAATATTCCGATTCAACATTTACCATATCCTCATGCTCCTTCAAAGAAAGATAGTGTGAGGCACTATGCTCGGTTTATGGATATTTTCAAACAATTGCAAATAAACATTCCATTTTCCGAGGCTTTGGAGCAAATTCCGAAATATGCAAAATTTATGAAGGATATTCTCACAAAAAAGAAGAGGTACACGGATCAAGAGACTATCATGGTGGATGCTAGTTGTAGCACTATCATTCAACATACTCTCCCGAGGAAAGAAAGTGATCCGGGACGAGTCACCTTGCCGGTTACAATAGGAAATATCTATGTCGGCAACGGGTTGATCGATTTGGGCTCTAGTATCAATTTCATACCTTTGTCTATTGTTAAAAGGTTGGGGCAGATGGAATTGAGATCGACTCAAATGACATTGCGACTTGCCGATAAATCCACTACCCGTTCTCACGGTGTAGCGGAGGATGTATTGGTTAAAGTGGACAAATTCTTATTTCCCATTGACTTCGTAGTAATTGAAATGGAGGAAGATGAAGATGCTCCATTGATTCTTGGAAGGTCGTTTATGAAAACTTCTAGAATGGCAATTGATATGGACGACGGTCTTATGAAGGTTAGAGTTCAAGATGAGGAGGTTTGTTTCAATCTATTTGAAGCCATGAAACACAAGAATGACAAAGGCGATTGTTTTAGAATAGATGCAATGAAAGAAGCGATAATGGATGTCACAAAGCAAGTTCATGTAGTGTCGCCTTTGCAAAGAGCTCTTGATGATTCCTTTGAAGTATTTTTCGGTGAAGAAGAAAGAGCATTTTAAGAGTGTTTAAAGGAACTTGAATCTTTAGAGGAGTTGCATCCATGGGAATATGAAGAGGAAGTGTTAAAGAAAGAATTGAGTGATGTGAAGTCTCAACTTGAATTGAAGGTGTTGCCTTCTAATTTGAAATATGCTTTCCTTGATGATGGTTGTAACTAACCGGTTATCATTAGCAACATTTTATCTGACAATGAGGAAAACCGGTTAATTCAAGTTTTGAAGAAGAATCAAGAAGCAGTGGGATGGACTCTTTTCGATCTAAAAGGAATAAGTCCCTCTTATTGTATGCATCGAATATTCATGGAAGAGGATTTCAAACCGGTCGCTCAACCGCAACGCCGTTTGAATCCAACGATGAAAGAAGTAGTGAGAAAAGAGGTTGTCAAGCTCTTGGATGCCGGTACGATTTACCCGATTTTCGATAGTCCTTGGGTAAGTGCGGTCCAAGTTGTGCCTAAGAAGGGAGGAATGACCGTAATCCGAAATGAAAAAAATGAGTTGATCCCGACAAGAATGGTGACGGGTTGGACGATGTGTATAGATCATAGGAGGCTAAACACCGCTACAAGAAAAAACCATTTTCCACTTTCGTTTATGGACCAAATGTTAGAAAGATTGTCAGGCCAACAATTATATTGCTTTTTGGATGGTTACTCCAATTATAACCAAATTTCGGTTGACCCGGAAGACCATGAGAAGACGGCATTCACATGTCCTTTTGGGGTTTTTGTGTACCGAAAGATGCCGTTTGGTTTGTGCAACGCACCGACAACATTTCAACGTTGTGTGCAAGCAATTTTCTCCGATCTTATTGAAAAAATGATGGAGGTCTTCATGTACGACTTCTCCATTTTCAGAGCGTCTTTTGATCTTTGTTTGAGAAATTTGGAGGTCGTTCTTGAACGGTGTGTTGAGACAAATTTGGTATTGAACTGGGAGAAGTGCAATTTTATGGTAACGGAGGGGATTGTGCTTCGCTACAAAGTCTCCTCTAGAGGTCTTGAGGTTGATCAAGCAAAAATTGAAGTGATAGAAAAGTTGCCTCCTCCAACTAATGTCAAAGGCATCCGAAGTTTTCTCAGACATGCGGGATTTTATTGGAGGTTCATTAAGGATTTCACGAAGATAGCAAAGCCTTTGAGCAATTTGCTCAACAAAGATAAGTCCTTTGATTTTGATGAATCTTGCATGTTTGCTTTTAATTTTCTAAATAAAAGTTTGACTACTTCACCCATAATCATCGCACCCAATTGGAAAATGGATTTTGAACTCATGTGTGACGCGAGTGATTATACGGTGGGTGCCGTTTTGGGTCAACGGAAAACAAAAAATTTTCATGCTATACACTATGCGAGCAAAGTTTTAAATGAAACTCAAATAACCTATGCAACAACTGAAAAAGAGTTGCTTGCGATAGTCTATGCATTGGAAAAAGTTCGTTCTTATTTAATTGGGTCGCGAGTAGTCGTTTACACGGATTACACGGCGATTAAGTATTTGCTCACCAAGCCCGATTCTAAACAAAGGCTAATTCGTTGGATCCTCTTGTTACAAGAATTTGATTTGGAAATTCGTGACAAGAAAGGATCTGAGAATTTGGTGGCGGATCACTTGTCCCGCCTTGTAAATGTTGAAGTGACCAAAAAGGAATTAGAGGTCAAAGAGGAATTTCCGGATGAAAAATTGTATATGGTGCAAGTTAGACCATGGTTCGCCAACATGGCTAATCACAAAGCTGCCGGGTTAATACCGGATGGTCTAACTCACCATCAGAAAAAGAAATTTTTGTCGGACGCCAAGTCTTTTGTTTGGGATGAACCATATTTGTTTAAACTTGGTGTCGATAACCTTTTGAGAAGATGTGTGTCAATTGATGAAGCCACTAACATACTTTGGCATTGTCACAACTCTCCGTATGGTGGACATTTTAACGGATTAAGAACGGCAACGAAAGTCCTTCAATCGGGCTTTTATTGGCCTTCTTTATTCAAATATGCGCATGCGCATGCGCAAAGTTGTGAGAAATGTCAAAGGAGTGGTGGAATTTCAAAGCGGCATGAAATGCCTTTACAAAACATGTTGGAAATTGAAGTGTTTGATTGTTGGGGAATTGACTTTGTTGGACCTTTTCCATCATCGTTTTCCAATGAGTATATTTTGGTCGCAATTGATTACGTTTCCAAATGGGTAGAAGCAATAGCATGTGCTAAGGCTGATGAAAAAACTGTGATAAAATTTTTTAAAAGAAACATTTTTGCTCGATTTGGTACTCTGTGGGTGTTGATAAGTGACAGAGGATCCCACTTTTGCAACACTCAGCTTGAAAAAGCCTTGGAGCAATATGGTGTTAGGCACAAAGTTGCAACACCATATCATCCTCAGGCCAATGGGCAAGCGGAGGTATCAAACCGGGAAATTAAAAGAATTTTGGAAAAAACGGTATCATCCTCAAGAAAGGATTGGTCAAATAAGCTAGACGATGCTTTGTGGGCCTATCGAACCGCTTTTAAAGCCCCGATTGGTCTCACACCTTTTAAATTGGTCTATGATACGAATTGTCATTTATCGGTGGAGTTGGAACATAAGGCATTTTGGGCCTTGAAATTTTTGAATTTTGATCCAACTTTAAGCGGAGACAGAAGAAAGATGCAATTACATGAATTGGAGGAATTACGCCTCCAAGCGTATGATTCCAATAAGTTGTACAAAGATCGAGTCAAAACTTACCATGATAAGAAGATAGTGACCAAACAGTTTGAAGTAGGGCAACTTGTCTTACTTTTCAATTCTCGATTAAAATTGTTCCCTGGAAAGTTGAAATCTAAGTGGTCTGGTCCATTTCGTATTCAGGAGATCAAGTCATATGGGGCAATAGTCATTGAAGACACAAAGTCAAATGAGAATTGGACTGTAAATGGTCAAAGGCTGAAAATTTATCTAGGTGGTGATTTCGAGCGGAATCCCTCTGTTGTGCCGTTTTGCGATCCTTGAGGTTGCATTGGACCGTCGAGCTTAGCCGACGTTAAACAAGCGCTTGTTGGGAGGCACCCCAACATTGTAAGTATTTATTGCTTTATATGATGTTTTAAGGATTTAATATGTTTTGTAGTATTCAAGGAAGTGGCAGTGCTAGAAATTTTTTTGAAAAACCTGTCATGTTCGCTGGCGTTCGCTTTGTGAACCTGGGGCGAGCATTCCCTGGCTCCTTCGCTTTGCGAACCCAGCGAGACAGGGGATGTATGTTTTCTGCCACCTCAGTAAAAAAAAATTTATTTTATTTTTTGGATGGGTCAATTACATGGGCCCATGACCCATTCCTTGTCTAGCCAAATTGAGAGGGAAACCCTAGTTTCCTTGAACACCCACTTTGCCTCTCCAAACTTTTTCAAAACTCTCTCTCTCTCTCTCAAGAACACATCGTTTCACAAATTGGTCTCTGCTCTAACCAAATTTTATCAAGTTTATCCCATTTCAAGTGTAAGTTCAGGTTTGAACCTCTCATTTTTCTCAATTTTTATCTCTGTTAGACATTAGGTTAGGACTTGGATTGAACTTTTAGAGACAAATTACTTAGGTTTTCAAAGTTTCAATTACTTATGTTCATAATGCTCCATGTTGCTGCATGTTTTCAATTAATCAAGCATTATGAATAGGGTTATGTAGTGAAGTAGTATGCTGTTGGATTGTGATCTGATATTGTTTTTCTGCATTTTCGTGGGTTCGTTGTCGTGTTCGCCTTGCGAGCCTGGGCGAGCATTCGCCAGACTTCGCTTTACGAATCTGGGGCGAATGTTCGTCAGCCTTCGCTTTGCGATCCCTAGAGCGAACAAAACAAGATTCAAAATTTTTTATGATGTTTGAGTTGGAATTCTGCTTTGGTTCTAATTACTAATGTGATGTGTTGCTACTTGTTCTGTTTATTGGTTGTTGTGTGCAGATGGGTCCTAAAGTCAACCCTGCAAAGAAGAGAAAGGCCACAACTTCGCGACAAGTACCAATACGGTTTGATAACGATCGGTTTAAAGGGGACAAGCAGGCTACGAGGTTTGAGACCTTGGAAAGGAGAACGATTTTGGCGGAAAAGAGGTTTATTTTGAGTGACCGTGGGAATTATCGGACGGTGGCTTCACTTTTTGAAGAAAAAAAGTGGGATCGCTTGATGACTCCTCTTGATGGCTACAACGCTGAAATTGTTCATGAATTCTATGCCAATGTACTTCCCGATGATGGGGAGCTTTTTAGTTGGACATCTCTAGTTAGGGGGACTTTGGTGAGATTTGACCGGAGGACAACAAACACTGTTCTTGGAGACCCTTTTCCATTAGTAGGTAGCCATTTGGATGTGTACCATAGAGACTTTCATCTTCACCATGATATCCCGCGAATGACCAGCGATCTGCTACGTCCGGGAAAAGAGGTAGAACTCAACCCATCCGGGGTTGCTATTAGATACCGGCGGGCAGATATTCAACCTTTGGCTCAGCTCGTACTACTTTTTATGTTTACCAACATCAAGCCAAAGTCACATTCTTCCACCATCCCTATACCACTCGCCCACCTTGTCCATAGCATTCTTACCTATGTTCAGATCGACGTGGCCCGTATCATTGCTGATGAGATTAAGGCCATTGTTCTAAGTGGTCTTGGAGGTGCTGCTTCTCGGGCGAATGCCCCACTTGCTTTCCCTTGTCTCATAATGACGTTGTGTGCACATGCTGGGATTAATGTACCCACACGCCGTCAGGTCACTATTCCTTCTGCCATTAATGATCGGTACGTGGACAAGTTTTGTAAGCCCAAGGGGGTAAGGGGGAGGCATCTGGTGCTGGTACTGATGCTAGCACAGGGGGTGGTGATGTTTCTGGTTCGAGGTCACATGCTTTTTATCCTTTTCAGCAGGAAATATGCCAGTACAACTGGGACTGGATGGTGGCTTCTCAGTGCGCCATGACTGACTTACATGATTCCATACAGGTTCTTTAGTTGCAGATTCACGATCCTTCCGCTGAGCATTCTTTGATGTATAGGGAGCAGTTCCTTACACATGTTGGTTGGCCTGAGGCCAGGCCAGTACTCGGAGGGGGTGAGGATGCAACTGATGATGATGCTGATGAGGAAGGTGTTGATGTTGAGGCTGATGATGATGATGAAGTGACTGGCTCTGTCGAGGGTTCAGGGGACGAGGAGATCGAGGTGTCCGATGAGGACTGAGTTTTCTTGTGATGATTGTGTACTTCCTTTGAGCATTAAAGTGAAGTTTTTCTTGTATTATGTTTTTACTTCAGTTTGTATTGATGTACTATATCCACTTTGTGGATTATTTTGGATATGTGGATCTACTTGTGTAATACCTCAAAAATTTACCTTCATGTTTTCTCAATAATTGGTCTATGCTTTACTCATTTGCATTCCATAGTAGGTCATAGATTGCATAACATGGCATTCAACATAGGGCATGGGATCAAGGCACTTGGTCCATATTCTCAAGTCTCAAGCTTCAAGGTGGCTCATGGGGTTCATCATATCTTCTTAAGGTCAAGCATGGCAAAAGATTGCAAGTGGATCTCTCCCTCCTAACCAGAGAGACCAATTAGGGTTTGTGAATCAAAAGGATTTCTTGTTGAACTTTGGGGATTCAAGCATGTTTTTATGGTTTCCATATGCTCACAAGTGTTCATGGATGGAGATTTGGTTGATGGTTCATGGTGAAGAATGTTCAGTGGATCAGTTGCTGGTGAAATAAGGAAAAGTCAACTGTAAAGGAGAAAGTCAACTGTGGAATTTTGAGGTTCTTTTCATGGTTTTCAAGGTCTCACATCCTCATATGGTCTTCAATTTTCAAGATTCATGCCATTCTTCAAGAATCAAGGGTTTGCGCAAAAGTTACTAAATTTGGAAAATGACCTATAATAAAAACTTTCCATTTTTGGCAATTTTTCCACCACATTCAACTTGACTTTTCATCATCAAGGAAGCTCCAAATGAATTTTCCTCCAACATGAAAGTTGAAGATCTTTCTCTCCCATTTCCAAAAAGTACTAGAACATCTCCATATCATTTGTGGAACTCTAGTGATGGTCAAAAGATGGCAAGGTGTTTTTAAGGGTTCTCACATGTATCATTTTTTCCACCTTTGGCATTTTGGTTCAAAATAAGTTGTAAGGGTTTCTAATGACTCAAGTCAAATTATCACACTCAAGTACACTTCATTCGGCACAAGTTTGGCTTTTGAATCAAATTATTTCATGCCATATTACTCATTATTTTCACATTATGCAAAATTGCAAATTGATTCAAATCTCATGAACCAAGTCATTGCAAGGCCCAAATTCTATTCAGAGGTGATCCATAAGTAAATTGGAGGTGAATCATGCTGATTACAAGGGCTTATCACGTGTGAATTAGTGGTGGTGGTACAAAATGCAAATTTGCAATTTCATCCAAATCTCATTAACCAAGGTTCTAATCACTTCTTAATCCTAATCAGTGAACTAATGGAGAGTATATAAGCTTACTCATACCCTCACAGCTAGGTCAGAGACTCTCATTTGCACAGTTTTGGTTTTTTGCTCTCACACTTTCTCTCTTCGAATCTCACTTTCCTTGGAGTTTCTTGGAGATTTCTCTTCACATTCTTGATCAGTGAAGAGAATAGAGCAAGAATCAACTGCTATTTTGAGCTCATACTGAGGATTTCACCAAGTGCCATTCAAGAGAATTCAAACTCAAATCTCAAGATCTAGCACAATTTCAAGCTTTAGTTGTATTTATTTTGCAACTAGAGGTTCCAAGGAGTAGATCTGCAGCTTTTGGAGGGATTTCTTGGAGGATTTCAAGTTCTACAGGTTTCAGGTTAGTGTGATTTTCACCATCATAGAACTCAAATTTTAAGTGTGCATAATGATCTGTGAACTTCACTGAGCATGCTGATCTATTTTATTTGAAGTTTGGACGTGCATCATGGATGAATTTTGAGTTTAAAGTTTTAGATCTAAAGATGTTTTCGTTCGATTCTCAATGTGTGTTTGTTATCTGTTGAAATGGATGTGATATTCTTGATCCTCGTATTTTTCTGGTCAAAGTGATGTACCTATGCGCAATTTCTGGAAAAGATTTGGTTACAGCTCACCGGAGAGGGTGACCGGAGCCTTAGCTCCGGCGGCTGGTGGTGGTTCAGTCCGGCCAAGGGTTTAAGGGAAGAAGACGAAGGCTGAGCCGTTGATGTGCTAGATCCAACGTTCCTTGTTATGCCACATTTCTTTATTTTTGTTTTTATTTTAATGTTTGCATGTGTGTTGGACCATGGTTGTTATTGTGTTCATCATGTCACAGCCTTTGATTTGGTTTAATTTTTGAATTGTGGATTTAATCTCCAACGTCTGATGCATCGTGTGAGTGAGATGGTGACAGCGCATTAAAAATGTGTGTGCTTGTCACGTGGTGTTTTGTTTTTAATTTTAATTTTCTATTTAATTGTGTGTGTGCGTGTTCATTTAGCTATGGTGTGCATGTGAATCTGAGCTGTTAATCATGAGTAATTGTTGATTGCTTTGAATTTTGGCACGCGTAGGATTAATCCTTTGGTTGTGATTGAATCTGAACATTTGACTGAATTCTATGAGATCATTGACCTGCGCCTTTGGACTTTAGCTTTGGGCTTTGATATTTGCACCCTCCTTTTCAGCCCATCTTCCATTTTCCACGCATTTTTGTTGCTGTTTGCACCCTACTTGTTTTTTTTTTTATTTTCTTTTTGTTTCATTTAATTGTTGTTTTGCATTTTAATTTTTTAAAATCATTTTAATGCATCTAAAATCATAAAAAAATTCATGAAGTTTCTTTTTAGTTTTATAAAATTTTTCCTTTTATTTTCTCATTTTATTTTATTTTTGGCATTTGATTTAATTAATTGCTTAATTTTCTTTTTTTAATTGTTTCACTTGCACACTTTAACTCGTAGAATTTATTTCTCATCATCTATAAAACATTTTCAATACATTCCTTTTGCATTTATTAGATAACATTCTGAATTGTATAAAAACATTTTTGTTTTATTTTTAAAACCTTTTCATATTACATTTTGGTTCCCCTCTTTTGCATAGTGATACATGTTTCTCACTTGATCCTTGCTTATTTGTTTGAATGGTTTAACTTGTGAATTTTTGGGAGATCTTTTAACATGTGATTGTCTTCTGATCTATATCATTTGAGTTTAAATTTCACAATTTTAGAATGTCATTTGATGCATGTTTGATTTTTTTGTGCTTAAGTGAATTATGCATGACCATATCTTGACACTTCTTTGCACAAGTTGATTTACCATGTCCATTTGCTTGAGTTTCTTGCTGGCTCTTTGTATGTGCTTTTGATATAATGCCTACCCCTGGTTGAGGTCCTTTGAGACTTAATTTTACACTTTGTGGATCATTTTTGAATCATGTTTGAGTATGATTAAGTGTTGGAACTTTGTCCTCCTTTTGTAGTTTACTTTGGTGCATGTTTTGAAAGTTCTGATTGATGTTTGGACTTGTATGATTTGAGTTTGGTTTTGATATGATATTGATGCATATGCTACTGCCTCTTGAGTTCTATAATTGGTTTTCATGTTACTTGAGCATAGTTGAATGCATTTGGTTTGAATTGTATGATGAATATCATTACCTTTCCTTTTGTGAACTTCTTTGGACCTTAATGCTTCATGTTTTGAATCACTTTTGCACACATGATTTGTTGATGATAATATGATATTGGTTCTGACTTGTCTTCATTTTCATCTTGCCTTTCTCATTTCATTTTGATATGAAGTCCATGTATGCTTAATTGTGCATTTCATACAAGTATGCTTGCATTCTTTCATGTTTATCTTTGCATGCTTACTTGAATTGTTTTACATTGATCTTTGAAACATGTTGGTTGATTTGAGTTGACATTTATGATATGATGTGCTTGCTGCCACTTATTGTATCTCATTTTTTCCTTCTCATTCTTCTTCTTCTCTTTCACTCTTTCTCATCCCATGAATCTCAAGACTTGTTCAAGTCTTGGATTCTTTCCCTTTAGAGCTACCTAGTCCAACTTAATTTTTGATTAAGCTTGGAGTAGGATTAACATTAGGTTTTAGGTAGCCTTTTCTCCTAAACCTCACTAACCATAGGACATCCATGCATGATAACATTAGGACCCTTAGTCTCCTCTCAGAGTTTCCTTTGCGTTTTCTCTCTTCTCATCTTCAAACAAAAGTAAAAAATACTTAATAAAGGCAAAACAAACATTGTATTTAGGCCTTTCATGTAAGAATAAGATAGTGAGGGATCTTCTCTCATTTTCTTGGAATGTTTAGCGTGCGTCCCATCTCGGGTCGTTATGCGAGGCATTCGATCTTACATGAGGGACTTAAATACAATGTGCGTTACAAAACACAAAACAATCAAAACACTTCTTTCTAAAAAACTCCAAACAAACAATAACGTCTTTCCTTCGGGAATTCTTTTCTCATCTCACTCACTCTCAACGTACGAACGCGCTTCTTCTCGTTTTCTTGCAAGATGGTAACACCTAAGTCTCCATAAAGCGAGCTGCAACACCTGAGCTAGAACGTAAGTCGTTCCCTAAAAAACACAATCCACCCCTGGTGAGGGGAACTACGTCGCTCTGATTCTCATGCTCCCGATGAGATACGTAGGCAGTGGGGTAGGGTCCATGTGAGCACTTCTTTTATTTTCCCTACATTTGTTTCTTTTTCTCTCTCCCTTCCTTTTCCGGTTCTCCAGCTAGCAGTTCCTTTTCCTTTTCCAGCAGCAGTGGAGCTCCAGATGACGACACCCTTTGATCGAGACAACAAGCATGGATCCCATCGGGTACGATGGACGCGTGGGGGTGCTAATACCTTCCTCACGCGTAACCGACTCCCGAACCCAGATCTCTTGGTCGCAAGACCATGCTCTTTCCTTCCCCTCAGGTTTATGCGGTGTTTCCTTTCCCTCTCTTGGGATAAATACACATTGCTGGCGACTCTGTTTCGGCGCCACTTTCGCGTTTGTACTTGGATGAAAATCCTGGGAGCGACAGCTGGCGACTCTGCTGGGGATCGAACCCAGAATCTCTGGTTTCCTTATCGAGTCAATCCTAGCGCTTATCTGTTTTCTTTCATTGGGTGTTTACTGTTGTGCCGTATTACTATTTACTGTATTTCTATTTACTATATTTTTGCTTTACTGTATACTACTGTATTTACTGCACTTTAGCATTTTCATTGCATATGATATATTATGCTATACTGCTGTATTGTTTTCTGTTTGGCGGGATGAGGTATTCTAAGAGATAGGCCCAATACCCAGGCTTGAGTGCACTTATGATTAGCGTGTTTCATATACTCTCGCGTTCCATCTCGGTTCGAGGAGGGAATATGAAACACAATCTGGATGTGGTTCTCTCTAGAGAATTCTGCGTTGTGGATTTCCCACGACGGTAGAGCTATCTGGAAGAGCTGTTAAGTCTGGATGACCTGTTAGGATGACCCCTCTTTATTTTGAAGTGAATCAGCGGGCGACCTCTTTGATTGGCGATAGCATTGTATCCTTCGGGCTGAATGTGCTATTGCTTCTCAAACCTCAGAAGCTGAGGACCTTTCGTTTTGGAGAATCAGTTTAGGCCTCCTCGATTGATGATGATGCCAAACCAGAAATGGTGAACGTATCATCATTTCTCGACCTGAGAGCCCGGGATACTGAACATCCTAGTACCCACATGTGAGATTGGGGGGATTGTTTACAGGTGTGCAGGAACCCTTGACCTTCAGAATACCTGGTTTTCTTATTCGTTCTGGATTGGTTACTGAAGTCTTAATCCTGATCAGCTCATATTTGGTTCTGGATTTGTTATTGGATTTCTTATCGTGGTGTTGTATATCTCATCAAGCTCAGATTGCAGTACAGTGGATTCAGCTATATTTGTGCAGCACTGATCACATGCCCTTGCATACATATCATCATTAGCATTCTTGCATTAACCTTCATGTTTATTCATTTGCAGTGTATACTTCTTTTCGGTTCCAGTTGACAGTTCCCTTGTTCAGTTATGGAGATTCCCAGGAAGAACAATGTGCATTATAATTTCTTTGACACAAAGGTGGGACAGTTGCGAAAGATGATTTCTCTTATTACTCCAGACCATGTGGGTATGTTCCGAAAGGCTTATGGGGGGATTATGACTGTGGTTGTTGACTTGGATGCTTCAGAAAGGAGTGTCATTCATACGTGCTTATAGTTTTATGACCCACAGTTAAGATGCTTCACTTTATCGGATTTTCAGTTGGGCCCGATGCTAGAAGAGTATGCTTTGCTGCTAAGTGTGCCTCTCAAGTACCAGATTCCTTTCAACTCTGACATGCGCCCTCCAAAGCTTGAAGAAATAGCTAAGGCCCTCCATCTGGGCGTACCTGTGGTAGCAGATAACCTCGCCACCAAAGGAGGTTTATCTGGTTTTCACTTGGACTTCTTGGTTGCCAAAGCTGAAGAGTGTGCTGCTAAATCTCAGTGGGAAACCGTTTGTGCAATCCTGGCTTTGAGTATCTATGGAATTATGCTATTTTCTGATGAACCTAAGTTTGTGGACATGAGCGCAATCCATATTTTTATAATAAAAAATTCCATACCTACACTCCTGGGCGATTTGTACTATTCTGTGCACTTTAAAAATGAGAAGAAGCGAGGAGGTCTGGTTAGATGTTGTGCACCTCTGTTCCATAAGTGGCTTATGAGGCATTTACCAAATTCAGAGGCCTTTTTGAATCCTCAGCCTGCAAAGAACTGGGCTAAGAGGATGATTCAGTTGACATCAAAGGATATCTGTTGGCTCAATCAGAGGACAATGGGGGGAGATTTCATCAGCAGCTGTGGAAGACATCCTAACGTGCCACTCTTGGGAGTAAAAGGTTGCATTAATTATAACCCTGTTATTCTCAGGAGACAATTAGGATTTGCCTTAACGGAACCTCCGAGGGACGGTGATTTGGAAGAGTCTTTCTTTTTCCCTGTGAAGGATAACCTTTTGTTGGTAAGGCAAGCGGCTGGAGCTTGGGGTAATCTGCAAATGAAGGGTAAAGTCGTCTTCGGAAAGTGCAATAATGTGTCTTCCTATCAATATGATACCTGGTTGAAAAGAAGGGTTCAGATTACTCTTTTGCCGTTTTCTCAGGAAAGACCGTCAGATCCAGTTGTTGTGGAACCAGTGACCATGATAAGCATTGCTGAATATGACAAGCTTAAAGCGGAAATGGATAAGACTGTCAAAATGAATGAGAAGCTAAGTGAAGGACTCAGAAAGACTCTTTGTGACAAGCGTAAGGTTGAGTATGAACTGCAGAAGCTGACTGAGCGTCATGAGGCCAATGAGAAAAGAATTGCCGAAGACACTATCTATATTCGTAAGCTCAAATAGAATGAGATGACGCTAAAGGAGGCGTGCAAGCGCATCAATGAGCAGTTTACCAAGTCAGAGAATGCCCTTGCCAAAGGACAACAGAGATGGGATGAGTTTTCTGAATGCCGGTGGGAGATCGAGGCGAGAATCAGGGCTGAAAACGACGAGTTGAGGAAAAATTTGAAGAGCAAAGAAAGTGAATTTCTCCAACAACTAAGTTCAGCTAATCAGGAGATCGAAGATCTGAAGATCCGCGCCGGAGTAAAGAGGGCCAAAGAGTCAGCTGTCAAAGATCAAATCCGAAAGCTAGAAGAAGCCGTCAAGTTAAGGAGTCAACTGATCAGAAGTCTTACCGAGCGCCCAAATGATCCAGTTATTGAAGCGCTTCTCAAGGAGGTCCAGGAAGATTTATATGGGCTCAGTGTTTGAGTTGTATTGTTGCTATTCTGGGATTCACCATCAGGCTTGTTGATGGGTTTCCCTTTATTTGTATTCATACTATTCAGTTGTATTTGTTCGAAAACAAGTTGTATTTGACTGTTCCACACCTGGCTGTGGGTTTTTATTTTATGCTATTGGATTTGTTGGTAACTATTGAGGTGGATTCTTCGTCAGATTATACAATGATTCACACACTCACTGGGCTGTATGATGGGTATTCTGAATTACTAATATACACCTCTGGCGTTTTGTCGTTGCTAGCAACTGCAGGGATATGCGCGCTTCTCTTTTGGTCAAACTGGAATCGAAGGAAGGAATGCCTCAAAATGAATAAACATTGCATTACATCACCTATCATGTTGCATTCTGTTGTTTGTTTTCAGGTACTTGTTGCAGGAGACCTCTAACCTTTATTTGGTTTCAGGCACAATAGCTGAATCTCCCATTCACCGGTACGCAACCAGACGAAACCAGGCTAGACCTATGGATCAGGTACAGACAGAGTTGGCTGAGTTGAGGGCACGTATGGAACAATTTATGAATCTGATGCAAGGGGTTGCTCAGGGGCAGCATGACCTGAGAGCAGGGCAAGAAAACATGAGAGCTACCATCCAGAGGTTGGAGACTGAGATTCCTACTGGTGATCACGTTAATCCCCCTAGGGTTAACCCTCCTGTGGTCAACCCTCTTGTGGTCAATCCTCCTGTGGTTACTCCTCCTGTGGTTGGAGTTAATGTGGGTTTTGCTCCTGGCAACACTGGGCTGGTGGAAGATCGTCAAGATGACCAGTTTTCCGTACTTAATGCTGATATGGGATTCTACCATGATGAAAGGAAATACGAGGGATTGGCTGAGAGAGTGAAAGCTATAGAAAGTCAAAATCCTTTGAGAATTGATGTCGAGGATATGGGACTAGTACAGGGTGTCAAGATTCCCCCGAAGTTTAAACCACCTACTTTCGGCAAGTACAATGGTAGCACTTGTCCCAAAACTCACCTCCAGGCTTACAACCGGAAGATAGCAGCTTATTCTGATGATCAGAAGTTATGGATGTATTTTTTCCAGGACAGCTTGTCTGGAGCCTCACTGGAATGGTACATAAAATTGGACAGGGCTCGTATCAGAAATTGGAAAGAGTTGTTCTTGGCTTTCTTAAAGTAATACCAATATAACATCGACATGGCACCGAGTCGCACTCAGTTACAAAGCATGACACAGGACCCCAAGGAAGGTTTTAAGCAGTACGCCCAGAGGTGGCGTGAACTTGCTGCTCAGGTGCAACCTCCATTAGCAGATAGAGAAATGGCTGACATGTTCATGAATACTTTGCAAGGTCCGTATCTTGATAGGCTGGCCGCTTGTCCATCTACTGGATTTGCTGACATAGTAATTGCTGGAGAGAGAATTGAGAGTTTGTTAAAGATGGGGAAAATTTAGGACGGAAGTGGTACAAGTTCAGCTCCTGCAAAGAAGTTTTTTGGTAACAATAACAGAAAGCGTGAAGGTGACGTTAATGCTGCATATTCACAAGGGGGAGAGGTAGAGGACAATAGGGTACACATCACCAGGCAGCATCTATAACCATTCCAACTCCTGGTAATGAGGCTCAACCTGCAGCTCAGAGGCAGTATCGTCCAAGACAGAGAATGAATGACCGACAATTTGATGTTTTCCCTATGACATGTTCGCAAATGTTACAGAACTTACTCCGTCTGAATTGGGTACAATTGAGGACTTTGGCTCCCCCAGTGGGCAAGCTACCCTTCAGATATGATGCAAATGAAAAGTGTGAGTTTCACTCCAATGCGCCAGGACACAATGTGGAAAATTGCAAGGCTTTCAAACATGTGGTGCAAGACCTTGTTGATTCAAAGGCTATTAATTTTGCTCTGAGGCCTAATGTAATTCAAAATCCCATGCCTTCGCATGGTGGACCGGGGGTGCATGCCATTGAAGAAGATAGAGGGCTGAATCTGGTGAGGGACATTGATGATGTCAAGACTCCGTTGAAAGTTGTGAAGGAACGCTTACTGAAGGGGGCTGTATTTCCTGGTTGTTCAGAAAGTTGTGAGGACTGTTCGATTGCTGATAATGGTTGTGTAAAGTTGAGAACTAGCCTTCAGAGTATGATAGACGAAGGATGTTTGCAATTTGATCAGTTGAAAAAGAATGATGACGAAGTTTCTACTATTACAATCTACTTTGATCCTGTGGAAATTCCGGTGCCTGCTCCTGTACAGATATCTGCACCTGAACGAGTAGCTCCTATAACTATAACTGTTCCCAGCTATGTCCCAAATGAGAACAAGGTTGCTATCCCGTGGTACTATGGGACTAATAGTCAAGGACAGAGGCAGGAGGTGCAGACTCCTAAAGAAAGTGGTTCAAGTGTCGGAAATGTTGGAGGAGTGGGTGGTTTTACTCGCAGCGGAAGGCTTTTCGCTCCTCATACACTCAGGAAAGACAATATTGAAGCATTAGAAAGGGCCAAAGGAAAGCGGGTACTGAATGATGAACCAACGCCAGGGGCTGAACCGGTGCCAGGGGCAGAATCTGACAAGTCATTCGAGAGAGATGTTGAGGAATTCATGAGAATAATCAGAAAGAGCGATTATAACATCGTTGACCATCTACATCAAACTCCTTCTAAGATCTCCATATTGTCATTGTTGCTATGTTCCGAAGCCCATCGGAATGCTTTGCTCAAAATTTTGAATATGGCGTACGTACCTCAAAAATTTACCTTCATGTTTTCTCAATAATTGGTCTATGCTTTACTCATTTGCATTCTATAGTAGGTCATAGATTGCATAGCATGGCATTCAGCATAGGGCATGGGATCAAGGTACTTGATCCATATTCTCAAGTCTCAAGCTTCAAGGTGGCTCATGGGGTTCATCATATCTTCTTAAGGTCAAGCATGGCAAAAGATTGCAAGTGGATCTCTCCCTCCTAACCAGAGAGACCAATTAGGGTTTGTGAATCAAAAGGCTTTCTTGTTGAACTTTGGGGATTCAAGCATGTTTTTATGGTTTCCATATGCTCACAAGTGTTCATGGATGGAGATTTGGTTGATGGTTCATGGTGAAGAATGTTCAGTGGATCAGTTGCTGGTGAAATAAGGAAAAGTCAACTGTAAAGGAGAAAGTCAACTGTGGAATTTTGAGGTTCTTTTCATGGTTTTCAAGGTCTCACATCCTCATATGGTCTTCAATTGTCAAGATTCATGCCATTCTTCAAGAATTAAGGGTTTGCGCAAAAGTTACTAAATTTGGAAAATGACCTATAATAAAAACTTTCCATTTTTGGCAATTTTTCCACCACATTCAACTTGACTTTTCATCATCAAGGAAGCTCCAAATGAATTTTCCTCCAACATGAAAGTTGAAGATCTTTCTCTCCCATTTCCAAAAAGTACTATAACATCTCCATATCATTTGTGGAACTCTAGTGATGGTCAAAAGATGGCAAGGTGTTTTTAAGGGTTCTCACATGTATCATTTTTTCCACCTTTGGCATTTTGGTTCAAAATAAGTTGTAAGGGTTTCTAATGACTCAAGTCAAATTATCACACTCAAGTACACTTCATTTGGCACAAGTTTGGCTTTTGAATCAAATTATTTCATGCCATATTACTCATTATTTTCACATTATGCAAAATTGCAAATTGATTCAAATCTCATGAACCAAGTCATTGCAAGGCCCAAATTCTATTCAGAGGTGATCCATAAGTAAATTGGAGGTGAATCATGCTGATTACAAGGGCTTATCACGTGTGAATTAGTGGTGGTGGTACAAAATGCAAATTTGCAATTTCATCCAAATCTCATTAACCAAGGTTCTAATCACTTCTTAATCCTAATCAGTGAACTAATGGAGAGTATATAAGCTTACTCATACCCTCACAGCTAGGTCAGAGACTCTCATTTGCACAGTTTTGGTTTTTTGCTCTCACACTTTCTCTCTTCGAATCTCACTTTCCTTGGAGTTTCTTGGAGATTTCTCTTCACATTCTTGATCAGTGAAGAGAATAGAGCAAGAATCAACTGCTATTTTGAGCTCATACTGAGGATTTCACCAAGTGCCATTCAAGAGGATTCAAATCTCAAGATCTAGCACGATTTCAAGCTTTAGTTGCATTTATTTTGCAACTAGAGGTTCCAAGGAGTAGATCTGCAGCTTTTGGAGGGATTTCTTGGAGGATTTCAAGTTCTACAGGTTTCAGGTTAGTGTGATTTTCACCATCATAGAACTCAAATTTTAAGTGTGCATAATGATCTGTGAACTTCACTGAGCATGCTGATCTATTTTATTTGAAGTTTGGACGTGTATCATGGATGAATTTTGAGTTTAAAGTTTTAGATCTAAAGATGTTTTCGTTCGATTCTCAATGTGTGTTTGTTATCTGTTGAAATAGATGTGATATTCTTGATCCTCGTATTTTTCTGGTCAAAGTGATGTACCTATGCGCAATTTCTGGAAAATATTTGGTTACAGCTCACCGGAGAGGGTGACCGGAGCCCTAGCTCCGGCGGCTGGTGGTGGTTCAGTCCGGCCAAGGGTTTAAGGGAAGAAGATGAAGGTTGAGCCGTTGATGTGCTAGATCCAACGTTCCTTGTTATGCCACGTTTCTTTATTTTTGTTTTTATTTTAATTTTTACATGTGTGTTGGACCATGGTTGTTATTGTGTTCATCATGTCACAGCCTTTGATTTGGTTTAATTTTTGAATTGTGGATTTAATCTCCAACGTCTGATGCATCGTGTGAGTGAGATGGTGACAGCGCATTAAAAATGCGTGTGCTTGTCACATGGTGTTTTGTTTTTAATTTTAATTTTTTGTTTAATTGTGTGTGTGCGTGTTCATTTAGCTATGGTGTGCATGTGAATCTGAGCTGTTAATCATGAGTAATTGTTGATTGCTTTGACTTTTGGCATGCGTAGGATTAATCCTTTGGTTGTGATTGAATCTGAACATTTGACTGAATTCTATGAGATCATTGACCTGCGCCTTTGAACTTTGGCTTTGGGCTTTGATATTTGCACCCTCCTTTTCAGTCCATCTTCCATTTTCCACGCAATTTTGTTGCTGTTTGCACCCTACTTGTTTTTTTTTTATTTTCTTTTTGTTTCATTTAATTGTTGTTTTGCATTTTAATTTTTTAAAATCATTTTAATGCATCTAAAATCATAAAAAAATTCATGAAGTTTCTTTTTAGTTTTATAAAAATTTTCCATATTTTATTTTCTCATTTTATTTTATTTTTGGTATCTGATTTAATTAATTGCTTAATTTTCTTTTTTTAATTGTTTCACTTGCACACTTTAACTCGTAGAATTTATTTCTCATCATCTATAAAACATTTTCAATACATTCCTTTTGCATTTGTTAGATAACATTCTAAATTGCATAAACACATTTTTGTTTTATTTTTAAAACCTTTTCATATTACATTTTGGTTCCCCTCTTTTGCATATTGATACATGTTTCTCACTTGATCCTTGCTTATTTGTTTGAATGGTTTAACTTGTGAATTTTTGGGAGATCTTTTAACATGTGATTGTCTTCTGATCTATATCATTTGAGTTTAAATTTCACAATTTTAGAATGTCATTTGATGCATGTTTTATTTTTTTGTGCTTAAGGGAATTATGCATGACCATATCTTGACACTTCTTTGCACAAGTTGATTTACCATGTTCATTTGCTTGAGTTTCTTGTTGGCTCTTTATATGTGCTTTTGATATAATGCCTACCCATGGTTGAGGTCCTTTGAGACTTAATTTTACACTTTGTGGATCATGTTTGAATCATGTTTGAGTATGATTAAGTGTTGGAACTTTGTCCTCCTTTTGTAGTTTACTTTGGTGCATGTTTTGAAAGTTTTAATTGATGTTTGGAATTGTATGACTTGAGTTTGGTTTTGATATGATATTGATGCATATGCTACTGCCTCTTGAGTTCTATAATTGGTTTTCATGTTACTTGAGCATAGTTGAATGCATTTGGTTTGAATTGTATGATGAATATCATTACCTTTCCTTTTGTGAACTTCTTTGGACCTTAATGCTTCATGTTTTGAATCACTTTTGCACACATGATTTGTTGATGATAATATGATATTGGTTCTGACTTGTCTTCATTTTCATCTTGCCTTTCTCATTTCAGTTTGATATGAAGTTCATGTATGCTTAATTGTGCATTTCATACAAGTATGCTTGCATTCTTTCATGTTTATCTTTGCATGCTTACTTGAATTGTTTTGCATTGATCTTTGAAACATGTTGGTTGATTTGAGTTAACATTTATGATATGATTTGCTTGATGCCACTTATTGTATCTCATCTTTTCCTTCTCATTCTTCTTCTTCTCTTTCACTCTTTCTCATCCCATGAATCTCAAGACTTGTTCAAGTCTTGGATTCTTTCCCTTTAGAGCTACCTAGTCCAACTTAATTTTTGATTAAGCTTGGAGTAGGATTAGCATTAGGTTTTAGGTAGTCTTTTCTCCTAAACCTCACTAACTATAGGACATCCATGCATGATAACATTAGGACCCTTAGTCTCCCCTCAGAGTTTCCTTTGCGTTTTCTCTCTTCTCATCTTCAAACAAAAGTAAAAAATACTTAATAAAGGCAAAACAAACATTGTATTTAGGCCTTTCATGTAAGAATAAGATAGTGAGGGATCTTCTCTCATTTTCTTGGAATGTTTAGCGTGCGTCCCATCTCGGGTCGTTATGCGAGGCATTCGATCTTACATGAGGGACTTAAATACAATGTGTGTTACAAAACACAAAACAATCAAAACATTTCTTTCTAAAAAACTCCAAACAAACAATAACGTCTTTCCTTCGGGAATTCTTTTCTCATCTCACTCACTCTCAACGTACGAACGCGCTTCTTCTCGTTTTCTTGCAAGACGGTAACTCCTAAGTCTCCATACAGCGAGCTGCAACACCTGAGCTAGAACGTAAGTCGTTCCCTAAAAAACACAATCCACCCCTGGTGAGGGGAACTACGTCGCTCTGATTCTCATGCTCCCGGTGAGATACCTAGGCAGTGGGGTAGGGCCCATGCGAGTACTTCTATTATTTTCCCTACATTTATTTCTTTTTCTCTCTCCCTTCCTTTTTCGGTTCTCCAGCTAGCAGTTCCTTTTCCTTTTCCAGCAGCAGTGGAGCTCCAGATGACGACACCCTTTGATCGAGACAACAAGTGTGGATCCCATCGGGTACGATGGACGCGTGGGGGTGCTAATACCTTCCTCACGCGTAACCGACTCTCGAACCCAGATCTCTTGGTCGCAAGATCATGCTCTTTCCTTTTCCCTCACGTTTACGCAGTGTTTCCTTTCCCTCTCTTGGGATAAATACACATTGCTGGCGACTCTGTTTCGGTGCCACTTTCGCGTTTGTACTTGGATGAAAATCCCGGGAGCGACAACTTGTACCCTTTGGTGGTACTTTTGACTTTGTAGGTGTGTTCACACCAGTACATTTTTATTAGTATTATTAGTAATATTAGTTGTTTTTCAGTAAAAAAATTTCTGTTTGTACTTTTACTAATATTTCGGTTTTAATTATTGTATTAAGTGTTGAGTTCTTCAGTTTACGAATGCTCAACACTTAAGTTGTTGGTATGATTTTGTGTTAAGAGTTGAATTCTTCAGTTTACGAAAGTTCAACTCTTAAAATGTTAATATGATTTTTATTGCTTTATGTTGGTATGCTTGTGGAAGTTAATATTTCCAACTTTTGGATGTTTTGTGGAAGAAATTTAGGTTGGTGTTGATTATGCATCAAAGAAGATTCCTCCAAGATTGGATGGCTATGATAGTACTTTAAGCATGATGTTATGGCAAGGTACATAGTTACCTAGTTCTAGAATTTGGAATGTATTAGAACTTTGTTGTCTTTGTACAAATGAAAATGTTGTTTCTTGTTACAACTCTATTTGAGTGCTAGTGTCATTTAGGTCCAAAAATCACAAAAGTGAGAAACCTCCAGGTTATACTATATGCTTTGGATTGATGATAAATTTTGTTTTATACTTTTAATTCATGCTTTATCTTGTGATGTGTGTGATTTTGTGGAAGTCTTAGAAATGATCAAGGCACTTATTGATATTGAGCACAACCATGTCCAAACAGTAATTTACCCGTGAGTAGCGAGAATTCGTTAACCCCCTTTGCGCCTAAATTGTTTAGATCTCTTTTAGTGATGAACTTTGTGTTGTACATATTTTGAAAATCAAGTTCATCATTGAATTTTTGAGAGTTTCTAAAAAACTTTCTTCTTGAACCTTGGAACTTTTGTTTTAATTGATTTCCTTGCGAACATTCACTTAAGTTTTAGTCGAAAATAAGTTGGGGAGAATGAAAAAGAAGATTGGTGAATTACTCTAAATTTTGAAAACATTTAAGCAAGCATGAAAAGAAAAAAGTAGGTGAATATTTGTATATAAAAGAGAAAAAGAATGCTTGCTTGAATGAGAAAAAAATAGGTCCAATAATTGTGCAAGGAAGTTTGGGAAGGTGTGATAAAGGAAGGAAATTGGTGAATGAAGTTGAGATGTTGTGAATACCTTGTTGAGTGAATGTTCTTTTGCATCGGCAATTTAGATTCAATGGCCTTTAGAAATATCCCTTTATTGTTAACCCGACCAAGCTATAACCTTAAAGCCCTTAGTGATCTTTTGCGTCCATGATTTCTTTTGTGATCATTTAGATATTGTATGAATTGCTTAGTATTTGCATTATTTGTCATTTGAGTGAATTTGTCCTGTGCTTGCAGACGCGTTTTCCTTCAATCCTTTTTCGAAGAGGAGTGTTAGAATGACATGTGCATGATGATTTAGTTGTCTCTAGAAACTTCGTCTGAAAGTTGTTTAAGAGTCAAGTTCTTTTACATTATCGATTCTAGGATTGTGTAATTGTTGCGTTGTGGCAATTGTTGTTTATTTGAGCTGTTTATCTTGTCTTGTTTGAGTCAAATGCTCAAGAAAATCCTCTTGTTTTTAATGAGAGGTATACTTTGCTTGAGGACAAACAAAGACTGAGTTGGGGAGAGTTGTTAGATGTCAAATATGTTATATGTGTGTATTCAATACTTGGAATTTTTCATTACTTTCGTGTTTTAATTGTGGATTTTATTGGTGATTTGTTGTTGTTCTTTAAACATTGTAATATACCTTTGGTGCTTGTAATATGTGTGCTGTTGTGCAGGAAAAGGCACTAAATGATCAAGAAATTAAGACACAAAAAGATGATGCAAGCTGTCAAAGAAGGAGGAACACATTAGCAGGTTCGCTTTGCGAATCCTGGCGAATTCACCAGCGAACGCTCGCTTTGTGAACGGTGGCGAAGCTCCCAACGAAGAACTCCATAATGAGGCAGTGGGAAAAGGGAGTAAAATTCGCTTTGCGAACAACCAGTGAGTGGTCGCTGCTTCACACGCTGTGCGAAGGACCATGCGAAGGACTCTTGGCTGGGCAGTGGATAAAGGAACCAAAATTCGCTTTGCGAATTTTTTGGCGAATGGTTCGCTTTGCGAATGAAACGTTCGCTTAGCGAACCCGCGATGACAGCCAAGGGAGGTTTAAGCTTTCAAAGGCACTTAAAGTGCCATTTTTCTTCATTCGCTGGGCGAAGGGATCATTCGCTAGGCTAATGCTTCAGATCCCAAGTGTGTTATAAATAGATTTTTTAGTTTTCTTGGGATCATAACTTGATATTTTCACACCAAAACATATTTTTCTGAACTTTGATCATCCAAGAGTGAATTTTCAGGAAGAAGCTCAAGTGCTTGTGTTGTTTGCATCCTTGTCGGTGGAGAGTGAGTCGGTGATTAATGAATTGCAAGTAGTGCGTGAATTTCCATAAGTGTTTCTGGATGATATAGTTGATGTACCGCCAGAGAGAGAAGTGGAGTTTCCTATTGACCTTGTCCCTGGTACCAGGCCTATTTTTATGGCGCCATACAGGATGTCGGCCTCGGAATTAACAGAGTTGAAGAAGCAACTGGAAGAGTTGTTAGAAAAGAAATTTATGAGACTAAGTGTGTTGCCTTGGGGAGCTCCGGTGTTGTTGGTGAAGAAAAAGGACGGCAGTATGAGGTTATGTATCGACTACAGACAGCTGAACAAAGTAACGGTTAAGAATAAGTATTCACTTCCAAGAATAGATGACTTGATGGATCAGTTAGTGGGTGCTCGCGTGTTTAGCAATATTGACTTGAGGTCGGGTTATCATCAGATAAGAGTGAAGGATGAAGACATTCAGAAGACGACCTTGAGAACCCGATATGGACATTATGAGTATGTGGTGATGCCGTTCGGAGTTACTAATGCGCCTGGTGTATTCATGGAGTATATGAATCAAATTTTTCATACTTACTTGGACCAATTTGTGGTTGTCTTTATTGACGACATTATAATATATTCTAAGTCAGAAGAAGAGCATGTTGAGCATTTACGGATCATGCTGCATGTGTTAAAGGAAAAGAAGCTATATACTAAGTTATCTAAGTGCGAATTCTAGTTGAGAGAGGTGAGTTATCTCGGTCATGTTATTTCAGGTGATGGTATTGATGTGGATCCATCCAAGGTAGATGCAGTGCTATAGTGGGAGGCTCCAAAGTCGGTAATGGAGATTATAAGCTTTTTGGGTTTGGCTGGTTACTACCGTAGGTTTATTGAAGGCTTTTCGAAGTTGGCACTTCCGTTGACTTAGTTGACTTGCAAAGGTAAAGCATTTGTGTGGGATGTTCACTGCGAGAAGAGTTTCATCGAGCTGAAGAAGAGATTGACTACAGCTTCGGTTTTGATTCTACCCGAACCAAATGAACCGTTTGTGGTGTATTGCGACACTTCTTTGATGGGTTTAGGAGGTGTGTTAATGCAGGATGATAAGGTTGTGGCTTATGCTTCACGACAGTTAAGGATCCATGAGAGGAATTATCCAACTCATGATTTGGAATTAGTTGCAGTGGTATTCATATTGAAAATTTGGAGACATTATCTTTACGGTTCCAGATTTGAGGTGTATAGTGATCATAAGAGCTTGAGGTATCTGTTTGATCAGAAGGAGTTGAATATGAGACAAAGAAGGTGGTTAGAATTCTCAAAGGATTATGATTTTGGTTTGAACTATCACCCTGGTAAAGATAATGTCGTCGTTGATGCTTTGAGTCAAAAGTCTTTGCATATGTCTGCTATGATGGTTAAAGAGCTGGAGTTAATAGAACAGTTCAGAGATATGAGTTTGGTTTGTGAACAGACACCGCATAGTGTGATGTTGGGTATGCTAAAGATCAAAAACGAATTTCTTAATAGTATCAGAGAAGGTCAGAAATTGGATGTGAAACTGGTGGATTTGATGATTGGAAATGAGCAGACAGAAAGTAACGATCAAAGTGGATGAACAAGGTGTGTTGAGGTTCCATGATAGGATTTTTATTCCTGATAATTATGAGTTGAAAATAATGATTCTAAAAGAAAGTCATAGGAGTATTTTGAGTATCCATCCAGGAGCTACGAAGATGTATCAAGACTTGAAGAAGATATTTTGGTGGTCTGGATTGAAACGAGGTGTGGCTAAGTTTGTATATGCTTGTTTGACTTGTCAGAAGTCGAAGGTGGAACATCAGAAACCTGCTGGTTTGATACAACCGTTAGATATTCCAGAGTGGAATTAGGACAGTATTTCTATGGATTTTGTGACCAAATTTCCTAATACGCCGAGAGGACATGATTCCATTTGGGTAGTAGTGGATAGATTGACAAAATCGGCACATTTCATTCCAATCAATATCAGTTTTCATTTGCAGAAGCTAGCAGAAATTTATATCCAGGTGATTGTGAAGTTGTATGGGGTTCCGTTGAGTATTGTGTCAGATAGAGATCCAAGATTCACTTCCAGATTTTGGGAGAGTTTGCAAGAATCTTTGGGATCGAGACTGAGATTGAGCTCAGCTTATCACCCACAGACGGATGGACAGACGGAGAGAACTATACAATCTTTGGAGGATTTGTTAAGGGCTTGTGCGCTTGAACAAGGAGGTGCTTGGGATAGCCATTTGCCGTTGATTGAGTTCACTTATAATAATAGTTATCATTCTAGTATTAGAATGGCGCCTTTTGAAGCTTTGTATGGTCGAAGGTGTCGGACGCCTTTGTGTTGGCATGAATCTGGAGAGAGTGTAATACTTGGACCTGAGATTGTTCAGCAGACTACTGAAATGGTGAACCTGATTCGGGAAAAGATGAAAGCTTCGCAGAGTAGGAAAAAGAGCTACCATGATAAGAGGAGGAAATATCTTGAGTTTCAATAAGGAGACCATGTGTTTTTTAGAGTCACTCCGGTGACCGGTGTTGGACGTCCATTGAAGTCAAGGAAGCTTACTCCTTGGATTATTGGTCCATATCATATCTCTGCAAGGTTTGAACCTGTTGCCTACAGAGTGGCGTTGCCACCCAATTTGTCGAATTTGCATGATGTGTTCCATGTGTCACAGCTTCGGAAGTATGTTCCGGATCCATCACATGTGATCTCGATGGGTAATGTGGAAGTAAGGGATAACCTTACGGTTGAGGCCTTACCGATATGGATTGAAGACCGCGAGGTAAAGCAATTGAGGGGTAAAGAGATCAACCTTGTGAAGGTAGTGTGGGGAGGCGCTGCCGGTGGAAATATGACTTGGAAGTTAGAGAGCAGAATGCGAGAATCGTATCGGGAGTTGTTTGTATGAGGTAAATTTCCGAGGACGAAAATATTCTAAGTGGGGGAGAGTTGTAACACCCCGATTTATGTTATTATTTTTCGTAATTAGAATTATATGATGTTGTGTATATGTGTGTGATTATGTGTGTTTTGGTCGTGTGTTGGGTTGCCCTTAGTACGAGGTGGTGACCTTAGAATTGTAGAGATTAAGATGTTGGGGGTGTGTGACCAATTGTGTAGAGAGGAGTGGTGTGGTTAGTAATTAATTAATTAATATTATGAATATTTGATTAATATTATTAATGTGAATTATTAAGAAATATTGTTATTATTATTTAATTACTAAAATAATAATAATAATAATAATAATAATAATATTGAGATAATAATAATAATAATATTATGAAATTAAAAAGAGTATTAGAAAATAGAAAAGGGGATTAGAGGAGGAAATCATTTAGTATGTGTTTTTGGAGGAAAAGAGAAAGAAGAGAGCTATGGCAAAAGGGAAGAGAAAAGCCATTGTTGAGGCTGAGGTTTTTGTCAAGAACTCCAAGGAAAGGGCCGGGTTCTCTAATCTCTAAGGGTTGCATAATATTTGTATGAGGGTAGATAAACCTTTAGGATCATCCCTATGTGTTGTTTGCGTTGATTTGGGGATTGGTGTTTTGCGTGTCGGAGGTTTTGATAAGAGGAAAAATGCATAAATTGACCGGTTGAGTTGTGGTTTATGTATTCCTATTTGTTTATATGATAACATGTGATTGTATGTGTATTTTCGGGGCTGTTTGTGGGTATAATCGGAGAAAGGTTGGGGCTGGCTATGCTGAAATCGCAACTGCAGAATTGCAGAATCGCGCAATTCGCTGTGTGAATGAAAGTTCGATGGGAAAATGTTCGCCCCAGATTCACTAAACAAATGAGGCAGCGAGTGAAGGGAAAGAAGAGAAATTCTGGAATAAGTGGTGGGGAAGTTCGCCCCAGGTTCGCTGAGCGAACTCCTGGCGAACTCTAATTCGCTGGGCGAATGAGTAGCGAATGGGGAAGAGAAAAAGTGAGTCTCGAGTTTTTGTATGGGAGGGGTTGTTCGCTGGAGACTTCGCTAAGCGAAATCCTAGTGAATGATAGTTCGTTGGATGAACTCGCAGCGAGCATGACAGTGTTGTTTTGATGTTGTGCGGACAAAATTTTCTTAAACTTTAAAAATTCATAACTTTTAATCTGTATGTCCATTTTAGTCACCGTTCGAACCGTTGGAAAGTTGGTATCATATACTTTTTGTTAAAATTAATTTCAATACCAGAATTCCAACTATTTTATGCGCTAATTGGGTTATCGTGCATGTTGTTATGTGTTGCACGTTGAAATTGTGAATTCGGTTGTGTGAATGTGTGTTGTAGCTGTGGATTGCGATTGTTGC
This sequence comes from Lathyrus tuberosus, assembly GCA_022829125.1. Taxonomy (NCBI): domain Eukaryota; kingdom Viridiplantae; phylum Streptophyta; class Magnoliopsida; order Fabales; family Fabaceae; genus Lathyrus; species Lathyrus tuberosus. The sequence goes on from JALAZF010000790.1 coordinate 1,057,276, forward strand.
GTGTTTTGTCAGATATTTGTTGTGTGTTGGATAGTTGTGGTGTGATGTATTGGCTTATTGTTATTCATTGTAACACCTCAAAATTTGCCCTCTTATTTATACCCAGTAACTGGCTTATGTTTCACATACATGTGCATTTAGGTCATTCACATCATTCATTTCATTGAGCTCCTAAGACGTGGGATCAAGAGTTTCTTCGAATAAGGGTTTCCTATTCGCTTTGAGGTTCTTTTCATTCAAGCTTGAAGCAAAGGTTGAATTCTCATCATCATAAACATTTTTGTCAAGATCATCAAGCCTCTAGTCTATCTTCTTCAAGATTTTTCAAGAGCATCAGATGTTTAGGTTTTCTATATTGGTTCAATTGAGAGGGTTATGGATTAAGGTTTTATTGCATTTCAATATCTCAGGCTGCTCTCTCTATCAAGGTTTTTCAAGACAATACTATGGCGTTGATTATCCAGTCATGGCATAAAATGGTGGAGTTATTATGTTCAAGGCATTATTATCATCTCCATTGCTTATTGCTCGTTGCTGGTAGGACAAGATAATATGGAATTCAAGCATTGAATTAGGGTTCTAACAAGATCTAAAAAGGACAAATAAGTTGATTTGAATTCAATTTTTGGCGTAATCATCGAGGCATGTCATGGATTAGGGGGCAAAGGCATTGATCAAGTTTCTTTGACTTTGGTCAAAGTCAACAAGGGGAGTTGACTTCTGACCAAAGTCATATCTAATGTTCATGTTCATAGCTTTGTGTCCAAAATTACAAAAGTCAATTCGAATGGCAAAGGGACGCATGGAAATTATTGGTAGAGATAACAAGTTATAACATCATTCAAGGCTATTCATTGGTATTTCTTGGTATTTATTCATAAAAATTCATCAAGACCCAAAGGTTCATGTTCATCCAATGGTATAGTTTTACAAGTTCTAAACATCATGCAAGTTTCGCCGAAGTTCCATCCAGCCTCACCCATGTTCATTCAAAATTACAATCATAAAATTTACCAGCCATGTCGACATTACAAATTGGAGCATTACAAGAAGAAAAGTATAAAATCCATGCTAAGCTTTGCCCAAACCATGGCTAGACTTCACATCTTCAAGCCATCCACATTTACATTCAACCTGCAAAACCAAAAAAGACAAGCATCAACATCAGACCAATTCAGCCACAAACCACGGTTCAAATAGATAACAAATCCATGATCCACTCACAGTTCCAACATGACTTCATCTTTGTACTGCCAACTCTTCATGGTGCGTGATGGTTTCCTACATCCAAACATGGCATTCCTGCCATTTCAGAATCATCATTAGAGGAAAAATAAAGTTTGATGTTATTTCCATGATCACCTTGTTAAAGCCAATTTTGTACAAAATAAGAAAAAAAAAACAAACAAATAAAAGTTCATATTTCATCATCTGCGAGATTCGTCCTCAACACTATAAATGAGCAGCAACTGAACTTACAAAGGACTTGAATGGAATTGATCAAGTTGTAGTCGGATTCCACAATACGCTTCGGCACGGGTTAGCTTACATGGAGCAGAGGTCCCTTCATGGCAGAATGAATACAGAGAAAGGCAGTATCTCCAAGACCCTTCAGTCGTGCCCCAAAGTTCTTGTCGCAGCTGCACTACAACAGACAAAAACAACAGTTAAACTTCAGCTGCAACATGACGTTAACATTTCAGGTATCTAACCACAGATGGTCCCACCACAAGGCATGGCAGTCTAAGTATTTCAAACCGTTTCAGTAACGACGAATTTTACCGCGGCAGTAAACCACAACCTAACTCACCAACAAAACCATTACAGTACCAATTACCTTCAAGTACTTCTCCCCCGCACCAACACAGTAAGTGCGCGCCGGAGAATCGTATTGCATGAAGCCGTCATCTCCACCTATATTGCAATCTGAACCAGTAACGGACTCACACGGATCAACATAACTTCTGAGTTAGCTGATAAACCTGAGTGGAAAAATCAAAACAATTTTATGAGAATCACCTAATATGGCATAAACCAACTGATTTCAAAACATGGAAAAATTGAAATGGCAAATACCCACAGTCACTACCCAGCACTCAGTGGATTCAATCAAGCATAGCATTTTTAAACTTATTGAAGATGCCAAGTATCCGCTTCATGAGAGCCTAATCCCTTTCCACCTGCGCAACTAGTTACTAAAAATTTGACTCGAATGGAACGTTTCACACTTGATTTCATGGACCAGGATGTCGAACATAGCAGCCAGTGCCTTTCACAGTACAACTCCGATTAATTCTAAACCCCTGCATAGCAACTAACAGGGCATAAGTAGGTTGAGCCTTGATTCACCATAATTCATAACAATTCCTATCCTAATACACAACCAATTCTCATGACCACCACCATAACAGTCTTCTAGTCAAGTTTCTAACCTCTTAATTCCTAACTGATTCAAGCTCCCATCTAGCAGTTCAACCAAACCCCAATTAAGTAACCAATAATAACTTCCACAACCAACTAGCTAACTCTAACAAATTCAATAGTAGTTAACTCATAGCATCCAGCTCACAAACTAACCATCAGTAACCGAATTTCAAAAAGAACATAATTTTTTAACTAACTTTCAAAACAAACACATTCACCACATTCAAATTAACTAACATAACCATATCATAACCTCCATAACTGTCATAAGAGTTTTTCAACAAACTCCACCCTAACTGTCCTAACTAACTCTAACCACCTCTAACCAATTCCTAACTTCCCTAACTGTCATAACAGAATCAAATCCAAATTCCCTAACAGCCACATAACTACTCTAACCATTTCATTACAACTTCAACTAACTACAAGAGGATTCCTCAACCTCCTCCTTCATCATATAAAAAAAGAATCTTCATTCCTCTCTTCATTCTCTAATCACCATTTTTCCCACTTTCTCACTTTTCCATCTTCTTCACTTCTCCATTCTCATCATCATCCTCTTAACACCAATTATTCTTTTTTTCCAGAATTCGAATCACCATCTTCATCTCTCTCATTACTCTCTTCTTCCCCCTCACCCTCACACCACACCAAAAGCTCCTTCGACATACCTTGTGGAGCTTCACATTGAAGCGCCATGAAGGTAGAGCTTAGCCTCCTCCGACACACACTCTGGTTTTCGTTCAATTAGGGCACAACACAAAGAATGAATCCAAAATAAATCAAAGAGGAAAAAGAAGAGTTCGCAGAAGAAGATTCTGAAAATTTACCTGAATCGAAGATTCCATTCCTTGCGTTTATTTCGCAATTCCTGAGCTTTGGAGCCTTCCCTCTGGTTTTCTATTCTGCAACGCCTCCGGATAACTTCCCAACAAACACCGGAACAATCCTCGGTTCCGTAGGTAAACGTGAAAATCTCCGCTATCTTGCCTTATTTCTGTTACTTATTTGTAGCATGAATGTTGAAGAAACATAGCCCTAAGAGTATAGTTGTATTCTCTTTTCCATGAGGATTTAATTCTTGAATTAGTGTTTAGGGTTCATGAACCGTTTCCTTCGATTTAAGGTCGTGATGGGGAATTTATAGGAACGGGTTAGGGATTTAGATAGAGGGCGTGGAGACGAGCGTTTTAGCGGCTGCAGTGTGACATTTAGGGACTATTCTGCCACCGCCGACATGGTGGAGCCTCACCTTCGGTGAGTTTGGTTTGAGAGAATGAGGGAACACCTAAGGCTTGTGTTTCGTATGTACTTGATTGAGAGGATGAAATTACGCACGTGCTAATCTCCCTTCCCATTTTCCTATTTTCTGAAAATCAAAAATAATAATCAATAATCTGAAAAGTGCTTTTTGTGACATTGGCCCCAAGCGCATTCCTAATGGCACCTCCCCCTTCTGGGCTCGTGTGTGAATCAACTGGGTTATTACTAGTGTAGTACCCCCTTTGCAAGTCCATGTGTTTTTAATTTCTTTCTCTTGTACACGTACAAATTGGAACATTAAAATTAGGTCCTTTCACTTAAAAATCCCAAATAAATTCATGGGCACTCTTGGATGCTTTATTTAATTTTTTATGAATTTTACATTCATTTTTAATCATAATTAATATTTTTTTTTTCAATTTCTGATTGGTGGATATCCAAATTGGCATACCTTGTGATTCAAGGCTTGAAAAATGGCTTTCTCCTCACAGTTGTAATCTGATTTTTTGTGTGTATTTTGAAAATTCATTGTAGGATCTTTAAATTCTAAATTCATGCTTTGATCATGTTTTTTAGTTCACTTGTTAAGTACTTTTTGTGACTTGTGTTTGTATGATCATTAAGTGGAAAATGCCTAATGCTTGCATTTAATTGAGCACTCTTGGTGCATGATTTGGATCTAATATTTTGCATGTGATCACCTACTGAACCTAACATGACTTGGTTGTTTGTTCATAATTTTCAAAAGTCATTTTATAATTTTCACTAATTTTCCAATATGAACTTGTCATATGTAAACATGATAGAACTAGGTCAAGTTAATGCCAATGTGTGAGCTCCTTAAAACCAATATTGAGGGAATGTTTGAGCCTATACATAATGACATTTTAGGTGCCTTTTTTATCCTTAAATGTTGTTTTTTTCCATGACATAAATTATTCTTTTTGAACCCTAAGTTGTTTATTCGATTACGATTGATGTTTGCTTAGGCGTTTTAAGTTGATGATGTATTCGTGCTATCCTCTTTAGGATATTTTTGTGCATCATTCTACATATCATTTTCCCCTGCCCCATGTGTATATACACTTGATTAGCTTGACTTGGCTTCTATTTTTGTGACGTTGATAAGTCTTTGTGACATAACATGTAAGTGATATGTGTTTAGGTGACGATGTAAGACAAAACTTGACACTTTTGAATGCTCCCTTAGGACACTAACTTAGGTGAGATGGAGTAGGGTTTACTAATTCCCCTAGTAGGATCTCATACCTTTAGGACACTTCTAACTTTGGTAGTTGTTTGATATTCATCCTAGCATAGTTTTAGGACTTTAACATAGTCATAATTGCATGTTTGCACACTTTGCTTTCAACTATTCGTTAGTTGAGCTTGGCATGGAGATGGTAAGTGTTGCACCCCAAATTTTACCCTCCTTTTTTTTGCTAGATGCTATGTGATTTTATTTCTCTCTGTTTATCTTAAATTTCTCTTTAGCTATTTTTTTGGCATTGCATTTTATTTATCCTATCTTGATTTGACTTTAGCATGTTCTTGTGTTCTTTTTTAATTGACTGGTAGCTTAATTAATTTAGTTGATGTTTTTTTTGTCTAATTTGTTTGATTTAATTACCTTTGGGTAAGTCTACTTAAATTACCTTAATTTTAATTTCAATTAATTTGAGCTAGATTTCATTAGCAATTAATTTAATTATCATTAGTTTCTTTTAAAAATATATAACATTATGCTTTAATTTTAATTGTGGTATGTTTGTCATTTAAGTTAATTAAAGAAAAACTATACGTGTGGTCTTATTTTGGATTTATGAGGATTTTTTATTGGAGAATGAGTAATACCACTGGCCAATCAGATTGATTCATTTTTCCTTTGACTTTTCAACGGAGGGAAAGGGCCAATTGGAAAATGGCACGTGTGTTGGAACAATTGTCTTCTTCCTCTCCTCGTCTCTTTTTCATTTTTGTAGGAAAATCAATTTTTCTTCCAATCCCTTTTGCAAATTCAATCTGAATTCAAGATCACCAAATTGCTTGGCGCGACGCAAACCCAATTTCAATTTACCCTAAAGTTTCCTCTTCAAGCTCAAACGTGATTTACCCGAGCAAAGTGGTTTGGAAGGCATTCCGTTTTCAGCTCAATTCTGCGCCACCTGAGAACAAGCAGAGTTTTGTCTTTTTCACTTTCCCAAAACAACACCTACATGGGCTTGCAGCAGAGGAGAGGTAGAGGAACAATACTCGTTTGATGTATTCAACCCCTGCAACGTCTGCATTTCATCAGCAAAAGGAGCGTATCTGTCTCCAAGGAATTGACCAAGCTTGAATTTCAAAAGAGCCGTTACAAACCTATGCCCACCAAGTGTTTGAGGAGTGAGCCCGGCCCAATGCTTTGCCTATATAAAGAGGCTTAGTTTCAGTTTACAGACATCAACATTTTTCTTACTCAAGCACCAAAAATTTCTAATTCTCGAGTGAAGTCACAGAAGCCTCAAACTTGTGGGGAAGCTGTGAGAAGAAGATTGCAGTTGGTAATATTTCAGTTTCCTTTCTATTTCATATGCTCATTTAGTTTTTTCTTAATCATGCTCATCCCTGTCATACATGTTACATAAAATGTTTGTGTTTTGGCTCTTCACAATGTTCATGTATCCAAATGTTGACCTGTCAAATGCTATATGCTCAAATCATGTTTGCTTGAATCCTTGACAAATATATGTTACATTTCATATTCATTATGTGATGACCTATTCTGAATTCTTTCAATACGTGTATGTGTTCATGACCGGCTAGAGTTCCTTTTCTTTTGTTAAGTTTTGTTGATTGCTAATGCTACCATCACTTTGGCCAATGAATTTATAACTTTACTTTTTCTGGTATGCTTATTAACTGTTGTGTTTGACCTTGTTGCTCTATTGAAATCATACACTTGTTTCTGTTTCTAGTGTAATATTTGTTGAACCTGACATGTGATGTTTATTGCTCCTTTGATTCACTTTGTACACAATGCACCTCTGCTAATCTGTACCTCATCACATATTCCATGTTACCTAAGTTCGAAGCACAATATTTGTTTCAAATTGACTTGAATAACTGACTTGCCTGGCCCAATTTTGCCTTTGAGTAACTTGTTGTCATTACAATTCATATGTTTGTCAAACTTCACAAGTTTTATGCTCAACTGATATGCCACACACTCGATCTGTTATCATGACATTCTTATTGAAATCTTGACTGCTGCTTGTGTTCTTGCCACAATGATTCAACCTCCCCTATAATTCATGCCTCTGTTGTCACTAGGTCCTGTAGCCTTTAGAGTGTGTTATTTGTCATGTTTGTGTATATGCAATCTATATGGATTAGTCTGCCAACTATTACATTACTATGTTGCTTTCATTCTGTCCATGTGCCCTGTTCAATGTGATCTCTACCTGTTAATGTAAAGCTTGAATATCTTGTACGACTGTTGGATGATGCGATTCTATTTGAGTTTATTCTGCCCATGTTCTACTTAATATGCCTTGAAGTTATCATTTAGAACTTGTCCCTAGTTCCCTACTCTTTAGGATATCTCTATAGTGATGCCTGATCTTTAAAGAACTAACTGCCTTGCCCTATCACATTTTCCTTTAAGATGTGCGAATGTTTTGACTATTGTGTTTGTCTTATTAACTTGAACTTGCAAGCTATGTATGTGGTGTCGACTGGTGTGTGTGTGTGCTCTACTTCTTATGATTTTTGCTTCTATTGTGTTAAGTGATGTGGTTGAGTTTTGATAACCTACTGTTTGAGTTAGTATGTTTTATGGTTTGAACATAAGCATGTTTTGAGTTAGGTTGCAATCGATATGTTGACATGAACCTGATGTATTTATCTGCCTGTTTGATGCACCTCAATAATATATGTTGTCAGCTGTTATCCAGCCCATTTTTTTCTCACTGTTAGCTGTTATCTTATTTTCTCAAGTGTTTGAAAAATTATATATGGCTGTTATGGTTTCCACCATTTATATGTTTGTGCATCATTTGTGTCTAAGTTGTGTCATTTTTATTCAGTCCAAATGTGTTGTATGCTCGCTGCCATGATTGTTTTCACCCTTAATCTATGTATTCGCTTACTGTTTTGTTTTCTAGATGTTTCATTTAAACTAACCTCCTTTTACATGCTGCTACTGTGACTGTTAGTTATCTTTTTACTGCTTTATGCATTCAAATGATTGACGTTTTGATGATAAGCATTTATTTGGTTTTTTTTATATGTGTATCTATTCTTGGTTAAAAGCAGTAATTGTGTGTTTCTGCCTCAATTCTATTTGGCAATGTTTGGTTTTTACTGTGACATAATCCTCACCCATCATGAGCAGCTTGTGTTGGTTAATTTGTGTTATTTTGAAAAACGCGTGCACGAATGACTTATATATTTATCAAGTTGTATAATGTTTGGATGTACACGCCGTCCCAACGGTCACACACTAAGCACGCCTTCACCATTTCGCCTGCAGGACTGGGGTTCGAATCCCCCTCGCCCCAGTCCTTTTATTTTAATTTTCCATTTCGCTTGTTTCTTAAATATATATGTGTGTTTGCTTTTATGTTTCAATATGCGCACGCAGCCCAGCTGGTCCTAGTTTTGGGGCATTCAGGTAAAGGACGTGGGTTCAAGCCCTACATGGGGCATTTCCTCCTTTTTAATTAATTCCTTCTCTTTTTTATCTCAAAAGCTTACTAGAAACCTTTTATTTATTTTATTCTAAAAACTCCCAAATATGTTATTTGATAATTTTATTTATTAATTGCTTATTTAAGTGAAATAGTTAATAATGTAATTTTACTTAAATGTCTATTTTCTTATTCATGACCTTTCCTTGATAATTCTAAATTATTTAATGTTTGATTTAGTCATTAATTTATGATTATCATCATTTAATCTTGAATTTTATTCTTGATTAACTTCTTGTCTAACTATGCTTTGGCCAATAATTGCATGTATGACCAATTTTATCTTGACATTCATTTACATGTCATTGATTTATCTTTGACTTTTTATTTCATTACTTGTTTTGAAGCATAATGCAAATCTTATGCTTAACTTTACTTCACCTTACTTTTATTTATTTAAGCATAATGCTAATCTTATGCTTATTTTTCATTATCTTTATTTATCTTATATGTGGAGCATAAAGCTATTATTATGCTTGTATTGTTTGTAACACTTTCACTTATCTTTTATCGTTTGAGCATAAAGCTATTATTATGCTTATATTTACTTTTATATCAATGCTTTATCTTATATCATTGCTTATCATGCTTTATCATGTAACTTTTCTCCCCCATTCCAAAGGAAGGTTAATAGTGTTGACTCTTAAAGTCATTGACCCCCACCTTAACCTAAGTAACCTCTTAGGAAGAAACTCCATTTCTTGGCCTTATCAAGAGCCATGAAATCATAACTAGCTTTAGGAAGAGTTCTTCAACTCTTAGTGATATTCATAATGAATTTATCACTTTCCCTACTGACTAAACTTCAACATAGGTCCATCTCGACTAGATCTAGAGGGTTCCTAAACTCTACAATGAGCTTGTACTCATTTCCCCTCTGAATATTGACCACAGTCAATCATTCAGTAGAAGTAGAACTACGCATACTCTGATTCTATTCTCGAGGATACGTAGGCGTAAAGTGCGATGCTTTATCGAGTATACTTAGATACCAACCCCTAGGGTTTCAGACCTTTGGGATAGAACCTTTAGCAAACATAAGATAACATTTAACAAGAGGTTCCCGTAGAATACTACGGACGTTTAGGGTGCTAATACCTTCCCTAGGCGTAACCAACCCCCGAACTTTAGATCTTTCCCCCTTTAGGTTTTTTTAACGATCTTGAACCTTTCCTTTGGATAAATCAAAGTCAGTTGTAAAAGAAAAATGATGCAAATTAATTAATAATTTGTTATCCAATTTTCACCGCAACAGTAAGTTGTTTATGATACTTTGAATGCTATTTTACACTTACATGTTTCCTTATCCTCTCACTTCTTATTCACTTCTCTCTTTTGTGATTGTTTAGAATAATGTTTACTTGTGATGATTCACGTGATCCCTTAGGATTCCTAGCCCCACTTAAGTTGGAGGTAGGAGAGACATTAGGCTAGCAATCCATGCATGCTAACATAGGTAGTAATCCCCTTCTAAACTCAACTATAGGGCCACCATTGTATGATGACATTAGAATCTAGTCTCCCCTTAGCATTTTCTTTCAACTTTGAGTCTTTCTCCTATCATCTCAACAAAATCAAAAACATTTAATAAATACTACATGTGGAGTGCGCCATGAGCCTTAAGTACATGGGAAATGGAGAGTGGAGGATCTTCCTTCACTTTCCTAGAGTGTTTAGCATGTGTCCCGTCTTGGGTCGATTAGCGACGCATTCGATCCTATGTCATAGACTTTAGCACGATATATGTTACAAACACTAAATCAAAACACTTTCTTCTAAAAAACAAAAACAAACAACCATCTTCCTTCGGGGTTCTCTTCTCATCTCTTCCACTCTCATCGTAAAGGATACGTCATTTCCGTTCTACCGCAAACAGGTAAATGTGTAAGACTTCGCACAACGAGCGACAACACCTAAACTGCTAGAATGTGAACGTTGCTGTATTCCACTAAAAAACACAAAACAATAAGACCTTGTTAGGTCGAACTACGACTGCTCTGACTTCCTCTTTCCGGTCCGATTGAGGATACGTAGGCACAAGACGGCGATGTCTTGGCGTGAAAACTTCCCCCGCAATCCCGTAGTGTCCCGAACTACGTTGACTCTAACTTTCCCGCTCCCGAGGGAATACGTAGGCCTAGGACGGCGATGTCCTATCGAGTCACCTTTTATTTTCTTTTCTTGTTTCCCATTCCGTTCCGTTTCCAGTTAGTAGTTGAGCTTCAGATACCTACACCCTTTGATCGATAACAACAAGCGTGGATCCCATCGAGTACGATGGACGCGAGGGGGTGCTAATACCTTCGTCTCGCGTAACCGACTCCCGAACCCAGGCTATGGTTGCGACGACCATTCCTTTCCCTTTGTTGAGGTTTTCTTCAATCGTTCATTTCCCTGCGTCGGGATAAATAACGTTCGGTGGCGACTCTTCTGTTCTTTTCTGCCGGTTGATTTTCGTAGATGCGACAGCTGGCGACTTTGTTGGGGACTTTCCCATCCCTAAGCGAGTCAATCCTAACGCTAGTTTGTTTTGGTTATTGGGTGTTTATCTGTTTTGCTTTACTTGCTTTATTTATGGCATTATTATATGTTTATGATTTATTGCATTTACTTGCTTTTCATTTCACTGTTGCCATATATTATGTGTTGGGCTGTGCTGGATTTTTATGTTTGGTGGGCAGGGTGTTCTGAGAGATAAGTCCATTACACAGGCTTGAGTACACACATAGGACTAGAGTGGAAAGTAGTGTGGCCTACGTAGCGTCTTGGTACGTTTGGTTTACACGAAATCCACACCCAGACGAGGATTTCTTGGGAGATGTTCTGATTTGCGCGTCTTGTGCATTTCGGGGTATTAACCTAGAAAGCTGTCGACTCTGGTGACCATTCCCGAGGACTTAGTTGAGGCACTCCTCCCAAGGGGCGATAATGGCAGACCAGAAATGGCGAACCCATTATGCTTCTTGATCCGAGGACCCGAAGCTGAGAACTTGCCATAGGATGACCTTTTCTGAGGGGGAATCAGTGGAGGCACTCTTCGATTGGCGATAATACTGTACCCAGAAGGATGCATGTTATTGCTTCTCGACCTCAGTGCCAGAAGCTGAGGATCCTTTGGTTTTAGTACCCACATGTGAGGATGGCGGGTGTTTACAGGTTTGCAAGTAACCGTAACCTTCATCCTACCCGGTACTCTAGTTTTCTTATCAGTATGGACTTATCAGCCTGGTGTTATGGTGTTCGGATTATTCTGGTACTCCGGTTTTCATATCAGTGTATTCTGATCAACCTGGTATACTAGTATTCTGATTATTCGGATATTCTGGTATTCCGGTATTCTCTTCAGAGCAGACCCTATGAGCTTATTCCGTCAGCAGTACAACAATTATCCAGAATTTGTGGAAGCTTTGATCCCATGTCTCTGCATCCATATCATCATAACATGTTTGCATACATGTTCTTGTATTTCCAAGGATCTTAACTTTGAGACTCACTGCTGATCATTTCCATCTATTTCTTGTGGTTCTTATGTGAGAAACTTGAATCAAAGTAGAATGATTCCTTGGAAATATTTAAACATGGCATTTGCATAGCATTTTCATACTCATTTGCACAACAGGTGTTTGAAGCTGGTTATTCTCGTCCTGATCTGGTCTTCTTCAGAATTTCAGACTTAACTCTTCAAAGAAGCTGGAAATTGATCATGGAGCAAATTCAAGTAGAACTGACGGTCATCCGCAGCCAAATGGGGTATTTTATGGTGGACCTACAAGCTCTATTCTAGGGTCAAAAGATACTGAGAGAAGAAGTCCATCAGTTGAAGACTCATATGGGCTTGTTCATGGAGGTCATGAGAACTATGTTGAGAAAAGAGGACAGTCTTGTGCCCACTGCTGCAACAGAAGATGTTATTCCCCCTGTCTCGTCAGAATCTCTCCAGGGTCATGAATTGCCTAAGAAATCTTCTTCGCAACCAGGGGTCCAGAAATTTCTCAAGAGCCGCCACTGCCTGTCTCCCAAGAGAATCCTAGGAGCAGAGGATATGGATCAAGGCCAAAAAGGTCTAAAAGAGTTTTTGACCCACTCCCGATGTCGTGTGCACTGCTATTGCAACATCTGCTTAAGCTTCAATTGGTTCAGTTGCAGACTCTAGCTCCACCTACTGGTGAGATTCCCCTTGGCTATGACGCGAAGGCTCGTTGTGACTTCCATTCTGGAGCCCCCGGGCATAATATTAATAAATGCAAGGCCTTTTAGCATAAGGTCCAGGACTTAATTGATTCAAGGGCAATCGAGTTCACTATTGCGAAAGAGATGGATGCTCCTCTCATGCCTTTAGAGTCAGCCTCAAGACAGGGGCATATTCCATAGTCTGGGGTTTCAGAATCCTCACGCCAACAACATTTGTCTATTCCTCGACCAGATTTGAAGAGGAAAACGCCTGAATAGGTTGGTTGCCGAGATCGTAATCGTCCTTAGAAGAGACAACAGAGGTCAAGAAGGCCTGATAGAAGGTTCGGTCCACTCCCCATGCCTCAGAGTCATCTGCTTGCTCGTTTGCTCGAAGGTTCTTTGGTTCAGCTAAGGAAGGTCAAGCCTATTCCAGATCCTGTTCCTCATGGCTATGACGCAACTGCGATATGTTAGTTCCATTCGGGGGGCCCTGGCCATTCAATCGAAGATTGCAGAGCTCTGAAGTACCAAGTTCAAGATCTGGTCGACTCAAAGGTCACTACATTCACTGCCGATGGTTTGCACATCAACTGAAGCCTCCCGAGTGAGCACTCAGACTGCGAGTATGACTTCAAGAGCAATAAGTCCAGACGGAGTCAGAGCTCCTCAATAATGGCAATGTTTAGCTGCTTTACTGTACTTTCATTTGTATTTTTCATTGTTCGTTAATACTTTGTATACATGTAAAACTTGTTTGTTTTTTAATGATGACCTTAATGCAATTAATATATTTTTCTGGAAGTAATTCATTTATGTTCATTCATTTAATTGTTTCTATGCATTCCAATACCAATTTACGTGCCTAAACTCTTAGAGGGAGGATGACGAATTGAAAACGCAAACTTTTTGGTCGTATGCTTTTGGGAACAAAACCTTGCTGATGATGTACAAGCATTGTTTCAACTCCCCAAACACCGGAGATATAAGGGAGATAAACCCTCGTTAACCCCGTTGAGCCTAGAAGTAGGAGTTTATTTTGAAAAAAAAAAACCCTAACACTTCACCCAGGGGCAGGGTAGTTGTCAGTTGATTTGACCAAGCATTCAAATTTTAAAAGGATTGCGCATCTAAGGATCCATTACCTTTTTTTCTCATCAGGAGGCCAAGGAGCATGAAACCCCAATGGTTATCCCTCACCGCAAGGAGTGAAGCCGTCACAATCCCTTCCAGAAAGTCAAGACTGCCAGGGTCACACGATTTGTTCAAAAAAAAAAAAAAGAAGAAAAAGAAAAAGGAGAAAGAAAGCCTGCTAAGTCGAAAGCTTGAAAGAAAATGACTTAGGCAAAAGTTAAGGCATCCCGCTGGACATCAAAATAAAAAAGGATTCAAAAGAATCCGTCCAGGAAAAATCAGGGAAACAAATGAAAAAAGAAGCAAACAGAAAAAGCGAAAAGGATTACAAAAGAAATATCCTCGAGCAAGAACGAGTCGTGTGACTACAGACACCAAAGACGAAATGAGCGATTGCCATTCCGAAAGCAGTGTGGGCTCCTTAACCATCACTGATGACATGCAACAACCTTTTGGAAGGTGAGCACTTGTGTCAAATGAACTGAACGTAGGACTGAAGGACATCAAGAAGAATGGGTGGGTACAAACAAAATTTTGAGCCATAAAACCTTCCTTCTCAAACCGTGAAAAAGGCCATGTTACAACCCTCAAAAGTCCTAATTGAGGCAAGGTTATTCCAAAGGCGTACTTATGATAAGACAATATTCCTGACTCCCGTGAGCGGGGCTAAAATGTTTTTGTTGGTATTGCATGTGCATAATGTCTTTTATTCAAAAATCAGTGTCGTATTTTTTCTAGTGATTCGTTCACTGGTTTGACGACATCTTTTCAATAAAAACTTCAAGGTTAACGTGTATGTTGCATTAGAATTATTATTCTCAGAACAAGCGTTTTTTGCTTGCATACATTGTACTTGACGCTAATGAAGCTTGCATAATGAGCATCAGTCAAGAGGTCTAACTTCGCCAAGAGGAAATTCCTGGACAATCATATTGAGGAGTATGTAAGACTCCGTCAAGTATCGGTTTTCTCAGCAAGTTGTGCTCAAAGTTCAGCCAATCTGGGGCAGTCACGTCGAGAAATCTCTCCAAGTTCAGCCAATCTGGGGCAATCATGTCGAGAAATCTCTCCAAGTTCAGCCAATCTGGGGCAATCATGTCGAGATCCAGTGAATCCCTTGAAGATCAATCAGTCAAAGGATAGAATTGTTGCAATACTCGTACTGAGCCAGGCCACCTCAGAAGCGAGAAGTTGTCCTCTCTAGAAGACAGTTGATCAAAAGCACCTCTACACGATTCAGTATACCGGGACAGAATATTTCAAGTCATTATGAATCCTCTCGAGGCGAATTCCTTCGTAGGTTAGCTAATATGGGGCAGTTACGTCGAGATCCGATAAATCTCTCCAAGAGTTTGAAGAACCTGGGGCATTTGGAATGCCGGGTTTTCTGTAAAATCCTCTTGAGACGATTTCTCCCAGTAGACCAAATGGTCTGAGGTAAGTGGAGAGTTCGCTTATGATAATCAGCATGCGGTTGATCTGCAAAAGCGTGAAACACCAAAGTGGTTCCCATCATTAGGTTTCTATTCCTCGGCAAGGTATCTTTCTCAATGGGATATGTGAATGAATGTCTCCCCACCAGAAATAGACAAGGTTGTATCATTCTCGGTAGAGTCTATGTCTCCTTATTATCCTCCCCAGCAAGAGTCTAGAGGTTGGTTTCCCCAGCCAGAGATGGATTTATCTTTTCTCTAGTAAGAGTTTAAGCCCAGACAGGGTAGAGATATTCTGTTGACTCTCCAAGCAGGTTGGCATACACAGCAAGAGACTCGTCTCTCTCCCCACAGAGTACTGATATAATTTTCTCATCAAGTAAGGAAGTATTTTCTTCCTCAGCAGAGGCCTGTTTGACCTCAATTCCTCAGCAGCCAGGTTAGAGGCTTGTCATTTCCCCAGCGGAGTCATATGGTTACAGGCTCTCCTCAAGCAGGACTGGTTCAGGTGATGTCTTCCCAGCAAAGTCATCGTTATCCGCAATTCAGAGCCCAAATGTATCAGCATTCCTCCCCATCCGAGTTGTTGATCTTGTTTCCCCACAGAAATTCAGAAGATCCGATCACTAATCACTTCCTCGGCAGAGTTGCTAATTATCATCCCTAGCAGATTCCAAGTTCAATGGTTATTGGCGCCTTTTCCGTATCAGATCTTTGGGTTCCATCATCATCAGTTGTCATTCTTAATCCCCAACGAAGTGGAAGTTCTCTTCAGGTTTCATCTTCAGCAGAGGTTTGGATCACGAAGGCCGTTCAATTTTTCCTCCTCAACACAGTTTGTGACTCTGAGGACAATTCAGTTTGTCATCCCCAGTGGAGTTGCCTTCATATCCTCCGCATTTATTTTGCAGAAGATTCTCTTTGCATCTTGCATGTAGTGATCATTGCATCCTCAAAACGTGTAGCATTTCCATTTCGCATGGAGCATTACGCCATAGAAAAATTCAAACATATGCATTTGAAGCATAAGCCCGATTTGGATATTCTCATTGCCAAACGGTTCCCCAATAGAAAGTGGTTTAATCCAGAAGGACCAGTCTTATCTTATCCCCAGAGAAGTTGCCAATGAACTTGTTCATTCTACTGGTATTCCCCTATAGAGTTATATCTGTTCAGACTTCTCTTATCCCTAGCGAAATGAGGTAATTGTGGCCCTCCCGCAGGCACCTCAATCAATCCCTAGGGTAGTAGATCGGTCCATCTTCCCTTTTTGGTCTTTGTCCCCTAGTAGAGTCGTCTGACTAGGATGTCAATATACCCTAAACTTCCTTTTGATACTGAAAAGTATCATCTTTCGATGCCGGTAAGTGTCGTTATCTTCATTCATCTTTCGATGTCGGTAAGTGTCGTCATTTCATTTTTCCTTGATGTCGGAAAGCATCATCTTTCGATGCCGGTAAGTGTCGTTATCTTCATTCATCTTCTGATGCCGGTAAGTGTCGTTTATTAGTCATTCCAGTTTTCCTTGATGCCGGATAGCATCATTGTTCGATGCCGAAAAGTGTCGTCATTTCATTCCTCCTTTGATGTCGGTGTAGCGGGGAAATTTGTGAGTGTAAGTTATTGATTAACTTAACTCAAAATTAATCAAAAGTCGTTACCGCACTTTTATTTTATCCACAAAGGGAAAGGAAAAAGAGCGAACAAAACCTAAAGAGTTCTAAAAAAAACAAGAACAAACAGAGAATGGGTAAGGGGGGTTGGTTACGCAATGGGAAGGTGTTAGCATCCAAAACGTCTATAGTACTCTATAGGAACCCTTTGAAATATCTACCGCTTTTTGGTTTGAAAATGGTTTGGTTGTAAAGAGATTGAGGAGATGAGAGGAGAATTATTTTTTAAGATTTTTGTGTTTGGAGAGACTTATCGCCTCATGCCTACGTACCCACGATGTGCAATGTAGGATCAAAACCCCGTAGTTCGTGGTACAAAGAACAAAAATTTGTTTGTTTTGGTTGATTTTAAGTGTAAAGACAAGTCGTCATTTCTAAGCGAATAATTCCGCTTAAAGAAATGAATCATGTCTAAACTTATGAAAAAGAGTTTAAAAGAAAAAAGGGTGCATAAAAGCACAAAAGATTTGAGCGAGTTTTATATTTTTTATGTTTTTATGAAATGGTCAAAGTATGGTTAAGATAGATTGACATTTATTAAAGAAAACAAAGTTTTAAAAATCACTTGACCAAAGTCAAAGTTTTATTATAAAAGCGGTTTTAAGTTGAAAACAAGAAGGTTTTGAAAAAGAGAGAGGATTTTGAAAATTTAAGAATGGGGAGGAGAAGAAGTGACTATCCTAGTGCATAAAATAAAAGCTAGGGAAAAGAAGGATCTAACGAAAATGGAGCCACTTCAAAGCAATATTAAAAGAATTCCATCCTTAAGCAAATCGGCCAAATAAAGGCAAGTCTTCAATCAATACTCCAAGCAAAGGGATAAGAAGTCCTAATTCTAGGTCCCATAAAGAGATCACTCCAAAGCATAGGATAGTAACCAATAGTCCAAGATGAAGAGAATTATGTTTTTTATGGTTTAAGCCTTTATTAATGTTTTAAGTCCAAATGGACAAAAGAAAAATGGCATAAGCATAAACATGTGTCCAACGGACAAAGGAAAAATTGCGGAAGCATAAACATGTCTCCAACGGACAAAGGAAAAATTGCGGAAACATAAACATGATATGAAATGAAGCATAAAAAAAAAAGAGATAGGGAGCGAGAAGGAAACATAAACAAAATTAATACAAAATATTGTTAGTAAGTTAGTGATTAGTTGTTAGTGTTAGTGATCAATAACAATTGAATAAATGCACTTTGGTCAAGGTTGATGAAACTCATTAGAGGATTGATAAGACCAAAGCCTCCTAACAACAAGTTTCTTGAGTTTTGAACCATAAGATAAATAATCAGCCATTCTTGATAGTTTTCCGATACGGGACAAATATTGCGCTAAGTTAAGCAATCACCGAGTAATTTACAGAGTAATTACCCTACAATGAGACCAGTCAATAGCACTTTGTGCTAATGTATACTAGATGAACGATATATAGATCATCATCCGAAAGCAATACCGCACGAAAAGAAAAGTGGTAGCGATCTCGTCTCGATCGAAATTCAACAAAAGAATTCCAAGATCTTTAGACTTTCATCGATCAAAAAGAAAAAGAAATAGATGAAGAGAAAGCCAAATTAAACCACACAAATATGTGATCTAAGGCTAAGAACAAAGGAAGTGGGAAGAAAATGGAAAAGGAACCAAAACAGTCCCAAAACCAAGCAAAAAACACATTCTGGAGGCTGGTTAATCGATTAACCAACTCACAGGGTAATTAGGTTAATCGATTAACCAGTGCAAACTTCCAGTTTTTTGCGCAGAAACAAGCTGTTAATCGATTAACCTAATTGTACATGTTTTGGTTAATCGATTAACACTGTGAAAACAGCAGAAAATAAGTTTGAAAATTGCCAAATCCTTGATCACTCATTTCTTCAAACATCTTAGGATCAAGCATTCAATTGTGCACGAATTTTGGAGTAAAACAGCAGCAAAAACCAGCAATCAACACAAATTGCAAGATCCATAGATCAAGCAAACAAGATCAATAAAGGATCTAGATTATGGAAGATGAAGATGAAGCTTCAACAATGGTGAAAAGTGAATTACCAATCCAAATCAGAAAATTCCTTTGAATTGCAGCAAGATCTACACTCCAAAACCTTGATCTACTGTGATTGATGAACAAAAACAAGAATGGATGGAGGTTTAGCTCTAAATTAGTAAGAATCAATGTGAATTCTTACTAACTTATGAAAGAAGAAATAAGAGCTTTGGTGAATTTGTGGTTTGGGGAGAGAAATTGCAAGGGATTTGTTGGCTATCAAAAGCTTGTAGAATCAATGAAATTAAGCCTCTATTTATAGAATTTAGGCTTGGAAATTTGGTGGTTTGGAATTAGGCTTGGATGATCAAAATTAGGATTGGAATTCAAATTTGGAGGGAAATCACAAAAGAGTGGTGATTAGTGATGGTACATGGTGGGAAATGATCAAAGTGATGTAGGAAATTAAAATGAGATGGTCTAGAATATTCCACATGTGATCAAAATGGTGAAAATTGGTCCCAATTGCTGCAGAATTTGAATTTGGCACATTTTTTCAAAAATTGCACGTGTTAATCGATTAACCACTTCACAGTGCAATTAGGTTAATCGATTAACACAGTGAAAAATGGGAAAAAATGGCTTTCTGATGTGCTGTCTTGGCTCTGGCTCGATTTTCTTGCTTGTCAAAGAAGGCATGGATATAAACACATGAACCTTGGAGTCCCTTGAATAGTAATCAATTAAATCTTAGAAACTCTTGATCAGATAATTTTTGAATTAATCGCAGATCAACTTTGACTTTTCTCAGATAAAATTCAATCGAGTTGTGGGACTGTTATTTTGGCATTTTTAACCTGTTCTTCCCCGGAAAATGTTAGTGAAAGAAAACAAAATATTTTTTTGGCTTTTAATTAATGGTTAGTAAAATATAAACAAATTAAACAAATCAAACGCACACAAACTCAAAGATCCCTGCAAGGCACAAACCTATCAAAGAGGGAACCAGTATGTGATCTTGTTTGTGGTATGCAAAAATGCAAATGAACATCTGGGATCTTAGGGGTAAAAATTAGGGTATTACAGCTGCCCCTATTTAAGTTTCTTCTATCCGGAGATACGAAGATGGGCATCTTTGTCTCGACGAGATAGAAGAGACTTAAATATAACAACAACCCAATTTTTGGCCCTAAGAGACCACAAAATGATATGATCATGCAAATGATATGTAAACACAAGACCACTGTGGGGAAAATATGCCACAGGAGATAAACAAAAATCGGAGAGCAAAGAAAAGAGAAAAGACTCCGCAGGGGAAAACACATTCCAACTAAGGGAGGAGACAAACTGGGGATAAGTGCATGTGGAAATAAACCACATCACAACAAGGATAAAACCCAACGGGGAAGACTTAGCACAACAAGGCTCCACTGGGAAAAACAATACCTCAACAATGAACTGTCTCTAGCATACCGAAGAGACTTACCATTCATTGGAGTCACGAAATCTCAACAACGAACTGTCCCGTCAAACCGAAGAGACTTACCATTCATCGGAGTAACAAATCTCAACAACGAACTGTCCCATCAAACCGAAGAGACTTACCATTCATCGGAGTCACAAAATCTCAACAACGAACTGTCCCATGAAACCGAAGATACTTACCATTCATCGGAGTCACAAAATCTCAACAACGAACTGTCCCATCAAACCGAAGAGACTTACCATTCATCGGAGTAACAAATCTCAACAACGAACTGTCCCATCAAACCGAAGAGACTTACCATTCATCGGAATAACAAATCTCAACAACGAACTGTCCCATCAAACCGAAGAAACTTACCATTCATCGGAGTAACAAACCTCAACAACGAACTGTCCCATCAAACCGAAGAGAATTACCATTCATCGGAGTCACAAAATCTCAACAAGAACTGTCCCATCAAACCGAAGAGACTTACCATTCATCGGAGTAACAAATCTCAACAACGAACTGTCCCATCAAACCGAAGAGACTTACCATTCATCGGAGTCATAAAATCCTCAACAACGAACTGTCCCATCAAACTGAAGAGACTTACCATTCATTGGAGTCACAAATCTCAACAATGAACTGTCCCATTAAACCGAAGAGACTTACCATTCATCGGAGTCACAAAATCTCAACAACGAACTGTCCCATCAAACCGAAGAGACTTACCATTCATTGGAGTCACAAATCTCAACAATGAACTGTCCCATCAAACCGAAGAGACTTACCATTCATCGGAGTCACAAATCTCAACAATGAACTGTCTCATCAAACCGAAGAGACTTACCATTCATCGGAGTCACAAAAGGTATTAACTCCATCGCCTCAGGCTTCTCAAATAAAGGAATGCCACGAAACAGTATTGAACCTTCCGAAAGGGGAATCATACGCAGATTTTAGCTGAAGGGCGTAGAATCCTCAAAGGTGCAAAATAAATGCACTCTCAATCTTGGTTTCACGACCTTGAGATCCAAATAAATATTGCAGGGGACCAAAGTTCAATCTAAGAACAAGCTGGAGAGAAACGGTCAAACAAGACTCATCCCGAGGAGGAATTATCTCAACTGGGGACTAATTCCATCTAGATAATGAACTGGAGAGGAAACTAAATCAAAGTCTTCCACGAGAAATAAACTCAGTGGGGAATTAACAAAGATAGGCATTTTTCTGCTTACAGGTCGACACTCTAAATGGAGGGAGGACACACACGCTCTGCGGGGATAACACCACCAGAGAGCAAAGAAGCACCAACACAAATGCAAAAATGCAAAATGCAACAACAATATGCTACGCACAACAAATGAATGCGTATGCAATGCTTACGAGTATGAATATGCTGACAAAACAGACATAAAGGGTAAACAGAGGGTGGAATAAACATCACAACACCATTGAATACTCGGTTAATCTCAACAAGATGGAGATATCATTAGCAGCTTTGCTAGGCATTTAGCTGAAGAAATCCTGCAAGAGATAAACAAAAGCCATCAAAGGAAAATAAATCCTACTACAAGGCTCAAATATTGCTGGAGAAAAGAAGATACTCCTTGGGGAAAGACCCAAATATCAATCTTCTAACATCTATGATCCACAAAGAGGATAATAACGTAAACTCTACTTTGAGGACGGCAGGAAATCTGTCGGGGAATCATAACAACCCAAATCTTTCTGACTTTCCCTGGGGATAATAAAAAATTCACAGAAACTTCTATTTCAAAAGGATGAAGAGATATGCTGCGAAAAAAAATAATGAATCCGCTGGGGATTGTAGACATATAAACATCTACGCAAAAATCCACTGGGAAAGCAAGGCAGATCTGCTGGAGATACGAAAACACTCTTAGAGGATTAACCAATTCTGAGCAAAGCATCCTGGACTTGCTGAGAAAATAGCAACAGGTCAAGTTGTGGGGGATTTTAGATCAATACTCATCATAAATGAGAGAAAACCCAACAGGTGACTAAAAGAGATATCATCAGCGACCTCACTGGGGAATAGCCGTATTAGTGATGCACAATCTTCACTAGGAGGATAAATCTTTGGAAAAACAAACAAATCCGGAAGTACATCTTGGACTTGCCGGGGGGAATGAGAAATTAACCTCACTGCTTTATAACTGGAAATGATAATACAATGCCTCCGTTGGAGAATCATCAAGATTAAATCCTTGGGTAGAACAGCCTGGAGAGAGAAACATCCATAAGACAAGATGAAACACATCAAGCGGCCACTATGTCAATGCTTCTTAGAAGAGAATAACATCGCTCTCTGTTTGGGGACATCCAAAGCAACAACCACACATCTAGAGGGTAACACTCTGAGTGGGGATTCCTCATATGATTTTGGCTGGTGACAGCAAAAATGAATCTCTGCATGGGGACCACCATTAAGGATAAGTGGACCTCAAAACTACTCAACTGCCTGACCATAACATAATCAGCTGGAGAAGAATCGGATCAAGACCTAGCTGGGGGAAAAACCGAACAGCATTGGACCTTACGAATTCAACACATCATAATAAACCCATCATCTTGTCAACAACTGATCACACTCAGAGGAACAAGTTTTGTTGAGGAAATATCAACAAACTCTACTGGGGATTTGTCAATAAATTCTGCCAAAGGAGCGAGAACGAACCCTGTTGAGGAAAACATTGATCCTACCATCCTTGGAATAACCATTGACATTCTTTTTTATATTCATAAATCAAAGGAAAATGTTTTTATAATTTTCAAAAATTTAAATCAATTATTCACATTTTGTTTCAAAAATCATCATAAAAAATAAATGAAATTTTGCAAACAGAAACAAAATAAGAATTGCAAACAAAGGGACAAAGGCCCAAATTTTATTGATAGAATGGAAGTCCGCAAATGGTGTAATTCCATGGATCATTACAAAGTTTGAAAATTGGTAAATACATGAAAAGGGTTACATTGAAATACAATGACCACCATTCTCCCTAACAACTTTGAATTCCACCGTGCTTAAAACTTCAGCTGAGGATGATTGAAGCAGAATCCTTAATAGACAATGTTGCTTTCAAATGATCAAGACTGGCCAGATGCAGTTACTTGCTGTAATCCCTAACTTTTGCCTAGATTGCCCTTTCGGGTTTTCATTCTACCAGGATGATTATTTCTGTTTTTGTCTCTAATTTTTGCCTGGAACGCCCTTTCGGGTTTTCAGCCCACCGAGACGCTCATTTTTGCCTAAGCCGCCCTTTCGGGTTTTCAACTTAGCGAGCTGTTCTTTTATTTTTTTTAGGCGAAGTATTTCTTGACTGCATCGGCATTCACAAGACGAGTGAACTCTTCACCATCCATAGTTGTAAGAAGTAATGCACCGCCAGAGAAGGCTCTCTTAACAACATATAGGCCTTCATAATTAGGAGTCCACTTGCCCCTAGAATCATTGGTAGAAGTCGAGATCCTTTTGAGCACGAGGTCGCCTTCTCTGAACACACGAGGTCGAACCTTCTTATCAAAAACTTTCTTCATTCTCTGTTGATATAATTGGCCATGACACAAGGTCGTCATTCTTTTCTCTTCAATCAAATTCAACCGGTCATATCTACTTTGGCACCATTCAGCCTCAAACAATCCAGCTTCCACTGGGAGCACTGCTTCTATACCGTAAACAAGAGAGAAAGGGGTTGCCCCTGTTGAAGTGCGGACGGATGTACGATACCCATATAAAGCAAAAGGGAGCATCTCATGCCAATCCTTGTAAGTAACAACCATCTTCTGAACAATCTTCTTAATATTCTTATTAGCAGCTTCAACAGCCCCATTCATCTTAGGTATGTAAGGAGAAGAATTGGGATGCTTAATCTTAAACTCATCACATAATTCCTTCATCAACTTGTTATTCAAATTCGACCCATTATCAGTGATAATCTTGCTCGGAACACCATATCGACAGATGATTTGGTTCTTGATAAACCAGACCACTACTTGCTTGGTCACATTGGCATATGATGCCGCTTCAACCCACTTGGTAAAATAGTCAATAGCCACCAATATGAAACGGTGTCCGTTCGACGCTTTAGGCTCAATCATTCCAATCATATCAATGCCCCACTTGGAGAAAGGCCATGGAGAGGAGATAAAATTGAGAGGAGTTGGTGGTACATGAATTTTGTCAGCATAAACCTGGTACTTATGGCACTTCTTCACAAATTTGCAACAGTCAGATTCCATTGTCAGCCAATAGTAACCTACCCTCAACATCTTCTTAGCCATTGCATGCCCATTGGCATGGGTACCAAAAGATCCTTCATGAATTTCTTTCATCAACATGTCTGCTTCGTGTCTATCCATGCATCTGAGCAAGACCATGTCATAATTTCTTTTATACAGCACATCATCATTCAAGAAGAAACTACCAGCCAATCTTCTCAAAGTCTTCTTATCTTTCTGGGATGCCTCAAGCGGGTACTCTTGATTTTGAAGAAAGCATTTAATATCATAATACCACGGTTTATCCTCAACAACCTCTTCAACCGCAAATACATGAGCTGGCCCATCAAGCCGCATAACACCAATTTTGGGCACATCATTCTACCGATTCACCACAATCATGGAGAATATAGTTGCTAAGGCACCTGCCATTCGATTTGCTGCTCTGGGTACATGGTGAAACTCAACCTTATTGAAGAAAGTCAACAACCTTCTTGTATAATCTCGATAAGGAATCAAATCAGGTTGACGTGTCTCCCATTCTCCTTTCATCTGATTAATCACCAGGCTGAATCTCCGTATACATCAAGAATCTTGATCCTTAAATCAATAGCTTCTTCCAAGCCCATAATACATGCTTCATACTCAGCAGCATTATTTGTGCAAGTGAACATCAACCTTGCAGTGAAAAGGAATGTGAGAACCATGAGGAGTAACAATTATTGCCCCAATACCATTGCCATATTCATTAACAGCTCCATCAAAAATCAAACCCCAACGGGATCCAGGCTCAGGCCCTTCATCAGGTAATGGTTCTTCACAATCTTTTACCTTTAGATACATCACATCCTCGTCAGGAAAATCAAACCTGATAGGTTGATAATCATCAATTGGCTGGTGTGCCAAATGGTCAGCCATAACACTTCCTTTTATCGCTTTTTGAGTTCGGTACTCGATATTATATTCTGACAACAACATTTTCCAACGAGCGATCCTCCCAGTTAAAGCAGGCTTTCAAAGATGTACTTGATTAGATCCATTTTGGATATCAACCAAGTTGTATGATTCAACATATACTGGCGGAGGCGCTTGGCAGCCCAAGCTAAAGCACAACATGTCTTTTCAAGCATTGAGTACCGAGACTCACAATCAGTGAACTTCTTGCTCAAATAATAAATGGCAAACTCTTTTCGACCAGATTCATCTTATTGACCTAGAACACAGCCCATAGACTCTTCCAGCACAGTCAAGTACATGATCAAAGGTCTTCCTTCCACGGGAGGAGACAAAATCGGAGGTTCAAGCAGGTACTCTTTAATTCTTTCAAAAGCTTTCTGACAATCCTCTGTCCAGACACAACCCTGATCTTTGCGAAGAAGCTTGAAGATCGGCGCACAAGTGGCAGTCATATTGGATATAAATCGGGAGATATAATTCAAACGTCCCAAGAATCCTCTTACTTGTTTTTTTTTTTGGGCGCGGGCATTTCCTGAATGGCTTTAACTTTACCAGGATCAACTTCAATGCCTTTTTGGCTGACAATAAATCCCAACAATTTTCCAAAACGGACACCAAAAGTGCATTTATTTGGATTCAAACGGAGCTTAAACTTTCTCAAACGCTGAAACAACTTCAATAAGTACTCAATATGATCTTCTTCAGTCTTCGACTTACAAATCATATCATCCACATAGACCTCAATTTCTTTATGCATCATATCATGGAACAATAGCTCTCTGGTACGTTGCACCAGCATTTTTCAAACCGAAAGGCATCACTCTGTAACAGAACGTTCCCCAGGGTGTAATGAATGTTGTTTTTTCCATATCCTCGAGTGCCATCTTTATTAGATTATAACCAAAAAATCCATCCATAAAAGAAAAGAGACTGAATTTAGTAGTATTATCTACCAATATATCAATGTGTGGCAGTGGAAAATCATCTTTTGGACTCGCTTTATTCAAATCTCTATAGTCAACGCACATTCAGACTTTTCCGTCTTTCTTTGGAACAGGCACAATATTGGCCACCCATTGAGGATACTCAGAAGTCATAAGAAAACCAGCATCAATCTGCTTTTGAACCTCCTCTTTGATCTTCACAGCCATGTCGGGATGAGTTCTTCTCATTTTTTGCTTCACCGGTGAACATTCAGGCTTCAATGGCAATCTATGCTCCACAATATCAGTATCAAGACCAGGCATGTCTTGATAAGACCAAGCAAACACATCAACATATTCTCTAAGAAGCTCCATAATCCTCTTCTTAACATTTGACTGAAGCAGTGCCCCAATCTTAACTTCCTTCATATCGTCATCTGAACCCAAATTAACCAATTCCAACGGCTCTTCATGAGGCTGAATGGCCTTTTCCTCGTGCTCAAGCAACCGAGAAATTTCATCTGGAATCTCCTCAATACCCTCTTCTTCAGCTCCAAACACAGGGAACTCAAAGTTGGGAGGGGGCATAGGGTCATTGTTTTCAATGGGTTTAACAATCGATCTGCACAATGATTTATGTTTGATTTTAGAATATGAACAAAAAATGCAAGTATCATGCAGATAAAAGTGATTATCACATTATTATTATTTTTGGTTTTTTAGGTTACCATTTTTTAGAAATAAAGCAAAAAGGGAAAACATAATATGGATAAAGAAAATAACATTTTATTGATGATGATAAAATTTGAAACAAAGCCCTCACAAATTCACTTTCACCTTGGGCAGAGTGAAAGGATTTTTGAAAGAAACAAAAACAAATTACTTTGAAATATGAACAACAGTAGAAACATCAACAGCTATCCAATTCTGGCAGACTTGTCCACGTGTCACGAAGTTGGGAAGTTCTTCCTCTTCATCATCTTCAATGATGGCACTGACTTCATATTCAGGTTCCTTAAACTTCTTCCGAGGGGAATAAAAAGGCACATATGCATCCTCCGGGGACATATACCCGGGGTCTTCCAAATAAGGCTCCCAGTCTTCAGCAGGAATGACATCGTCTTCAGAACCAAACGGGATGTAGCCTATAGGGTCATCTTCAAGAATTGCAGTTGTAGTGTCGCTCCCAGGATTTTCATCCAGGTACAAACGCGAGGGTGGCGCGGAAAAACAGAGTCGTCAGCCGTGTAAATTTATCCCAAGAGAGGGAAAGGGAACACCGCATAAACCTGAGGAAGAGGGAAACGAATGGTCATCGCAACCATAATCTGGGTTCGGGAGTCGGTTACGCGAGGGGAAGGTGCTAGCACCCCACGCGTCCATCGTACTCGATGGGATCCACGCTTGTTGTCTATTCTAAGGGTGAGTTATCCTATCATCTATGGTTGTACTAAGACGGGAGAGGGAAGACAAAGATAGACTCGGTAGGACGTCGACGTCCTAGGCCTACGTACCCCCCTTGTGCAATGGGGAATTCAGAGTCAACGTAGTTCGGACCAAGTTCTTTTTGTGTTTTTTATGAGCGACGTTAAGTTCGCGTCCGGCAGTTAGGGTCGATGCCTGTTTGCGCCTCAGACAGAAGGTAACGTGCCCTTTTTGAAAATTTCCTTTAGGTTGACGATCCCGAAGGGAAAAAAGGTTTGAAGTTTGTTTGTATTTTTTAGGACAGAAGTGACTTGAATTAGTTCCTAAGTTGCATTGCACCAAGGTCTAGGGCACAGGGGCGAATACTTAACGCATCGTCCCAAGACAGGATGCTTGCTAAGCACTCTAGAAAGATGAGAGGAAGCCCCTCATTTCTCATTCCCCATGCTTAAGGCTCGTGCGCAATACACTTTATCCTTATTAAGTATTTTCAAGAAGTTTGAGATGAGAAGAGAGAAGACACAAAGGAAGCTCTAAAGGGAACTAATAGCCCTAATATTATCACGCATGGGTGACCTACGGTTAGTGAGGTTTGACGACAACTTAAGCCTAAAGAAAAAGGATGAGAGAAGGAAAGAGTAAGGGTGACCATGGATACTTATCCATACCCTTAAAGAACTTACCTCAGCCCCTGCATAAAAAGTTAGTGCGAAACAGATATGCGTAGAAGTTAAAACAAATGAAACCCAAACAATAATGATTAAATGACCTAATAACAATTTAAACATGAATTAAGAAGTCAAATAAACAACCCCAAGACAATGGCACAAGTGCCTTTTCAAACAGATAATTAGACAAGATCAAAGATGCGCATACAAGAAAATCTCATACAAAGAGCCATTAAACAAATAGTAAAACAACTTCTAAAATCACCAAACTAAATATAAAAGTTGTTCAACCAGAGAAAAACCAAAAACCAAAAACTCCTGCAAAAAATCAAGATGTTAGCCATTTAAACAATTGGGCAAAGCTCAGGTGAGAAGTAGGGTTCAGTGTGCCAAAGGGAAGGACCAAAATGCAATATGAAATAGTTTTAAAAATGATAGGAAAATATTTTAATGCATCTCAGAATGTTGGTGAATGAATGCAAAAAGAAAGGATTGAAAATATTTTATGGATGCAGAGAAATAAAATAAACAATTTTAAGTATGCAGGATATGAGTAATGCAAAAAGAAAATAAACAAACATTTAATTTAGATGATAAAAAATAAAATAAAAATAAAAAAAAAAAATTTGAAAATTTTATAAAATGATAAAAAGTATGCATGAATTTTATTAGAATTTTTTAATGCAAGAATATATTTTTAATAATTGAAAATGAGATATAATAATTAAAATAGAAATAAAATGGAATAAAAATGCAAGGGGGTGCGTTTAGTAAGAAAAATGCATTGAAAACTTGGAATGGGCTCAGGTGGGGGGCGCGGATAGTAAGCCCAACCTAATAATTAATCAGCGAAATAAAAAAATAAAAAGGAGTGCATGTGGGCTTTAGTCAGCTGGGTTGACTGCTTACCTGCCCTTGGATGCATCAGACGCGTCCTATTAATTCAATCCAAGTCAACGGTATTCATGATGAACGGTCAAGATGCAAAGCACACACCAAGTATTATACACACACACACGCGCGATGGGTCAATATACCATGCACACGCCATGTGCCATGCACATGTTATCATTAATGTGCTGTCCAAATACCAGCCATACGATGGATCAAATGTGCTAGATTAAGTCAACCCATTAAAAAGTAAACAAAATAAAAAAACCTGGTTGGTGGAACATGGTAAGACTCATGGGGTAAATAACACCTGATCAATAAATTAAAATCAGAAAAAAAAATAAAGAAAATAAGGCGTGGCACGATCTGGGTCGTGCGATCAACAAAATGAACGGCCTTGATAGTGTCTTCAACCTCCAGCCACCTTCCTTCGCCGGAACCCTCATAGCCGCCGGAGCTAGGGTTCCGGCCACCGTCCTCCGTCACCTGCAACCTAAAACAACCCAGAATTTTCGTGCGAATATACTATTTTGACCAGAAAAATGTGAGGATCTCAAATATGTCATCAAAAATTGCAAATAATCAACGCATAATAAAAAATGATGAGAAATAAGTTAGGGTTCAAAACCTTAAACTCAAAGCACAAGCAATACACACGTCCAAACACAAAACAAATCATACCAGGATGATCAGTAGACATCACACATCAATATGCATACTTAAAAGGAGAGTTTCGTGATCATGAAAAAAGTGACTAACCTGAGATGGTGCACTCCTAATCCTTGCTTTTGGCTGCGAATGGGGGATGGTTTGCACTCTATTGATCACCAGGAAGAAGTTTGTGGAAGAAGTTCTTGAAAAAACCTTGTGGATTGTGAGATTTGTTGAAGAAAAGCTTTGGGGTTGCACACTTCAATTCTCCTCCAAATGCACGTGTTGAAACCCTAACCAGTGCATGAATGGGTTTAAATAGAATAGGGTTTTTCACTGATAATGATTTGGGCTTGGGCAATTCCTTGTTTAGTGAGTTTGGGTGATTTTTAGAAAATTGCATAATGTGAGTTACAACTCTCTCCATGCGTGTACACTTAAGAATTCCATGATGGATCACTTACATCTGAATTGCTAATCACACCCAAATTGGAATTGGGCCTTGAGATGTATTGGTTAATGAGTTTTCAACATTTTGGCAATTTTAAATAATGGAAAATAAGTGAAGAATAAACCATGGAATTTCTTAATTCTTGGGCCCAAAATAATCCTTAAGGAAGGTTCTTTGATATTAGAATGTGGCATGAAGCAATGGAATTGATTATAGGTCATTATGCCCAAAGTTATGAAAATGGAACCATGAGAAACCCTAAAAACCACTTTGCCTTCTTTTGATCATAACCTGAGTTTTACAAATGATATGGAGACCCACTAGTACTTGTTGGAAAGATGAGAAAAATATCTTCAACTTTCATGTTGGAGAAAAATTCATTTGAAGCTTTCTTGATGATGAAAAGTCAAGTTGAATGCAGTGTAGGAACTTGCCCAAAAAGGAAACTTTCAAATTATAGGTCATTTCCAAATTTAGTAACTTTTGCACCAACTCCTGATTCTTGATAAATGGCATGAAACTTGAATTTTGAGGACCATATGAGGATGTGAGACCTTGAAAACCTTGGAGAGAACCTCAAAATTCCACAGTTGACTTCTCCTCTCACCGTTGACTTTTACTTCATTCACCTGATTTCCAATCTTCTGATCAATTAAGTCTCTCCTAAACCAAACTGATGGACAATCTTCCACTCCTAGATGCTTAGGGACCCAAGGAATTCCATGGAATCAAGTCTTGCCCAAAAAATCAGAAATAAACTGACTTTATAGCAAACCCTAGTTTTGGTACCCTCAGTCTAGGAGGAAATAACACAGTCTCCAAATCCAAATTCCTCTAAATATGATGTGTATCCTCTCCAAAAAAGATAAGATATGTCATTTAGTGATGATAAAAACCCAAGGAGCTTGCCCATTGGAGCAATAAACCCAAGAATTTCAAAACCCTAATTCATGCACTGGTTAGGAGAGAGTGATCCCTTTGAAGAATATCTCAGGCACCTTGACCCCATGCTAAGAACCAATGATATGCACATATGATAATGCAAAAATGCAATGAAACATAAGCCAATTAGTACTAAAGTAAGGAGGGCAAATTTTGGGGTGCAACAGCTGCCCCTATTCAATCAACTTGGTCCTGAGGGTATGATAGCGACGGCTTTCAGACGATCAGGATGCACGGAGATTGAATACCAAAGAACCCAGAAATTTGCCATCCTTCACCGGAGAATTAGCCATAAATGTTGTAATGAAACAACTCTCCCAGGTTATGTCATCTCTGCTGATAAAGAGAACTGACAAAGGAAATATCCAAAAAGGTAGTTATCTCTGCTGATAAAGAGAACTAGCAACACAAAAGCCATCCCTGCTGATAAAGGGAACTGACGAAAGAAAGTCTTCAGAATACTGCTATCTCTGCTGATAAAGAGAACTAGCGAAATGGATACCATCCCTGCTGATAAAGGGAGCTGACGAAAGAAGATATCCAAAAGATTGCTATCCCTGCTGATAAAGAGAACTAGCAATACAAAAGCCATCCCTGCTGATAAAAGGAACTGACGAAGAAACTATCCGACAGATTGCTATCTCTGCTGATAAAGAGAAACTAGCAAAATGAATGCCATCCCTGCTGATAAAGGGAAACTGACGAAGAAAATATCCAAAAGATTGTTATCTCTGCTGATAAAGAGAAACTAGCAAAATGAATGCCATCCCTGCTGATAAAGGGAAACTGACAAAAGAAAATATCCGAAAGATTACTATCTCTGCTGATAAAGAGAACTAGCAATACAAAAGCCATCCCTGCTGATAAAGGGAACTGACGAAGAAAATATCTGAAAGATTGCTATCTCTGCTGATAAAGAGAACTAGCAATACCGATGCCATCCCTGCTGATAAAGGGAACTGACGAAGGAAATCTTCAAAAGCTTGCTATCTCTGCTGATAAAGAGAAACTAGCAAAATAAATGCCATCCCTGCTGACAAAGGGAAACTGACGAAGAAAATATCCAAAAGATTGCTATCTCTGCTGATAAAGAGAAACTACCAAAATAAATATCATCCCTGCTGATAAAGGGAACTGACGAAATAAACCTTCAAGAGATTGCTATCTCTGCTGATAAAGAGAAACTAGCAAAATAAATGCCATCCCTGCTGCTAAAGGGAACTGACGGAGGAAAATATCCCAAATATTGCTATCTCTACTGATAAAGAGAACTAGCAACACGAATATCATCCCTGCTGATAAAGGGAGCTGACGAAGAAAATATCCAAAAGATTGATATCTCTGCTGATAAAGAGAACTAGCAAAACCAATGCCATCCCTGCTGATAAAGGGAACTGACGAAAGAAGATATCCAAAAGATTGTTATCTCTGCTGATAAAGAGAACTAGGAACATAAACGGCGACTTCACTGGGGATAACGTGAAATAAAACTTCTGGTTTAAACCACAATATGTCAAGCAAGAACGGGATTTCACAAAAGAGAATGGCCAGACAAACTTCTAACGGACCCATGATCCACAGATAAGATGACTCCGCTGGGGAAAGGAGAAGTCTAAATGAAAGATTCTGCCGGGGAGCACAAGTATGAGGAACGTATCCCTCCAAAATCTCCTGAGTTATGCCATCTCTGCTGGGAAAGAGAACTGGCCAAGAAAGTACCAAACCTGTCTTATGCTTCGAATGCAAATGTTTGAATTGTGGCGTAATGCTCCATACGAAATGGAAATGCTATGTATTTGAGGATGCAATGCAAATGCTTATGATATGCAAAAGGGGTCCCTCCAGCAAAATAAATGCCGGAGAGAAAAGATTGATTCAGCTGGGGATGACAAAAATAAATTGCCCTCTGAATCCAGGAACTCTACTGGGAAGGGTCATACTGATCGACTCTTTGGATCAACAACTTCTGCTGGGGATGAGATTCCGAAAGAACTACCGGGGACCCCACCTGTCTTTCATTGAAGGTAACATAGAAACCCTAAATTCCTCCTCTGCTAGGGGGAGTTAAGAATGAACGCCCATAACGGAACCGGATGTATGTTACTGAGGAGTGCTAATAACCAATTGGGCTCAAAACCTGCTGAGGATGCCAGCCCATAATACCATCCTACTTGGGGGTACTGCTGATCTTAGCCCGCTGATGGGGAGAATGATTTTACCTCTTCCTTGCCAGGGATTAGAATATGACATCGGCGGTGAGAGCCCGCTTCATGACTGAAGGGGGAAGATGAATCCCCTGATTCTGTGGGGAAATAACGTCTTGATCCGGAGAAAATGCTTCCCAAGTCTCCTGCTGGGGAAGGTCTGCTCTGCTGAGGAGAGTGTAATCTCAATGCCGGGGAAAGCAAACTGCTGGGGGAGTACAATCCTGCTGCCCTGCAACCTGACCTGTCTCTATGGTCATAAACAGCTCTTTGAACTTTTTACTTGCCCCAGACCACCAGGTCTAATGGAAGAGATCATCTCAAGAGGATTTTATAGAAGACCGAGCATTCGCACTGCCCCGGGGTCTTCAAACTCTTAGAGAGATTTATCATATCTTGACATAACTGCCCCAGTCTTCATAATCCATGAAGTGCATTACCTCGAAAGGATTGTAATGACTTGAAAATACTCTTCTTTAGTACCTTGAACCTTGAGGAGGTGTTTTCAATTAACCATTTTCAGGAGTGGACCACCTCCCACGCTCTAGAGGTGGCCTGCCCCAATATGAGCTTTGACGTGACTTTGCCCCCGATCTTAGAATGAATGCCCCAGAATAACTGAATTTCGGAAAGATTTCTCGACGTGACTGCCCCAGATTGGCTACATCTTAACACGACTTACTGGGGAGATCCCACTCTACACTGAGTCTCTTGGCAGCATGCCCTCTGATATGATTGTCCTTCAGAATTTTCAAGCATCCTACCTTGGCAGGATCAAGCTTCTCGACTGATGTTCATTGTGTAAGCTGCATGGATGCTTAGGCACATGTATGCAAGCAAAAAATGTTATTTATGAGAATGACAATTCTAATGCAACACTCATGTTAACCTTGAAGTTTTGAAAATGCGTCGCCAAGCCTTGTGAACGAATCACTTGCTGGGATGCGACCTTGATTTTTGAATGGAAAAATAATGCGCACATGCAATACCAACAAAACTTATTAGCACAAATCGTAGGAGTCAGGAACGCTATCCTGTTGAAGTACGCTTTCGGAATAAACCCTGTTTCAATTAGGACTTTTAAGGTTTGTAACGTGGTCTGGTTCACGGTTTCAGAAAAAGGATTTATGGCTCAAAATTTATCGGTGCCCACCCACTCTTCGTGATGTTCTTCAGTCCTATGTTCAGTTAATTTGACACAAACGCTCATCTCTCAAAAGGTTTATGATCTTTAAGGAACCCGTGCCACTAATGGTTTGACACCTAAAGAAGTTTTGGAGTGACAGTCACCCCTTTTGTCTTTTGTGTCTGTAATCCCACGAATTTGTTCTTATCGAGGATTTTCTTTTGTAATGCTTTTCGCTTTTTCTTTCTTTTGCTTTTTTTTATCCCTGATTTTTGCCTGGACTGACTCTTTTGAGCTTTTCGATTTTTAAGTCCAGCGGGATGCCCTAACTTTTGCCTAAGTCGCTTGTTTTCAAGTTTTCGACTTAGCGGGGTTTTCTTTTTTTTATTCCCCTTTTTCGAACAAAGCGTGTGACACTGGTTGTCTTACTTGCTTGAAAGGGTTGTGACTGCCTCACTCCTTGATTGTTGAAGGATAACCATTGCGGTTTCACATCTCTTGACCTCTTGATGGTGGGATAGAAGGTAATGGATCCTCAGATGCACACTCTCCTTGAAATTTGAACGCTCGGTCAAACTAACTAACGCCTATCCTGCCCCTGGGTTAAGTATGAGGATTTTTTGTACGAAAGAAGCTCCTACTCCAAGGCTCAAAAGGGTTAATGAGGGTCTATCTCCTTGTCACTCCAGTGTTTATGGGTTTGAAATAATGCCTGTACATCCTCAACAGGGTTCTATCCTTGAACATACGACCAGAGATTCTGCGTTTTCGTCTCATCATCCTCCCTCAAGAGTTTTAAATAAGAAAATTGGTATTGCAGTGCATATGAACATTTAAGAGTGAACACGAATGGATTACTTCAAGAAAAACATACTCATTGCATTAATATCATCAAAAAAACAAACAAGTCTTACATGCATACGATGCTTTAACAAGAAATAAAAAACTACAAATGAAAATGCAGTAAAGAAGCTGAAGATTGCCATTGCCGAGGAAGCTTAATTCTGCCTGGACGTACTTGCAGACTGAGTGTTCATTTGAGAAAGGAGGCCTCCATTGATGTACATATCATCTTCAGTGAATACAATGATCTCTGAGTCTACCAGGTCTTGCACCTTGCGCCTGAATACATTACACTCATCAATTGTGTGCCCAAACGTTCTCGAGTGGAACTCGCACCTAGCAGTCATGTCATAATCCGGAGGGATAGGGTACGGTACTGGCGCGGTACCCCTCGTTTGAATCAGAGAGTTCTTGAGCAGACGAGTAAACAGCTGACTATAAGGGATAGGAATAGGATCAAATATCCTCTTGGGCCCTCTTGGTCTCGGTTGCCCCTGCTGCTGATAACTCTGTTGTCGGTGCTGATTTGGGCGCCCCACTTGCGCTTGCACTTTCCTTTCCACATTTGGCTGAGGCGCAAACAAAGGTTGCTGACGTAGAGCTTCTGCTGCAAAATATTGCGGAGAAAGTCCATGACGTGAGGTGGATCCTACAAAGAGGGGAGGAGTCTCCACTTCTTTTGCAACAATTGGGGTAACATCACCTTGTACATTCACGCCGCCCGACGTGAACTCAATTGCCCCTGCATCAATCAAATCCTGGACTCGGTGCTGAAAGGCCCTACATTTCTCCACGGTATGCCCTGGTGCCCCAGAATGGAAATCACAATGGGCTCTTGCATCATAGCCTGGTGGAGGATCGCCGGTGAGAGTAGCCAAAGTCCTTTTCTGTACTAGTTGAAACTGAAGGAGATGCTGCAATAGTTGAGAATATGGCATAGGGAGCGGATGAAAAATTCTTTCAGACTTCTTCTGTCCCTATGTACACTTTTTGCCTTTGGGCTTCTCTTGGGAGCCAAGACCTAACTGTTGTTGGGAAAGTTCTGGAACTTCCGCTTGTGGAAGAGACTCACGAGGTAATCCACGATTTAAATCAAATTCCAAAGAGATGGGAGGAGTAAGGATCTCTGTTGTGGAAGCGGGCACAAGACTGTCTTCCTTCTTTAACACTGTTTTCAAAATCTCCATGACCAAACCCATCTGAGTCTTCATCTGATTGATCTCCTCCCTCAGCATCTTCTGCTCCTGGAGCATGTCTTCCCCAAATTGCCTCATCTGAACCTTCAGTTCACTCAACTCAGCTTGAACTCGCTCCATGATTAACTCTTGAATGACCTGAGGAGTTAAATCTGCAATTCTGAGATAACCAGATCAAAATAAGAATAACCAGCCTTGAACACCTGTCATGCAAAATGATTATGCAAAATGATTATGAATATGCAAATGCAAATGAACATGTTTAAAAATTCGCAGGGCGATCCACCCCTTGATTCCAGTTTAACAATAAGATAGAACGGGACTTCTGCTCATATATTAAGAAAACCAGAGGAAAACCAAATGTCGACAAACACAAATCCAAGATAACAAGTCTGAACACACTAATCAAAGGTCCCAACCAACAAGCTTGGTGGTGATCCAAATATATAGAACTATGGCATGTCATCAAAGTCCACAAGTGTCAATCCCCCCCATCCACTATGCTTTCTGCTCCAGTCTTGAACTTCCTTGAACAGCTTTCTGGTGTCGGGATGCTTCGGTCTCTGAATTAGCTCTTGAATGAGAAGGTCTCTCCTATGCATGATCCCTTCCAAGTATCGGCAATGTAACTCCCAAGCGTCTTCTCCGGAAACACCATCCGTGCTAGGTCCCTCGTGTCTAGGTCTCTTCACTTCAGCTTGGACCTTCAGTTCCTCTATGGAGGCTATAGCTTCATTGAGTCGACCCTCGACTGCTTGTCTCTTGAATATCCCTGATAGGATCTCAACGTCTTTATTCTTGAGCGTCGATTTCAATTGATCAATCTGAGCTAGATAACCGTCTTCCTTTCTCTTATTCACAGCCATTGCAGTTTCTCGGTTATCATCAAACCTGGGATTTTCAACAAAGCCTTGTCTAATTCCTCCTTCTTAGACTCGAGAACCTTACTGATACCATCCAAAGCTTCTTTCATCCTTTTTCTGGATGTGACCATGTCAGCTAGCTCTTTTTCTACCTTAGCAAGAAGCTCTGTCTTCAATTTGGCGGTATGAACAGCTTCACCCCGATCATGCTTCAACTGATAAATCTCTCTTTTTAGCTCACTATTTTCTTCCCGCAGTCTTTCCTTTTCAGCCCACAACTTGTTAAACTTCTCTATCTCAACTGTGGTAGGAGGCTCGATCGTCAAGGGATACAAAGGTGGCTCCACCGGGAAGGGAAGAAGCTCCTCTTCTGCTCTCTTCTTAATCCACTCTTTATAGGAAGGGAAGGCCCAGTTGTTACATTTCTCGAATGAAGTTTTACCCTTCTTGGTCACCTGTTTCCAAGCATTCACAATCTTCCTTATCATTTCTTGATCCTCAGTACCATTGAAGAATAAGGACTCCCTGACATCTCGCTCTTCAGGTGGACCCTTCAAAGGATAACCAAACTGCCTGATAACAAGGGAAGGATTATAGTTAATTCCACCTCTCCTCCCTATCAAGGGTACATTAGGGAATTCTCCGCACTTGTAAATAATCTCCATTCCTAGCAAATCATGGTTGAACCAGACAATGTTGTCAGCAGTCAAGCCCATTACCCTCTTTGACCACTTCAGAGAATCTTTCGTATCAACAAAGGCACCAGTTTCAGGGAGATGGCTCAGAAACCAAGTAGATAAGAGCGGTGCACAACAACTCACAGTTTTTCCCCGCCTATTTTCATTCTTGTAGTGAACTGAATGATACACATCACCTAGCAAGGTAGGTATAGGATTCTTTGAAATAAAGATTCTGACAGCATGCATATCCACCAGATTAGGAACATTGGGAAACAGGACAATCCCATAGATACACATAGCCAGGATAGCTTGGAAAGCAGTCCAATTCTTCTCTTTAACATGTATGCAAGCTTGATCAAACAAGAACTTCAATAGGAAACCCTTAGCTCCTTGTTTTTCCTCAATATTACTGCTCAGAACGGATTCACTAATATGGAGAGCAACAGCCATTTTTCTTACCTCGGGGTGTTCTTCCGAAAAGAATACTATGTCATGCCTGATGGGGATTCCCAAAATAAATGAGAACTCCTCCAATGTCGGGGCCAAGATGTAGTCTGGGAAGGTGAAGCAACGCAAAGACAGATCGTAAAACTGAAGAAGTGTATGAATGACATCCTTCTCATACTTGGAGGTATTATAAACAAACTTCAGAAGTCTCCCATACCCTCCACTGAACTCTGTACGAACTCCGGGACCAGCCATATTAATCAGCTTGTGAATCAATGTCAAAGTCGGCTCTGGGAACGAATAGGCAACCGTCTTCTTTCTCTGGACATCCATGCTAAGGTAACTTCAGAAAACCGGAATCAAGAGTAAGATGCAAGCCCTGAAAAATGTCAAACATGTCAGAATGCAAGATAAATGATATGCTCATGCAAACATGGGGTCAAGGCAACACTGCTGGATGTGTTGTGCTATTAACTGAACGAGAACCACAACCCAGAAAACCAGAATTCCGAACCACTGAGATAACCAGGAACCCAAATAATCAAACGTTGATGAGAAATCTAGAAAAACCGGGTAGGTTGAAGGTTTCGGTTACCTGCAAACCTGCAAACGCCCATCCCCTCTCACATGTGGGTACTAGGATGTTCAGTATCCCGGGCTCTCAGGTCGAGAAATGATGATACGTTTACCATTTCTGGTTTGGCATCATCATCAATCGAGGAGGCCTTAACTGATTCTCCAAAGCGGAAGGTCCTCAGCTTTGGCACTAAGGTCGAGAAACAATAGTACATTCATCCCTCGGGGTACAGTACTATCGTCAATCGAGGAGTGCCTCCACTGATTCTCTTCAAGAAGTAGGGGTCATCCTATGCGAGTTCCAAAGCGGGCCCTCGGGTGCGAATGGGTTTGCCACAGGATGTGGTCTGCCACTGTCACCACTAAAGAGGGATGTTCCACTAAGGTCCTCGATGATCGGTCACCAGAGTCGACAGCTCTCTAGATCAACACCCCAACATGCGCAAGACACACACGTTAGAATGCGTCCCAAGATAGCCTCGTCTGGTTTTGAATTTCGTGAACACACAAACGTACCAAGCGGGCACGTAGGTCCCACTACTTTCCACTCTAGTCCTAGGGTATACTCAAGCCTGGGTATTGAGCTTATCTCTCAGACCCACCCAACCTGCAAAACAAGAACAGCCAGCACAACACAGCAGTATGACAGTAATAAAAATGGAATGCAATGCAGAAAAGCTGTAAAAATAAAATACAACAAATAAAATAAAACAAACACAAAGACACCCAAAGAGAACAAAGACAAGCAAGCGCTAGGATTGACTCGCTTAGGGATGGACCAGCATAGGTCAACCATATTCCCCAGTGGAGTTGCCAGCTGTCGCTCCCAGGATTTTCATCCAGGTACAAACGCGAGGGTGGCGCGGAAAAACAGAGTCGCCAGCCGTGTAAATTTATCCCAAGAGAGGGAAAGGGAACACCGCATAAACCTGAGGAAAAGGGAAAGGAATGGTCATCGCAACCATAACCTGGGTTCGGGAGTCGGTTACACGAGGGGAAGGTGCTAGCACCCCACGCGTCCACCGTACTCGATGGGATCCACGCTTGTTGTCTATTCTAAGGGGGAGTTATCCTATCATCTATGGCTGTACTAAGACGGGAGAGGGAAGACAAAGGCAGACTCGGTAGGACGTCGACGTCCTAGGCCTATGTACCCCCCTTGTGCAATGGGGAATTCAGAGTCAACGTAGTTCGGACCAAGTTCTTTTTGTGTTTTTTATGAGCGACGTTAAGTTCGCGTCTGGCAGTTAGGGTCGATGCCTGTTTGCGACTCAGACAGAAGGTAACGTGCCCTTTTTGAAAATAGCCTTTAGGTTGACGATCCCGAAGGGCAAAAAGGTTTGAAGTTTGTTTGTATTTTTTAGGACAGAAGTGACTTGAATTAGTTCCTAAGTTGCATTGCACCAAGGTCTAGGGCACAGGGGCGAATACTTAACGCATCGTCCCAAGACAGGACGCTCGCTAAGCACTCTAGAAAGATGAGAGGAAGCCCCTCATTTCTCATTCCCCACGCTTAAGGCTCGTGCGCAATACACTTTATCCTTATTAAGTGTTTTCAAGAAGTTTGAGATGAGAAGAGAGAAGACACAAAGGAAACTCTAAAGGGAACTAATAGCCCTAATTTTATCATGCATGGGTGACCTATGGTTAGTGAGGTTGACGACAACCTAAGCCTAAAGAAAAAAGATGAGAGAAGGAAAGAGTAAGGGTGACCATGGATACTTATCCATACCCTTAAAGAACTTACCTCAGCCCCTGCATAAAAAGTTAGTGCGAAACAGATATGCGTAGAAGTTAAAACAAATGAAACCCAAACAATAATGATTAAATGACCTAATAACAATCCAAACATGAATTAAGAAGTCAAATAAACAACCCCAAGACAATGGCACAAGTGCCTTTTCAAACAGATAATCAGACAAGATCAAAGATGCGCATACAAGAAAATCTCATACAAAGAGCCATTAAACAAATAGTAAAACAACTTCTAAAATCACCAAATTAAATATAAAAGTTACTCAACCAGAGACAAACCAAAAACCAAAAACTCCTGCAAAAAATCAAGATGTTAGCAATTTAAACAATTGGGCAAAGCTCAGGTGAGAAGTAGGGTTCAGTGTGCCAAAGGGAAGGACCAAAATGCAATATGAAATAGTTTTAAAAATGATAGGAAAATATTTTAATGCATCTCAGAATGTTTGTGAATGAATGCAAAAATAACGGATTGAAAATATTTTATGGATGCAGAGAAATAAAATAAACAATTTTAAGTATGCAGGATATGAGTAATGCAAAAAGAAAATAAACAAACATTTAATTTAGATGATTAAAAATAAAATAAAAATAAAAAATAAAATTTTGAAAATTTTATAAAATGATAAAAAGTATGCATGAATTTTATTAGAATTTTTTAATGTAAGAATATATTTTTAATAATTGAAAATGAGATATAATAATTAAAATAGAAATAAAATGGAATAAAAATGCAAGGGGTGCGTTTAGTAAGAAAAATGCATTGAAAACTTGGAATGGGCTCAGGTGGGGGGGCGCAGATAGTAAGCCCAACCCAATAATTAATCAGCGAAATAAAAAAATAAAAAGGAGTGCATGTGGGCTTTAGTCAGCTAGGTTGACTGCTTACCTGCCCTTGGATGCATCAAACGCGTCTTATTAATTCAATCCAAGTCAACGGTATTCATGATGAACGGTCAAGATGCAAAGCACACACCAAGTATTATACACACACACACGCGCGATGGGTCAGTATACCATGCACACGCCATGTGCTTTGCACATGTTATCATTAATGTGTTGTCCAAATACCAGCCATACGATGGATCAAACGTGCTAGATTAAGTCAACCCATTAAAAAGTAAACAAAATAAAAAAACCTGGTTGGTGGAACATGGTAAGACTCATGGGGTAAAAACACCTGATCAATAAATTAAAATCAGAAAAAAAAATAAAAAAAATAAGGCGTGGCACGATCTGGGCCGTGCGATCAACAAAATGAACGACCTTGATTGTGTCTTCAACCTCCAGCCACCTTCCTTCGTCGGAACCCTCACAGCCGCCGGAGCTAGGGTTTCGGCCACCGTCCTCCGTCACCTACAACCTAAAACAACCCAGAATTTTCGTGCGAATATACTATTTTGACCAGAAAAATGTGAGGATCTCAAATATGTCATCAAAAATTGCAAATAATCAACGCATAATAAAAAACGATGAGAAATAAGTTAGGGTTCAAAACTTTAAACTCAAAGCACAAGCAATACACACGTCCAAACACAAAACAAATCATACCAGGATGATCAGCAGACATCACACATCAATATGCATACTTAAAAGGAGAGTTTCGTGATCATGAAAAAAGTGACTAACCTGAGATGGTGCACTCCTAATCCTTGCTTTTGGCTGCGAATGGGGGATGGTTTGCACTCTATTGATCACCAGGAAGAAGTTTGTGGAAGAAGTTCTTGAAAAAACCTTGTGGATTGTGAGATTTATTGAAGAAAAGCTTTGGGGTTGCACACTTCAATTCTCCTCCAAATGTACGTGTTGAAACCCTAACCAGTGCATGAATGGGTTTAAATAGACTAGGGTTTTTCACTGATAATGATTTGGGCTTGGGCAATTCCTTGTTTAGTGAGTTTGGGTGATTTTTAGAAAATTGCATAATGTGAGTTACACCTCTCTCCATGCGTGTACACTTAAGAATTCCATGATGGATCACTTACATCTGAATTGCTAATCACACCCAAATTGGAATTGGGCCTTGAGATGTACTGGTTAATGAGTTTTCAACATTTTGGCAATTTTAAATAATGGAAAATAAGTGAAGAATAAACCATGGAATCTCTTAATTCTTGGGCCCAAAATAATCCTCAAGGAAGGTTCTTTGATATTAGAATGTGGCATGAAGCAATGGAATTGATTATAGGTCATTATGCCCAAAGTTGTGAAAATGGAACCATGAGAAACCCTAAAAACCACTTTGCCTTCTTTTGATCATAACCTGAGTTTTACAAATGATATGGAGACCCACAAGTACTTGTTGGAAAGAGGAGAAAAAGATATTCAACTTTCATGTTGGAGAAAAATTCATTTGAAGCTTTATTGATGATGAAAAGTCAAGTTGAATGCAGTGCAAGAACTTGCCCAAAAAGGAAACTTTCAAATTATAGGTCATTTCCAAATTTAGTAACTTTTGCACCAACTCCTGATTCTTGATAAATGGCATGAAACTTGAATTTTGAGGACCATATGAGGATGTGAGACCTTGAAAACCTTGGAGAGAACCTCAAAATTCCACAGTTGACTTCTCCTCTCACCGTTGACTTTTACTTCATTCACCTGATTTCCAATCTTCTGATCAATTAAGTCTCTCCTGAACCAAACTGATGGACAATCTTCCACTCCTAGATACTTAGGGGCCCAAGGAATACCATGGAATCAAGTCTTGCCCAAAAAATCAGAAATAAACTGACTTTATAGGAAACCCTAGTTTTGGTACCCTCAGTCCAGGAGGAAATAGCACAGTCTCCAAATCCAAATTCCTCTGAATATGATGTGTATCCTCTCCAACAAAGATAAGATATGTCATTTAGTGATGATAAAAACCCAAGGAGCTTGCCCATTGGAGCAATAAACCCAAGAATTTCAAAACCCTAATTCATGCACTGGTTAGGAGAGAGTGATCCCTTTGAAGAATATCTCAGGCACCTTGACCCCATGCTAAGAACCAATGATATGCACATATGATAATGCAAAAATGCAATGAAACATAAGCCAGTTAGTACTAAAGTAAGGAGGGCAAATTTTGGGGTGCAACATGTAGGAAGATCTTCACTAGGGCAATCTTGAACCATATTGACAGACGCCTTGCCATGATTGGGCAGCGGATTCGATTGGACATTAGGATTGGAATCTTCAAAAGACAAAATACCACTCCTAGCCAATCTCTGTACCTCCATCTTTAATGGATAACAGTTCTCAGTGTCATGCCCAGC
The DNA here is from genome assembly GCA_022829125.1 of Lathyrus tuberosus. NCBI lineage: Eukaryota > Viridiplantae > Streptophyta > Magnoliopsida > Fabales > Fabaceae > Lathyrus > Lathyrus tuberosus. The sequence goes on from JALAZF010000790.1 coordinate 1,101,650, forward strand.
TCCTCCCTGATGGAAAGCACAATGAGCTTCAGGATTATACCACCATGGCAAATCTTTTGGAACAGCAGGTGGTGGATGGGTCTGAACAAGATTCTTCTTAATTAAACAAGGAAGCAATTCCATGTAGGTTATCGGAATCGGATCAAAATCCTTCTGAAAACGGCCCCGTTGATTGTTTGGCTGAGTACGTTGTTGCTGAGCAGGAGCTGCCTGAACAACAGGAGCTGAACTGATAACAGGAGTGACAGATGCAACACGTTGCTGACATTGATGAGGTCTTCTATACCTTTCTCGAGAAATAGCATTAGTCTCTCCTTCTTTCTTTTTGGCAAATCCTCCACTATATTTTTTGGAACTTCCAGTAGAATTACCATCTTTCGACAAATGTCCCTCACGGACACCCTCTTCCAATATCATCCCCATATTAACCATCTTAGTGAAATCACTTGGGGCACTAGCAATCATACGCTCATAATAGAAAGGAATCGGAGTTTTCAGGAAAATCTTGGTCATCTCCTTCTCTTCCAAAGGAGGGTTGATCTGGGCAGCAATCTCGCGCCATCTTTCTGAGCCATTGCTCGAAGCTAGTCACGATCAGGAGCCATATCCACATTATACTTATACTGTTTCACAAACGCCTCACCCAAATCTTCAAAAGTGCGAACTCGAGTACTATCGAGTCCCATATACCATTTCAAAGCTGCGCCAGACAAACTATCTTGAAAGTAGTGAAATAGAAGCTGATCATTATCCTTATGAGCCGACATCTTACGAGCATACATAGTCAAGTGACTCAACGGACAAGAATTACCCTTATACTTTTCAAAGTCAGGGGCCTTGAACTTATGCGGGATCTTTACATTTGGGACCAAGCATAACTCATGAGCATTCTTTCCAAATAGCTCTTTACCTCTCAGAGCTTTGATCTCTTTCTACATTTCAGCAAACTAGTCTTGAATCTCTTCCATTCTATCATAAGCACTGGCATTTTCACTTGGAGCAGTATGGAAAATCTTTTCTTCACCAAAGGAAATTGTGTGAACCACAGGCGGTGGCACAGTCATCACAGGTTGAACGGTAGGAACAACTGGAACTTCAGGAGGTGGTGGTGGTGGTTGATAACCTTCAGGAACAAAGTTATGAGGCATGCCCCAGGGGAAACCGAGAGACATGGAGTATTGAGGAACACTAGCAGGCGCCACAGAGATAGGCGCAGAGACAATCTCAGAAATGACTGTCCTTTGTACAGGGGTTGAAAGCGGAGGAAGAGGTGGTGGTGGCTGATTCTGAGCAGCCACCAGAGCTTCCATCATAGCAGTGAGTCTTTCCAAACCATCCTTCAGAGTTGATACTTCTTCACGAAGCTCACGGTTCTCTTGTTGCAATTGATCCATCTTTTTCTTCAGATTAGCCCGAGTATTATACTGGTGCGATAGCTTGGCTGAACGAAGACCAAAGGAAACAATAAGACACCTGGAAAAGGCAAGAAACAAATGCAAAAGATGCTTGATATGTAAATGCAAATGCAAGGTTTCAAGGAAATATAAGGCATATTGCAAACATTGTTATCTGAAATACCAAAATCTCATTCATTAATGATGGGAAAGATTACATCTCGGAAGTATAAATTCAAAAATCCTAAAATAATAGAGAATAAAGAAAACTAGATCCCTAGAGAATCCTATGAGAAGAAGTCCCAGCTGTATCTTCCAGCTTCTTGATGTGGGCCTGCATCTGTGTCTTCTCAATCAGCAACTTATCAATGATCAACTTCCAAGGAGATTCTGAACTCTTCGGAATATCGGAAACTGGTTGAATGCGAGAGGAAAATAAATCCTCTTGCGCCTTTCTCTTCTTGTTGGCAACTTCATCTTCATTCTTCTTCTTGAAGTGCTCTTGAAGTCTTGCATTCTCTAACTCAACAATCTGATACTTGTTCTTCCAAGCATCTCTCTCTTGTTGCATCTCGGCCAAAGCGATCTGAAGTTTCTCTGTGTCTTCCATAAAGTAAAGAATAGGCTTCTTATCAGTTAGAGATAAAGGCTCCTGATGCTTATAAGGCATCTTCAAAGTAATAGCTCTATTTTTAACCCACTGGAGGTAAGGTTCCGAAGAGACACAATTCGGATTTCCCAAACTTTCCTTTCCTTTTCTACGAATGCTACGCCAAGCTTCCATAATTTCTCTCTTGAGAGCAACCTGAGATTCTTCTTCCTTGAAAAAGAGACCAGCCAAATGAATATTCTTTGGTACCTCTCGCAAAGGATATCCCAACTGACGACGCGTCAGCACTGAATTGTAGTTGATTCCTCCCTTTGTACCAAGAAGAGGGACATTGGGAAAATCACCACAACTATCAATAATCATTGCTCCAGAAGGAACACGACTACACCAACCAATATCAGAATGAGTGAGAGACATGATCTTCCTCAACCAATATAAACCATCCTTGAGATTCCAGAAAGCTGCAGACTTTGGCAAGTGAGAAATAAACCACTTGTAAAGTAAAGGTGCACAACAGATAATCATCCCTTCACCATGGAAATTCCTGAGGTGAATAGAATGGTAAGCATCGAAAAGCAAAGTGGGAATTGGATTCCCAATCAAGAAGATCTGAATAGCGTTGATGTCGACAAAGTTCTCAACATTCGGGAAGAGGAACAATCCATAAATAAGCAAGGCAAGAATAGCCCCAAAAGCAACTGTGTTCTTCACACTAACAAAGTGATGAGCTCTATCCATTAAGAACTTAACGGGTAACCCAAGAATCTTTCCTTTGGTATCCATGCGAGGCTTAATCTCGGAAACCTTCAAGTTAGAAGCCTTCGCAATAACATCATGCTCGGGAGCGGAATCCAAACCAGAGAAAATCTGACCATAAACAGGCAAACCAAGCAGGAGAGAATACTCCTCTAGCGTAGGTACCAACTGATAATCAGGAAAGGTGGGTCATAGAACTGAACCAAAGTAGCAAGCAATCCTTCAGCCATATCAACCTTCAAGAGAGACAAAAGCCTTCCATATATAGACTCAAACTTCTTGGTATCAGCAACCAAAGATACTAGCTCTCTCAAACCTTCTAATTTAGGACTCTTGAAAGTGTACTTCTTTGTACTTCTCCTTCCAAAATCCATAACAAAAGTATCTGCAATGTTTGCAATAACACCTTTAAGTTCCTTGAAACCTTCCAAAAAAATGCTCATGAATGCATGAATGCGTGAATGCAACACCCACAAACAAGATCACACAAAGCACACGGGTCAAGGTTCAAGTCACGAGCATGAAGCCAAGGGTAAGAACCAACCCCAAAAAGGTGTGTACTAAGGTTTTGTCTTCATTGTACCTGTAGATAACAGTGGTTCTAACAAAGTGCCCAGGGTCCACAATCCACTATCAGACACACCAGCACACCGATTTGCTCGGAGGTTGGTAGTTATCCTCAAGAGAATCTAACTTGAGTGTAGCATTGCGTGACAGCTAAGTCAGATTTGCATCTTCATAGCTTCCGCGCTACGATCCTAAAAAGGCTAGGATGGGTTAAGGGTTACTACGGTCCTCAGTGTTATAGGCTTCTATGGAAAAAGTAATGCCTTCTCGATCGCTCGATCGACATCAGTAATTCCAACGAGGCAACCACCGAGCGGATAGATTCTCAAGTTCTTCTTTTTCAGGATTCGACTCCTTCAAAGTTCCCTTGACTATACTATCCTCCTATCTCAAAGTGCACTCTGGTCCGGGTATAGGACCTATCTTACACACAGAGGAACTCCCAAACAGAACAAACAAGTAACAAGCAAATCAAACAAAAAGCAGTAAATAATTCAAAGTAGGCTAAACCCCTCAAAGGTTCAATCCCCAGTGGAGTCGCCACTTTTCTGTAGCGGGGAAATTTGTGAGTGTAAGTTATTGATTAACTTAACTTAAAATTAAGCAAGAGTCGCCACCGCACTTTTATTTTATCCACAAAAGGAAAGGAAAAAAAGCGAACAAAACCTAAAGAGTTCTAAAAAAACAAGAACAAACAGAGAATGGGTAAGGGAGTTGGTTACGCAATGGGAAGGTGTTAGCACCCAAAACGTCTATAGTACTCTATAGGAACCCTTTGAAATATCTACCGCTTTTTGGTTTGAAAATGGTTTGCTTGTAAAGAGATTGAGGAGATGAGAGGAGAACTATTTTTTAAGATTTTTGTGTTTGGAGAGACTTATCGTCTCATGCCTACGTACCCACGATGTGCAATGTAGGATCAAAACCCCGTAGTTCGTGGTACAAAGAAGAAAAATTTGTTTGTTTTGGTTGATTTTAAGTGTAAAGACAAGTCGTCATTTCTAAGCGAATAATTCCGCTTAAAGAAATGAATCATGTCTAAACTTATGAAAAAGAGTTTAAAAGAAAAAAGGGTGCATAAAAGCACAAAAGTTGTGAGTGAGTTTTATATTTTTTATGTTTTTATGAAATGGCCAAAGTATGGTTAAGATAGATTGACATTTATTAAAGAAAACAAAGTTTTAAAAATCACTTGACCAAAGTCAAGGTTTTATTATGAAAGCGGTTTTAAGTTGAAAACAAGAAGGTTTTGAAAAAGAGAAAGGATTTTGAAAATTTAAGAATGGGGAGGAGAAAAAGTGATTATCCTAGTGCATAAAATAAAAGCTAGGGAAAAGAAGGATCTAACGAAAATGGAGCCACTTCAAAGCAATATTAAAAGAATTCCATCCTTAAGCAAATCGGCCAAATAAAGGCAAGTCTTCAATCAATACTCCAAGCAAAGGGATAAGAAGTCCTAATTCTAGGTCCATAAGTCCAATATTACTTCAAAAAGGGTCCGTAGAGAGATCACTCCAAAGCATAAGATAGTAACCAATAGTCCAAGATGAAGAGAATTAAGTTTTTTATGGTTTAAGCCTTTATTAATGTTTTAAGTCCAAATGGACAAAAGAAAAATGGCATTAGCATAAACATGTGTCCAACGGACAAAGGAAAAATTGCGGAAGCATAAACATGTGTCCAACGGACAAAGGAAAAATTGCAGAAACATAAACATGATATGAAATGAAGCATAAAAAAAAAAGAGATAGGGAGCGAGAAGGAAACATAAACAAAATTAATACAAAATATTGTTAGTAAGTTAGTGATTAGTTGTTAGTGTTAGTGATCAATAACAATTGAATAATTGCACTTTGGTCAAGGTTGATGAAACTCATTAGAGGATTGATAAGACCAAAGCCTCCTAACAACAAGTTTCATGAGTTTTGAACCATAAGACAAATAATCAACCATTCTTGATAGTTTTCCGATACGGGACAAATATTGCGCTATGTTAAGCAACCGCCGAGTAATTTACGGAGTAATTACCCTACAATGTGGCCGGTCAATAGCTCTTTGTGCTAATGTATGCTAGATGAACGATATATAGATCGTCATCCGAAAGCAATACCGCACGAAAAGAAAAGTGGTAGCGATCTCGTCTCGATCGAAATTCAACAAAAGAATTCCAAGATCTTTAGACTTTCATCGATCAAAAAGAAAAAGAAATAGATGAAGAGAAAGCCAAATAAAACCACACAAATATGTGATCTAAGGCTAAGAACAAAAGAAATGGGAAGAAAATGGAAAAGGAACCAAAACAGTCCCAAAACCAAGCAAAAAACACATCCTGGAGGCTGGTTAATCGATTAACCAACTCACAGGGTAATTAGGTTAATCAATTAACCAGTGCAAACTTCCAATTTTTTGCGCAGAAACAAGCTGTTAATCGATTAACCTAATTGTACATGTTTTGGTTAATCGATTAACACTGTGAAAACAACAGAAAATCAGTTTGAAAATTGCCAAATCCTTGATCACTCATTTCTTCAAACATCTTAGGATCAAGGATTCAATTGTGCACGAATTTTGGAGTAAAACAGCAGCAAAAACCAGCAATCAACACAAATTGCAAGATCCAAAGATCGAGCAAACAAGATCAACAAAGGATCTACATTATGGAAGATGAAGATGAAGCTTCAACAATGGTGAAAAGTGAATTACCAATCCAAATCAGAAAATTCCTTTGAATTGCAGCAAGATCTACACTCCAAAGCCTTGAACTACTGTGATTGATGAACAAAAACAAGAATGGATGGAGGTTTAGCTCTAAATTAGTAAGAATCAATGTGAATTCTTACTAACTTATGAAAGAAGAAATAAGAGCTTTGGTGAATTTGTGGTTTGGGGAGAGAAATTGCAAGGGATTTGTTGGTTATCAAAAGCTTGTAGAATCAATGAAATTAAGCCTCTATTTATAGAATTTAGGCTTGGAAATTTGGTGGTTTGGAATTAGGCTTGGATGATCAAAATTAGGATTGGAATTCAAATTTGGAGGGAAATCACAAAAGAGTGGTGATTAGTGATGGTACATGGTGGGAAATGATCAAAGTGATGTAGGGAATTAAAATGAGATGGTATAGAATATTCCACATGTGATCAAAATGGTGAAAATTGGTGCCAATTGCTGCAGAATTTGAATTTGGCACATTTTTTCAAAAATTGCACGTGTTAATCAATTAACCACTTCACAGTGCAATTAGGTTAATCGATTAACACAGTGAAAAACGGGAAAAAATGGCTTTCTTATGTGCTGTCTTGGCTTTGGCTCGATTTTCTTGCTTGTCAAAGAAGGCATGGATATAAACACATGAACCTTGGAGTCCCTTGAATAGTAATCAATTAAATCTTGGAAACTCTTGATCAGATAATTTTTGAATTAATCGCAGATCAACTTTGACTTTTCTCAGATAAAATTCAATCGAGCTGTGGGACTGTTATTTTGGAATTTTTAACCTGTTCTTCCCCTGAAAATGTTAGTGAAAGAAAACAAAATATTTTTTTGGCTTTTAATTAATGGTTAGTAAAATATAAACAAATTAAACAAATCAAACGCACACAAACTCAAAGATCCCTGCAAGGCACAAACCTATCAAAGAGGGAACCAATATGTGATCTTATTTGTGGTATGCAAAAATGCAAATGAACATCTGGGATCTTAGGGGTAAAAATTAGGGTATTACAGCCGGATAGCATCATCTTAGATGCCGGAAACTGTCATCATTTCATTCCTCATTTGATACCGGATAGCATTATCTTTCGATGCTGGAAAGTGTCGTCATTTCATTCCTCCTTTGATATCGGATAACATCATCTTTCGATGCCAGAAAGTGTCGTCATTTTATTCCTCCTTTGATGTCGGATAGCATCATCTTTCGATGCCGGAAAGTGTCGTCATTTCATGCCTCCTTTTGATGCCGGATAGCATCATCTTTCGATGCCGGTAAGTGTCGTCATCTCAATTCATCTTTCGATGCCAGAAAGTGTCGTTACTTCATGCCTCCTTTTGATGTCGGATAACATCATCTTTCGATACCGGTAAGTCTCGTCATCTCAATTCATCTTTCGATGCCGGAAAGTGTCGTTATTTCATGCCTCCTTTTGATGCTGGATAGCATCATCTTTCGATGCCGGTAAGTGTCATCATCTCAATTCATCTTTCGATGCCGGATAGTGTCGTTATTTCATGCCTCCTTTTGATACCGAATAACATCATCTTTCGATGCTTGTAAGTGTCATCATCTCAATTCATCTTTCGATGCCGGATAGTGTCGTTATTTCATGCCTCCTTTTGATGCCGGAAAGCATCATCCTTCGATGCCGGTAAGTGTCGTCATCTCAATTCATCTTTTGATGCCGAAAAGTGTCATTATTTCTCAATTCCTTTTGATGCCGGATAGCATCGTCTTTCGATGTCGGTAAGTGTCATCATCTCAATTCATCTTTTGATGCCAGAAAGTGTCGTTATTTCATGCCTCCTTTTGATGCCAGATAGCGTCATCTTTCGATGCCGGTAAGTGTCGTCATCTCAATTCTTCCTTTGATGCCGGATAGCGTCATCTTTCGATGCCGGTAAGTGTCGTCATTTCAATTCTTCCTTTGATGACGGATAGCATCATCCTTCGATGCCGGTAAGTGTCGTCAATCCCGCACACGTGTTCATGTCTGTATCATCCTCCCCTTTGATACCAGTGAGCATCATCTTCTGATACTCATCCTACCTCATGATTTTAAACACCGGTATGTGTCGTGTCTTCCCCATATCATAGTTTTCAATATCACATATTCCTTGTTATCTCTAGTAGAGTCTTCCACACTCATCGGATCTTCTACCCTAGTTTATACCTCTAGAGTGCAAATTTTCAGTTTCTGTTGGTATTCAATCCCTATTTACCTCGAATGTCTGAAGACGCTGCTCTCATCCCTCCAGGTCCACAGTTGATTGAATAGGGGCAGCTGTAACACCTCAAAATTTGCCCTCTTATTTATACCCAATAACTGGCTTATGTTTCACATACATGTGCATTTAGGTCATTCACATCATTCATTTCATTGAGCTCCTAAGACGTGGGATCAAGAGTTTCTTCGAATAAGGGTTTCCTATTCGCTTTGAGGTTCTTTTCATTTAAGCTTGAAGCAAAGGTTGAATTCTCATCATCATAAACATTTTTGTCAAGATCATCAAGCCTCTAGTCTATCTTCTTCAAGATTTTTCAAGAGCATCAGATGTTTAGGTTTTCTATATTGGTTCAATTGAGAGGGTTATGGATTAAGGTTTTATTGCCTTTCAATATCTCAGGATGCTCTCTCTATCAAGGTTCTTCAAGACAATACTATGGTGTTGATTATCCAGTCATGGCATGAAATGGTGGAGTCATTGTGTTCAAGGCATTATTATCAACTCCATTGCTTATTGCTCGTTGCTGGTAGGACAAGATAATATGGAATTCAAGCATTGAATTAGGGTTCTAACAAGATCTAAAAAGGACAAATAAGTTGATTTGAATTCAATTTTTGGCGTAATCATCGAGGCATGTCATGGATTAGGGGGAAAAGGCATTGATCAAGTTTCCTTGACTTTGGTCAAAGTCAACAAGGGGAGTTGACTTCTGACCAAAGTCATATCTAATGTTCATGTTCATAGCTTTGTGTCCAAAATTACAAAAGTCAATTCGAATGGCAAAGGGACGCATGGAAATTATCGGTAGAGATAACAAGTCATAACATCATTCAAGGCTATTCATTGGTATTTCTTGGTATTTGTTCATAAAAATTCATCAAGACCCAAAGGTTCATGTTCATACAATGATATAGTTTTACAAGTTCTAAACATCATGCAAGTTTTGCCGAAGTTCCATCCAGCCTCACCCATGTTCATTCAAAATTACAATCATACAATTTACCAGCCATGTCGACATTACAAATTGGAGCATTACAAGAAGAAAATTATAAAATTTATGCTAAGCTTTGCCCAAACCATGGCCAGACTTCACATCTTCAAGCCATCCACATTTAAATTCAACCTGCAAAACAAAAAAAGACAAGCATCAGCATCAGACCAATTCAGCCACAAACCACGGTTCAAATAGATAACAAATCCATGATCCACTCACAGTTCCAACATGACTTCATATTTGTACTGCCAAGTCTTCATGGTGCGTGATGGTTTCCTACATCCAAACATGGCATTCCTGCCATTTCAGAATCATCATTAGAGGAAAAATAAAGTTTGACGCTATTTCCATGATCACCTTGTTAAAGCCAATTTTGTACAAAATAAGAAAAAAAACAACAAACAAATAAAAGTTCATATTTCATCGTCTGCGAGATTCATCCTCAACACTATAAAAGAGCAGCAACTGAACTTACAAAGGACTTGAATGGAATTGATCAAGTTGTAGTCGGATTCCACAATACGCTTCGGCACGGGTTAGCTTACATGGAGCAGAGGTCCCTTCATGGCAGAATGAACACAGAGAAAGGCAGTATCTCCAAGACCCTCCAGTCGTGCCCCAAAGTTCTCGTCGCAGCTGCACTGCAACAGACAAAAACAACAGTTAAACTTCAGCTACAACATGACGTTAACATTTCAGGTAGCTAACCACAGATGGTCCCACCAAAAGGCATGGCAGTCTAAGTATTTCAAACCGTTTCAGTAACGGCGAATTTTACCGCGGCAGTCAACCACAACCTAACTCACCAACACAACTGTTGTACCCCAAATTTTACCCCTTAGATGTCATAACATCTTGCATTGACATTTAGATTCAATCATCTATGCATTGTTAACTAATCCTTTCATTTTGCTAGTTTGTTTCCTTTGTGAAAGCCAAGCCTTATACAATAGGGAGGGCAAAGTCTCCTAAGCCAAGCTCTACATGAATCAAAGAAGTCATCTGTTCAAGAAGGACAACTGAAGCTCCAAATGCAACCATGTGAGCTCACTTACATTCAAGAGGTCTAATCCAACAAGAAATCAAGACCATCTGACTTTCATCACAAGTAGCTTGAGCCACAAGTTCACCCTGCCTCCAATTAGGGTTTTGTAATGACAAGACAATCATGACCTTTGATTTTGATCAAGACTTGTTCTCAAGCCCTGGGACATGACTCCATGTGATAGTAGGCATCCTCAGAGACCATCTATGAGCCTTATATGTGATTGAAGAAGCAAGATCATCAAAAATCATTCCAGTACATTCACAGTTAAAATTAGGGTTTTGATTAAGGCCCTAATCCTTGAGATTTTGATCCAAATTGAAACATCCAAGTCCTCAATCCATCATGACATGTCTCATTGATGATTTAGGGTATGAAAGATCAAGTCTCGAGAGTTTTCTTGCAAAGGAAGCAAGGTTTAGTTTATGAAACTTTTCATATATGGAAATTTCCCCTCTTGTACCAATTTGAAATGGTCATAACTTCCAAACCACATATCCAATTTGAGTGACTCAAAGCCCAAATGGAAGCTCTTTCCATGATCTTCAAAGTGTTAAATATGACTTTTCTCCACACAAAAAATGCATGGTTTGTGGGTTATGAGACTTGGAAGCTAAACAGCCCCAAGACTTGGTGAAATTTCAGCTTGTTTTCCTTCAATTTACACACGACTTTAACCCAGTTTTTCATAAAGTTGCAGGCCTCAACTCAAAAATCCTTGAACATGAAAGTTGTAGAGGGCATTGAGGGCTTTCCAAAAAGTACTAGGACTCCTTAATCCATTGAGTGAGCTGGGAGTTTCGAATCCTCAAAGCTAGAGGTTTCATTTCTTAAAGTTCAAGGAACCAACTTTTGTGTGTTAACTCAAAACATCCTCTAATCACTAAAACCACTTGTTTCTGAGTTCTAATGTCAAGTTTGACCTTAATTCAATCTTTTCCACAAAAATTCAAAGTGATTTGCATTAAAGTATAATTTATGTCATAGTTGTGCAAGTGGGAAAGGGAGAGAGAAACTTTACAAAAGCAAGAAACAATAGTTTATTCCATGAGCCTCTCACCAGTTGTGATCAGATGTTCAGAGATTTTCAGAAGATATGTACTCAGCAAGTATGGTTTCTCAAGAAAGGAAAATGGCAATGTTGGCATTTTTGGCAAGTGTGACGATACCTTGAATCCTCATGTTCTTCCTATAAATAGCAGGCCTTGTTCTTGCATTTCTCACCAACACAATTCACCAAAAAAACTCTAAGAAATCCCTGAGTCTAGCTTGCAAGTGAGGGAGTTTGTTGAGAAAATTGGAGCACAGCTGCTGCAGGGAGAGGTTCTGTTTTGCTAAGTGCAGTGCCTCACTAGGTAACCCTCAAAACCTGTCTCTTTTTCGGTTCAAAATGTCATGACCATGTGAATGTTCATACTTTTATCATGTTGTCATTTGAATGTTAATACATAATGTAGTAGTTCATATTGATTACTATTAATAACTTGGAGTGCACTATATCAAATCTCATGTTTGAAATATCCAAAATGACCATTTTACTCAAGGTTGACAACAGGTAGTTTTGTTTAAGATTTTTGACTGGTGTGAAAAAAATTGCTTTCATTATCCTCTAACACATAATATCATGATAAGATGATATTAAGTCATTTGGTTTCCACATTTGATCAAGCTACCATTTGACTTGTGTTGTAAAGAATATGTGATAAGTTCATGTGATATTTTTGTCACACTGACAGTTCTTGTATTGACATGAGTTGGTTTGTTCTCTTTTTTTATTTTTCCACCTTGATCACTTGTCTTGTTTGAGCTATTGTTAGCATGCCTACAAACTGTTTTCCCATGGCATCAGAATGTTAAGCATGAACTTAGTAGGCATGCTTTGATGCATCAGTGAGTGTGTTGGATGTGTGTGTGAAATCTTTGTATCATCATACTTGGGATTATGGTACATGACAAGTATATTATCATGTTGAGGTTTATAGGTTTATCAAGGCATTTGTGGAATGTTCAGGTGGCCCAACCTGAAGGTTCTTTTGGTTGAGATTTTGTGACAAATCTTGTTCTCTTTACTGACTCATAAATCCTTGTTTTTGAAATAACATGAATCTGTTTGTCTTCCTGTGGTTGTCATACACTTGATTCATTTTGATACCAAATTTGTTTTGGAAATGTTCTTCTGCACTGCTAGTAGTACCAGGTTTTTTGTTTTCATGCTCTCAAGCTGACTGATGAAAATCATTCCCTGCATTGTCTAAAGGCATAGTAGGTTTAACTTGAACCTTGTATAAGCCAAACTGGTTTTATGAGCCAAAACAAGTTTGGAACATCTTTTGCTATCTATATATTAGCCAATATTCATGTTCAGGTTGGCTTTAGGCAGACATAACCATAACTCTGATGTGTCCTCATTTCATGATAAATTGGTGTGCCTAAGATGTCAATAGTGTGATTAGAATGTTTGGATTGGCATAAATATTTGACAAGCTTTAATGATGTTTCTTTGCTTATACCATGTCATGATCATATTGTCACCATCTTAATTGGTTTGTTTCTTGCATCTTGATCAAGTAATCATATGGACAGGATTATTGACCTCATGTAAAGTTGTTAACACTATGAGTTTTTTGAGTTTGTCTCTTTTCATATCAGCCTGCTAAATTGTGTCTTTATTTATAACATGAAAGATGTGAACTGATATTACTTTAGCACTACTCTTGTTTTGTTGCTTTGAATCACATAGATTAGTAGAATGCCATGAATATTTGAGTATATGTTGTCATGACAGGCCTATTCTCACATCCTTGCACTGATGTTTCTTAACCCCCTTTATGTTTTTAGATTTTTGACCATGTCTTGGAATGCTATAGTCTATGTTTGTCATCATACTCAAGTGTGTCTTTCTCTATGTCCATGCTCAAATTTGTATGCCTAGACTGCCTTGTAAATACTTGGTCTGGATCACTTGCCCCATGTGATTGTATGCCTACCATGTCATCATGCTTAACGCATCTTTGACATTTTGACAGAATGGAGGTTTGCAAATACTTTCATGCTTTTTTTTGGTTTAGAACATATTGATGCCAATACCTTGATTATAAGCATTTGTGTGAACTGTCAAATTTGTTTAAGTAGGTTAGCCACCTGTACTTGGTTTGCTGGCATGATCAATCTTGCTTTCAATAATATTATCACCTGATATGATCTGTAACAATTATGTTCATGTTTGTGTGTATTGCTGCCAAGCTTGAATTGTTTTTGAGAGGTTCACATGTTGGCTTCAAATTCACATCCATTTATGCATATAACCATATCATGTCATGTTTGAATTTCAGTTTTTTTTGTGCTGAGATGAGAATTGTCTTCAATACCATGAAGATAATATTGTTGTTTGAAACCCTGCCAGTACCTTGAAGATATGTTTGTCCTGTACCTTAATGACGTGTTTAAAATGTTTTGAATCCCTTATGCACTTGAGTCACTTTGCGGTTGTGGACTGATATGTGAATTGGGAACTGCTCAATGTTGCACTGCCTGCACCATATTTTTCTTTGGTTTTCCTGAATGCTTGTCATGCTTGCCTTCAAACCAGTCTCTATGTTGATTCAAATGAATGTGTTGTGGAAAATACTGAGTGTATGATGTATCTCTACACATTTCCATGTTTGACAATATGATGTTTGCAATACCAAAATGTTGTGGATCTGTTTTACCATGTATATAGTTTTGATATCATGCTGGTCTTGTCTTGAGCTTTCCCTAAATGCACCTTTTCTCAAGTCATGTGGTTGCTTTTTTATTTTGGTTCAGGAGAAGCCACTAACAGTTGTGTTTTATGAGGTAGAGGATGAATTTTACTCTACTTCATTCATTTAAGTCTTGTTTGAATTAATGATTGAGATGAATTATTGGTGTTGTTGTCATTATGCTTGGCCATTGTAACAAGTCAGTTTTATCACACTAAGTTGTTGTGGAAAACTTTGCACAGTCAAGTCTGCTTGGGAAAGACCAGTCCTGAATATTGGTCATGGGGGGCGAGAGTTTTTGTCTTTGTTTATCACGTAGGGCTTAAGTATTTGTGGGGTGGGCACATACACTAGATGTATGACCACCCCAGTGGTAGAGAACACGCGTATAAACCACAAAGACTGGGGATCGAATCCCCCTCGCCCCAGTCTTTTGTTTTTTTTTTCTGATTTCTATTTGGTTTTCACATATATATTGTTGGTGTTACTTAGTATTCACAGCGCACGTAATGGCAAGGTTGGTGAGTGTTTTGGGCTGCATCCCCAAAAACACGGGTTCAACACCCATGGGGAGCATTTCCCCTAATTTTTATCACTTGTTCACTTTGTATTTTATGGTTTATGCTTTATTTTCCAAAATTCATAACTTGATCATTGTTTATTCTTTTTTGCTCATTCCTTTTGCAAATCACCCCTTAATGTATCTACTTTTTAAACATAAAAAGAAATTGGTGGAAATAAATATTTTTGAGGTACTTATTCATGTTGGAAGTGGAAGTTACCTTTAAAATCTGTCTGAAAATGCTTTTGGTCAGTTTTTGCACTAATCTTCCACCAGTGGAAGTTACCTTTAAAATCTGTCTGAAAATGCTTTTAGTCAGTTTTTGCACTAATCTTCCACCAGTGGAAGTTACCTTTAAAATCTGTCTGAAAATGTTTTTGGTCAGTTTTTGCACTAATCTTCCACCAGTGGAAGTTACCTTTAAAATTTGTCAGAAGAAACCTTTGGTCAATATTTGCATCATTTATCATCTTCACCATTTATGTATTGATATCATGCTTGAATATCATCTTTGTCCATGATCACCCATATTGTTCATGTGTACTATAAGCTTTATCCCCAAGTGATTTGAGCTTCTTAGCCTTCATCCTTCACCCCCCTTCAACACTTGTCTTTACAAGAGGTTGTCTTCCCAAATCCAAAGGAAAGTCTCTCTATTGACCTCAAAGTCATAGATAGCTCATTACCATTTTAACCTAGCCTTAGGTTTGGAGTCGCCGCACTTTACGTAGGTGTCTTACTATCAGACCCTACTTTCCCGTGAATACTTCATTCCCTTTTAACCTAGCATTCTCAAGAGATAGCCACTAATCTCTTATAACCCTTAAACCCTTCTTTAACATAAACAAGAGATAGCCATTAATCTCTTCTCCTTCACAACTTTTAACCCTTCATAATCCTTTCATAAGAGATAGCCATTAATCTATTCTCCTAAAATAATCAACCCTCACAAGCTTTGCTTTCAAGCTTTTCACCCTGCTTCCCCTTGGCCTCATAGCCATTTACATCATAACTTAGACTTAGAGAGTTTCTTAAACTCTATATGAGCTCATACTCATTCCCCTTGGAACTTTGGCCACAGTCAATGGTTTCTTCCTTCACCCTTAGCTAGGTAAACTACAGTTGCCCTGATTCTTTAGTCAGATACGTAGGCACGAGATGCGATGTCTTTGCGAGCATACTTAGTGTACATACCCTTAGGCCTTTACCTTAGCACATTTCCCTTTAGCAAGCAACTTTAGCATAACACAAATACTAACAAGAGGTTCCTGTAGAGTACTACAGATACTTAGGGTGCTAATACCTTCCCTTAGTATAACCAACCCCCGAACCTTAGATCTCTAGCTGTGTTCCTACATAGCGCACTTATGGTTTTTCGATCTTTACCCTTTTCTTTGAATAAATTAAAGCTCGATGGTGAATTTCAAAGTTTTGTGATGCAAGTTAATTAATAGCTTGTTATCCGATTCTCAACGCAACAGAAAAACCAACAAAAGGGACCATTGAGTGGTGAGATAAGCACCGGCTCCGTGGATCCAGGGTCTACCCAACAGACAACTATAGGCCAGATTGATGTCTAAGAGTTAGAAAAGAATGTTGAACACCTGAGGACCAATCAAAATAGGCAATTCAATTTCACCCATCACTGATCTTCTCGAGCCATCAAAGGTTTTAACAACGAGTGAAGTGGGTCTCATCACAGCCCCTCGGCAAGACAACTTTTCAAGGGTTCTCTTTGGTAGAACATTCAAAGATGAACTGGTATCTACAAGAATTCAGGCCAATGTATCTTCTTGACATTTTATTGACACGTGTAAGGCAAGGTTATGGTTCCTACCTGCTTGAGGTAACTCTTCATCACTGAAACTGAGAGTGTTATAAGTTGTAATGTTGGCGATGACATGGTCGAATTGTCCAGCGGTTATATCTTGGGCCACATGTGCTTGGGCCAAAACCTTCTGTAAGGCTGATCTGTGAACACGGGAGTTGATTAACAAGGACAAGACTGAAATCTTTGATGGAGTCTGGTGGAGCTGATCTCCCACCTTGTAATCACTTCTTTTTATTATCCTTAAGAACTCTTCATCTTCTTCTTTGGAAATTACCTCCTTTCCTTTATCTCTAGGGGGTACAGGAACGATAATCTCCTTGGGCGTAGTTTCTTTGAAAGAAGGAGTATAAACTCTGCCGCTTCGGGTTATCTTTCCTGTTCCAACTATGTTTGTCACATCTTCAACAGTGGTTCCCACCTCATTCCTTGGAACCACGTCTTCAATAATGATTCCCACCTCATTCCTTGGAATCACGTCTTCTCTTCTTTTGTTATTCATACCATTCTCATAAACCCATGATATGGCCTTGGTTCCTCTGAACCTGAATGGAATAGGTTGTCTGACGTCATATTGCTTGGGATGATTGGCAGTGGAAACAGCAACAGACTCAGAGTTGTTGAAAACCGGTATGGGTTTGTTAAATACGGGAATCACAGAACCTGACTTAGGCATGTTGGACACAAGCACCTGCTCTTTTGGCTTCGACAGATTAAACACATGTTCAATTACTACAATCTTACTCTCCTTTTCCTTGATGAATACTTGTAGAAAACCTTCGTTGATCAAGCACTGAACATCGTCTTGAACCAAACTGCAGCCCTTGATACTAGTATTACATTCCTCACAATTATCATGACAAACTTTGACCAAACCAGCTTTGAACAACTTAGCGTGAAAGGCTTTGATAGGAGTTTTGATCTTTGTAGCGTCCAAAACTAACACCTCATCATCCTCATCTTCAATGGTATTGGTATTTCCATGTGTAGGTAGTGGATTACTTTTCACGTTCGGCTGATTATCTGCGAAAGATAAGATCTTCTTTTCCATTAAATTCTTTACCACATGCTTCAATGCAAGGCACCTTTCAAGGTCATGACCGGCTCCCTCTTGGTGAAACGCACACTTAACATTAAGATTAAAGAATGGCAAAGATTTCTCCGTAGGCCAGCCCAGAGGTCTGGTTACAATCAGTCCTTGTTGTACTAACGAAGGATAGAGCTCAGTGTAAGACATTGGTATGGGCGGAAATATGGTCGTTGTCCCCTGTCTTCTGTAAGAAGCACTCTGCTGTGGAGCTTGTTGTCTCTGTTGTTGATAATTCTAATTTCTTGGCCACTACTGAAAAGCTTATGGTTGGTAAGTTAGTGCTTGTTGCACTACCTGATGGTCGAAAGTGGGCGTAACGGCTGCCACATAAGGTTGTTGGGCGTATTGCATTGGGTACATTAGTTGCTGAGAAAAATTAGGACCTGCCTGCTGTTGATAACCTGGTTGTCTCCACCAGGGGTTTTTCTTCTTGCCTGCCATGACGGCATTGGTTTCCCCTTCCTTCTTTTTGTGAAAATTACTGGGAGCCTTCTTGACATTGGTGCTTGTGGAGCTGCTTGTAGAATTTACCACCTTCCCGCTTTTCAACCCGGCCTCGACTTTTACACCGACCTCGACGATATCAGCAAAATTGGCACTAACGCTGCTGATTACTCTTTCGTAGAATTCTGGTTTCACCGTATCCACAAACCAGTCCGCCATTTCCTTCTCAGTCAGGGGTGGTTCAACTTGGGAAGCAGTTTCCCTCCACCGTTGTGTATACTCTTTGAAGGATTTGGTGCTGCTTTGGGTCATACTTAACAATTGGCGTCGGTCAGGGGATAAATCCAAATTGTACTTGTAATGCTTCACGAAAGCAAATGTCACGTCTTGGAAACAGCGGACCTGAGATTGATCCAGACTCAGGTACCATTTAGCGGCAGCGCTCTTCAAGCTATCTTGAAAACAATGTATCATTAACTTGTCGTTACGTACATGTGCCGCCATCCTACGGAAATACATGATCAGATGAGATCTGGGACATATGGCGCCTGAGTACAACTCAAAGTTTGGCAACTTGAATTTAGAGGGAATCACCAAGTCTGAAACCAAACACATATCCTTAACATCAGTGCTAAAGGCGTTACTTCCTTCCATAGCCTTTATCTTCCTTTGCAACGTTTTGACGCTCTCTCTTAACTTTTCATTTTGGTCATCCCCCTCTTCGGATACGTCAATGTAATCATAAGGGTGATGGTTATGAAAAACAGGATTTGCCTGTGTCTATACCGCTGGTGGAGTGAAAGTGGGAATAGCCTGTAGAGTCTCGTTGGCCAGAGGTATTGTTTGTTGAGTAGATTGAGGAACTGTGGTGTAGATGAAGTCAACAGGCATACCCAAGTGTCGCTCCCGGGGATTCGCATCCAACGGTACAAACGCGAAAGTGGCGCGGAAAACAGAGTCGCCAGCAATGTGTATTTATCCCAAGAGAAGGAAAGGGAACACTGCGTAAACCTGAGGGAAGGGAAAGAGCATGGTTTCGCGACCAAGAGAAACGGGTAAGGGAGTCGGTTACGCGAAGGGAAGGTGTTAGCACCCAACACGTCCATCGTACTCGATGGGATCCACGCTTGTTGTCTCGATCAAAGGGTGTCGTCGTCTGGAGCTCCACTGCTACTGGAAAGGAAAGGACGGGAACGGACGAGAACGAGGAATCGGGGGAGATAAGAAAAAAAGAAGTGACTCAATTAGGACATTATCGTTGTCCTAGGCCTACGTATTCCCTCTTGCAATGGAAAAGTCAGAGTCAACGTAGTTCGGACACGAACTAAGGGGGAAGGTTGCTCGTCGAGATATCGCATCTCGTGCCTACGTATCCTCAATCGGACGAGAGAGAGGAATCAGAGCAGTCGTAGTTTGACTCACGGGTCGGTTAGTGTTTTTTATGAGCGACGTTAAGTTCGCGTCCGGCAGTTAGGGTCGATGCCTGTTTGCGACTTAGACGGAAAGTAACGTGCTCTTTTCTGAAAATGGTCTGGAACCAAACAATCCCGAAGGATAAAAAGATTTGAATTTGTTTTTTGTGTTTTTTAGATAGAAGTGTTTTAAGTTAGTTCATAACTTGCATTGCACAAAAGTCTATGGCATAGGAACGAATGCATAGAGAATCGTCCCAAGACAGGACGCCCACTACACACTCTAGAAGAATGAGAGGAAACCCCTCATTCCTCATTTCCCACGTTTAAGGCCTGTGCGCAATACACTTTATCTTTTATTAAGTGTTTTAAAGAAGTTATGAGATGAGAAGAGAGAGGACTCAATGGAAACTCTAACCTAAAGCTAACATGCAAAGGAGATCCTAGGGTTAGTGAGGTTTAAGAGAGAAACAACTACCTAAGACCTAATGCTAATCCTACTCCAAGCTTAATCGGAAATTAAGTTGGACTAGGTAGCTCTAAGGGGAAAGGAATCCAAGACTTAAACAAGTCTTGAAATTCAATGGGAAAGAAAAAGTGAAAGAGATGAAGAAGAAAGAGAAGGATGAGAAAAAAGACAGGGCAACAAGCACATCATAATCATCATATCCAAATCACATCATAAAACATGCTTCAAAGATCATACAAGCGCATCTCAAGTATACAAGTAAAAGCACACAAGAAAGGATGCAAGTAAATTTGCATAAGAAGTACAATTAAGCATCAATGAACCTCACACCAAAATGAAATAGATAAAGTAAGATGAAGACGGAACCAAGTCAGAACTTAAGACATCTCATGATCTATCAAATCAAGCACATAAAAGTATTTCACATCATGATGTATTATGAGCCAAATAAGCAACAAAACATTTGATAATGATATGCATCATACAAATCATCCCAAAATGAACATGCGAAGTAAAAAACTAAGTAATGAACTCGAGGGGGTAGTAGCATATGCATTAACAACATACCAAGATCAAACTCAAATCACATAAGATGAATCATTAAGCAACACATTCAAAACATGCATCAAAGTTAATCAAAACATCCACTTATCATTCATGCAAGCAAACAAAAGAACATGTGAAGCAAAGAGTAAGAACATGTCATATAAAGTGCCTTAAACCAAGAGGGTCAGAACCTCTAACATGTCATTCAAGTCAAACAAGATGTATCATGCATTGGTTGTATCAAACAAAAGAGCATTTCACAAGATTAGGTCAAGCATCTTAGAGGATTCAAGTCAAAACAATGTCAACTTAGAAAATCAAGAACAAATAGGAAAATGGACAAATGAAGATGAATCCAAAGCCACAAGCAAGCTAAGACAGTACATGATCACACCAAATAATCATCTCAAGCATCATTCAAGCATATGTAATCAAAAGCATCCAAACTAGGTCAAGTGTTCAAACATGCTTCAAACAATTTCAAACCACAAGTAGGCATCAACCAAAAATGGAAAAATGCTTCAATAAATTCTCAAAAAATAATTAAAGACTAGTTTAAACATCCAATCAATAAGTGCAAAAAGGTTGGAACAGAACTAGTTCAAGAACATGTTCAAAAGTGCTTCACAAGTCAAGATATGCACATAACCGAGTATGAATCGAGGGCTAACAAAACTTGAATGGAAAGTCACCTAAAGCAACTCAAACCAAACCCAAACCAGCATCAAAACATCCTCCTATCAAGGTCTAAGAATGCAAAAAAACATCAGCTTCAAAAGGATGAGCAAAGTCACCTAATATAAGCATGAATCACATTAATAAGCATGGAAGACACTTTGGAAACGAAAATCAGAATTAATTATTAAAATAAATGGAAAATGAAAATAAAATTCATAGAAAATTAAATAAGACCTTAAAATACGTTCATGAATTCTTTTGGAATTTTTCGATAAAAGAAAGTATTTTTAATAATTAAAAAAGTAACGAAAATAAAAAAAAAAGAAAAAAAAAAGTAAGTGTTAAAATGGAGGGGTGCATTAGTAATGAAAAAGGGGAAGGTCACGATTTGGGCCGGTACTGGGGGTGTGAACAGAATATTTTCGCAAGCCCAATGAGAAACATTGCATGTGATCAGAATTTATTTTATGAAAAGAAATAATTGGAATAAGTTGTAACAAGTATTATGTAAACATTATCAATTGGTCACATGTTAACTTAAGTTACTAAAGACAAAACAAAACCAACAACCACTCACATGTTGCCTCCTCGTCGTCATCTTCATATAACCATGCAAAACAGCACGTGAACAGTGCTGCAACGTGCAGACCGCCGGCGGCGGCTGGTCCGGCCTGAAATGGAAGAACCAGGACACCCCCCCCCTCAGTTTTTCGCGTAGAATCCAAAAATCAACTTAGTTTTCAAGTTTAAAGCCTCTAACACCCTCAAAAATAGCCATAAAGAAAAGGGGCATGGTGCACAACTTTCACAAATCAAAACAACCACCATACAAACATCTGATGCATCAACTCAAGACTCCAAATATGCAAATAACATTCTCAAAACACGTAAGACATGAGAGAAAAGAGTTGAAGAAAGGTTACCAAAAGTGGAGCTCTTGATACTTTCTACCTTTGCTCCAAAGCTTCAAAAACACCCTCCTTCTAGCCTTTTAGGACTTCTAAGATGATGATGGAAGCAAGAATGGGGAGAAAGAGCCTCTTGTGAGTAAAATCCGAATCTTGAAGGTTTTTTGAGAGAGAGTGAACTTTAGGGTTTTGTTCTCACACAATGAGCAGCCACTGAATTTTTTTCTCTCTAGGGTTTGTAAGCTCTTATATATGATGGATTACATGGATTAAATGGGCCTAAAAAGTTGTTTGGATTTTTGACAAAAAGTTTGAAAAGAGAGAGAGGTGGTACGAGTAGTGCTATGAAGAGGTGTATGAGTGTACCAAACTTTTGGTGATTTGTATTGTGGGAAAGTGGTGGAAACAAGAGGCATGTGAGAGAAAAGAGTGGAAACAAGTTTTGTGCAAAAAGAATCTTTTCCATTCTAGTGTAATAACCTCACTAATGGTACAAGGTAAGTATAAATTGTGTGTCCTAATTTGGCAATAATTGGTGATGAAAACGTGAGTAGCAGGCATTCAATGGGATTGGACCAGTTGCTGCATGATTATGTCAAAGCTTGGACCAAAACATGCACCAAACTTTCATGCTTAAAACCAAATGGAATACCTAACTTTAAATGATCATATCTTGGTGTGCATTGAACCATTTGATGAAATTTTGAGATCAATTGAAAGTAGGAAAAGAAAACAACAAGTTTCATCTTAAAATCAACTTGAAATTATGCTTGGAATCATGTAAAAAAAATGGCATGAAGTGGTGTCCTAAAATCTGCCAAAAGTAACTTAGAAAAATTTCTAAGTTTTTGAACTTGATGAGGTGAAGATGTCCCACTTTGAGAAACCATAACTCACTCAATAACAACTCAAATGCCATGATTCTTGTATCTATTTTGAAGGGAAGGTTTCAAGCTACAACTTTCATGTGGAAAAGATTTTTGAATGAGGCCTTGAACATGGTGAAGAATAGCATAGAAAGTGATTAAAAACTTACTAAAAATAGTAAGTTTCTAAAAACATAATTTTCCAATTTTAGTAACTTTTCCACATTCTTGATTTTTCATGAACCCTTGAACATCTCTTGACCAAATCTTGTCCATGGACCATATTTAACTTGAAAATCATGATGTTGACCTCAAAAGGTCAGGAGTTGACTTTTTCACTGCACAGTTGACTTTATTCCCAATTCTCCTGATTCTCAATCTTCTGATCAATTGAAAACTTTCTGAACCAATTTGATGGGTAATCTTCCATCCTTAGACACTTAAAGACATAAGGAATACCATGCAATCAAGTCTTGCCCAAAAAATTAGAAATAAACTGATTTTATGGCGACCCTTAGTTTGGTACCCTCTGGTTAGAAGGAGATAACACATCCTCCAAATTCGAATTCCTCTGAATATGATGTGTATCATGTCCACCAATGATGACATGTGCCACTTGGAGATGATAAACAATCAAAGAGCTTGCTCATTTGAGGGTTAGATCTCAGAATCTCCAAAACCCTAATTTAAGAAATCAGGTTAGGAGAATGTGATTCCTTTGAATTCTCTTGCCAATCTTGATCTTGTGATGAGATGATGGACCAATTAAGACACCTTGAGGCTTAAGGCTCCTTTGTGGTTCAAGAATTGATAGCATCAAGAATTTTCTCTCCTCTTAGCCCCTTGAACAATGCACATGAACTGTTACTTGAAACCCTGAAAACCTCTTCACCTGAGTTAAACCAAGTACCTTGATCCCATGCTAAGAACCAATGATATGCAAAGATGATGATGCAAGAATGAAATGAAACATAAGCCAGTTAGTGCTAAAAGTAAGAGGGCAAATTTTGAGGTGTTACAGCTGCCCCTATTCAAACTTCTTGGATCCGAGAGTATGAAAGCAAAGGGCTTTCAGACAATCAGGATACATGGAGATTGAACACCAAAAGAACCTGGAAATTTGCAACCTGTGGGGATCAAAGGTAAGTGTTTGCCAACCGAAAGTGGACTTAGACATAGTAGATACCAACCAATAGTTGGGATAAAAGAAGGGTACCAACCAATAGTTGGGATAACCAAGAAAAGATACCAACCAATAGTTGGGATAAAAGAAGGGTACCAACCAATAGTTGGGATAGCCAAGAAAAGATACCAACCAATAGTTAGGATAAAAGAATGGTACCAACCAATAGTTGGGATAACCAAAAAAGATACCAAACAATAGTTGGGATAAAAGAAGGGTACCAACCAATAGTTGGGATAACCAAGAAAAGATACCAACCAATAGTTGGGATAAAAGAAGGGTACCAACCAATAGTTGGGATAACCTAGAAAAGATATCAACCAATAGTTGGGATAAAAGAAGGGTACCAACCAATAGTTGAGATAACCAAGAAAAGATATCAACCAATAGTTGGGATAAAAGAAGGGTATCAACCAATAGGTGGGATAACCAAGAAAAGATACCAACCAATAGTTGGGATAAAAGAAGGGTACCAACCAATAGTTGGGATAACCAAGAAAAGATACCAACCAATAGTTGGGATAAAAGAAGGGTACCAACCAATAGTTGGGATAACCAAGAAAAGATACCAACCAATAGTTGGGATAAAAGAGGGGTAACAACCAATAGTTGGGATAACCAAGAAAAGATACCAACCAATAGTTGGGATAAAAGAAGGGTACCAACCAATAGTTGGGATAACAAGGACGGCCGAAGGCGAACTCGAAAAGATGGACTTTCAAACCTGAAATAAGTAGAATTAACAGATCTACAAAGATGAATCCGCTAGGGAATAGGGAAATCTAAACGGGAAACTCTGCGGGGGGAGCGTAAGGAGGACCGACAAGGAGGACGAATCCACTGGTTGCGGTGTGATGTTTGAAGAAAATCTCCGGAATCATGTTACTTTCTGCTAGGGAAAGGAACCGGTAAAAGATATCAAACCTGGCTTATGCTTCGAATGCATATGTTTGAATTTTCTTTCTATGGTGTAATGCTTCATACGAAATGGAAATGCTACGCGTCTGGGAGGATGCTATGCAAAATGCTTATGCAATGCAAAAGGAATGCCTCAGCAAAATAAATGCTGAAGACGAAGGCAAATCCACCGGGGTTGACAAACTAAATTGTCCTCTGAAATAAGAGACCCTGGTGAGAAAGATTTCGCTCTGCTGGGAAAGAAACTGATCACCAACTCTGCCGGAGTGAAAACTCCGAGAGAATACCCACGCTGTTGGGGATGGCTATGAACGAATATTGAAGATGGAACCCAAAGAGAAATTCTCTCCGCTGGGGATTGCCAACTGACTTCTACCGGGATCTGAAAGAATGCCAATAACAATTGGACTTAAGACCTGCTGGGGATATCAACTGCTGTTGAACAAACCACTGAGAGGATCACCACCAAACTCTACTTGGGGAGACAAGTCAATAATTTCGAACCTTCTTGGGAGATGCTCTTACCTTTACCCCGCTGGGGAATATCAGCCAATACCAGCAAATCTGCTTGGGGGAACGGTAGATGATGACATCAACACCGCTAGAGGATAACATCAAGCTTACCCATATGAGGGGATTAACTCATACCGTGGCTAGTGAGAAAAACATTTCTTGACTAGTCGAGTGCTCAGACCCTGTGGGGAAAATAACACCTTTGTCCAAAGAAGATTCTCTGTAAGTCTCTTGCTGGGGATGCATCAACATCAGCTTCTGATTGTTTGCTGAGAAAGTGATGAATCAATCACACTACAAGCTGGGGAATTAATCCTCTGTACTCTACTGAGGAAGATAATCCTCGATACTCTGGCTGGGGAAAGTAACAACCTGCTGAGAAGGATGAAGTTTCAATGTTGAGGGGAGTAGCTCTACTGGGGAGAAACCCTGCTACCCTGCTGGGGATTAGAGCATGCCGCTGCTGACGAAACTACACTTCCTGACCTCCTGAGGAAAGTGATTACCAGGATCTGTGGGGAAAATAAAGTCTTTTCAAAGACATCCAACACACCTCCTGCTGGAGATACAACCACACCCACCTCGGAGCAATCCACTTTAAACTGCTTGCTGGGTAATAATAAACCAACCATGACTTCGGCTGGGGATCACAATCCTCTGCACTCTGGCTGGGGAGAGAAACTCTACTAGGGAAAAACAAACTGGTTACCCAACCTGAACTGTCTCTATGGTCATAAGCGGTTCTTTGAACTCTCCACTTGCCCCAGACCACCAGGTCTAAAGGAAGAAATCATCTCAAGAGGATTTTATAGAAGATCGGGCGCTCAACATGTCCTGGGTCTTCAAATTCTTAGAGATGTATCGCATCTCGACATAACTGCCCCAGACTTCATGACCCATGAAGTAACTTACCTCGAAAGGATTTGTAATGACCTGAAATACTTTGCCCCAGTATTCTGAACTTTGAAGGGGTGCCCCGAGTCATGAAGAAACTTTGCCCCTGACTGATCTTACAGAGATTTGTCAAATCGACCTGATTACCCCTGTTTGGCTGCTTCTTATCACCATTTATCGAAAACCTCTAGGATGCGCACAGTCTCTTGGCCACATACCCCTTGACATGACTGCCCTTCGGAGTTTTCACCATCTCAACTTGGCGTGATCAAGCTTCTCGACCGACGCTCACTGTGTAAGCTTCTTTGATGTCAAACACATGCAAGCAGAAAATGTTTATTATGAGAATGACAAATCTAATGCAACACTCATGTTATCCTTGAAGTTTTATTGAAAATGCGTCGCCAAGCCTCGTGAACGAATCACTAGCTAGGATGCGACATTGATTTTTGAAGGGAAGCAATACGCACATGCAATACCAACAAAAATATTACTAGCATAACTCATAGGAGTCAGGAACGCTATATCGCTGAAGTACGCCTTCGGACTAACCCTGCTTCAATTAGGACTTTTAGGGGTTGTAACGTGGCCTGATTCACGGTTTTGAGAAAAAAAGATTTATGGCTCAAAGTTTATTGGTGCCCACCCATTCTCCATGATGTCCTCCAGTCCTACGTTCAGCTAATCTGGCACAAGCGCTCATCTCTCGAAAGGTTTCATGATCTTTAAGGAATCCATGCACTGATGGTTTGAGACCTAATAAGGTTTTGGAGCAACAGTCCCCCTTTTTGTCTTTTGTGTCTGTAGCCACACGACTTTGTTTTTATCGGAGGATTTTCTCTTTTTGTAATCCTTTTCGTTTTTTCTTTTTATTTCTTTTTTATTTCCCTGATTTTGCCTGGACTAACTCTTTTGAGTTTTTCGATTTTGAAGTCCAGCGGGATGCCTTAACTTTTGCCTAAGTCACTTGCTTTCAAGTTTTTCGACTTAGCAGGCTTTTTCTTTTTCTCTTTTTTCTCTTTTTTTTTTGAACAAGTCGTGTGACACCGTTTTGCCTGACTTGTTTGAAAGGGCTGTGACTGTTTCACTCTTCGGTTGGTGAGGAGTAACCATTGTGATTCTACACCTCTTAACCTCTTGATAGTGGAATGGAAGGTAATGGATCCTCAGATGTACACTCCTTCTGAAAGTTGAACACTTGGTCAAACTAACTGACGCCTACCCTGCCCCTGGGTTAAAATTGAGGGTTTTTCGTTTTCAGAAAGAACTCCTATTACTAGGCTCAAAGGGGTTGACAAAGGTCTATCTCCTTATCTCTCCAGTGTTTGTGAATTAGAAACAATGTATGTACATCCTTAACAGGGTGTTATCCAAAATCGTACCATTAGAAATCTGCATTCTAATTTCGTCATCCTCCCTCCAAGAGTCTAGGCAAGAAAGATAGTATTGCAGTGCATACAAGCATTTAAAATGAGTGAACACGAATGGAATTCTTCAAGAAAAACGTACTCATTGCATTATGATTGTCATTCAGAAACAAACGAGTTCTTACATGCAAGCAATGTTTAAACAAACAAATGAAAGCTATATATGAAAATGCAATAAAGAAACTAATGATTGCCACATAGAGGAAGGCTTGACTCCGTCTGGACTTATTGCTTCTGATGACGCTCTTGCAATCTGGTGCTTACTCTGACAAAGAAGCTTTAATCCAAAGGGGTACCATCTGGCGTGATGACCTTTGAGTCGATCAAGTCTTGCACCTTGTGCTGGAATACATTATAATTATCAATTGTATGCCCAAACGTTCCCGAGTGGAACTCGCACCTAGCATTCATGTCATAATCCGGAGGAATAGGGTACGGCACCGGCGTGGTACTCCTCGTTTGAATCAGAGAGTTCTTTAGCAGACGAGCAAACAACTGACTATAAGGGATAGGAATAGGATCAAATATCCTCTTGGGCCTTCTTGGTCTCGGTTGCCCCTGCTGCTGATAATTCTGCTGTCGATGCTGATTTGGGTGCCTCACCTGCGCTTGCACTTTCCTTTCCACATTTGGCTGAGGCACAAACAAAGGTTGCTGACGTAGAGCTTCTGCAGTAAAAGGTTGTGGAGAAAGTCCATAACATGAGGTGGATCCTGCAAAGAGGGGAGGAGTCTCCACTTCTGATGAGAACTTGATTGCCCCTGAATCAATGAGTTCTTGGACCTTATGCTTGAACCTTGTACAATTCTCAACATTGTGACCAGGTGCCCCAGAATGGAAGTCACACCTAGCATTTATATTGGAACCCAAAGAAAACCCTGTCGGAGTTGGTCCTAGAGTGACACGCTCGACTAGTTTGAGCTCGAGAAGATAAGGAAGCAATTGCCCATACGGCATCGGAGGGGTATCAAACTTCTTCCTAGGCCTCTCTGACTTAGGATCCTCTTAGGGAGCAGGGAGTGATTGCCGAGGAGAAAGCTCAGAAACTTCAGATTGTGGAGGGGCTTCACGAGACACTCCATGATCTAGAGAAGGCCCCAAAGAGATGAGAGGAGTAAGGATTTCTGTTGCGGGTGCGAGCACAGGATTGTTTTCCTTCTTTAGCGCCGCATTCAAGATTTCCATGACCAAGCCCACCTGAGTCTTCATCCGGTTGACCTCTTCCCTCAGCATCTTCTGGTCTTGCATGAGAGTTTGCATATTCCCCATAAATTGCCCCATCTGGCCTCGCATTTCCCTCAACTCAGCTTGAATTTGCTCCATGATCAACTCTTGAATGGCCTGAGGAGTTAAGTCTACAATTCTGAAGAAAACCAAATCAAAACAAGAATAACCAGCCTTGAACACCTATTATGCACATGGGTATGGAACTGCAATGCAAATGCCATGTTCAAATATTTCCAAGGAATCATTCTGTTTTAATTCAAGACTTTTCAGAAAAACCACAAGGAATAAATGGAAATGCTCAACAGTGAGCCTCAACAATGATATCCTTGGAAATATAAGAACATGTATGCAAGAATGATGATGCATATGCAACGGACATGTGATCAAGGTATCCACAAGTTCTGAACAACTGCTGTGATGATGACTGGATAAGAACCACAACCCAGAAAACCAGAATTCTGGAACATCAAACCACCAAGATAACCAGAAAACTCAGATAATCAAACAGTGAGGAGAAATCCAGAAAACTGGGTAGGTTGAAGGTTTTGGTTTCCTGCAAACCTGCAAACACCCATCCCATCTCACATGTGGGTTCTAGAAAAACCGAGGATCTTTAATATCACGGGCTCTCAGGTCGAGAAATGATGATACGTTCACCATTTCTGGTTTGGCATCATCATCAATCGAGGAGGCCTCAACTGATTCCCCTAAAAAATAAGGTCATCCTATGCGAGTCCCTCAACATTGGGTCCTCGGATCGAGAATGTGCAATGGGTTTGCCACGGAATGTGGTCTGCCACTGTCACATCTCGGGAGGAGAGGCGCAACTGAGGTATCGGAGAAACGGTCACCAGAGTCGACAGCTCTCTAGATCAACACCCTAACATGCGCAAGACACACACGTCAGAATGCGTCCCAAAATAGCCTCGTCTGGTTGTGAATTTCGTGAACACACAAACGTACCAAGCGGGCACGTAGGTCCCACTACTCTCCACTCTAGTCCTAGGGTGTACTCAAGCCTGGGTATTGGGCTTATCTCTCAGAACAACCCAACCTGCCAAACAGAAACCAGCCAGCACAACACAGCAATATCCAGTATGACAGTAATAAAATGAAATGCAATGCAATAAAAGCTGTAAAACAGTAATATACAGTAATATACAACATATTAAAGCACAATAATAAACACCCGATGAAGTAAAAACAAACAAGCACTAGGATTGACTCGCTTAGGTAACCAGATCCCCATTAGAGTCGCAAACTGTCGCTCCCGGGGATTCGCATCCAACGGTATAAACGCGAAAGTGGCGCGGAAAACAGAGTCGCCAGCAATGTGTATTTAACCCAAGAGAGGGAAAAGGAACACTGCGTAAACCTGAGGGAAGGTAAAGAGCATGGTCTCGCGACCAAGAGAAACGGGTAAGGGAGTCGGTTACGCGAAGGGAAGGTGTTAGCACCCAACACGTCTATCGTACTCGATGGGATCCACGCTTGTTATCTCGATCAAAGGGTGTCGTCATCTGGAGCTCCACTGCTACTGGAAAGGAAAGGACGGGAACGGACGAGAACGAGGAAACGGGGGAGAAAAGAAAAAAAGAAGTGACTCGATTAGGACATTATCGTTGTCCTAGGCCTACGTATTCCCTCGTGCAATGGGAAAGTCAGAGTCAACGTAGTTCGGACACGAACTAAGGGGGAAGGTTGCTCGTCGAGATATCGCATCTCGTGCCTACGTATCCTCAATCAAACGAGAGAGAGGAATCAGAGCAGTCGTAGTTCGACTCACGGGTCGGTTAGTGTTTTTTATGAGTGACGTTAAGTTCGCGTCCGGCAGTTAGGGTCGATGTCTGTTTGCGACTTAGACGGAAAGTAACGTGCTCTTTTCTGAAAATGGTCTGGAACCAGACAATCCCGAAGGATAAAAAGATTTGAATTTGTTTTTTGTGTTTTTTAGATAGAAGTGTTTTAAGTTAGTTCATAACTTGCATTGCACAAAAGTCTATGGCATAGGAACGAATGCATAGAGAATCGTCCCAAGACAGGACGCCCACTACACACTCTAGAAGAATGAGAGGAAACCCCTCATTCCTCATTTCCCACGTTTAAGGCCTGTGCGCAATACACTTTATCTTTTATTAAGTGTTTTAAAGAAGTTATGAGATGAGAAGAGAGAGGACTCAATGGAAACTCTAACCTAAAGCTAACATGCAAAGGAGATCCTAGGGTTAGTGAGGTTTAAGAGAGAAACAACTATCTAAGACCTAATGTTAATCCTACTCCAAGCTTAATCAGAAATTAAGTTGGACTAGGTAGCTCTAAGGGGAAAGGAATCCAAGACTTAAACAAGTCTTGAGATTCAATGGGAAAGAAAGAGTGAAAGAGATGAAGAAGAAAGAGAAGGATGAGAAAAAAGACGGGGCAGCAAGCACATCATAATCATCATATCCAAATCACATCATAAAATATGCTTCAAAGATCATACAAGCGCATCTCAAGTATACAAGTAAAAGCACACAAGAAATGATGCAAGTAAATTTGCATAAGAAGTACAATTAAGCATCAATGAACCTCACACCAAAATGAAATAGATAAAGTAAGATGAAGACGGAACCAAGTCAGAACTTAAGACATCTCATGATCTATCAAATCAAGCACACAAAAGTATTTCACATCATGATGTATTATGAGCCAAAGAAGCAACAAAACATTTGATAATGATATGCATCATACAAATCATCCCAAAATGAACATGCGAAGTAAAAAACTAAGTAATGAACTCGAGGGGGTAGTAGCATATGAATTAACAACATACCAAGATCAAACTCAAATCACATAAGATGAATCATTAAGCAACACATTCAAAACATGCATCAAAGTTAATCAAAACATCCACTTATCATTCATGCAAGCAAACAAAAGAACATGTGAAGCAAAGAGTAAGAACATGTCATATAAAGTGCCTTAAACCAAGAGGGTCAGAACCTCTAACATGTCATTCAAGTCAAACAAGATGTATCATGCATTGGTTGTATCAAACAAAAGAGCATTTCACAAGATTAGGTCAAGCATCTTAGAGGATTCAAGTCAAAACAATGTCAACTTAGAAAATCAAGAACAAATAGGAAAATGGACAAATGAAGATGAATCCAAAACCACAAGCAAGCTAAGACAGTACATGATCACACCAAATAATCATATCAAGCATCATTCAAGTACATGTAATCAAAAGCATCCAAACTAGGTCAAGTGTTCAAACATGCTTCAAACAATTTCAAACCACAAGTAGGCATCAACCAAAAATGGAAACATGCTTCAATAAATTCTAAAAAAATAATCAAAGACTAGTTTAAACATCCAATCAACAAGTGCAAAAAGGTTGGAACAGAACTAGTTCAAGAACATGTTCAAAAGTGCTTCACAAGTCAAGATATGCACATAACCGAGTATGAATCGAGGGCTAACAAAACTTGAATGGAAAGCCACCTAAAGCAACTCAAACCAAACCCAAAACAGCATCAAAACATCCTCCTATCAAGTTCTAAGAATGACAAAAAACATCAGCTTCAAAAGGATGAGCAAAGTCACAAAATATAAGCATGAATCACATGAATAAGCATGGAAGACACTTTGGAAAAGAAAATCAGAATTAATTATTAAAATAAATGGAAAATAAAAATAAAATTCATATAAAATTAAATCAGACCTTAAAATACGTTCATGAATTTTTCTGGAATTTTTCGATAAAAGAAAGTATTTTTGATAATTAAAAAAGTAACAAAAATAAAAAAAAAAGAAAAAAAAAGTAAGTGTTAAAATGGAGGGGTGCATTAGTAATGGAAAAGGGGAAGGTCACGATTTGGGCCGGTACTGGGGGTGTGAACAGAATATTTTCGCAAGCCCAATGAGAAACATTGCATGTGATCAGAATTTATTTTATGAAAAGAAATAATTGGAATAAGTTGTAACAAGTATTATGTAAACATTATCAATTGGTCACATGTTAACTTAAGTTACTAAAGACAAAACAAAACCAACAACCACTCACAAGTTGCCTCCTCGTCATCATCTTCATATAACCATGCAAAACACCACGTGAACAGTGCTGCAACGTGCAGACCGCCGGCGGCGGCTGGTCCGGCCTGAAATGGAAGAACCAGGACACCCCCCCCCCCCCTCAGTTTTTCGCGTAGAATCCAAAAATCAACTTAGTTTTCAAGTTTAAAGCCTCTAACACCCTCAAAAATAGCCATAAAGAAAAGGGGCATGGTGCACAACTTTCACAAATCAAAACAACAACCATACAAACATCTTATGCATCAACTCAAGACTCCAAATATGCAAATAACATTCTCAAAACACGTAAGACATGAGAGAAAAGAGTTGAAGAAAGGTTACCAAAAGTGGAGCTCTTGATACTTTCTACCTTTGCTCCAAAGCTTTAAAAACACCCTCCTTCTAGCCTTTTAGGACTTCTAAGATGATGATGGAAGCAAGAATGGGGAGAAAGAGCCTCTTGTGAGTAATATCCGAATCTTGAAGGTTTTTTGAGAGAGAGTGAACTTTAGGGTTTTGTTCTCACACAATGAGCAGCCACTGAATTTTTTTTTCTCTAGGGTTTGTAAGCTCTTATATATGATGGATTACATGGATTAAATGGGCCTAAAAATTTGTTTGGATTTTTGACAAAAAGTTTGAAAAGAGAGAGAGGTGGTACGAGTAGTGCTATGAAGAGGCGTATGAGTGTACCAAACTTTTGGTGATTTGTATTGTGGGAAAGTGGTGGAAACAAGAGGCACGTGAGAGCAAAGAGTGGAAACAAGTTTTGTGCAAAAAGAATCTTTTCCATTCTAGTGTAATAACCTCACTAATGGTACAAGGTAAGTATAAATTGTGTGTGTCCTAATTTGGCAATAATTGGTGATGAAAACGTGAGTAGCAGGCATTCAATGGGATTGGACCAGTTGCTGCATGATTATGTCAAAGCTTGGACCAAAACATGCACCAAACTTTCATGCTTAAAACCAAATGGAATACCTAACTTTAAATGATCATATCTTGGTGTGCATTGAACCATTTGATGACATTTTGAGATCAATTGAAAGTAGGAAAAGAAAACAACAAGTTTCATCTTGAAATCAACTTGAAATTATGCTTGGAATCATGTAAAAAAAATGGCATGAAGTGGTGTCCTAAAATCTGCCAAAAGTAACTTAGAAAAATTTCTAAGTTTTTGAACTTGATGAGGTGAAGATGTACCACTTTGAGAAACAATAACTCACTCAATAACAACTCAAATGCCATGATTCTTGTATCCATTTTGAAGGGAAGGTTTCAAGCTACAACTTTCATGTGGAAAATATTTTTGAATGAGGCCTTGAACATGGTGAAAAATAGCATAGAAAGTGATTAAAAACTTACTAAAAATAGTAAGTTTCTAAAAACATAATTTTCCAATTTTAGTAACTTTTCCACATTCTTGATTTTTCATGAACCCTTGAACATCTCTTTGACCAAATCTTGTCCATGGACCATATTTGACTTGAAAATCATGATGTTGACCTCAAAAGGTCAGGAGTTGACTTTTTCACTGCACAGTTGACTTTATTCCAAATTCTCCTGATTCTCAATCTTCTGATCAATTGAAAACCTTCTGAACCAATTTGATGGGCAATCTTCCATCCTTAGACACTTAAAGACATAAGGAATACCATGCAATCAAGTCTTGCCCAAAAAATCAGAAATAAACTGATTTTATGGCGACCCTTAGTTTGGTACCCTCTGGTTAGGAGGAGATAGCACATCCTCCAAATTCAAATTCCTCTGAATATGATGTGTATCATGTCCACCAATGATGACATGTGCCACTTGGAGATGATAAACAATCAAAGAGCTTGCTCATTTAAGGGTTAGATCTCAGAATCTCCAAAACCCTAATTTAAGAAATCAGGTTAGGAGAATGTGATTCCTTTGAATTCTCTTGCCAATCTTGATCTTGTGATGAGACGATGGACCAATTAAGACACCTTGAGGCTTAAGGCTCCTTTGTGGTTCAAGAATTGATAGCATAAAGAATTTTCTCTCCTCTTAGCCCCTTGAACAATGCACATGAACTGTTGCTTCAAACCCTGAAAACCTCTTCACCTGAGTTAAACCAAGTACCTTGATCCCATGCTAAGAACCAATGATATGCAAAGATGATGATGCAAGAATGAAATGAAACATGTTAGTGCTAAAAGTAAGAGGGAAAATTTTGAGGTGTTACACCAAGGTAGGGTTTACAGCAAGAATGACAGGAGGTTCTACTATAGTGGTGATGATTTCGAAGACCACGGTGGCCTGAGTATCCATTTTTGCTCTCAAGATATTGACAGCCTCCAAGAGCTGCCCCATTCCGCCTCGTATTTCCGTCAGTTCATTATTGACTCGGTCCATCTCTCCATAGGTTTCTGACATCTTCAATCGATCTTGGGGCCGAGTGTTATAGTCGTGCTTATGATTCAGCGTGACGGTTCTGAGACAACATTGCGACATAAGATAAGGATAAAAGAGGAGACATGCATATGTTATGACATGATGCAAAAGAGGATGCTGATGCAAATGCAAGCTAAACTATCAAGAAACCAAAGAAATTTTGCAAATAATGTAGCCAATGGAATTTTTGTCAAAATATCTTCTTTATTAAGAAAATATGGCAATCATTACATCAAGAGCAGAGTATCTTCATGCTCTGGGTACAAAAGTGGGGACACACCCACAACAGAAAGGAAATAACAACAACGACAAAAAGGAAACAACATTAAAAGAAAAGGTAGCAACATTAGGGGTTCTAGAAATTGGATCCACTAGTGGATGCCCCATCTTCTCCAATGATTTTTTTCATAAGTTCCTCAATACGACCCTTGATCCTTTCTTTTTCGAGAAACAAATCTGTCAGAGTGTCTGTCATCCTCTGTTTGGTCTCAGGTGGTGCTTCGTGACGAGGAAATGGCTTCCTCATCACACGAGCTATGTTACGGGACCATTGTAGGTGAGCCTCGGTGACAGGGCACTCAGCTCTCCACAGTTTCCTATTGATCTGGCGCCAGGCGCGCTCAAGTCGCAGTTTCATTTCAAATCCTTCCTCTTCTATATAGTACATCATGTGCATGTCCTCATTATCCGGAGGCCCTTCTTTCATGTGGCCCAACTGGCGGCGGGCAAAAATGGGGTTGTAATTGATACAACCATTTCTTCCCATCAAGGGTACATTGGGGCAATCCCCACAGCTAATGATCATGATGATTCTTTCTTCTGTTGAGTCATACCATTCGATCTCAGTATGTTTCAACTCCATTAGCTTCTTGTACCATATCTTACAATCTTCAGCCTCCCAGAAGGCGGGAGTTTTTGGCAGATAGGAGATAAACCATTTGTAGAAGAGAGCTACACAGCAGACAATTGGCTCACATCCTCTTGAGTATCTAGTCTGAACAGAGTGGTAGACGTCAACCAGCAAAGTTGGGACTAGATTGTTGATTGTGAAGATCTGAATGGCTTGGACATCCACAAAATCTTTGGCGTTTGGAAACAAAAACAAACCGTAGATCATCAGAGCGAAGGTTGATTTAAACAGTGCCTTATTTCCTCTGTTCTTGATATACATGGCTTTCTCCAGCAAGAACAAAGCGGGTAGTCCGTGTCAACCTCCTTTGATGGTTAGATTGGCTTGAATGTCGGAGACTCTGATCCTTGTAGCCATAGCAATTTCCTTAATGGAAGGCACTGCCTCGATCCCAGAGAAGATTTGAGCGTCCCTGACGGGGATTCCAATCAGAGTGGAGAATTCTTCTAGCTTTGGGACAAATTGAAATTTGGGAAATAAGAAGCAACGGTAAGCTGGATGGTATAACTGAACCAAAACCTCAAGAGGTCCCTTAGTTACCGGGAGCCTCATTAGCGGCAGAATGCCCCATACTTATCAGCAAAGGCTGATGGGTCTTCGACTCTGTCACCCAACCACAATAATTGTTCAAGCTCGGGAAGCTCAAAGTAGTAAGGCCAAACTTTCCTTCCTGCGGCATCCATGTCTACAAAATCTGCAAAACAAAGTTAGTACCTTGATAGTTTAGCAAAAGAATGCAAAGTGCAATGCAGATGATTGGTTTTAAGGAACTCAAGAAAGACGATTTTTGAAATAAGTCTCGTTTCATTAGATATTGAGAGAGGTTTACAACTTAAAAGTACACTTCAAAAGACCCCAAAATACAATAAGATAGCAACAAAGGCTAGGCCTAGAAAAAGCAACTCTATCTAGGAGTGTTCTGCTTCGCGTCTTCTTTTATGTTTCTTCAACTGGTAATTCTCGATGATCAGCTTGTCGACAATTCCCTTCCATGCCCCAGACGTCGGAGGAACATTGGCATACTCATGAGTGTTGGCCGTAGGCTTCGTGCTAGAGAAAAATAAATTCTCTTGTGCCAGAGGTTCATCAATTACACGTGTTTCCAACCACTCGATCAGGTCGTCTTTCTCCTTCATCTTTTCCTTCATTTCCTCTTGTTCGATGCAGATGGTATGATATTTCCACTCCCACGTGTCCCTCTCAAGCTTCATCCTTGCTAGATTTTCTTGGTATTCTTCCATGCGCTCAATGGGAATAGTAGATGGAGATATAATAGCCGGCTGATTAAGTATCTTGGGAATATAGGGCATCTTGAGGTCATGGGCTCGAGATCGGACCCACTGGAGGTATGCTCCAAAGACACACAGTTTCTTTTTCCCAGCTCATTCTTGGTACTTTCGTGGAACTTGTCCCAAGCATACCAGACTTCACTCTTGGTTTCATTAGTGGCCTTTTCATTAAGGTAGAAGAAATCGGATATATGAATGCTCTTGGGCTTCTCTTTCATTGTAAATCCGAATTGGCGTCTGGCGAGAACAGGGTTATAGCTGATCCCACCATGAATACCAAGAAGTGGTATGTTAGGGAATGGGCCACAATTATCAATGTATACATTTTTGTCATAAACAGGATCATACCAAAAGATGTCATTGTGAGTAAGAGAAATGATCCTTTGGGACCAACGAAGTTTTTCAGGGTTGTCTCGGAATTCAGATGTTCGAGGCAGATGAGTGATGTACCACTGGTAAAGCAACGGTGCACAACACAAGATAGTTCTTTTCCCTTGAAGAGTCCTATGATGGACAGAATGGAGAGCATCACTAAGTAGTGTAGGTACAGGATTTCCACTAATAAAGATCCTGATGGCGTTGATGTCGACAAAATCCTCCACATTGGCGAACAGAAACAGACCATAGACCAATAAAGAAAAGGTTGCTTCAAAGGCAGCAATACTGTTGGCATTGAAAAATTGACAGGCTTTTTCATACAAGAACTTAGATGGTAATCCCTTGATGCCATCCTTGGTGGTGATATGAGGCTTGACCTCTGACATATCTAAATGAATACACTCGGCAATCTCCTTTGGAGTGGGAATCTTCTCTTGACCGCTAAAAGGTCTTTGTTTCTTCACGGGCAAGCCAAACCAATGAGCATATTCTTCCAAGGTCGGGACCAATTGGTAATCCGGGAAAGTGAAGCAATGATACAGAGGATCGTAAAACTGAACCAAGGTGTCAAGAATACCCTCCTCCATTTCAGTTCGGAGAAGACCAATCAATCTTCCATACCTCTTTCAAAAATTTTCATGTCCAGTTACTAGAGTTGCTAACTTCTTCAGCCTGGCCAAATTAGGCCTTTTGAAATTGAACTTTTTAGTATTTCTCTTCTCAATTTCCATGATACCTATAATTTTCAAAGGAAAATATGGCTGAGTTCCTTAAAACCAAAGGAATTGATGCAATGAGATGTATGCAACATGCAAACATGGGCAAACATATGTATACAGCACAGCACATGAGCCTTAGGCTTAGAGCTTTCATGAATGGAGTCATGGTCTACCCATCCCAACAAGGTGTATACTATAGGTTTATCAACTGTAGAACAAGGTTCTAAAAGTTCCCAGAGTCTACGTAAATCCTTCGGATATTATCGGCCTGCATGACTACTCACGCGGGTTAATAATATTCTCAAGATAAACTCGTCTAAGTGTAGTATCGCGTAACAACTACTAAGGACTTACTCCCTTGTAGCCACCGCACTACATCCTAAAAGGCCAAGTGGGGTGAAGGTAACTACGGTCCTCAGAATCCCTGGCTCTCAATTGAAAAAGTAATATCAATGCGATTGCTCACATCAGACATCAACAAATCCAAAGGGCCTCATCTGAGTGTGGTCATCATATGCCATAGATTGTTAGGACTACTCCCAACAACCGACTATTGATTACACCACGATCCTATCATATATGTGCTCTCAAGTCCGGGTTAGGACTTATCTCACCACTCAATGGTACCATGCCAATAGGAGATCACAAGCAAAACTTATACAGGTAAACAGACAGGATGGCGACTTCACTGGGGAAAAGACAATTTAATTGGAGGGTTAAGCCCACCTTGTTTATGCTTGTATTTGTTAAATGCTTGCTTGCTATATTTGTACATATCTGTCTGTTTACCTGTATAAGTTTTGCTTGTGATCTCTTATTAGCATGGTACCATTGAGTGGTGAGATAAGTCCTAACCTGGACTTGAGAGCACATATATGATAGGATCGTGGTGTAACCAATAGTCGGTTGTTGGGAGTAGTCCTAACAATCTATGGCATATGATGACCACACTCAAATGAGGGCCTTTGGATTTGTTGATGTCAGACGTGAGCAGTCGCATTGATATTACTTTTTCAATTGGGAGCCAGGGATTCTGAGGACCGTAGTTACCTTCACCCTACTTGGTCTTTTAGGATGTAGTGCGGTGGCTACAATGGAGTAAGTCCTGAGTAGTTATTACGCGATACTACACTCAGACGAGTTTATCTTGAGAATATTATTAACCCGCGTGAGTAGTCATGCAGGCCGATAATATCCGAAGGATTTACGTAGACTCTAGGAATTTTTAGAACCTTGTTCTACAGTTGATAAACCTATAGTCCACACTTTGTTGGGATGGGTAGACCATGGCTCCATTCATGAAAGCTCTAAGCCTAAGGCTCATGTGTTGTGATGTATACATATGTTTGCCCATGTTTGCATGTTGCATACATCTCATTGCATCCATTCCTTTGGTTTTATGGAACTCAACCATATTTTCCTTTGAAAATTATAGGTATCATGGAAATTGAGAAGAGAAACACTAAAAAGTTCAATTTCAAAAGGCCTAATATGGCCAGGCTGAAGAAGTTAGCAACTTTGGTAACTGGAAATGAAAATTTCCGAAAGAAGTATGGAAGATTGATTGGTCTTCTCCGAACTGAAATGGAGGAGGGTATTCTTGACACCTTGGTTCAGTTTTACGATCCTCTGTATCATTGCTTCACTTTCCCGGATTATCAATTGGTCCCGACCTTGGAAGAATATGCTCATTGGTTTGGCTGGCCCGTGAAGAAACAAAGACCTTTCAGTGGTCAAGAGAATATTCTCACTCCAAAAGAGATTGCCTAGTGTATTCATTTAGATATGTCAGAGGTCAAGCCTCATATCACCACCAAGGATGGCATCAAGGGATTACCATCTAAGTTCTTGTATGAAAAAGTCTGTCAATTTTTCAATGCCAACAGTATTGCTGCCTTTGAAGCAACCTTTGCTTTATTGGTCTATGGTCTGTTTCTGTTCGCCAATGTGGAGGATTTTGTCGACATCAACGCCATCAGGATCTTTATTAGTGGAAATCCTGTACCTATACTACTTGGTGATGCTCTCCATTCTGTCCATCATATGACTCTTCAAGGGAAAGGAACTATCTTATGTTGCGCACTGTTGCTTTACCAGTGGTACATCACTCATCTGCCTCAAACATCTGAATTCCGAGACAACCCTGAAAAACTTCGTTGGTCCCAAAGGATCATTTCTCTTACTCACAATGACATCTTTTGGTATGATCCTGTTTATGACAAAAATGTATACATTGATAGTTGTGGCCCATTCCCTAACATACCACTTGGTATTCATGGTGGGATCAGCTATAACCCTGTTCTCGCCGGACGCCAATTCGGATTTGCAATGAAATAGAAGCCCAAGAGCATTCATATATCCGGTTTCTTCTACCTTGATGAAAAAGCCACTAATGAAACCAAGAGTGAAGTCTTGTATGCTTGGGACAAGTTCCACGAAAGTACCAAGAATGAGCTGAGAAAAAGAAACTGTGTCTTTGGAGCCATACCTCCAGTGGGTCCGATCTCGAGCCCATGACCTCAAGATGCCCTATATTCCCAAGATACTTAATCAGCCGGCTATTGTATCTCCATCTACCATTCCCATTGAGCGCATGGAAGAATACCAAGAAAATATAGCAAGGATGAAGCTTGAGAGGGACACGTGGGAATGGAAATATCATACCACTACATCGAAGAAGAGGAAATGAAGGAAAAGATGAAGGAGAAAGACGACCTGATCGAGTGGTTGGAAAGACGTGTAATTGATGAACCTCTGGCACAAGAGAATTTATTTTTCTCTAGCACGAAGCCTACGGCCAGCACTCATGAGTATGCCAATGTTCCTCCGACGTCTGGGGCATGGAAGGGAATTGTCGATAAGCTGATCATCGAGAATTACCAATTGAAGAAACAAAAAAGAAGACGCGAAGCAGAACACTCCTAGATAGAGTTGCTTTTTCTAGGCCTAGCCTTTGTTGCTATCTTATTGTATTTTGGGGTTTTTGAAGTGTACTTTTAAGTTGTAAACCTCTCTCAATATCTAATGAAACGAGACTTATTTCGAAAATCGTCTTTCTTGAGTTCCTTAAAACCAATCATCTGCATTGCACTTTGCATTCTTTTGCTAAATTATCAAGGTACTAACTTTGTTTTGCAGATTTTGTAGACATGGATGCCGCAGGAAGGAAAGTTTAGCCTTACTCCTTTGAGCTTCCCGAGCTTGAACAATTATTATGGTTGGGTGACAGAGTCGAAGACCCGTCAGCCTTTGCTGATAAGTATGGGGCATTCTGCCGCTAATGAGGCTCCCGGTAACTAAGGGACCTCTTGAGGTTTTGGTTCAGTTATACCATCCAGCTTACCGTTGCTTCTTATTTCCCGAATTTCAATTGGTCCCAACGCTAGACGAATTATCCACTCTTATTGAAATCCCCGTCAGGGACGCTCCAATCTTCTCTGGGATCGAGGCAGTGCCTTCCATTAAGGAAATTGCTATGGCTACAAGGATCAGAGTCTCCGACATTCAAGCCAATCTAACCATCAAAGGAGGTCGACACGGACTACCCGCTTTGTTCTTGCTGGAAAAAGCCATGTATTTCAAAAACAGAGGAAATGAGGCACTGTTTAAATCAACCATCGCTCTGATGATCTACGGTTTGTTTCTGTTTCCAAACGCCAAAGATTTTGTGGATGTCCAAGCCATTCAGATCTTCACAATCAACAATCCAGTCCCAACTTTGCTGGCTGACGCCTACCACTCTGTTTAGACTAGATACTCAAGAGGATGTGAGCCAATTGTCTGCTGTGTAGCTCTCTTCTACAAATGGTTTATCTCCTATCTGCCAAAAACTCCCGCCTTCTGGGAGGTTGAAAATTGTAAGATATGGTCCAAGAAGCTAATGGAGTTGAAACATACTGAGATCGAATGGTATGACTCAATAGAAGAAAGAATCATCATGATCATTAGCTGTGGGGATTGCCCCAATGTACCCTTGATGGGAAGAAATGGTTGTATCAATTACAACCCCGTTCTTGCCCGCCGCCAGTTGGGCCACATGAAAGAAGGGCCTCCGGATAATGAGGACATGCACATGATGTACTATGGAGAAGAGGGAGGATTTGAAATGAAACTGTGACTTGAGCGCACCTGGCGCCAGATCAATAGACAACTATGGAGAGCTGAGTTCCCTGTCACCGAGGCTCACCTACAATGGTCCCGTAACATAGCTCGTGTGATGAGGAAGCCATTTCCTCGTCACGAAGCACCACCTGAGACCAAACAGAGGATGGCAGACGCTCTAACAGATTTGTTTCTCGAAAAAGAAAGGATCAAGGGTCGTATTGAGGAACTTATGAAAAAAATCATTGGAGAAGATGGGGCATCCACTAGTGGATCCAATTTCTAGAACCCCTAATGTTGCTACCTTTTCTTTTAATGTTGTTTCCTTTTTGTCGTTGTTGTTATTTCC
This sequence comes from Lathyrus tuberosus, assembly GCA_022829125.1. Taxonomy (NCBI): domain Eukaryota; kingdom Viridiplantae; phylum Streptophyta; class Magnoliopsida; order Fabales; family Fabaceae; genus Lathyrus; species Lathyrus tuberosus. The sequence goes on from JALAZF010000790.1 coordinate 1,144,880, forward strand.
TTTCTGTTGTGGGTGTGTCCCCACTTTTGTACCCTGAGCATGAAGATACTCTGCTCTTGATGTAATGATTACCAGATTTTCTTAATAAATAAGATATTTTGACAAAAATTCCATTGGCTACATTATTTGCAAAATTTCTTTGGTTTCTTGATAGTTTAGCTTGCATTTGCATCAGCATCCTCATTTGCATCATGTCATAACATATGCATGTCTCCTCTTTTATCCTTATCTTATGTCGCAATGTTGTCTCAGAACCGTCACACTGAATCATAAGCACGGCTATAAGACTCGGGCCCAAGCTCAATTGAAGATGTTAGAAACTTATGGAGAGATGGACCGAGTCAATAACGAATTGACGGAAATACGAGGCGGAATGGGGCAGCTCTTGGAGGCTGTCAATAACTTGAGAGCAAAAATGGATACTCAGGCCACCGTGGTCTCCGAAATCATCACCACTACATTAGAACCTCCTATAATTCCTGTTGTAAACCCTACCTTAGGTATGCCTGTTGACTTCATCCGCACCACAGTTCCTCAATCTACTCAACAAACAGTACCTCTGGCCAACGAGACTCTACCGGCTATTCCCAATTTCACTCCACCAGCGGTACAGACACAGGCACATCCTATTTTCCACAACCATCACCCTTATGATTACATTGACGTATCCGAAGAGGGGGATGACCAAAATGAAAAGTTAAGAGAGAGCGTCGAAACGATGCAAAGGAAGATAAAGGTTGTGGAAGGAAGTAACGCCTTTAGCACTGATGTTAAGGATATGTGTTTAGTTTCAGAATTGGTGATTCCCTCTAAATTCAAGTTGCCAAACTTTGAGCTGTACTCAGGCGCCACATGTCCCAGATCTCATTTGATCATGTATTTCCGTAGGATGGCGGCACATGTACGTAACGACAAGTTAATAATACATTGTATTCACGATAGCTTGAAGGGCGTTGCCGCTAAATGGTACCTGAGTTTGGATCAATCTCAGGTCCGCTGTTTCCAAGACGTGACAGATGCTTTCGTGAAGCATTACAAGTACAATTTGGATTTAGCCCCTGACCGACGCCAATTGTTAAGTATGACCCAAAGCATCACCGAATCCTTCAAAGAGTATGCGCAACGGTGGAGGGAAACTGCTTCCCAAGTTAAACCACCCCTGACTGAGAAGGAACTGGTGGACTGGTTTGTGGATACGGTGAAACCAGAATTCTACGAAAGAATGATCAGCAGCGTTAGTGCCAATTTTGTTGATATCGTCGCGGTCAGTGTAAAAGTCGAGGCCGGGTTGAAAAGCGGGAAGGTGGTAAGTTCTACAAGCAGCTCCACAAGCACCAATGTCAAGAAGGCTCCCGGTAATTTTCACAAAAAGAAGGAAGGGGAAACCAATGCCGTCATGGCATGCAAGAAGAAAAACCCCAGGTGGAGACAACCAGGTTATCAACAGCAGGCAGGTCCTAATTTTTCTCAGCAACCAATGTACCCAATGCAGTACGCCCAACGACCTTATGTGGCAGCCGTTACGCCCACTTTCGACCATCAGGTAGCGCAACAAGAACCAATTTACCAACCATCGGCTTTTCAGCAGTGGCCAAGAAATCAGAATTACCAACAGAGACAACAAGCTCCACAGCAGAGTGCTCCTTACAGAAGACAGGGGGCAACGACCATATTTCCGCCCATACCAATGTCTTACACTGAGCTCTATCCTTCGTTAGTACAACAAGGACTGATTGTAACCAGACCTCTGGGCCCGCCTACGGAGAAATCTTTGCCATTCTTTAATCCTAATGTTAAGTGTGTGTTTCACCAAGAGGGAGTCGGTCACGACCTTGAAGGGTGCCTTGCATTGAAGCATGTGGTAAAGAATTTAATGGAAAAGAAGATCTTATCTTTCGCAGATAATCAGCCGAACGTGAAAAGTAATCCACTACATACACATGGAAATACCATTGAAGATGAGGATGATGAGGTGTTAGTTTTGGACGTCGCAAAGATCAAAACTCCTATCAAAGCCTTTCACGCTAAGTTGTTCAAAGCTGGTTTGGTCAAAGTTTGTCATGATAATTGTGAGGAATGTAATACTAGTATCAAGTGCTGCAGTTTGGTTCAAGACGATGTTCAGTGCTTGATCAACGAAGATTTTCTACAAGTATTCAGCAAGGAAAAGGAGAGTAAGATTGCAGTAATTGAACATGTATTTAATTTGCCGAAGCCAAGAGAGCAGGTGCTTGTGTCCAACATGCCTAAGTCAGGTTTTGTGATTCCCGTATTCAACAAACCCGTACCGATTTTCAACAACTCTGAGTCTGTTGCTGTTTCCACTGCCAATCATCCCAAGCAATATGACGTCCGACAACCTATTTCATTCAGGTTCAGAGGAACCAAGGTCGTACCATGGGTTTATGAGAATGGTATGAGTAACAAAAGAAGAGAAGACGTTATTCCAAGGAATGAGGTGGGAATCATTATTGAAGACGTGGTTCTAAGGAATGAGGTGGGAACCACTGTTGAAGATGTGACAAACATAGTTGGAACAAGAAAGATAACCCGAAGCGGCAGAGTTTATACTCCTTCTTTCAAACAAACTACGCCCAAGGAGACTATCGTTCCTGTACCCCCTAGAGATAAAGGAAAGGAGGTAATTTCCAAAGAAGAAGATGAAGAGTTCTTAAGGATTATAAAAAGAAGTGATTACAAGGTGGAAGATCAGGTCCACCAGACTCCATCAAAGATTTCAGTCTTGTCCTTGTTAATCAACTCCCCTGTTCACAGATCAGCCTTACAGAAGGTTTTGGCCCAAGCACATGTAGCCCAAGATATAATCGTTGGACAATTCGACCATGTCATTGCCAACATTACAGCTTGTAACACTCTCAGTTTCAATGACGAAGAGTTACCTCGAGCAGGTAGGAACCATAACCTTGCCTTACACGTGTCAATAAAATGCCAAGAAGATACATTGGCCCGAGTTCTTGTAGATATCGGTTCATCTTTGAATGTTCTACCAAAGAGAACCCTTGAAAAGTTGTCTTACCGAGGGGCTGTGATGAGACCCACTTCACTCGTTGTTAAAGTCTTTAGTGGCTCGAGAAGATCAGTGATGGGTGAAATTGAATTGCCTATTTTGATTGGTCCTCAGGTGTTCAACATTCTTTTCCAAGTCTTAGACATCAATCCGGCCTATAGTTGTCTGTTGGGTAGACCCTGGATCCACGGAGCCGGTGTTGTGACATCGACTTTGCATCAAAAGATGAAATTCGTAACTGATGAAAAGTTAGTCATTATCCATGGGGAGGAGGATCTAATGGTCAGTAACCTGTCCTCTTTCCGGTATATTGAAGCTGACGAATACGCCTTGGAAACCTCTTTCCAAGCTCTTGAGATAGCAAATGTTGTTATGATTGATGATAAAGAACCAATGGCCTCCGATTATCCATCCTTTGCTTCATTCAAAAGCATTCAATCTGCTTTGCAAAAAGGTATACCAGAAGGCTGGGGCAAAGTCGTCGAAATCCAAGAAAGAGAAAAGTACCAAGGGTTGGGTTATAAACCGACTCTTGAAGGAAAAGCTACTCCAATAATGGGAAGACCGAAGACAATTCAAGAGATGTTTGTCAATGGAGGACCTCAAGTCCATGCCATCATTGAAGACGCTGAAGACGAATACATCAGCCATTTGGTTTTTCAGTGTGACGCCGCTTTGAGCAATTGGGAGGCTATTGAGATCCCTGTCTTGTACCTTATGCCGAAGTAATTTATGTGCTTTTGCTGTTGTTTTCAATTCCCAAGCCTTGCCCGAGGCTAGTGGATTATTTTGTATAAGCCACCGCTTTTATTTCCTATTAATCAATGAAAATGATGTTTTGTTAAATTCTCTATCTTTACTTTACTGTTTTACTTTTTAGGAAAAATGGCAATCTTTTCAAAAGCTACAAAAAAAACATGTTTTTTTTTCTTCTTGCATTTGATTTTTGTGCATTTTTAACAAGTCCCTCCATCATGCAGAATGAATCCTAAACCCATTGTATTCAATGACCCTGCTCTCACTATTGACTTTGATTCACCTATTTATCAAGCTGAGGATGAGGAGGATTAAGAGATCCCCGATGATTTGGCAGAAATGTGTGAGTATCAGTACACGGATCTTCAACCACATGAGGAACAAATTAACATCATCAATCTTGGTACCGAAGAAGAGAAGAAGGAGGTCAAGGTTGGGGAAATGTTTGGGGCAGAAATCAGACAACGGCTAGTACTGCTTCTTGAAGAGTATGTGGATGTGTTTGCATGGTCTTATCAAGATATGTCTGGTTTAGATACAGATATCGTAGTTCATAAACTACCGCTTAAACCTGAATGTCCTCCAGTGAAATAGAAGCTTCGAAGAAGTCGACCTGACATGGCTCTCAAGATCAGAGATGAGGTTAAAAGACAACTTGATGCAGGTTTCTTGGCAGTATCAAACTATCCTGAATGGGTAGCTAATATCGTGCCAGTAATGAAGAAGAATGGTAAGGTGCGAATGTGCGTAGATTACAGGGATCTCAACAAAGCCAGTCCTAAGGACGATTTCCCTCTCCCGCATATCGACACTCTTGTGGACAATACAGCTCGATTTGTAGTGTTCTCATTTATGGATGGTTTCTCAGGCTACAATCAGATCAGAATAGACCTAGCCGATATAGATAAAATTACCTTCATCACCCCATGGGGAACCTATTGCTACAAAGTTATGCCCTTCGGTTTGAAAAACGCAGGGGTAACTTATCAAAGAGCCATGGTGACTTTATTTCATGATATGATCCATAAAGAAATTGAAGTGTATGTGGATGATATGATTGCTAAATCCCAGAGTGAGGAGGAACATTTGGACCATCTTCTAAAGTTATTCAAGAGACTCCGGAAATATCAGCTGAAGTTGAACCCTGCTAAATGTACTTTCGGTGTCAGATCGGGAAAGTTACTTGGTTTTATCGTCAGTCAAAGAGGAATTGAAGTAGATCCTGATAAGGTACGAGCTATTCAAGAGATGCCAGCTCCGCAAACTGAATCTCAAGTGAGAGGTTTCTTGGGTCGTTTGAATTACATATCCAGATTCATCTCTAACATGACTCCTATTTGTGAACCAATCTCCAAGCTGTTCCGCAAAGACCAGGCCATAGAGTGGAATTCTGATTGCCAACAAGCCTTCGAGAAACTCAAGAACTATCTGCAAGAACCACCTAACTTGGTTCCCCTGGTTCCTGGAAGACCTCTCTTCATGTATATGATTGTTTTAGAAGGATCCATGGGCTACTGGTCGCAAAAACATGTCATCTATTACTTGAGCAAAAAGTTTGCTGACAGCGAGAGTCGTTATTCGCTGCTTGAGAAGACATGTTGTGCTCTAGCATGGGCCGCCTGACGTTTGAGGCAGTATTTGATTTGTCACACTACTTTGTTGATCTTGAAAATGGATCCAATAAAGTACATCTTCGAAAAGCCTGCTCAAACAGGAAGGTTTGCTCGTTGGTACATGTTGTCAGAGTATGATATCCAATATGTTGCTCAGAAATCTATCAAAGGAAGTTTCTTATCAGAGTATCTTGCAGATCAGCCTGTTGAAGATTACGAACCTCTCAAGTTTGACTTTCCCGATGAGGATATCATGGTAGTAAAAGATTACAAAGAACCATGCCCTAATGAAGGTCCTGAACCCGATTCTAAGTGGAAGATGATGTTTGATGGTTCTTCTAATTACAAAGGACATGGTGTGGGTGTTGTATTGATAAACCCTGATGGCGGTTACTATCCTTTCACAGCAAGATTAGACTTTGGATGCACAAACAATATTGCTGAATATGAAGCGTGTATCTTGGGATTGGAAGCTGCAATTGATCTTAGAATCAAGATTCTAGAAGTCATGGGTGATTCAGCCTTGGTTATCTACCAAGTCAAAGGCGAATGGGAGACTAAAGATGAGAAACTGATCCCATACCATGCTTATATTGTTGAAATGATCAAATACTTTGATGAGATCACTTTCCGTCATGTTCCTCGCTCAAAAAACCACATAGCCGACTCCTTAGCCATGCTAGCTTCAATGTGGAGAGTGAACTTTATTAATGAAGCACCGCTCATCAGTATTGAGCGCAAGACCGAACCAGCTTATTGCCAGTCAGTCGAAGAAGAGGTAGATGGTAAACCATGGTTTCACGATATTATGAATTATTTGAAGACTCAAGAGTATCCTGCTAATGCTTCTAGTCTTGATAAGAAAACTTTGCGAATGTTGTCGTCCAAATTCTTCCTTAGTAATGATGTACTTTACAAAAGGAATCACGACATGGTCCTATTGAGATGTGTTGATAAACGAGAAGCGGACCTGTTGATTCACGATATTCACGAAGGAGCCTTTGGTACTCACGCCAGTGGGCATGTTATGGTTAAGAAGATTCTAAGAGTCGGATATTATTGGTTGACTATGGAAGCTGACTGTATCCAATACGCCAGAAAGTGTCATAAGTGCCAGATCTATGCCGACAAGATGCATGTTCCTCCGACCTTACTGAATATGTTGTCGTCTCCTTGGCCTTTCTCTATGTGGGGCATTGATATGATTGGAGTTATTGAGCCGAAGGCTTCTAATGGTCATCGCTTCATCCTAGTGGCCATTGACTATTTTACCAAATGGGTTGAAGCTGCTTCTTATACTAATGTGACCAAGCAAGTGGTCGCCCATTTCATCAAGAATAATATCATTTGTCGTTATGGAATTCCTAACAAGATCATAACCGACAATGGAACAAATCTGAACAACAAAACAATGAAGGAGCTGTGCGACAATATCAAGATTGAGCATCACAATTCTTCACCTTATCGTCCCAAGATGAATGGAGCCGTCGAAGCTGCTAACAAAAACATCAAAAAGATCTTGAAGAAGATGGTCAAAACTTATAAGGATTGGCATGAAATGTTACTATATGCTTTGCACGGATATAGAACTTCAGTTCGAACTTTGACAGGGGCAACCCCATTTTCTTTGGTTTATGGAATGGATGTTGTTCTCCCCTTTGAGGTTGAAATACCATCTTTGAGAATCCTGGTGGAAACCAAGCTTGACGAAGCATAATGGGTCAAAGAGAGATATGACCAGCTGAACCTCATTGATGAGAAATGTCTGACTGCTGTGTGTCATGGTCATTTGTATCAGAAAAGAATGAAGAGGGCATTTGACAAGGTCCGTGTACGAGAATTCCGAGAATGAGAGCTTGTACTCAAGAAGATTCTGCCATCTCAAAGGGATGTTCGTGGAAAATGGGCGCCTAACTATGAGGGTCCATTTGTGGTAAAAACTGTATTCTCAGGAGGTTCCTTATTCCTCACAACGATGGATGGTGAACAGCTCGCACACCCTGTGAATGCTGACTCAGTACGAAAATATTACGCCTAAAAAACCCGATAAGTCGAAAACCAGAAATGGCGATTTAGGCAAGAAAAAGGTATCCGGTGGGTCATAACCTATGAAGGAGACTCAGGCAAAAATTAGGGATTAAATAAAAAGAAAGAGCTCGCTAGGTTGAAAACCCGAAAGGGCGACCTAGGCAGAAAGGAGCGTCCCGGTGGATTGAAAACTCGAAAGGGCGGTCCAGACAAAAGTTAGGGACAAAGGCGTTTCACTGTGTCAGATAAGGTTGTCACCTACATCCAGAGATTCATAAAGAAGTTCAAAGTTTCAGTCGCCTCGTCAGCAGCGAAGATCTTTAGGGCTCTTAGTCAGTAAGGATGGCAGTGGTCATTGAATACGATGTAACCTTTTCCCAAATTGCCATCTTTCAATTGTAATGTTCCATGAAACTTCGCTATTGGCAAGTTACCATTCTAATGAAATTAATTTTTAAGCCATTCTTTGTTTGATATTTATCATTGCTCTGATGTTTTTCTTGTTATGCAAAACTTCACTTATTCATTAATAATGGTTTTGAAAGCGAAAAATGTTTTGAAAAATCTTTTTTTGAGAAAACACAATGAAAATATATATTTTACTTTGGCATCAGGGACGATTTAGCGAAATCATTTGCCTAACACAAAAGCTCTGGTTGCGACAAAAACACTGATAAATTATCTGGTGTGAACTTGTTGTAAAAAAGAGATTGGCACTACTTCCATGAATTAAACACTTCAGTAATAACTGACCACCGATACAAGGATTTCTCCCCGGTAGCTCCACAGATGTTTGTTGAAAAAGTGAATTTTATTTCCCCGGTGAAGTGAAGACATCCAAGGATTAACTCCAGAATCTCTGGCCGTCATATTTCAGTTTGATGGATGTGTCATCTTTCCTTTCGATTTTTCCAGTCTGTCGTCTCTTGTTAGAGTTCGTTCTCGCATATCATTAAACATTCGCATCATACCATGACATTGTGCATCGTTGCATTTTTGGTTTTTTGCTGGTGGGGTCTTTATCCCTCTTTTTATCTCCGTTTGTTGAGCTTTGAATCGTTGTCTGTGTCTTGCTCGCATCCAGTCTTCACCTTTGTGCGCTAGATTCCGACCCTTTATGCAGTTATACCCCAGGAAGTCTAACCTGCAACTCCAATATTGACCCATCTGATACTTAATCTCCTCCCATGGATACTTAATGTCCAGTAATTGCTGGCATTGTTTATTCCATGTCACATATGAACCTAAACTTCGAGTCAGATATGAACCCGTTGTTTGAACCCGGTCAAACATGAACCTAAACTTCGAGTCAGATATGAACCCGTTGTTTGAAACCCAGGTCAAACATGAACCTAAACTTCGAGTCAGATATGAACCTGTTGTTTGAAACCCAGGTCAGATGTGAACCTAAACTTCGAGTCAGATATGAACCCGTTGTTTGAAACCAAGTCAAACATGAACCTAAACTTCGAGTCAGATATGAACCCGTTGTTTGAAACCCAGGTTAGATGTGAACCTAAACTCCGAGTCAGACATGAACCCGTTGTTTGAAACCAGGTCAAATATGAACCTAAACTTCGAGTCAGACATGAACCTGTTGTTTGAAACCAGGTCAAACATGAACCTAAACTTCGAGTCAGACATGAACCCGTTGTTTGAAACCAGATCAAACATGAACCTAAACTTCGAGTCAGACGTGAACCCGTTGTTTGAAACCAGGTCAAACATGAACTTAAACTTCGAGTCAGACATGAACCCGTTGTTTGAAACCAGGTCAAACATGAACCTAAACTTCGAGTCAGACATGAACCTGTTGTTTGAAACCAGGTCAAACATGAACCTAAACTTCGAGTCAGACATGAAACCGTTGTTTGAAACCAGGTCAAACATGAACCTAAACTTCGAGTCAGACATGAATCCTTCGTTTGAACCAGGTCAAACATGAACCTAAACTTCGAGTCAGACATGAACCCGGTCAAACATGAACCTAAACTTCGAGTCAGACATGAACCCGTTGTTTGAAACCAGGTCAAACATGAACCTAAACTTCGAGTCAGACATGAACTTGTTGTTTGAAACCTAGGTCTAAAATGAACCTAAACCCCAAGTCAAATATGAACCTGTTGACAAAAGTGAACCTAAAATCCAGCTCATAATGGTATCCAAAAATTCAGCTCATACTGGTACCCAAAATCTAGCTCATACTGGTACCCAAACCAACTCAAATTAGTATCTTATCCAACTCAAATTGGTGTATACTGACATGTTACTTCTGAGTCCAATCATTGTTGGCACTTTAATCTGGTTCCCAACAGAGGTTCAGTCATTATCAGTATCTCTTTGAAAGTCCTTGTGATTGATCATTATTTGGCGCACGCAGAGTTTGTCTCTGTCTTTCCTGGCTTTTCTTGAAGATCCTGTTTGAACTCTTCAGTATAAGAAATCCCAGAAAATATTTTATCAAACGGCTATCCTTTTATTTCAAATTGATCCCCATTAGAGATCATGTCTTCTTTCTGGTTTCATGCCCAGTAAGAATGTGCTTTGTTACCCCAGTGTCGTCCGGTCACATATGAACCTGTCATCCATCTCCCTGGATTTTCCCCAATGAAGAATACCTCTCTGGCTCCTATCTCCAGTGAGGATCGGTAGAGTTTTCCCCTCGACTCTATCTTTTTCTATCCCAGTGAAGTCGCCATTTTCTGTTGCGGTGAGAATCGGATATCAACATATTGATTAACTTGAATCACAAAACTTTGAAATTTACCACCGACTTTGATTTATCCAAATGAAAGGTTCAAGATCGAGAAAACCTAAAGGGGGGAGATCTAAGGTTCGGGGGTTGGTTATACTAAGGGAAGATATTATCACCCTTAATATTTGTAGTATTTTACAAGAACATCTTGTTTAAATTGTGTTATGTTATGTTTGCTTACTAAGGAGTTGTGCTAAGGTAGAGACCTACATCGCATCTCGTGCCTACGTATCTGACTAAAGAATCAGAGCAACCGTAGTTCACCTCAATACGGGGTAAAAGAGTAAGAAAAGGTCGAGATCCAAGAAGGCATTGGATGTAAAGGAAAAAGGTGAAATCCAAGAAGGCATTGGATGTAAAGAAAAAGGTAGAAAAACAAAAAGGTGGAATCCAAGAATGCGTTGGATGTAAAGGAAACAAAGGTAGAAAGAGAAAAGAGGTAGAAAAGAAAAGGTGGCTCGTTAGGATCTCGCAATCCTATGCCTACGTATTCTCAAGATGAACTTGAGAAATCAGAGCGTCCGTAGTTCGCCTCAACGGGGGTAAAGAACTCTTGACTGTGGTCAAGGTTCCAAGGGAAAGTAGGGTCTAACAGTAAAACACCTACGTGGAGCGCGGCGACTCCAAACTTAAGGCTAGGTAAAACAGTGAATGAAGTGTCCACGGAAAGTAAGGTCTGACAGCAAGACACCTACGTGGAGTGCGGCATGAGATAATGGAATGATGGACAAGGCTTTGTCTGGAATGACATGGTAGTCAATGGGATGGGTCTTTTCCTTTGGAATGAAATATAAGAAACAGGCAAACAGAGGGGCAAGAAGGAAGACCCCGAGTGTCAAGAGTAAAATGAGTAGCACTATATATATAGCAAATGTAATAAGAAATAAATTAAAAATGAATATTATGAATTGATTAAAATGAAAATATGAGGATCTGTCAAGATAAAATTAAGCATTAAATAAAAATCTAAATAAACAAGATAAAAATAATAAACCAAATTCTAAATAAATTAAAAAAACTAAATTCTTATTCTAATTTAAAAATTAATTAAGCTAATTTCTAACTAAAACTAATTTCTAAATAACTAAACTAAATAAATATTAATTAACAACTTAGTAAAATAAAAAACTATTGATTAAATTCTAGTTAAAGTCCTAACTAAACAAAAATCTAATTACTAACCCTAACAAATTAATTAATTAATTAAAACTAAAGTAAAATAAATAAATAAACTAAAATAAAAATAAATAAAAGAAGAAAGAAACGTGAGGGAGAAGCACCCCACTTTCTTTCACTTAGTGCATTTTATAAATAAAATATTTTGACTAAATCAATGTAAAACAAAATCCTAATTATTTAATAAATTAATAGATAATATATAAACAATAATAATAATAAATAATAAAAAAAATGAAAAAAAATAATAAATAAATAAATAAACAAAGAGAGGAGGGACGGACGGTTTTGTACCAGAGAGAGATTACCTTTTTCAAAATTCAAAACAAAACCAACTCATCATCAATGTGACTTAAATTTCATTATTAAAATTAATTAAAGAAACAATTAAATTCCTATTTTTTCCTCACTATTACCGTAACAACAATATGTCAAAAAAGGAAAAAAAGTTTACATTACTTTTAAAAAGTAAATTAAAATAGAATAATATGCTTCTAAGAAAAAAACTAATTAAGACCAAATATTAAAAGAGCTAAATATTATGAATTAAAATAAATGATATGGACAAAATGGTTAGCAATATTGGTTTATAAAGTTATAAAAAGATTAATAAAGAAATATTTACAAAGAATATAATCAAAATATTTAATAAAAATAATTAACAAAATTTCTAATAATAAGAAAAATAATCTAATTAAAACCTAAATTTAATTCACAAAGCCAAACTAACTGAGTTCTAAAATATTTAAAATTAAAAAGCTAATTCTTAAATTATTAATAATCATGATTTTTTGAGTTTAAATAAACTAATCTAAATCTAAAATAAATAGGTGATAAAACAACATGGCCAAAAATGGTTGCTTATTCAACAATATGGGCCAAAGACCAGGATGAACCGCATATGAAGAAGGCGGGTCGTGGGTTGGGTTATGAAGACCCGGTTTACATCAACGTTCAAAAAGGAAAAAGGAAAACCTAAAGAACAAAGGGAAAACGGCTGAAACAAATACACGATCAAAACTGTCTTCTCTCTCCGTCGTTTCTCTCTGCTTGTTTCCCATCATTATCTCTCGACCCGCTCTCACACGAGTTCCTTCTCACGACCTCTCCTCACCCTCAATTGCAATCTCAAACGAGCCACAACTTTCTGCAAGTGCGCGATTTCAGAACCACCTTATTCTAATGGAAATGCGTAATGGATAAAAAAGTGCACATGATGACAGTAGAAGGCAAATAAATATCCAAGGTGCAAGCAAAATGAGAAGGAAAACGAGTTTTACCAGAGATATGCTCCCAGGTACACCTCGATTTCGACAGTGCTCTTCTTCTTCAATAATTTGGTTGTGGTTTGATGTTGTTGGATGGAGGGGTGAAGGTTTGATGGTGCTCTGTTTTATTGAAGTTGGTTTGGTTAATGTTTTTGCTCTATGAATGGGAAGTGAAGGTTTCGTGTTGTTTGGTCTATGAATTTGTTTTGGATGTTTTTTTCTTTTTCTTTCAACCAGTTTTGTCACAGGTTTATATCATAGCATAGCAGCAGGTCTTGGAAAGTCTTGTTAACGTGTTGCAGCATGTATTAGGTAGCTTTTGAGGATTTCTTGGGATGTTACAGAATTTTTGGCGTGTAAGGAAGAAAATTTGGTGAAGTGATAGCAAGGTTTTGCCATGAGGTCGTAGCAGCGTACGTACCAGCTGTATGAGTGGGGTCATGTGGATTATAGTCCTTCTCTTTACAATTTGGACATTGGATTTACAACAACAATAAAAGGATAAACTATATGAAGTACATACAAGTAACTGCTAAGTAAAAGAATTAATTAAATAATAATAAATACAAATGCAAATGCAAATGCAAATAATAAAATAAATAAATAATGATCATAAATGATAATAAAATATAATAGTAAAATAAATAGAAATGACAATAAATGGAAATAATAATAATAATAATAATAATAATAATAATAATAAAATAGAAATAATGACAAATAACAAAAGGAAATAATTAATCTTAAATCAATTTAATGACTCAAGAGTAACAAAAATAAAAATCCTAATTTAAAATCTAAAGTTTTAAGAACAGTGAAACTCACATATGTTAATAAAAAGACTTCTAAATTGGAGCAAAATCTAAGATGAAACAGATAAAATTCAATCAAAAATGAGAAAAGGTATCAAAAATTAAACGGAACAAGTATGACCATGACAACGGACTACATGACTGCAAATGCGCGAAAATGGCTGACCTAAAATGCTAATGACAACGATCATAGGATCTGAGGGTAAAATTTAGTGTATGACAGTTAATTGGAGCACAGCTGCTGCAGAGAGAGGTTCTGTTTTGTTAAGTGCAATGCTTCACTAGGTAACCCTCATAACCTGTCTCTTTTTCTGTTCAAAATGTCATGACCATGTGAATGTTCATACTCTTATCATGCTGTCATTTGAATGTTAATACATAATGTAGTTGTTCACATTGATTACTATTAATAACTTAAGAGTGCACTATATCAAATCTCATGTTTGAAATATCCAAAATGACCATTTTACTCAAGGTTGACAACAGGTAGTTTTGTTTAAGATTTCTGACTGGTGTGAAAAAAAACTGCTTTCATTATCCTCTAACACATAATATCATGATAAGATGATATTAAGTCCATTTGGTTTCCACATTTGATCAAGCTACCATTTGACTTGTGTTGTAAAGAATATGTGATAAGTTCATGTGATATTTTTGTCACACTGACAGTTCTTGTATTGACATGAGTTGGTTTGTTCTCTTTTTTTATTTTTCCACCTTGATCACTTGTCTTGTTTGAGCTATTGTTAGCATGCCTACAAACTGTTTTCCCACGGCATCAGAATGTTAAGCATGAACTTAGTAGGTATGATTTGATGCATCAGTGAGTGTGTTGGATGTGTGTGTGAAATCTTTGTATCATCATGCTTGGGATTATGGTACATGACAGGTATATTATCATGTTGAGGTTTATAGGTTTATCAAGGCATTTGTGGAATGTTCAGGTGGCTCAACCTGAAGGTTCTTTTGGTTGAGATTTTATGACAAATCTTGTTCTCTTTACTGACTCATAAATCCTTGTTTTTGATATAACATGAATCTGTTTGTCTTCCTGTGGTTGTCATACACTTGATTTATTTTGATGCCATATTTGTTTTGGAAATGTTCTTCTGCACTGCTAGTAGTACCCGGGTTTTTTGTTTTCATGCTCTCAAGCTAAGTGATGAAAATCATTCCCTGCATTGTCTAAAGGCATAGTAGGTTTAACTTGAACCTTGTATAAGCCAAACTGGTTTTATGAGCCAAAACAAGTTTGGAACATATTTTGCTATCCATATATTAGCAAATATTAATGTTCAGGCTGGCTTTAGGCAGACATAACCATAACTCTGATGTGTCCTCATTTCATGATAAATTTGTGTGCCTAAGATGTCAATAGTGTGATTAGAATGTTTGGACTGGCATAAATATTTGACAAGCTTTAATGATGTTTCTTTGCTTATACCATGTCATGATCATATTGTCACCATCTTAATTGGTTTGTTTCTTGCATCTTGATCAAGTAATCATACAGACATGATTATTGAACTCATGTAAAGTTGTTAACACTGTGAGTTTTTTTGAGTTTATCTCTTTTCATATCAGCCTGCTAAATTGAGTCTTTATTTATAACATGAAAGATGTGAACTGATATTACTTTAGAACTTCTCTTGTTTTGTTGCTTTGAATCACATAGATTAGTAGAATGCCATGAATATTTGAGTATATGTTGTCATGACAGGCCTATTCTCACATCCTTGCACTGATGTTTCTTAACCCCCTTTATGTTTTTAGATTTTTGACCATGTCTTGGAATGCTTAGTCTATGTTTGTCATCATACTCAAGTGTGTCTTTCTCTATGTCCATGCTCAAATTTGTATGCCTAGGCTGCGTTGTAAATACTTGGTCTGGATCACTTGCCTTGATTGTCTTACATGCGATTGTATGTCTACCATGTCATCATGCTTAATTCATCTTTGACATTTTGACAGAATGGAGGTTTGCAAATACTTTCATGCTTTTTTTTGTTTAGAACATATTGATGCCAATACCTTGATTATAAGCGTTTGTGTGAACTGTCAAATTTGTTTCAGTAGGTTAGCCACCTGTACTTGGTTTGCTGGCATGATCAATCTTGCTTTCAATAGTACTATCACCTGATATGATCTGTAACAGTTATGTTCATGTTTATGTGTATTGCTGCCAAGCTTGAATTGTTTTTGAGAGGTTCACATGTTGGCTTCAAATTCACATCCATTTATGCATATAACCATATCATGTCATGTTTGAATTTCAGTTTTTTTTGTGCTGAGATGAGAATTGTCTTCAATACCATGAAGATAATATTGTTATTTGAAACCCTGTCAATACCTTGAAGATATGTTTGTCCTGTACCTTAATGACATGTTTAAAATGTTTTGAATCCCTTATGCACCTGAGTCACTTTGAGGTTGTGGACTGATATGTGAATTGGGAACTGCTCAATGTTGCACAGCCTGCACCATATTTTTCTTTGGTTTTCCTGAATGCTTGTCATGCTTGCCTTCAAACCAGTCTCTATGTTGATTCAAATGAATGTGTTGTGGAAAATACTGAGTGTATGTTGTATCTCTACATATTGCCATGTTTGACAATATGATGTTTGCAATACCAAAATGCTGTGGATCTGTTTTACCATGTATATAGTTTTGATATCATGCTGGTCTTGTCTTGAGCTTTCCCTAAATGCACCTTTTCTCAAGTCATGTGGTTGTTTTTTTATTTTGGTTCAGGAGAAGCCAATAACAGTTGTGTTTTATGAGGTAGAGGATGAATTTTACTCTACTTTTTTCATTTAAGTCTTGTTTGAATTAATGATTGAGATGAATTGTTGGTGTTGTTGTCATCATGCTTGGCTATTGTAACAAGTCAGTTTTATCACACTAAGTTGCCGTGGAAAACTTTGCACAACCAAGTCTGCTTGGGAAAGACCAGTCTTGAATATCGGTCATGGGGGGCAAGAGTTTTTGTCTTTGTTTATCGCGCAGGGCTTAAGTATTTCTGGGGTGGGCACATACACTGGATGTATGGACACCCCAGTGGTAGAGAACACGCGTATAAACCACAAAGACTGGGGTTGGAATCCCCCTCGCCCCAGTCTTTTGTTATTTTTTTTTATTTCTATTTGGTTTTCACATATATACTGTTGGTGTTACTTAGTATTCACAGCGCGCGCAATGGCAAGGTTGGTGAGTGTTTTGGGCTGCATCCCCAAAGACACGGGTTCAACACCCATGGGGAGCATTTCCCCTAATTTTTATCACTTGTTCACTTTGTATTTTATAGTTTATGCTTTATTTTCCAAAATTCATAACTTGATCATTGTTTATTCTTTTTTGCTCATTACTTTTGCAAATCACCCCTTAATGTAACTACTTTTTAAACATAAAAAGAAATTGGTGGAAATAAATATTTTTTAGGTACTTATTCATGTTGGAAGTGGAAGTTACCTTTAAAATCTGTCTGAAAATGCTTTTGGTCAGTTTTTGCACCAATCTTCCACCAGTGGAAGTTACCTTTAAAATCTGTCTGAAAATGCTTTTGGTCAGTTTTTGCACTAATCTTCCACCAGTGGAAGTTACCTTTAAAATCTGTCTGAAAATGCTTTTGGTCAGTTTTTGCACTAATCTTCCACCAGTGGAAGTTACCTTTAAAATTTTTCAGAAGAAACCTTTGGTCAATATTTGCATCATTTATCATCTTCACCATTTATGTATTGATATCATGCTTGAATATCATCTTTGTCCATGATCACCCATATTATTCATGTGTACTATAAGCTTTATCCCCAAGTGATGTGAGCTTCTTAGCCTTCATCCTTCATCCCCCTTCAACACTTGTATTTACAAGAGGTTGTCTTCCCAAATCCAAAGGAAAGTCTCTCTATTGACCTCAAAGTCATAGATAGCTCATTACCCTTTTAACCTAGCCTTAGGTTTGGAGTCGCCGCACTCTACGTAGGTGTCATGCTATCAGACCCTACTTTCTCGTGAATACTTCATTGCCTTTTAACCTAGCCTTCTCAAGAGATAGCCATTAATCTCTTATAACCCTTAAACCCTTCTTTAACATAAACAAGAGATAGCCATTAATCTCTTCTCCTTCACCAACTTTTAACCCTTCACAATCCTTTCATAAGAGATAGCCATTAATCTCTTCTCCTAAAACAATCAATCCTCACAAGCTTTGCTTTCAAGCTTTTCACCCTGCTTCCCCTTGGCCTCATAGCCATTTACATTATAACTTAGACTTAGAGAGTTTCTTAAACTCTATATGAGCTCGTACTCATTCCCCTTAAAACTTTGGCCACAGTCACTGGTTTCTTCCTTCACCCTTAGCTAGGTGAACTACGGTTGCTCTGATTCTTTAGTCAGATACGTAGGCACGAGATGCAATGTCTTGGCGAGCATACTTAGTGTACATACTCTTAGGCCTTTACCTTAGCACAATTCCCTTTAGCAAGCAACTTTAGCATAACACAAATACTAACAAGAGGTTCCTGTAGAGTACTACAGATACTTAGGGTGCTAATACCTTCCCTTAGTATAACCAACCCCCGAACCTTAGATCTCTAGCTGTGTTCCTACATAGCGCACTTAGGGTTTTTCGATCTTTACCCTTTCCTTTGGATAAATTAAAGTTCGGTGGTGAATTTCAAAGTTTTGTGATGCAAGTTAATTAATAGCTTGTTATCCAATTCTCACCGCAACAACAACCATTACAATACCAATTACCTTTAAGTACTTCTCCCCCGAACCAACACATTAAGTGCGCGCCGGAGAATCGTATAGCATGAAGCCGTCATCTCCACCTATATTGCAATCTGAACCAGTAACGGACTCACACGGATCAACATAACTTCTAAGTTAGCTGATAAACTTGAGTGGAAAAATCAAAACAATTTTATGAGAATCACCTAATATGGCATAAACCAACTGATTTCAAAACATGGAAAAATTGAAATGGCAAATACCCACAGTCACTACCCTGCACTCAGTGGATTCAATCAAGCGTAGCATTTCTAAACTTATTGAAGATGCCAAGTATCCGCTTCATGAGAGCCTAATCCCTTTCCACCTGCGCAACCAGTTACTGAAAATTTGACTCAAATGGAACGTGACACACTTGATTTCATGGACCAGGATGTCGAACATAGTAGCCAGTGCCTTTCACAGTACAGCTCCGATTAATTCTAAACCCTTGCATAGCAACTAACAGGGCATAAGTAGGTTGAGCCTTGATTCACCACAATTCATAACAGTTCCTATCCTAATACACAACCAATTCTCATGACCACCACCATAACAGTCTTATAGTCAAGTTTCTAACCTCTTAATTCCTAACTGATTCAAGCTCCCATCTAGCAGTTCAACCAAACCCCAATTAAGTAACCAATAATAACTTCCACAACCAACCAACTAACTATAACAAATTCAATAGCAGTTAACTCATAGCATCCAGCTCACAAACTAACCATCAGTAACCGAATTTCAAAAAGAACAGAATTTTTTAACAAACTTTCAAAACAAACACATTCACCACATTTAAATTAACTAACCTAACCATATCATAACCTCCATAACTGTCATAACAGTTTTTCAACAAACTCCACCCTAACTGTCCTAACTAACTCTAACCACCTCTAACCAATTCCTAATTTCCCTAACTGTCATAACAGAATCAAATCCAAATTCCCTAACAGCCACATAACTACTCTAACCATCTCATTACAGCTTCAACTAACTACAAGAGGATTCCTCAACCTCCTCCTTCATCATATAAAAAAAGAATCTTCATTCCTCTCTTCAATCTCTAATCACCATTTTTCCCACTTTCTCACTTTTCCATCTTCTTCACTTCTCCATTCTCATCATCATCCTCTTAACTTCAATTATTCTTTTTTCCAGATTTCGAATCACCATCTTCATCTCTCTCATTACTCTCTTCTTCCCCCCCCCCCCCCCCCCCCCCCACCCTCACACCACACCAAAAGCTCCTTCGACATACCTTGTGGAGCTTCACATTGAAGCGCCATGAAGGTAGAGCTTAGCCTCCTCCGACACACACTCTGGTTTTCGTTCAATTCGGGCACAACACCCAGCATGAACCAAAATAAATCAAAGAGGAAAAAGTAGAGTTCGCAGAAGAAGAAGATTTTGAAACTTTACCTGAATCGAAGATTCCATTCCTTGCGTTTATTTTGCAATTCCTGAGCTTTGGAGCCTCCCCTCTGGTTTTCTATTCTGCAACGCCTCCGGATAACTTCCCAACCATCACCGGAACAATCCTCGGTTTCGTAGGTAAACGCGAAAATCTCCGCTATCTTGCCTTATTTCTGTTACTGATTTGTAGCATGAATGTTGAAGAAACATAGCCCTAAGAGTATAACCGTATTCTCTTTTTCATGAGGATTTAATTCTTGAATTAGTGTTTAGGGTTCATGAACCGTTTCCTTCGATTTGAGGCCGTGATGGGGAATTGATAGGAACGGGTTAGGGATTTAGATAGAGGGCGTGGAGACGAGCGTTTGAGCGGCTGCAGTGTGATGTTTAGGGACTATTCTGCCACCGCCGACACGGAGGAGCCTCACCTCCGGTGAGTTTGGTTTAAGAGAATGAGGGAACACCTAAGGCTTGTGTTTCGTATGTACTTGATTGAGAGGATGAAATTACGCACGTGCTAATCTCCCTTCCCATTTTCCTATTTTCTGAAAATAAAAAATAATAATCAATAATCTGAAAAGTGCTTTTTGTGACATTGGGCCCAAGCGCATTACTAATGGCACCTCCCCCTTCGTGCTATCCTCTTTAAGATATTTTTGTGCATCATTCTACATATCATTTGCCCCTGCCCCATGTGTATATACACTTGATTAGCTTGACTTGGCTTCTATTTTTGTGACGTTGATAAGTCTTTGTGACATAACATGTAAGTGATATGTGTTTAGGTGATGGTGTAAGGCAAAACTTGACACTTTTGCATGCTCCCTTAGGACACTAACTTAGGTGAGATGGAGTAGGGTTTGCTACTGCCCCTAGTAGGATCTCATACCTTTAGGACGCTTCTAACTTTGGTAGTTGTTTGATATACATCCTAGCATAGTTTTAGGACTTTAACATAGCCATAATTGCATGTTTGCACACTTTGCTTTCAACTATTCGTTAGTTCAGCTTGGCATGGAGATGGTAAGTTGTTTATGATACTTTGAATGCTATTTTACACTTACATGTTTCCTTATCCTCTCACTTCTTATTCACTTCTCTCTTTTTTTTATTGTTTAGAATAATGTTTACTTGTGATGATTCACATGATCCCTTAGGATTCCTAGCCCCACTTAATTTCCAATTAAGTTGGAGGTAGGAGAGACATTAGGCTAGCAATCCATGCACGCTAACATCGGTATTAATCCCCTTCTAAACTCAATTATACGGCCACCATTGAATGATGACATTAGAATCTAGTCTCCCCTTAGCATTTTCTTTCAACTTTGAGTCTTTCTCCTCTCATCTCAAAACAAAATCAAAAACATTTAATAAATACTACATGTGGAGTGCGCCATGAGCCTTAAGTACATGGGAAATGGAGAGTGGGGGATCTTCCTTCACTTTCCTAGAGTGTTTAGCATGTGTCCCGTCTTGGGTCGATTTACGACGCATTCGATCCTATGTCATAGACTTTAGCACGATATATGTTACAAACACTAAATCAATACACTTTCTTCTAAAAAAAAAAAAACAAACAACCTTCTTCCTTCGGGGTTCTCTTCTCATCTCTTCAACTCTCATCGTAAAGGATGCGTCATTTCTGTTCTACCGCAAACAGGTAAATGCGTAAGACTCCGCACAACGAGCGGCAACACCTAAACTGCTAGAACGTGAACGTTGTCGTATTCCTTTAAAAAACACAAAACAACAAGACCTTGTTAGGTTGAACTACGATTGCTCTGACTTCCTCTTTCCGGTCCGATTGAGGATACGTAGGCACAAGACGGTGATGTCTTGGAGAAAAAACTTGCCCCGCAATCTCGTAGTGTCCTGAACTACGTTGACTCTGACTTTCCCGCTCCCGAGGGAATACGTAGGCCTAGGACGACGATGTCCTATCAAGTCACCTTTTCTTTTCTTTTCCTGTTTCCCATTCCGTTCCATTTCCAGTTAGCAGTTGAGCTTCAGATACCTACACCCTTGGACGCGAGGGGGTGTTAATACCTTCCTCTCGCGTAACCGACTCCCGAACCCAGGCTATGGTTGCGACGACCATTCCTTTCCCTTTGTTGAGGTTTTATTCGATCGTTTCATTTCCCTGCGTCGGGATAAATAACGTTCGGTGGCGACTCTTCTGTTCTTTTCCGCCGGTTGATTTTCGCAGATGCGACAGTCATATGCATTTTGTTGTCGTTGTATGTTGTCGTTGTATGCATGCCATGTTGCATAAGTTGTGTGATAAGTCGTGTGCCCATGTGGGGTGTGAGCGTCTTATCCGGATTCTTTGAAATAGAATCGTGTTGTTATTGTTGTTGTTGAGGTGATCGTGTGCCCATGTAGGGTGTGAGCGATCACGGATGTCGTGTGCCCATGTGGGGTGTGAGCGACTTATATGGAAATTCCGACGGGAATTATGATCATGAAAAAGGGATTGAATTGGTACCACATGCATTGAGTCGAGTTATGAGTCTCATTGCATTGCATTATGTTGTGTTATATTCAAGAATTGTATGATTATCTGCTTATTTGGAAAAGTGTGATTTCGTTGATGTAGTAATGATAGGGTGAATGGTGTAATTGAATAAATGCTTTTATATTTATATTATGCATTTCTTTTGTTGATTTGAGAATCTCACCTCTTCTGTTTTAATGTTACCTCTACGTGGGTAACATGCAGATAATCAAGACTAGTGCGGAGTTGAAGTTAGTGAAGATGAAGTCTTCTATTTTATTTCATTTGAGTCGGCGTCTGCTCTGATGTGTAACACTGGGGATTTGGAACGCATACTGTTATTTGTTTCATTATCCGTTATTATTTTTATTTAATTGGTGACGACTATGTGGTATCAAACCTATAATGGTTTAATTGATTTTCCCTACTATATGAGAAGATTACTTAAGCATGGTTTTGCTAGTGATAATTATGTGTTACATGTCGTATGCATGAGCGGGTGTATTGTTGAAGGTAGCATCCTAAATGTTGTATGTTTTATTTTACTCTGATATTTTATTATTAATTGTCGCGGGGGTTTAGGGTGTTACAGTACCCATTTGGGGCATCCAACAAAGACAAGAAGACTCTGAGTAGACTAGCCGACAATTTCTTTTTGAATGAGGATGATGTGTTGTATAAGAGGAACTTTGACATGGTCTTGCTCGTTGTGTTGATGAACACGGGGCAGGCCTGTTAATGGAAGAAGTTCATGAGGGTTCTTTCGGTACTCATGCCAATGGGCATGTCGTGGTCAGAAAATTGCTGAGAACAGGGTATTACTGGATGACTATGGAATATGATTATTTCAAATACGCCAGAAAATGCCATAAATGTCAAATCTATGCTGATAAAGTGCATGTGCAGCCAACTCCTCTGAATGTTTTGACATCTCCCTGTCCCTTTGCTATGTGGGGTATTGATATGATTGGAAAGATTGAGCTGACTACCTCCAATGGGCATCATTTTATTCTGGTTGCCATCGACTATTTCACCAAGTGGGTGGAAGCGGCTTCGTTTGCTAACATTACTAAGCATGTAGTCACCCAGTTTATAAAGAAGGACATCATCTGCCGTTATGGTATCCCAGAGAGAATCATCACTGATAATGGTTCGAATTTGAATAACAAGATGATGAAGAAGCTATGCCAGAGCTTTAAAGTTGAACATTACAATTCTTTTCTATATCGTCCGAAGATGAATGGTGTTGTTGAGGCAGAAAATAAGAATATCAAGAAGATTATGTAGAAGATGGTTGTAACATACAAAGATTGGCATGAGATGTTGCCCTTCGTTTTACACGATTATCAAACTTCGGTGCGTACATCGACATGGGCGACTCCTTTCTCACTGGTGTATGGTATGGAAGCAGTCCTACCATTAGAAGTTGAGATTCCTTCTTTGAGAATTTTGGCGGATGTAAAACTTGATGAGGCTGAATGGTGTCGCGCCTCGAAAAATCATCGAAGACACGACCCTCGCGCGAAAGACGCGAAAGAAATTGCGGTTCAACAGAGTCTCCACCGAACTTTATTTATCCCAAAAGAGGGAAATGAAAATATCGAGAAAACCTTTAGAGAGATAAGAACATGGTCGTCGCAACCACATTCTGGGTTCGGGAGTCGGTTACGTAAAAGGAAGGTACGCGCACCCCCTCACGTCCGTTGTACTCAACGGGAACCTCTTAGTTCGAACTGTGATGAACATTAACTAACCTTATTTGTTTTCTTCTCAATGATAAATGTGAAACGATAAGATAAAAGGAAAAGATGATACGGGAAAATGGGTGGTTTTAGGTTAGGGTACTCGCCAAGGATTGGGGCCCTTGTGCCTACGTATGCTCATTCGGACGAGAATGAGAAATCAGAGCAATCGTAGTTCGACTATGGGGAATGACAAAAAAGATGGAAGCGTGCAAACGGAAGAAAAAGAAAACCTGTGCTCGCCAAGATCATCGCAATCTTGTGCCAACGTATCTTACATTTGAATGAATGAAGAATAAGAGCGTCGTAGTTCGTGGATACGACCACGAAAAGAAGGATTGGTTTGATATGTTAAAGGTGACAATTGTTCACACACGAGTAAGGGAAATCGCACCCAAACAATTGAGGAGACAGATCAAAGACTCGACCCACCTTACTTCACCTTTTAAGAAATTGTGTTTAAATACTGATTAAGTGTTTTGTTGGATGGTTGATTGCGAAAATGGTTTGAATGTTGTCGAGTTGGAAGTGTTTTAGAGGTGTCAGTTGCTCACACACGAGTAAGAGAACTCACACCTAAAAAACTGAAGAGAGATCAAAGGCTCAATCCCCCATTTTTCACCTTGGAAAAAGTTTCTATAGTTATTAATCGTTTGGAAGTTTGATTGTGAAAATCCGCTTGACGTTGGGTTAAGGGTTTGATTGTATGTGCTAGGGTTGATTGTGAGGCAAAAGGCACTCGACTTAGAAGGTTGTTTTGAAAATGGCTCGACGACGAATCGAGGGTTTAACGAAAAGGGGTGAGAATTGATCCTAGTCCCTATGGGTGCTCCTAGTAACAAAACCACGACGAATTGTGTGAGTGTGTGCGTTAGGTTGATGGCGATGCTAATGAGAAATCAACTTATGAGGGTGTTTTAAAAATGGCTCGACGACGAATCGAGAATTAGATTGAAAATGGTTTTATATAAGCTAGTCCCTAGGGTTGCTCCTAGTAAACAAACCACAATCAAAAGCGAGTAAATGCGTACATCGGAATGGGAGCGGGCCACATGTAAGTTACACGGGATTACATGAAATAAAAGGTCTCATTGTTAGGTAGCCCGAGAGGAAGTCGTGTGTGTGCAAGGTGTCCTAAACTAAGCCTTGAGCAAGAGTCATACAAAAGCTACTTTGATTAGGGTTTCTATACAAGATCAAAGTTCTGTTGCTCAGAAAATTAACCAACAGTACACCAATTAGTCTTTTAGGATTTCGATTGTTTTAGTGTGTTTTGAATATTATGAACAAGGTATGAATAATATGGCAAGATATGAATATGATATGAACAATGTGATAATAATATGAACAATAATAATATGAACAAGATATATTAACAAAAAAGTAAAGCAAGATCATATTGAGCAAAAATTAAAGTTAGTTGTTAGCCGTTAATCGTTAATTGTCATTGAATCGGATGAATCGGGTTGACTATAGCGCTAAACCATCGTAGCACAATCTATGACGAAGATCATGCTATAGGAAGCCATGCAAGTATGATGTTTGTGCTAAAACACGATAGAGAAACGATATTGTGAATCATTATCAACGAATTGTGCCACACAAAAAGAAAAGCGGATAGTCTCGTCTTAATCACAAACTCGTGTCGATTAATCGAAGGTAACCTATCACGATCCCAAAGTATAAAAAATGATCTCAATGATCATTTTCTACAGATTAGAAATAATGAAGGTTAAATAACCTCAACAATCAACGTTCATGAATAAAAAGACTTCATCGATCGCAAATGAGAAGAAAATCTCAAATAAAAAGAAAATAAAATCAAAAAGGAAATGAAGAAGAAATCAATGAAATCCTAAAGTAAAAAACCAACCACTCCATTATTAAACAAGTAAATAAACAAAAAAAATGAAAATATTATGAAAATAAAATAACATAAAATCCTAAAAAAAGAAATTCTTAAAAAATAAAACAATAGCAATAATGAAACAATTGAAGAGGTGGCGCATGAAGATTCAAGGGTGTGTGCTGATCCACGGGCTTCAAACAAGATTTTTCATTAGCCCAAAACCACATGGCCATAAGATACACGAGCAATGGATCATAAGAATAAGTCAATGTGTGAACAATATAAGGAGGGTGCGTAGTAAAAGAAATACGGGCTATAAAGCCCAACCCACTCATAGCCAAACAAAACCAACAACATGGTCCTCAGCATCTTAAAAGAGGAAGAATAAAAACAACACGGTCAAATAGTCTCACCCTTTTATTTCAAAACCAAAAGAAAAGGGATGAAACCATCACACGAAAAACAGGGTAAAGTACATCCACAAACAAAGGAAAATTTTTAGGAAGAACGCATCACACTCAATATAAAAAAATCAGTGAAAAATGAAGAACAATATGCACGGAATCTCACTCTCGGTCTCCCGCTTGATCTCTTGTTCGACTCGCTTTGATCAGGTTTGTTCGATTTGGTTCTTACTTTGTGTTCCAGTTTGTTCTCGAATCACTCCTCATCTCTCCCTGGTTCGTTTATGCGATTCTTAAACGATTTGGTTGTATGGGTTTTGAGTGGTGAGGGTTTGAAGTGAATGGCAGTGGTATTGTTTGAAATCAGAGGTTGTTTTGTGGTTGAAATGATTTATGGATTTGCTGTTATTGGAATGAAAAGGAAGATTTGAGGAAGGTCCAGGTTGTGTGGTTATTTTAAAGGAGTGTCCAGTTTCCTCGATGTTGTGGGGAGGGTGTTATTATATAGAGGAAAGTTTATTGTTGTTGTGCGTTCTGATAGATATGCATGGCCGTTTTTTAATCGTAACGTGGTTGTACGGATTCTTTGTTGTGTGTACGGTTTTATTGTTACTGCGCCTATTATTTTCTTTTTTCAAGTTGTGGTATACGTTGGTTTTGTGTGTGTGAGCAAGTTGCTGCAAGTTATAGCAAAACCGGTGACGTGGTTTTTGATATTTGTTGTGGCTTGCGCAGGTGATCTTAAAGTAATGGCTTGGCTGGAAATTTGATATATGGGATGGCGCGGTGTATTGCTTATTGTAGCTTGGCATCATTCTCCAAGCTTTCTTTTGAGTACAAGAACTCCACAATTGGATGTGTAGATCAAAAGATATGGTGTCTCAAAGTTAGGGTTTCCAAGATTCCAAATTTAGCAAGTGGTTTGTCAACTTCATGAAGCCAACTTCTAAGACATTTTTCATCATGATCCAAACTCCAATTCAATTTTCCTCCAACATGAAAGTTGTTGAGCTTCTTTCAAGCTTTCCATGCATATAAATAACTCCTCAATTGGGTTTATACATCTCAAGTTATGGTGCCCTCAAGTCATAACAACTTTTGGATTTCATTTAAGTAACTTATTGTAATTTCACTAGGTGTCTCTAGGCAGATTTTGGGATATACTTTCATAGCCATTTTCCACCTTGATTCAAGCCTCATATCAAGATTATTCCAACATGTATTTTGTTCTATTGTCTTCATACTTCATTATGAGCTTGATTTCTCTTCATTTGGTTAAGTATTCACCAAGTTTGGATCAAGAAAAGGTGATCATTTGCCATTGATCTTAGAGCATCCTCATGTGGTATTTTTTGGATTGATTCTTGCAGTAAGTATGTACTATTTGTTTTCACACGCATCGCCATCATGTTGCATCACCAATTGATTGCCAAAAATAACCAAACGTAACAAATACCCCATGCACCATATTTCTCTTTTTATGGCAAAGTTTGGAAAGAAGAAAAATGCACACAAACTTATTCACCAATTTACCTCACATGCTGTACTTTATGCAACCTTTTTGTGACCCTTTTTTATCACTAAAAAATCATCGAGAATAATCACCCCAAGTGAGAAACTCGTGTGCTTCCACTCTCATTTTTTTCAAATTTCAAAAACCAATCACAACAAACTTTCTCACGTGCCAAGTCCCACTATAAGAGCGCACCATAACCCTAAAATCACACACACAATTCATTGCTGCAAGAATCAGATCAGAATTCCCTCATTTTCTCTCTAAAGTCTCTCTTTTCGAAGCTCCCATTTCCTTCAATTTCTCTGCAGTTTTTTGACGATCCATCATCACTAAAGAATCAGGAAGCCATTGGAGGTGTTTGTTTGAAGCTTACAAGCCAGATCAAGAGCCAACGGAGCTACTCCATTAGGTAATTTTTCTCAACCTATTCCATCCATATTAAGCATGTTTTGAGCTCTTGATTGGTTGTGCTGAAGTCTTACTTTGATGTAGGCAAGATGTGTGTTGTTGTTGTGTTGATTTGCTTGAGTTTTAGAATGTGGATGTAATTTCCGTGCTTAGATTTAAGGTCCTTAGAGTGTGTTTTAATGAAAATGATTGCCATATTATTGATCAACATGAAAAACTACGCAAGATGATGTCTAGGTTTTTTATTTTGGAGGTGTTTTTCAGTTAGCTCCGGTGAGTCCAGCCGAAGAAGACGACTGGAATAGGGTTCCGGTGTCTCACGTGTATGATGATGTGTATTTATGATGTGTCTGTTGACTTGCATGCATGGCGTTGATTTTGGTGATCTAGCTGGTGACGTGTTTTAGTGAAACGGTGTGTTTCACTTTGTGTTTCATTTTTGTTTGGCTTGCTGACTCTTTTGGGTTGGGCTTACGCGTGTATTGATACTCACTCCTCCCTCTTCTTAAGCCCAAACGCGTGTAAACTGTTTTCCTTTATTTTCTGGAATTGTTATGACACCCTTTTGCTTTGTTCTTCCTTTTATTTTATTTTCTTTACATTTTTAAATTGATTTTTATTTTAAATGATAAATCCATGATAAAAATTCACAAAAATATGTTTCTGATTGTTTGACCTCTTGAGTTATTTTTCATAATTTTTATTTTATTTTTCATTTAATTTTTCTATTTTATTTGGAGTTAATTTGTGAGGTGGTTTTACATGTTTATCCTTGGCTAGGGTTTTAGTTTTTGATGCCTTATGCTTGCCTATTTGATCTAATATCTTGGCCATGTTTTGGCTTATCATTGACGAACATTTTAAGGATGATTTGATGCTTGGATGTGGAATTTTTGAATGATTCTCATTTGGTTTTAATTAGCCCTCGATGCATGCTCGACTAGTGGAATGTCTTAAGTCTTTGGATTGATTTGATGGTGCATTTGTGCTTTTCTCCTTGAGATATTTTTCTAATTTTTTTTAATAGGTATAGCATGTGTTAGAGCCTCTCATGTTATTTTATAAGATCATTTTTCTATTTTTTATTGATGCCTAAATGTGACTTGGTTTTGGATTGGATATGCATGATGTTTGACCTAGTTTCAAACCTTTTTGTCCATTTGTGCTTAAGTGAAGCTTTAGATAATTTGTTGATGTGATTACATGCTATCTTAACTTGATTAGAGATTTGGATTCAATTTCATTTGATTATTTTTCTATTTGTGGTTGAATTTCCAAGTTGATGATGTTTTGGCCTTGCTCCTTTGATTTTTTTGACATAGTTCCTTGAGATGCTTTCTTGTATGATCTAATGAATGCTTGTGGACTCTTGTATGCTTTGATTGACATGTTTAAGATTATGATCCTCATGTTATGATGTCTATTATATGATCATTTCACACTTTTTACTTCTTTTGCTCACTTGTTTCTTTGTATGAATGATTTGAGTGGTTTCTTGTGCATGATTTGAACATGATCCTTCTTGAATTTGTTTGATATCATGGAATTGAGTATGGATTGAATCGTTTGTTTTTGTTTGTGGTCTTAATGTTATGGTATGCATTAATTGGTCACTTGTGCTTGGTTCCTTGCTTGAACACACGTTTCCCTTTTGAAGATGATCATGGTGTATGCTTGCCTAGTTTTGATGCATGTCTTGAATTTGATCCTTGATGATTCTTCTTGCTATCCATGAGTTGATGTTTGGATTGATATTCATGATCATGCTACTGCACATCTTGTTTATTTGACCTAATTTAATTTATTTGAACCATGTTTGACTTGCTTTTATGAGTTGGTGATTTATGAATGCTTGGTCTTGGTTGTGGTTAATGTTGGACGGTGTGGTGCTTCTCTTTTCATCTTTGAATTGAATTGATCGTGGTATGTTATAAGTTCTGACTTTGTATGATTCTTATCTTACTTAACTCATATTGTCTTTGTATGATGGTTAATGGTATTCAATTACAATTCCAAGACAAGCTTGCTTGTGCACTTCCTTGTTTGTCTTCATAATTTCTCTTGAACTTGAAAATGTGAACACTTTGCTCATGATGATGTGATGTTTGATAATATGTGATTGGTTGTGTGTTTTATCCACCTTTGATGTCTTGATTTATTTGATAAGCATGTTTTAATCTTGGTGTGAAACTTGTGCATTGATGTTGAGTTCTTCTCATCTTGTGTTGCTTTGACACTTTCTTTCTCTTCATCTCTTTTGGGTTTTGAATTCACTTTTGTTGTTGTGATTGAGTTTGTTTAATGTTTGCTTGTGTTTGATCACATGCTCCCTTAAGGCTCTTAGCTTGAACTTAATTTTTTATTAGGTTCAAAGTAGGATAGACATTAGGCTCTCAATCCTTTGCATGACAACATTAGGGTAGTCCCTTTGACCTCAACCTTATGTCCATTCTTTGCATGACAACATTAGGTAGACTTCCCCCTTATCCTCAACTATAGGGTCATATTGCATGATAACATCTAGGTGAGTTTCCTCTAGATAAATATGATGTGCATTGTGCGCCATGAGCCTTAAGCATATAGAAAAAGATAAGTGGATGCATTTCCAACCTCATCTTAGGTTACTTTGTGCGGGAGACGCTTGGATCGTTAGCGTGAAGTATTCGATCTTATGTCATAGACTTTAGTGCGATGCACATTTCAAACAAAGTTAATCCACTTCTGTTAAAACTCATAAACAAACTGCAAACCATTTTATCCTTCGGCATTGTTTGTCAAATCATTTTCAGAAAGAGTACGTTATTTCGTTCTACCGCAAACAGACATCGACCCTAACTACTGAAACGCGAAATTAACGTCGCTCATAAAAAACACTTAACCAATCTGTGGTCGTATCCCACAAACTACGAACGTTTTGATTTCCTCATTCTCGTTCGAATGAGGATACGTAGGCACAAGACGATGAAGTCTTGACGAGCAACCTTCCCCCTTTCACCTGTAGTCCTCCAAACTACGTTGACTTTGACTTTCCCATTGTACGAGGGAATACATAGGCCTAGGACAGCAAAGTCCTACGGAGTCTCCTTTTGTTTTTTCCCTTTCTGTTTCCTTTTAGCAGTAGGCTTTAAATAACACACCTTTTGATTAGAACAACAAGAGTGGATCCCGTTGAGTACAACGGACGCGAGGGGGTGCTAATACCTTTCTCTCACATAATCGACTCCCGAACCCAGGACCTGGTTACGATGACCATGTCTTCTCTCTTTTAAGGTTTCTTCGATCGTTTCCTTTCCTCCGCCGAGATAAATAACGTTCGGTGGCAACTATGTTTTTCCGCCGGTTGTTTTTCGCGTTGCGACACGAACAGAATATAAAAATTGGCATTTTATAGTTTATGATCACCCCCCATCGCGCCCACATTGTAGCTCATCGCGATGCGATGGCCAACGGTAGGCCCTCAACGCCCACTTCAACATCGCTTTCGTAAATGTCTTTTTCAAAATTCATATCGTGACTGCATTGATATGCATCGTGGCGCAATGTAGCCCAACGCGTGCACGTTGATTCTAGAGACTATTACTTTAATCTATTTCATCTTTTTTGTTTGATCATTTTTAATTTTTGGCTTTTCCTTTATGCATCATTCCTTGCTCTCCAACAACATACTACACATTAACACACAATTAAACGAAACAATTTCAAGGATAAATTAACTGCACGGTTTTGAAATTACGATAAAATAAAATATGACGGGTTTCCTTCCAATTAAATGCTTCTTTAAGGCTATTAGCTTGACTCTGGCATGCTAAGGTTTTGTAGGTGCAAGAGATAATCTTGGGCCAGGTACTTTACTTTTGATCATATTTTCCATATGTTTTTGTTTCTTCAACTTTGTAACACTCATCCTTGTTTGAAAAATGTTACACCCATTCAAATGCATTGAATACCACCTTTGCATTATTAAACTCATGCTTTTCTTGTGGCTAAGAAAGGTCTGCCTAGTATCAAGGAAGTGTCTAAATTTTTCTCTAAATCCATTATCACAAAATCAGCTAGGAGGACCAACTCATATAATTTAGCAAGCACCTCTTCTATAACCTCATAAGAATAAGTAATCCAGAGATCTGCCAATATAAGAGTCATAGTTGTTGGTTTTGGCTCTCCCATATTCAATTTCTTTGAAAATAAAAGAGGCATTAGGTTAATACTAGCCCCCATATGACACAATGCATGTTCAATCTTTATTCACCTAAGGTGCATGATATTGTGAACTTTCTTGGATCTTCTAACTTTGATGGAAGTTTTTTTGAATTATATCGCTACAATATTTTGTCAAAGCTATACTCTCATCAATATTTGACTTCTTCTTTCATGTCAGAAATTCTTTCATGAAGTTAGCATATTTTGGCATGTATTCCAAAATTTCATGAAATAGAATACTTACTTGAAGTTTGACAAACATCTTCTTGAACTTCTTAAAAATCCTTTCTTCCTCATCCGTATTTGTCTTCTTCTTGATGATAGGATAAGGTGGTTTGACATAATAGGGTAATTTGGGACTTGGATCATTAAGGATTTGCTTATTTGTTCATCTCAAAGGCAAGTTCCTATTTATCAGCTTATCAACTGTATCCCCCCTGTCATACCCCAAATTTTGACCACCAAGATTTCCCATCATTGTGCAAATCATTACAACAATATAGATGAACCATCATGCCTCATTAATATCCTCAGAGATGTTTGAGCATCCACCACAAACAAGAATCATGGTTTTGAGCCCTCTCAGGGCACTTAGACAAAGGATCAGTCAAGGAATGACATGATCTTCAACTTGTCTAACCTCTCAAAACATACATAAAGGATCAAGAGGACTCCCACATCAAGGATCAAGCACAAGGTTGCTACATGCCAAGTGGATCAAGCCAAAATCGCCAGTGTGACCAAATTAGGGTGTTGGTCGACTGAGGCCTCCAGATAGAAATTTTCATCTAGGCACGAGCCAATGCTTCAAAGCACAACCCAAGATACTCTAAGGGACCTCACGGACCTAATCATCAAGTCAATTTAACCCCAGGGGATGCATTTACCGAAAAATCGGGAATTTGGGGTCTTGACCTAATTCACCCCTAAGTTGACTTCTAGGACAAAGCATGAGCCAAGACCTCAAGACATGATTTGAGGGTCTCCAATACACTACATTGATCCATTTGCAACAATGGATTGACCCAGGAAGCTTGATTCACAAGTTTCAATTTCATCAGGACCACAGTTAGAGTTTCGAGGAAAAAAGTCAATTGTACCTTTGACTTTTTTGAATTTTGACCAAGACATGCTCCCAAACCTTGGGACATGATTCAATACACCCTATAACACCTATGGAATATATCCATTAGGTCTGATTTAGGTTAAGGACTTGATTTCACAAAGGATCGCGCAGTTTGGATTTCATCCGATAAAAAGTCAACTGTGCACAAAATCAAGTTTGGCTTTTTGGAATTTTTCACAATTTTGGTTCCTCAACCCTAAAACAATGTTAATATGTGATTTGAATCATCATTCATCAAGAAAAATCAAAGAAAGTGAGTTAAATTGTAAAAGGGGTAACTGTATAAAAAACTTAGAATTTTTCTAAGTTATGGAACAAAATGGCTAGGGTACCAACTTCCAAGGACCATAACTTGAGATCCAAGCTACCATTTTGGATGGTCCAAAGCTGGATTTGTAGCTCTCATTACATACTTCAAAAGCTTCAACTACATCTCATTCCAATTCTTCATGAATTTTTAGTTATGGAGTGATCAAAATGGCTGAAAACATGAAAATGACATTTTTTCAACACTTAGTGAAATTTTCACTAAGTCAGAATCTGCCTTACTTTTTCCAAAATGTAGGGACATTTTTCACCTTGATCCAAGTCAAACCAGGTCTAGGGATGAACATCAAAGTTGAAGTATGCCATGAGGGCTTTCCAACAAGTACCAGATCATCTCCAAATTCCATTTGAGCAAGGAGATACAACCCTTGAAACATGGCATCATGAACTGGTTTTACAAGGCAGTATTTGTGCATTTTGCTCGATTTATCCAAATCTGATAAATCCAAGCCTTGTCATCAATTTGGATACATCTGAGGATCAAATCCAAGGGGGGTGATCTGATCTTCAAGCCTCCAAAGTCCAAGAATCTACAATAGCCATGCCAAACCTAAAAAGGCTAAAAAGATGCCAAGACTTCAATTTTGTTTTCAAGCCTTTAATGAATGCATCAAGGTGGCATGGACTGAGCCTATTCTAACTGAATTCAGTCCAAACTTATCTCTGAACCAAAGTTACAAAGCATGTACCCTAATCTCAAGTCAATGGCTAGAGGAGACTTGAGATTCCTTTTGCATAACATTGGCCAAAGGCCTGCTGCAGTTGCCATTCACTATTGCTTGCAAAACAAACTTGCTCTACTATAAATAGAGCTCATTTGTGCTCAGTTTGAGTACACCAAAGCACCCAAACTGATGCTTTACTCAAAATCCCTTTCTCTAGGCCAAAATGTCTTCTTTTGCAAGGTACCTCTGAGTTTTTGAGTTAGAGAGCAATTCCATCATAGCTCATGATCCAAACACCTCTAATATGTTGTATCTAAGCTGTCCAAACACTAACATGTGACCTGTAACACCAAAATCACAAAGTCAACCTCCAAAACCTCAAAAACTGACTTTTTGCATTTGTCAAGCCATGTCTTGATTTAGTCACTTTCAAAACTAGACAAGACCTCAAACACACTCCAAATATCATCCTTGAACTGTCCCAAATGGCTCCCCACATCTGGAACACCATTTGAGAGAGTTGCCATATTGGTCATTTTTTCCCCTTTTGCAAGAAAGTGCCAAAACTTGTTCCCGAGGATTCCAGCTGGTGGTGATCATTCTAAATGCTTCCAAGGGATCAACTGAGAGTGACTAAAGCATCAAATTACTTCTGGCACAAGAAACTTGACAGATAGCACGAAAAGCTCCTAAAGAGGTAAGCATCACAACTTGAACTCTCTGAATTATGCATTGCTTTGAAGTTCACTGCTCATAAACATCTCATACATGTTGTATACGTTGTGTTTGAATCAATTCATCATGCAATTATGGCCTGTACCATGAGGTAGCATAGAAAATGCAAATATAGGCCTATTTCAAAATCACTATCGGGTTTTAAAATAGGGACCTCATTTGAAAAAACCAAGACCACCATTGGATTCCTTGTGAAATTCTAGGCAGAATAAACCTAAATTTTGTCCCAATCCATGGAGAAATGAGAAAGTTACAGCCTTTACGTTTTGGCCCAAGAACTTGCCTTGCCTTGCCTTGGCCAGGCCTAACACAAGGCACCCCTTATGTATTTATGGGGTGGTTTTGATACACAGATGTATCATCACCCCAGTGGTAGAAGGCGCACGCTGTAACTTGGAGGTCTGGGGTTCGAATCCCCCTCGCCCATACCCCTTTTTTTTACCACTTTTTCCATTTTTTTAAATATTTGTCATATTATTTTAAATGATTTGGAAAATTAATTTCTCTCTCAATTTTAATTATTTTTTATTGGTTCTTTTTGTAAAAAATCACAAAAATGTTAAAATATTTTATTCCACAAAAAAATAAAATTTATATTATTTATTTAATATAGTTGATATTTTTGTAAATAAATTCATTTTTATTGTTTTTAAACATTTCAAAAATGAATATTCATCTTGAAAATCAAAATTAAATGAGTCCTAAATCATCTTGTGATTAAAACTCATTTTTCAAACCTTAATAAAAAATCACAAGTAGTTTATTTAGACTTATTTGGTATTTTTGTCATTTTATTCATTTTATTAAAATGATTACTTTTAAAAGAAAATGAAATTAGGGTTTCTTTGGTTCTTGATCTTCATCAAACCTTTTAAAACACTTTTGGGCCTCTAATAGAGTGTAAGACTCAACCCTTGTTGTACATAAACCTTTTTTGGGCCTCAGATATTGTATAAGTCCCGATACGATGGAAAATCTCGGCGTGATCGCCATTTTCAAACAGAAATCAATGGGCCTCTCCTTTAGTTGTAAGCCCCCACCACTTGTACAAAAATAAATCTTTTGGGCCGCTAATAGAGTGTAAGACCCAATCCTCTTTTAACCAAAACCATTTTGGGCCTCAGTCATTGTATAAGTCTGAGAACAACCTTCGAAACAACGGTGCGATCACTGTTAAACCTTGGGCCTCTCCTTGAGTATAAGCCCCAACAATCTTTTTCAAAACAACTTCCCTTTTGATTTAGATTCAAATATACGGTTATTGTCAAATCTTTCTTTAATTTCTTTGAGCAACTAACAATACAGCATGGAAGCTTGCTCGCCTGTAAGTTTTTATCTGCTTTCCTTTACATGCTTTAATATTTAAACTGTATTGTGGGAAGTTGCGCACTGTAAGTCCTTCTTTTGTATCCTTTTAAATACTCGTCATATATCAATTGTATATATACTAGTATAGCTATTTAGAGTTTTCCCCGACAACTAGGTCTAGAACTAGGTAAAACCAATTTGGTCACTCTTAAATACAGTCAAAACTAGATCCCCATAGGATTTCCAGATACAGTCTTGCCTTCTCTTGTGAACCTTTTCTCAGACTGTCACCCTAGAAATTGTCAAAGAAATTCTATTCCCCAGAGTTGATCTATTCTCGGTGAATAGCATCTCTTGAATTTCTTCAAACCTCAGAACTTTCACTAAATGATCTATTCTCGGTGAATAGCATTTCTTGAACTTTTCTTGGTTTGAGACCCACGAGCTTCCTAAAAGCATCCCGCCTCTTCTTGGGCTTTGCACAAGGATCCTCCGGCTTCCTAGAAGTTCTCATGCCTTCTTTGGGCTTAATACAAGGACCCTGAAGACCTCTTAAAGGTATAAGACATAACTTAGTCATCTTTTGCTAAAGCAGTCTTTCTAGTGTCAAATCTTAGACCAACTTAGGGTTGATTCTCATCCCTTAAAACACCAGCCTCCTCTTGGGCATCATACAAAAGATAAAACTCTTCCACACCAGTAGACTTGGACAGTCTAATCTCATCTTGAGTCTCAAAGACATTCTCAAGTTCCCTAAAAAACATAGGAGAAACCCCGATTCTTCTAGATAAATCTCCATTAGAGTCTAAAACCCAGTCTCTCTCTCCTAAAAACCCCAAACCAGGGTCAGTTTATCATCAGGATAACACTATCCTAAATCAGAACCTCAAGGCATCTGATACCTCAACTCTTCTGTAATCCTCAGCAAGAGTTGATTCCCCATTTGGACCTGCCTCGGGATCTTAATAATCCCCAGAAGAAGTTAGCCTCCTCTTAGGCTTTGTATAAGGATCTTTCCTCAGCACAATCAGCCTCCTCTTGGGCTTTGTACAAATCATTCTCCCCAGCGGAGCTAACCTTTCCAGACTCTTTTGTTGAGACAATCACCTTTCAGACTCTCTTGTTGAGTCAACCACTTTTCAAACTCTCTTGTTGAGTCAATCACCTTTTAGCACTCTCTTGTTGAGTCAACCCTTTTAGCCTCAATCTCGGGCTTTGTACGAGACTGATAAGAACACTCTCTTGTTGAGTCCATCTTTTTCAACCTCCTCTTAGGCTTTGTATAATTATTTCCCCTAGTAGGAGTTAGTCTCCTCTCAAGCTGTGTATAATTATTTCTCCAGCTTGTTCAGCCATAATCCTGGGCTTTGTACAGGACTGATAAAAGCACTCCCTTGTTGAGTCAAACCCTTTTAGCCTCAATCTTGTGCTTTGTACAAGACACAAATTTTCATAACCTTCTCTTAAGCTTGGGGACAAATATCTACTCCAGCGGAGACAGTTCCTCCCAGCCTCCTTTTAGGCTTTGCGAAATAAATTCCTAAGCAGAGTCAAACTATTTTCCGCCTCCATCTTGGGCTTTGTACAAGATAGATAATACTCTCCAGCAGAGTCAAATCCTTTTAGCCTCCGTCTTGGGCTTTGTACAAGACACCTAAACCCGAGTCAGTTAAATTTCCCATTTCAGCCTCAATCTTGGGCTTTGTACAAGACACATACAAACCTCCCCGACGGAGTCAAAACCATTTTTAGCCTCAATCTTGGGCTTTGTACAAGACAGATAGAACACTTTCCTCGGAAAAGTCAAACTTTTAGCCTCCTCTTAGGCTTTGTATAATGATATCTCCAAAGAGTTAGTCTCTTTTTTTATCCTCAATCTTGGGCTTTGTACAAGACATATAAACACTCTCTAGTTGAGTCAGTCATTTCCAACCTCCTCTTAGGCTTTGTATAAGGACTTCCCTAGTAGAGTCAATCAACCTCTTAGCTTCAACCTTGGGCTTTGATCAAGGCACACAAAAATCAATATCCCTTACAAAGGAAATTATGGCATTGCTGGATTCTCATATCCCAGTTAAAGTAATCCTTCTTTATAAACAGTCACCCAACAACCATGATAAACAAACAAGATGTCTCTCCTTTAGAGATGATAAATTCTCTCTCAGTCAAACCTTTTAGCTTCAATCTTGGGCTTTGAACAAGACACAAATAAATTTTTTAGCTTCAATCTTGGGCTTTGAACAAGACACCAAAACATCTTTTTCCTCCCTTAGAATAGGAGGAACTATGATTGCTCTGATTTCCCTGTTTCTTTTAAACGGGAATATGTAGGCATAAGATTGCAAAATCTTAGCGAGCATACTAATAAAAAACTATAGGTCCAGTACCTTCATACCAATCAAAACTTAGGTCCAGTACCTTACCAAAAACATCGGGAAAACCCGAACATTAACATCAAGTTACTCTCTCTTTCTCATACTTTCCCAAGAAACTTTCCCAACCCATTAACGGATAAACACCATCAAGTACAAGCGAAACCTAAAGCTAACATCCTGTGGATAACCACATATAGGATGGGTAATTGACAACAACCCATTGTATAACCTGACCCCGGACCCCCAATCTCTTTAAACGTTTGTTCAGTTAAACATTCGCATGCAAGGTTAGTTTTAGATATCTTCCCTTTCCCTTTCAGCTTCATGGGATAAATAAGAAATCAGAAAGTAGTACTTCCTCCTCATTGTGGGGAGAAACCCAAAAACCAGCGTTAAGGTGGTCGCGTCACCGACAAAAATCGCTCGCTACAGTAAAATGGCGACTCTGTTGGGGAGTCCTTAGAATGATCCTTGGGGCATCGTCCCCATTATCCAACAGAAAAATGGCGACTCTGCTGGGGAGTCCTTAGAATGATTCTTGGGGCATCGTACCCATTTTCCAACAGTAAAATGGCGACTCTGCTGGGGAGTCATTGTCTGTATAGGACTAGGATTATAGCTCTTAAGAGGTCTAAGATGTTAGTTTTTGGAATATATATATATATATATATATATATATATATATATATATATATATATATATATCGCTTTTCCTACTTGATATTCATGTTTATCTTTCTGCTAATGGGATTGCGGGTGATGCCGCATCTGGAAAGTTTGAGTGACACCTAAGATAAGTGATGGCATTAGACGGGTAATCTTACAGGGAGTGACTCCCAAATAAGAGACCCAGGTAGACCATCGAATTAGTGGAGATACCCTTTGCAGATTCAATGCCTATACGACTTCGGTTGTTGAAAGCAGATTGTTTGATTGTGGTATCTAAGAAACTGAGGATTTAGTAGGCTGAGACCATGTTACTATTTTGTAATGCGGAAGTTATCGGAAATAGTTGTCATGCAATACTACCCTCATTTGAGATTATTCTAAGATATTGTAGCTCGCTCGGGTGAACCAGACTGCTGTTGTTATCCCAAGGAGGGTCAATGATTTTGAGGACAGATACAAAAAATCACCATAGTATAACCTTTGGGGATGGGCAGAGCCATGACTTCATGACACTGAACCTTTGACCCCATGTTTTTTCTATGTTTTTGTGTGCTGCATTCATGCATTCATTTCATATAAAAACTCTTAAACAAAGAAAAATCTTCTTTTCTAGTCTCTGTTTTTCAAATTAAACTAAGACAATGATTGCAAATGTCAGAGAAAGAGATTGCGTTATGGATTTCGGTAGAAGGAAGACTCACAAGTATACCTTCAAGGTGCCAAAAATAGAGGATTTAAGAGGGTCGACAAGGATGATCACTAACCCTGATGCTTTCAGAGCTAAGTATGGAGGACTGCTGTCTCTGTTCAGGGTCCATGTAATTAAAGGAATCCTGGCCATGCTGATTCAGTTCTACGATCCGGTTTATCACTGTTTCACATTCCCGGATTATCAACTAGCACCAACACTGGAGGAGTACTCTCACCTGACTGATTTACCTATCACTGACCAAGCTCCCTTTTCTGGACTAGAAGAAATTCCAAAGGATCAAACCATTGCAAGAACAATCTATTTGGACGAGTCAGAAGTCAGGACTCACATGACCATTAAGGGTGGAATCCAAGGTTTACCAGCTATGTTTTTGGTAAAGAAAGCTATGTACTTTGCTGGTATAGGGAACATAACTGCTTTCGAGAGCGACTTTGTTTTGCTCACCTACGGGTTATTTCTGTTTCCCAACATTGATAACTTCGTCGATACCAATGCCATTAAGATATTTCTGATTGGAAACCCTGTACCGACCTTGCTCGCAGATGCTTATTATTCTGTACACTTAAGGAATTTGTACAGCGGAGGAATGATCACATGCTGTGTACCCCTGCTATACAAATGGTTCACTTCCCATCTACCAAAGTCTGCTGTTTTTTGGGATTATAAGAGTACTTTGCGTTGGTCACAGAGAATCATGTCTCTTACCAACTCTGACATAGATTGGTACAATCGAGTCTATGACGGGATAAGAATCATTGACCGTTGTGGAAATTTCCCCAATGTACCCCTTATAGGAACTAAAGGAGGAATCAACTATCATCCAGTTTTAGTTCGTCGTCAATTCAGATACCCGATTAGACATATCCCGCGTGATGTTCATCTGGAAGGTATTTTCTTCAAGGAATGAGAAAATTACAGGGCACTAAAGACAGAAATAGTGCATGCCTGGAAACATGTTCACAGGAAAGGAAGAGAGTCAATAGGAAAACCAGACTGTGTCTCTGTAGAACCTTATCTCCATTGAGTACAAACTAGAGTTCTCAACCTGAGGATGCCTTACCCTCGTCAAGAAGTTCTCCCGTTAAAGGAATCTGTCCTTTATTTTATGTCTAATACGGAAAAACTCCAGGTCACTCTCAACAAAGTTCACGCTGGGGCATACCAACTCAAGGGTGCCTTGAGGCCAAACACTCTAGGAGTCATCTAATCAGGGGCAAAGACATGATAATGGGGCATTTCATATTAAGGTCATATCCTAGCATGGTAGGATCCAAGTTCCTTTTCAGGCCACTCCTCCATACCCAATTAATTAAGGGGCATACCTTTTGAAGATTCAAAATCTGGGGCATATTTTTCAAGGTTGAAATACTGGGGCAGTTCATCTCAAGGTCGTATCAAGGCATAGTGGGATCTAAGGCCCTTTTCAGGCATAATCCTTCGAAACTCAATCAATCAAGGGAAAACCCTCTTCATACTTCCAAGAGGCACATGCAAGCTCTGTCCTACATCAACAATCGTCAAAGTTCAAAACGAGTATCGGGATATCAGGCTAGCTCAATGCACCCTACCATATCAGTTAACAAATATCATGGAGACATCCAACACTGGGACACTTATGGAAACATTCAA
This sequence comes from Lathyrus tuberosus, assembly GCA_022829125.1. NCBI lineage: Eukaryota > Viridiplantae > Streptophyta > Magnoliopsida > Fabales > Fabaceae > Lathyrus > Lathyrus tuberosus. The sequence goes on from JALAZF010000790.1 coordinate 1,186,655, forward strand.
ATCATCGTCATGCATTAATCATGTCGCTACGCTCTAGCATCTAATCATACATATATAACATAACATCACATACATACATGCACATACATACATAAACATACATACATGAACTCATGCATACGTACATGGGGTTCATAACTACTCTTAGGGGTTTAATCCCCAACTATATCATTGAAGCATTGCTTTGATAATTGATTTTATAGGATTATCATCCAGCTGTGAGTAGGTCCTCATCTCTCACATCCCTAACTTAGCAACATGGTCTTCATAAGGGATAAGTTTCATCAAGTATCTAAGGATTTTTATCAAAGGCTCCGTTAAGGTTTTTTTCAAGGGTTCTATTAGGAGTTTTACCAAAGATTTATCAAAGGGATTCCACCTAGGTTTCATTTTAAAAGATTCGTCTCAGGGATTCACATAGAGGATACATCTAGGGGTTTTGTCAAGGAGTTTTATCAGGGGCTCAACCAGATTTGTATTTAAGTGGTTGCATCCAAGGGATTTTTATCAAAGGGGTTCCACCAGATTTCTTTTTAGGGGTTATACCAGAATGTTATTAAAGGGTTTCACTAATGTCTTATCATGAGGTTTCATCAGGGTTTTATCAAATGGTTTTATTAAAAGGTTTCACTAGGGTCTTATCAAGGGGTTTTCTATCAAGGGATTTGGTCAAAAGGGTTTTTTTCAAAATCTCATCCAGGGAGTTCCATCAAAGGGTTCTGCCATATTTTAACAAAGGAATTTACCAAAAGGATTTCACCAGGATATTTTATCAAAGGGTTTGATCCAGGTTTTATCAAAAGGGGTTGCTCGAAAAGGTATTCATCAAGGGGTTCAATCGGATATTTCACTACGGGATTATTGCTAAGGACATTAGGATAATCCGCATAGTACCTATCTGACTTTGCGGTCAAAATTAGGGTCCTTTTTGTATTTAATCGTCCCCTCTTCAAAATAGGAAGACTCATCATCATTCTCTTTCTGATTCGAAGACGATTAAATAGGGGCAGTTGTAGTACCCTAAATTTTGACCAGTGTTTATCTTGTTAGGGATTTTTCTTTTGCTATCGGGGGTGGCGTTTAGGTAGCTTCGGGCTTTTGATTTCTAAGCCCATGTTTGACATCTTTAGGTAGAATTTAAATTTTTAGTTTAATTTATAATAATTTTAATTTTATTTTATGGTTAGTCATTTTTTTTTTCTTTTAACGTATTAGAAAGTAAAGTTTTTTGAGTTAAAAGAATTATTTTATTGTAATTGGTTTTTTTTTTTTTAGAAAATTTTAAGGGTTGTTTTTATAATAATTATTTGTTTTGATTTTTATTATTTAAGTTAAAGGTCATTAGATCAAATTAAGTTTTAAATTGGTCATTTTAGGAATAATTAACTTAGGGTCATTTTTTTACCATTAATTAAGGGACCGGTCCATTGCTATTATTGTTATTATTAGTTTCTAATTATTATTTATTTTAATGGTTATTAATTAATATTTATTTTAATATGGTCATTATTTTTATTATTAATATTTATAATGATTGTTCATTTATTTATTTAATTTGGTTGTTGTTGTGTTGATAGTAACACTAGGATTATTATATTTATTATTATTGATTAATTTGGTGGTTGTTGCAATTATATTTATGATTTATTTTATTATTTAAAATAGTTGTTGTTATCAATATTTATTATTAGTATTTTTCTTATTATTTTTTTTTTAATTATTTGTTGGTCAAAGTTGTTGACCCATTGGTGGGTCGTCTTCCCCATTCACAAACCCTAGTTTTGTGCTGAAGCAGAGAGAAACAAAGTCAAATCGTATCATTTTTATTAAATTTTCAATCAAATCATTTTATTAATTTCTCAATCAATCTGTACAAACAATTGACAATCAGATCAAAGATTACAAAATAGAACCCTAATTCTAAAAATGAATCAAAATCGAATCAAATAAAAATACATTAAAAAGTTCCTAAATTAGAATCAACCTAATTTAATTCTAAAACCTAATTTCTATTCCTATATAAACCTAAGAAGTTGAAGAAAGGGGGCTGGAGGAAGGAACCCAGAACCGGACGTCTCCCAAATCTCCTTCGAACCTACAAACAAAACAGAAAGAGATTAAAGGAGGAAAACAGAGACAAATATGACAAAAATTACGACCAGTATCACGACAAGGAAGGTAAAATCACTCAGCTTGCAGCTATTGTTGCCATTGTAAATCCGTTGTCGTCGTTTTTTTATTTTGCGTGTTTAGGGTTTGTTTTAGGGTATTTCTGGGTCTGAAATAGGGTTAGGGTTCTTAAGTCTAGGGTTAGGGTTTATCTGGGTAGGTTAGGGTTCTCCCCAGAACCCTTAGGGTTCTTGGGGTTCATACGAATCTAGGGTTTTGGATGAAGGTTTAGGTTAGGGTTCTTAGGGTTCCTCGCGAACCCTAACGAACCAAGGGCATCTGGGTTTGGGAAAGCGTTTAGGGTTCTAACGGTGGGGTTAGGGTTCTTAGAGGTTGAGTTTCCGGTTGAATCCTCAACCGGATTTTGGGTTTGATGGTGTTTTGGGTGGTGGCACGCGGTGGCCGGAGGCTAAACTGGCGAAGGAGATTAGAGGACGAGGGTGGTTGGAGAGAGGGCCTTTAGAGAGAGAGAGAATTAGAGAGAGAATGAGAAATGCAAATGTTCTCATTTTTTAATAAAGAGGGAATTTATACTCCCCCGTCGGGCACACAGATGTTCTACACGTGGCCTTGTCATGACCACGAGATTTGCTTACTTTGACTCATCCAGTGTGGGAATGCCCACGGTGCACCCTCGTTAGATTTTAAATCAAGGCCATCCTATGTAATTACCGCCTTTGGTATTTTGATCCTACGCGTGTTGGAGGATCATCAGGATATCAGTCAACCCAATCCAACGGCCAGGAGAGAGTCAAAGTCAGACTCTCTCCACCGTGGATTTTCTCTTCAAATCTGGGTTAGTAATTGGGCCTTGCGCCCATATTACTGTTAACACCCACCCCCATGAGCCCAATTACTTCTAAATATTATTTAAATAATTAAATTAATTACTTAGTTTAGTTATTTAATTAGGCTTTAAATTTTAATTGGGATTTAAAATAGGATTTTAGGATTTAAGATTTTTAGGGTAAATGATTAGGATTTAGGATTAAATTTTAGGGTTAGGTTTTTAAATTTGTAAATATATATATTTAAAAAAATTTGATTACTCTTGGTGAAAACGGAAATTTAATTTTTGTAAGGAATTTTATTTGGGGATTAAGGGTTAATTGTGGGTTTGGGATTTTTAAATTTATATTTTATATACTTAAAATAATTTGTTTTTTTAGAAAATAGGGATTTAATTTCATTTAGGAATTTTTATTTAGGAATTTTAGGGTTAATTGTGGGTTTGGGATTTTTAAATCTATATTCTATATACTTAAAATAATTCATTTTTTATAGGGATTTAATGTTATTTAGGAATTTTTGGGTTAATTGTGGGGTTGGGTTTAAATTTATATTTTATATATTTAACATACTTGGTTTATCCTTTTAAAGGAAAATAGGATTAAATTTTCTTTTAAGTTTGGGAATGTTGTAAATTCAGAAATTACTTTCTTTTGAATGGAAATAATTTAGGGATTAATTTTGCTATTTTGGCATGAGGGGATTTTTGGGATTTATTTGTAAAAATTACTAAAATATATGGAATTTTTGGGGATTTAATTTTAATATAATTGAGATATTTTTAAGGAATATTATGGAGAATTTTTAAGGAATATAAGAGGGATGTTTAAGGGATAAAATATTGGGGATAAGGGATAAGAATTAAGGGATAAAGTATGGTGTTTGTATAAATTATTATAGTTAAGTTATTTTCTAAGTGAATTAAAGGGACATGATTTTAATAATTTAGGGGATACCCTTATGGGATACTTTTAAGGGATATAAAGGATTTATGGGATTTAAAGGATTTAAGGAATATAATAGGATTCTTTTAAGGATTTAAAACTTGGGATAAAACTCTTTGTCCGAGAGTCTAAATAAAGGATGGGATTAAGGGATAAAACTCATAAGTTCCAAGAGTATAAATATAGGCCAAGGGATAAGGGATTTTGGGATAACACTCTTAGGTTCCAAGAGTATAAATATAGGCCAAGGGATAAGGGATTAAGGGATAAAACTCTCTGTCCGAGAGTATAAATAATGGATAGGGTTTAGGGATAAAACTCTCCGTCCGAGAGTATAAATAATGGATAAGGGATATAACTCCTTATCTAGGAGTATAAACAATAGATTAAGGGATATAACTCCTTATCTAGGAGTATAAACAACAGATTAAGGGATAGAACTCTTTATCCAAGAGTATAAATAGTGGATTGGGTTTAGGATTAGAAATGGGAATAGGATTAGGGGTAGGAATAGGGGAGGTGAACTACGGTTACTCTGATCCTTCAAAATTGAAGGTACGTAGGCATAGGGTTGTAAACCCTAGCGAGTATAATTAATAAAAACTTAGGATTCTTTTGTAAATAAGTAAAATTTAGACAAACAAACAAGCATACCCTAAAATCTAAGGAGGATCCCATTGAGTACAATGGAGGTGAGGGGTGCCTAACACCTTCCCCTCACTTAACCGACTCCCGAACCTTAGGAATCTCTACCCTTAGGATTAGGATTTTTTAGGTTTATCATTTATTTTCCTTAAAAAAATATGGTGGCGACTCGAATATTTTTGCCGGCCGCGACAGGTACATTTGGGATATTTCCACAACAGTCAATGATTATGATCCCGTCATAGATTCGATTGTACCAATTGATGTCAGAGTTGGTAAGAGACATGATTCTCTGCGACCAACGTAAAGTATTCTTTTGATCCCAAAATGCAGCAGACTTGGGCAAATGGGAAATGATCCATTTATACAGCAGGGGTACACAACATGTGATCATTCCTCCACTGTACAAATTCCTTAAGTGTACAGAATGATAAGCATCTGCGAGCAAGGTTGGTACGGGATTTCCGATCAGAAAAATCTTAATGGCGTTGATATCTACGAAGTTATCGATGTTGGGAAACAAAAATAACCCGTAGGTGAGCAAAACAAAGATGCTCTCGAAAGCGGCCACGTTCCCTATACTAGCAAAATATAGGGCTTTCTTTGTCAAGAACTGGGCTGGCAAACCCTAGATTCCCCCCTTAGTGGTCATGTGAGTCCTGACTTCCGACTCGTCCAAATAAATTGCCCTTGCAATGGTTTGATCCCTTGGAATTTCTTCCAGTCCAGAAAAGGGAGCTTGATCAGTGATATGTAAACCAGTCAGGTGAGAATACTCCTCTAGTGTTGGTGCAAGCTGATAATTTGGGAATGTGAAACAGTGATAAACCTGATCGTAGAACTGGATGAGTGTGGACAGGATTCCTTCGATTACATGAACCCTTAACAGAGATAGCAGCCCTCCGTACTTAGCTCTGAAAGCCTCAGGGTTGGTTATCATTCTCGCCAAACCTCTTAAATCCTCTAGTTTTGGAACCTTGAAGGTGTACTTATGAGTTTTCCTTCTACCGAAATCCATAACGCAATCTCTTTCTCTGATATTTGCAAACATTGTCTTAGTTTAATTTGAAAAAGAGAGACTAGAAAAGAAGATCTTTTTGTCTTTAATGTTTTTTAAATGAATGTATGAATGCAGCACACAAAAACATAAAAAAAAACATGGGGTCAAAGGGTCGGTGTCATGAATTCAAGGCTCTACCCCTCCCCCCCCCCAAAGGTTTATACTGGTGATTTTTTGTACCTGTCCGCAAAATCATTGACCCCTTTTGGGATAATAATAGCAAGCGGATCGCCAGCGAGCTGATGTATCCTAGACCGATCTCAGATGAGGGTAGTATCGCATGACAACTATTTCCGATAGCTTCCGCACTACAAAATGGTTGCAGTCTACTAAAAACCCCAGCTTCTCAGATAACCCAGTCGAACACACTACTTTCAACAACCAAAGTCGTATAGGCAATGTATCTGCAAAGGGAGTCTCCACTGAGTTTGATGGTCGATTGGGGACTCTTAACTGGGATTCACTCCCCGCAAGATTACCCGCATTGCCATCACCTATCTTAGGTGTATACTCAATCTTTCCACTTGCGATATCACACGCATTCCCATTAGCAGAAAAATAAACACAAATATCAATTAGGAAAAGCAGTATATATATTTGTCTTAATCATCCTAGACCTCTAGTCTTATGATCCTATACAGACAATGACTCCCCAGCAGAGTCGCCATTTCTGTAACATTTCAAGAACTTAAGGTTTCCACCGAACATTGTAAGAGAGAGAAGAGGGCCCCACGGTGGGCGCCATTTTTTCTGTAGCGCGATTTTTGTGGTCCTGAGTCACTATCGCTTGGGCATTACAGTTCGATTTATTTTTTATCCTGTTAAGATGATTAAGGAAGGGAAATAGATGTCTCCAATTAACCCTGCTTGCATACTGAGTTTGAACAGTGGTCTGTTAGGTTACAAATGCGATTAAGATGTGGGCCCCTATTCGGTTATTTTGTTAAGATCAGAATGTCTGGATCATTTACGAGGTTTTTGGTAAGACGTTAGGACTTGGTGCTTTTGGGTTGATCTAATGGAGATACGGGATTTTGGGTTTTTGATTAGTATGCTCGCTAAGATTTTTTTGCAATCTTATGCCTACATATTCCCGTTTAACGAAACAGGGAAATCAGAACGATCGTAGTTCCTCCTATTCTAAGGGAGGAAAAAGGTGTTTTTGGTTTCTTGTTCAAAGCCCAAGATTGAAGCTAAAGGGGTGATTTGTATCTTGTTCAAAGCCCAAGATGTGAAGCTGGAAGGTTTATGCCGAGAGATAATTTGTCATCTCTAAAGAGGAGTTTTTGATGTTTGTATGCTGTGAGCAAGGCACAACTTTGATGTTAAAAGGTTGATTGACTCAACCGGGGTTTTCCTTATACAAAGCCTAAGAGGAGGCTAGGAGTTGACTTTTTTGGGGAAAACATTTTTTCTATCTTGTACAAAGCCCAAGATTGAGGCTAAAAGGTTTGACTCAACAAGAGAGTCTGTCATACTCAACGAGAGAGTAATTTGGTGTCTCGTATGAAGCCCGAGACAGAGGCGAAAAGGGAAGATGGACTCGATGAGAGAGTCTAAAAAGGTGATTGACTCAACAAGAGAGTCTGAGAGTTTATTGACTCAACAAGAGAGTCTTTTATACTCAACAAGAGAGTGTTTTGCTGTCTTGTACGAAGCCCGAGATAAAGGCTAAAAGAAGAATAACTCAACAAGAGAGTCTTTTATCTGTCTTATACGAAGCCTAAGAAGGAGGCTAAAGATGTTTGACTCAACAAGAGAGTCTTTTATACTCAATAAAAGTGATTTAGTATCTCGTATGAAGCCCGAGATGGAGGCTAAAAGGAAATTGGCTCAACAAGAGAGTCTTTTATACTCAACAAGAGAGTGTTTTATATGTGTCTTGCATGAATCCCAAGACGGAGGCTAAAAGTGATTGACTCAACAAGAGAGTGATTTTCTATGTCATGTACAAAGCCCAAGACGGAGGCTACAAGGAGATTGATTCAACAAGAGAGTTTGAAAAGGTTAGCTCCACTAGGGAGAATCATTTGTACATAGCCCAAGAGGAGGCTAGCTTACCTCCGTGGATTCTGGAGATCTGGAGGCGGGTCCAAGTATGGGGAACTCTCATGAGAGAGACCAGGTTTCTGCCTATGTTTGAAAGGGAACTTGAGAATTTCTTTGAGACTCAAGGGTCTTAGACTGTCCAAGTCTGGAGTTTTATCTTTTGTACAATGCCCAAGAGGAGGCACGGGCGTTAAGGGATGAGTATCAACCCTACAACGGCTGGAGTTTTTTGACGCTGGAAACACTGCTCTAGCAAAGGATGACTAAGTTTTGTCTTATACCTTTAAGAGGTCGTCAGGGTCCTTGTATAAAGCCTAAGAAACGGCATGAGAACTTCTAAGAAGCCGAAGGGTCCTTGTACAATGCCCAAGAGGAGGTGGGGATGCTTTTAGGAAGCCTGTGGGTCCCCAAACCCCGAGAAGTTCAAGACATGCTATTCACCGAGAATAGATCAAGCCAGGAAAGTCTGAGAATTTGGAAGAAACTCAAGAGATGCTATTCACGGAGAATAGATCAACTCTGGGGAGTAGAGTCTCTTTGACAATTTCTAAGAGTGAAAGTCTGAGAAAGGGTTCACCGAGAATGCTGCCTTTCACATCTCCATATTGTTTAACCCCAAGAGGAGGGAAGATTGTATCTGGAAATCCTATGGGGATCTAGTTTTGACTGTATTTAAGAGTGACCAACAAGGCTTTACTTAGTGCTAGACGTAGTTGCCGGGGAAAACTCTAAATAACTATACTAGTATTTACACAGTTGATATTTGACAAGTATATAAAAGGATGTGAAAGGAGATTTACAGTGAAACAGCCCCACAATACAGTTATATACATATGAAAGCAGTAAATGAAAGCGGATAAACACTTACCCGTTGTAGAGCTTCCATGCTGTTTTGTTAGTTTTTCAACGAAGAAAACTTTGATAACAATATTATATTCAAAATCAAAGGAGAAAGTGCTTTTACAAGTTGTTGGGGCTTATAGCTCAAGGAGAGGCCCAAGGTTTTATTCTGAACTGGCGATCGCGTCGAGATTTTCTTTTAACGCAGAGGGACTTATACAAGATATGAGGCACAAAAAGTTTTGGTTAAAAGGGGATTGGGTCTTACACTCTATTAGAGGCCTACATAATTTTTGTACCAGAGATGGGGCTTACAGCTCAAGGAGAGGCCCAGGATTTTCTTTTAAAAGGCGACGATCGCACCGCGATTTTGAAAATACAACGGGACTTACACAACATCTGAGGCCCACAAAGGTTTGTATTTACAAAGGATTGGATCTTACACTCTACCAATAGGCCCAAGAGTAATTTTAAGAAAAATAACGGGGCTTACAACTCAGGGAGAGGCCCAAGTGGTTTTATTTTAAACTGGCAATCGCGCCGAGATTTTTGAAAACACCGTAGGTCTTATACAATGACTGTGGCCCAACAATTTTGGTTTCAAAGAGGGATTGGATCTTACACTCTATTAGAGGCTCAAAGGTTTTGAAAATGATTGATGAGGTTTGAAATCAAAGAAACTCTAATTTTATTTTCCTTTAAAAGTAAATATTTAAAGAAAATCAATAAAAATGATAAAAATACCAAATGAGTTTGAATAAACCACTTGTGATTTTTGTTTAAGGTTTGAAAAATGAGGTTTTAATCACAAGATGAATTAAAACTCATTTGGTTTTGATTTTCAAGGTAAATATTCACTTTTAAAATGTTTAAAAACAATTAAAAAGGAATTTATTCACAAAAATACTAATTATATTAAATAAATAATATAAATTTTATTTTTTTGTGGAATAAAATATTTCAACATTTTTGTGATTTTTTGCAAAAAGAACCAATAAAAAATAATTAAAATTGAGGGAGTTATTAATTTTCCAAACTATTAAAAATAATATGAAAAATAGTAAAAAAGTGGAAAAAAATAGCAAAAAAAGGGTCTGGGGCGAGGGGGATTCGAACCCCAGACCTCTTGTGTACAGGGCGCGCGCCTTACGACTAGGGTGGTGATACATCCGTTGATTGAAACACAACCACAAATATACAAGGCTTGCCTTGTTTTTGGCCTGGCCCAAGGCAAGGCAAGACAAGATTTTGGTTAGAAACGTGAAGGCCATAACTTTCTCATTTCTCCATGGATTGGGACAAAATTTAGGTCTATCCTGCCTAGAATTTCACAAGGAATCCAATGGTGGTGGTGTTTTTTTTTAGATCATGCTCCTATTGAAAAACCCGATAATGGTTTTGAAATAGGCCATGATTTGCATTTTCTGTGCTATCTCTTGGTACAGGCAATTACATGATGAATTGGTTCAAACACAACACATATAACATGTATAAGATATGCATGATCAGTGGACTTCAAAGCAATGCATATTTCAAAGAGTTCAAGTTGTGATGCTTACCTCTTTTTGGAGCTTTTGTGCAATCTGCCAAGTGCTTTGTTCCAGAAATGATTTGATGCTTTGGACACCCTCAAATGATCTCTTAGAAGCTTTTAGGATGGTTGGAATCAGCTGGAAACCTCAGGAACAAGTTTGAGCTCTTTCTTGCAAAATGGGCAAAAGTGGCCAAAATAGCAACTCTCTCAAATGGTGTTCCACATGTGGGAACCATTTGGGACAGTTCAAGGATGATATTTAGAGTGTGTTTGAGGTTTTATCTGGTTTGTAAAGTGACTGAATCAAGACATGGCTTGAAAAATGCACAAAAGTCCTATTTTGAGGTTTTGAGAGGTGACTTTGTGATTTTGGTGTTACAGATCACTTGTGGGAGTTTGGACAGCTTAGATATGACATATTTGATGTGTTTGGATCATGAGTTGTGGTGGCATTGCTCTCTAACTCAAAAACTCAGAGTTACCTTGCTAAAGAAAGCATTTTTGCTAAGAGAAAGAGATTTTGAGGAAAGCATCAGTTGTAGTGCTTTGGTGTACTTAAACTGAGCACAAATGAGCTCTATTTATAGTAGAGTAAGTTTGTTTTGGGAGCAATAGTGATTGGTAACTGCTGCAGAGGTTTGGCCAATGTTGATCAATGGAAATCCAAGTCTCCTCTAGCCATTGACTAGAGGTTAGGGCATAGGCTACTGGTTCCCTAGTTCTTAGATCATCCTTGACTGAATTCAGTTGGAAGATGCTCAGTCCATGCCACTTTGCTGCATCCATTAAATGCTCCAAACCAAAATTGGAGTCTTGTCCCTATTTTAGGCATTTATAGGTTTGACATGCTACTTTTCGTTCCAAAGACTTGGGAGACTGATGGACCAGTGTTTGTCCTTCCTTGGTCCCCCCTTGAGGTGTTCAGATGGATAGATTTGCTTTCCCTTTGGAAAATTTGAGCAAATCGAGCAAAACTCCCAAATCTGCCTTGCCATGATAGTTTATAGCAAGGCATATTGGCATGGTCATATCTCATGGCTCAAGTGGATTTTCATGGAGTTCTTGGCCATTTTGGAAAGCCCTCATATGATACAACATGTGTGTGATCATAGTTTGTTTTGACACCTTTTAGATCCAAGCGAAAAATGCCCCTACATTTGGAAAAAAGTGAAGGTAGATTCTGACTTAGTGAAAATTTCACTAAGTTTTGGAAAAAGTGACATTTCATGTTTTCATCCATTTTGATCATTCCATAACTCAAAATCCATGATGAATTGGAATGAGGTGTAGTTGAAGATTTTGTAGAGGGCCATGAGAGCTACAAATCCATCTTTGAATGGGGAAAAAGGGCCTTGTGGTTTAGGAGTTATGATCCTCCAAAGTTGGTACCCTAGCCCCTTTATTCCATAACTTAGAAAATTTCTAAGTTTTTTATGGTTACCCCTTTTACAAGTTATCCCACTTTTCTTGATTTTTCTTGATGAATGATGATTCCAATCATACATTAGCATCATTTTAGGGTTAAAGAACCATAATTGTGAAAAATCTCAAAAAGTCAAATTTCGACTTTTGTGCATAGTTGACTTTTTATCAGATGAATTCCAAACTGTGTGATCCTCTATGAAATCAAGTCCTTGACCTAAATCAAACTTGTTGTATTGACTTCATAGGTTTTATAGGGTGTATTGAATCATGTCCCAAGGTTTGGGAGCATGCTTGGGTCAAAAGTCAAAGGTACAGTTGACTTTTTCCTCGAAACCCTAACTGTGGTTCAGATGAAATTGAAACTTGTGCATCAAGCTTCTTGGATCAATCCATTGTTACAAATGGATCAATGTAGTGTATTGGAGGCCCTCAAATCATGGCTTGAGGTCTTGGCTCATGTTTTGTCCCAAAAGTCAACTTAGGGGTGAATTAGGTCAAGAAACCCTAATTCCTGATTTTTGATGAATGCATCCCCTGAGGTCAAATTGACTTGATGATTGGGTCCATGAGGTTCCATGGAGTATCTTAGGATATGATTTGAAGCATTGGCTCATACCCATAGGAAAATTTCCATCTGGAGGCCCTGGTCGACCAAAACCCTAATTTGGTGACACTGTCGATTTTGAGGCTTGATCCACTTAGAATGCTGCAACCTTGTGCTTGAATCTTGATGTGGGAGTCCCCTTGATCCATTATGGATGCTTAAGAGGTTTAGACAAATTAAAGATCATGTCATTCCTTGATTGATCCTTTGTCTAAGCTCAGAGAGGGCTTGAAACCCTAATTCCTGTTTGTAGTGAATGTTCACCCATCTTTGGGGAGACTGATGAGGTATGAAGGTTCCTCCATATTGTGATGATGATTTGAACAATGATGGGAAATCATAGTGGTCAAAATTTGGGGTATGACAAAGTTGTCTATAATGATTACTCCAGCTTGTTCAGCCACAATCATGGGCTTTGTACAAGACAGATAAAAGCACTCTCTTGTTGAGTCAAACACTTTTAGCCTTAATCTTGGGCTTTGTACAAGACACAAATTTTCATAACCTTCTCTTAAGCTTGGGGACAAATATCTACTCCAGCGGAGACAGTTCCTCCAGCCTCCTTTTAGGCTTTACGAAATAAATTCCTATGCAGAGTCAAACTCTTTTCCGCCTCCATCTTGGGATTTGTACAAGACAGATAATACTCTCCAGCAGAGTCAAATCCTTTTAGCCTCCGTCTTGGGCTTTGTACAAGACACCTAAAATATCCTCACCCGAGTCAGTTAAATTTCCCATTTCAGCCTCAATCTTGGGCTTTGTACAAGACACATACAAACCTCCTCGGCGGAGTCAAAACCATTTTTAGCCTCAATCGTGGGCTTTGTCCAAGACAGATAGAACACTTTCCCCGGAAAAGTCAAACTTTTAGCCTCCTTTTAGGCTTTGTATAAGGATATCCCCAAAGAGTCAGCCTTTTTTTTTTAGCCTCAATCTTGGGCTTTGTACAAGACATATAAACACTTTCTTGTTGAGTTAACCATTTCCATCCTCCTCTTAGGCTTTGTATAAGGACTTCCCTAGTGGAGTCAATCAACCTCTTAGCTTCAACCTTGGGCTTTGATCAAGGCACACAAAAATCAATATCCCTTACAAAGGAAATTATGGCATTGCTGGATTCTCATATCCCAGTTAAAGTAATCCTCCTTTATAAACAGTCACCCAACAACCATGATAAATAGACAAGATGTCTCTCCTTTAGAGATGATAAATTCTCTCTCAGTCAAACCTTTTAGCTTCAATCTTGGGCTTTGAACAAGACATAAATAAATCTTTTAGCTTCAATCT